>OX578279.1:69667508-70867508 GCA_951217055.1 Gerris lacustris | reverse complement strand
GAAATATTACTACTCTACATATTTACAACTACTACTCACATGTCAAAAAAATAGGAAATTAGACTTTTTAGGAAACTTCAAAGAGCTATCCAGGACACAAATATAGAATGTTTCAATGAAAATGAAAGATCTAATCTTAACCATTCTGCCCTAGTAAAACCTGTAACAAATATATATATTTTTTTAAATAACGTTAATTTAGTTATAGTAAAATAAATAAATTATTGTTTAGCTTTAAGCAGTTGAAAAATAATGTTTTACCTAAATGCCTCCGTATCTCTTACCTTTGGTTCTTTAATCCTTCTATAGCTCTATTCTACCCCCACTTTGTATTGTTATTTTAAGTCTACACAAATTTGTGAGAGACACCAAGGGTGCGCCACGCAAGCGTGACCCATAGGAACTGTTCCAACATCAGACATTGCGTCATTAAGATGTTGCCTCGGCATTACGCCATGTCCTGCATCGTTTCGTCGCGTCCGACTCATCAGGGGCCCGACGATGCCCACCCGGACGCGACGAAACGATGCAGGACATGGCGTAATGCCGAGCCAACATCTTAATGACGCAATGTCTGATGTTGGAACAGTTCCTATGGGTCACGCTTGCGTGGCACATCCCTTGGTGTCTCTCACAAATTGTGCAGCCTATTGCAGTGTGCAAAAACACGGTATTACATTGCTGATGATTTATTTTAAGTCATAAAGCTTGTAAAGAACATACCTATATAGTATAATAGCGTAGTATAGTCTTTCACTCACTGACTAACACTTAAACTGAATATAATATAAATGTCGAAACGGGTAAGTTTAATTATATAATAATTTCAAGATAAAAAGAACTTTTTATATACTACGTTTTTAAATTTTTTGGTTGAATCGTATGTAATGTTGATAATATAATTGTTATTGTTATATAATATATAATGTTAGTGGAAAAAAAAATAGTTCCTAATTTATTTACTTCACATAAATGACAACCATCTATAGAGCTGATCTTAGACCTATAAAAGAACAAACTTTGTACAACGGATCTCCCCAACACCAAATCAAAAGCGTGCCATCGATATATTAGAAATAATATAATCGATATTTCCTGTTTTGCTGTCATTCAATGTTTATCTATCACAAATTTGAGACCCGTCAAAATGAAGATTGCTTAAATATGGGATATGGCAAAACAAATAAAATAACTTGCGGATTTTTTCCGAACTAACATTCCGTACAGCAAAATTTGCTGAAAACCAATTAAATTCTGCTGAAAAATGGCTAAAAGTATTAAAATAATGCATTGTCATCGTGTTCTGAGCTATGCTAGAAGTTTCAAATGTCTAGCTATTCGGGAAGTTAGTTAGAAATCGATTGCCAGATTTGTACCGGACAAACAAACAAACAAACAAACAAGAAACCAGCGATCATAGAATCCTTAAACGGAAAGATTTCCAACTCCCCTCTTTATCTACCTGTGTTAGACTACTAGCGCTCCACGGGAATTCCGGTTAATACTGTAACTAAATCTTTTACACCATTCAAAATGATTTCGAGCTTCTTAATTCAAAGAAATAAATTAAATTGTCAATTTACTAGATTCGAACCCGGGAACTTTCTCATTCTGAGCTATCGCGCATCTCATTCGGCCACCGAGGCTGTTTATTTTTTGGTATTGTTTATTTACAAAATAGTACAAAGGTCAAAAGATCATAAGTAGTTTACAATTTTAACCACCATATTCTTGTGGAGCGCAAGTGCTCTTACACCTCTAGAATACTGGAGTTGGATACCCCTGCAAGAAACCAAGCTAATAAAAACGTAGTAAAAATTGTGGTAACCATATTGTTGTTACTTTTTATATTAACCTCTTTAGTCATAATTACTAAAAATTTGTTTGTATTATAAGACGGAATGTATTGAATCATAGTTTTTCATGTTAGATTCCTAGTATCTTCTATTCTATTAAAAGATTTCAAGGTTATTTTCGACTTTTGCTTTAAAATGATTTCTTAAAACCTAAATATTTTGAAACAAAAATACTTTCTTTAGAAAAATGAGCGTAAGCCATCCACTTAATTACAACAGCAGGAAATATTATCAGTACTTGATAGATGAATTATACGTCCCTCGTAAAATGAAAACAAGTTAGAGAGTCACGTAAATAAATCAAGAGAAATCTATAATTGTATTGACCTAATCAGTGAGATTTTAAACCTCTGAATAAACTTCTGCAGTGAACACAACTCGTCACTGAATTTTCTACTCGTCACTAGATTCTCTACTCGTCTCTGAATTCTCTACTCGTCACTGAATTTTCTACTCGTCACTAAATTCTCTATTCGTCTCTGAATTCTCTACTCGTCACTGAATTCTCTACTCGTCTCTGAATTCTCTACTAGTCTCTGAATTCTCTACTCGTCACTGAATTGTCTACTCGTCACAGAATTCTCTACTCGTCTCTGAATTCTCTACTCGTCTCTGAATTCTCTACTCGTCTCTGAATTCTCTACTCGTCACTGAATTCTCTATTCATCACTGAATTCTCCACTCACCTCTTAATTCTCCACTCACCACTTAATTTTCTACTCGTCTCTCAATTCATTACTCGTCTCTCAATTCTTTTCTCGTCATTGAATTCTCTTCTCGTCACTGAATTCTTTACTCGTCTCTGAATTCTCTACTCGTCTCTGAATTCTCTAATAAATAGAGAATAACGAGATATAAGAAACGAGAATACCAGTAGCGTACACAGAAAATTTTTTCGGGGGGGGCCCAACCTAATTTAACTTATATGCGGGTTTAGCATACCCCATAATTTATTATAATTGTAATTTCTCCCCCTTTTCAACACTCTAATTTCAATTTCTAACCTCATATTTAATTAAATTAAAATCCTATGAGGTAACACCTCACTATGTGATGTGATCGTTCAAAAGAACGATTATGTCTCCGATTCCAATAATTCCAAGACAGAAATCTGTTCCAGTTATCAGACATTTTTGATCCCGTTTCTGGCTGTTAGTCTGTCTCTCGCTCAATCATTTTAATGAAATTCGGATGGCAGTTAATTAGAATATAAAAAGTCCATTGTTGGTCCTATATAAGGTCCAATCTTCTGGTCCCATTTCCCTCCACCACATTTCTTCACTTTTCTCTTCCACATGTGCACACACATACATTTTTATTTACACCTTATCTTCAAAAATATTCATCTGATTTTATAAAACTTATCTGATAGAAGCTCACAGATTAATTTTAACTGTCTGCGCTGTTTAAATTTTGGTAAATTGATACTTTAAATCATGTAAAAATCAAACCAATTTTGACTAATTTAAAAAAGGAGGGAAAATTGAGTAAATTTAACATGAATTAAGTATCAATATAGCAATATTTTAAGAGCGCAGACGGTTAAAATTATTCTTGGACTATCTGCGGAAAAATCAGATGAGTACTTTTGAAGATATAGGTGTAAATAAATGTATGTCTGTGCGAATGTGGAAGAGAAATAAATAGGTGCAGAAGATTGAAACTTATACGGGATCAGCAATGTTATAACCTGGCTAATTATGACCTACAATCAAAATTTCAATAAAATTGGACGAATATTTTTTAAGATATGTTGGTTCGCAAAAATTAAAGGACAGGCGGACACGGGACCCAAACTGTACCCTGATGTTGAACAGATTTCTGTCTTGGAATGTTTGAAATCGGAGACATAAAAATTGTTCGTTCTTCAGAACTGTCACATATCTTCCGTTTCCTTTGGTAAGCTCGGAAGCAAAACGTGATCCATACTGCAAAAGCAAACGTGGATTTTGAGCACATACGAATTTCAAATTTATATCTAGAAGAGAATTCTTCTCTAAGAAAATTAAATACCTATTGCAAAACAAAAGAACCATTCGCTCATTCGCTGGGTAATTACATGGGACATTTAACATCAAATGTTTTCTGAACGCTTTTTGAGTTTTTAGATTTAAATTTACTATTACTATGTAATATGAATAAGTTTTTTCACAAAATGATAAACCGGTTTATTTATATTGCCTCTGTTTTCCCACTACATGTCGACGAACACTAGTCCGACCTGAGTCAGCAAGAGGGCAATGCCGCATAGACAAGAGGACCCATGTAGCGTTCTACACACAATCCTGGTCCAAAACAAAAATTTGCCACAACCATCATTTTCCCGTTTAAGCCAGTCTAGTGTGCATATTTTAATTCAATTAATTTAATTCCATCGGCAAAAGTTCGAGTTGACTCGGGCCTCATTTAATTCAATGTGCTTAACACCTAGGCCGAGCCGGCAATCGGGTCTATTATTGAACGTATCCCAATTTATTTTGATGCATAATTTCCATCGACAAAATCGGGCCTACTAGCAATCAGGCCGATTCATTGTACTCATCCTAATCAATTCAATGCACTTAATTCTATAGCAAAAAATCCGAGCCTAGCTGTCTATCAGAGCAGTCTATTTTTACGAATCCAAATTCAATTCATTGCATTAGGATTCGTAATGAATTGAAGCTGTCCTATAATGCAACCTATGCTATTGAACTGGACTAAAACCACAAAAAATTCATTGAATTCAATTGGCGAAAAATCGGGCCCAGCCGAAATCGGGTCGATCAAGTTTAATGTTTTTAGTTCCACTGCCAAAAATCAAGGCCTAGTTGGCAAATGAGCCGATTTATTTCATGAATCCTAATTTAATTCAATGAATCTAATTCCATCAGCAAAAATCTCGGTCCAGCCAAAATCGGGCCGCTATAGTGTTTAATAGTTTTAGTTTCATCGGCAAAAGTTCGGGCCCAGTCGACAGTCGAGCCGTTATAATATTTAATAAATTCAATTCCATCGGCAGAATCCGGGCCCAGCCGACAGTCGGGCCAGTATAGTGTTTAATAAATTCAATTCCATCGGCAAAATCCGGGCCCAGCCGACAGTCGGGCCGGTATAATGTTTAATAAATTTAATTCCATCGGCAAAATCCAGTTCCAGCCGACAGTCGGGCCGGTATAGTGTTTAATAAATTTAATTCCATCGGCAAAATCCAGTTCCAGCCGACAGTCGGGCCGGTATAGTGTTTAATAAATTTAATTCCATCGGCAAAATCCAGGCCCAGCCGACAGTCGGGCCGGTATAGTATTTAATAAATTTAATTCCATCGGCAAAATCCGGGCCCAGCCGACAATCGGGCCGATATAGTGTTTAATAAATTCAATTCCATCGGCAAAATCCGGGCCCAGCCGACAGTCGGGCCGGTATAGTGTTTAATAAATTCAATTCCATCGGCAAATCTGGGCCCAGCCGACAGTTGGGCCGGTATAGTGTTTAATAAATTCAATTCCATAATCCGGGCCGAGCTTATTTGGGGTGATTAAGTGTATACACACCAAAGATAATACTTAATTAATTCCTTTTATTGGAAAATATTTACAGCCAATTCGAATGCATCTCTCATTACTGTGTCTTTTTGGTTTTAAGTGTATGGCGGGTCTTAGGTATGTAATCATTTCGGGGGGGGGCCAGGGCCCCTTGGGCCCCCCCCTGTGTACGCCACTGGAGAATACTATATAGAGATAATAACGACATTTAGAATTCTTCGCACGTTTTAAATCTAAAAAACCTTACCCAACAAACTGTAACTAACAGATTCTGTAGACAACATTGTAAAAAGTAATGTCTATAAATACTAAATACTACACCCTGCCCTACATAAAACACACTACTGAACAAATTAAAAAATTGTTTCAACCTTATAATAATATCAAAATAGCTCAAAAAAATTCCACCACCCTAAAATCAATTTTATACTCCAAACTCAAAGATTCTATCCCTCCTCTGCAACAAAGTAACATCGTATACCAAATTAACTGTAAACAATGCCCTGCAACATACATAGGAGAAACTTCACAACAATTCAAAAACAGATTTCATCAACATATTAAAGACATCTCAAATAACAACACTAACACAGCTATATCAGAACACGCACACCACACTAAACACACATTAGACAAAGATAAATATAATATTCTACACACTGAAAAACACCACCAAAAACGACTTACACTGGAAATGTTATACATAAAATCAAATACTAACAACATAAACTTGAAACAAGACACCAATAAATTAAGCAACATTTACCCAAATATTATATTTAATACAAATAAAAATACACTGCCAATTAGTGTGGCACATAGCTTCATCGCATCCTATCATGTACTTTATTGTTATATTATATTAACATTAAAGTTTTATTACTTTATTGTTATATTGTTTATTGTGTAAGAACAATTAACATTTTTTAGCGTTCTTTAACACTCTATAGGGGTGTCGCTGTACGTTTTACTAAAAAATTGTATTTGAAAAAAATGTTTGTCTCATTGAATAGATAAGGTTTGATTTTTTCCCCGACTGAAAATTCCAATTTTAAATTTAAAGTTCACGTTTACGCGAGCGTTGCGCGTGAACGCTTGAACGGATAACGTTGTCCAACGAACTCGACCTGACAATTGGTAAAATAAACATGTCTACCAAATTTCATCAAAATCAGGCAACATTTACTCAAGTTATCGTCGCACGTTTCACGATTCGCGGACACACAGACCGACAGACAGACAGACACGGAACCAAAAATGTTCCCTGATGTCTGAAACGGATTTCTGTCTTGGAATTTTTAAAATCGGAGGCATAAAACTTTTTTGCTCTCAAAAGTGAACACAATGCTTCCGTTACCTTCGGTAAGCTCGGAAGTAATAAATAATTCAAAATTTTTGATTAGGTATGTCAGTTAAAAAAATAAAATTAATTCTTTTAAAAAAAAAACCACAAAAACAATCAAAATTAACTTGGTAAGACTTTCATTTCCAAAATTCGTTCTCATTTTGACCATTTGTTTCTCTAAATTTACAGTATTTCCAAAACCTGAAGAAGCCCAGGTTCCCTGGACGAAAGCTTGTTTGAATAAAATATAATAAAGGACTTTCATTCCAAAAAACAACCAACTACTCATGTAATGTCTATAGGTTAAATATTGTCATCTTGATTGACAAGTATGTTAAAAACCAAGTTTATCGTCTATATAGGCCGTTTAAAAGGACGAATTAAGTAATATTAAATTTTCGCTGTTAAAATTAATATGGGGCGATTTGTGGGCTGATTTTGAGAAACCATTCAAATTTCTTCAAAATTGGATAAGTAATTTTAAAGTTTTAATTAACCCTAGAAAGCTAACCTGGAGTCAAAGTGACTCCCATTTTTTTTTAAACTACGAATGCACGGTGTCTGTAAAACACAGAACTCCCACATCTCAGCTATGCTATCTCCCACCCTTGAATGACCCTTTTACACTTCTATCAGTTCCACATTCAGATTCTAAAGTGGACATATCGTTTGTTTTTCTGCAGCCACGGAGTCATTTTGACTCCTGTTTAGTCTTACACGTAAATTTTTTGTACGTCATTTTGACGCAGAATAGTATTTTTTTAGAATAGTATGTAGTGTTATTGTTTATTTAGCAATTTAAAATCTTATAAATTAGATATTATATAAATAATTATTTCAAATTAAAGGCAATATAATTGTAATTTATTCATTTATAAGTATAAATTGTTACATTTTTTTTGTCTTTATATGTCTAAATTATATAAAGTTAATAGAATATGAATATAGTCAAATAATGGAGAAAACATACAATGGTCCAAACGACATTTATCGCTTGATGAAGGAAATTACCGATTCAGATACCGATTATGAAAAAGAGCGTATTCGACAATAATGGTGACGGTTGTGATTTGGACCCTGATTTGAAAATAGAAAATGCCTTTTTTGATCTCATCAGCGATGATGAGGAAAATGATAAATTAATTGAAACAATTTACGAAATAGAAAAACCAAAGGAAAGGAAACAAAAAGCTACATAACAAAAAGTAAATAAAACCACTCCGGTAGATAACAATACCGGATATATAATAGTAGTCCAGATTGAAAAACCGGAATTAAAAGGAAAAATTTGTTTTTATGGCAAACAAAGCACCCAAGTGTCCTATTAACTAGCACTAAAACGTGTTAAAAAATATTGTACATATTATTCCTTTATATTTTAATAAAACTGGGTATAATAGATTAGGGAGTCAATATGACTCAAGGTTAGTCATAAGAGGTTAAAAAATATGGTTACTGTTCTAGGGTTAAATAAAAAAACAAGTTTGTGCATGAGTGAAAGAGAATAGCACCGGAGAAGAGGAAATCAAGAAAACTACACATTACCGGATATAGCTTTAGATCAGATATGTGGTAAATTTCTTGGTTTTCTGAATGGAGTCCGCGTCTCAAAGATATTTAAAGTCTGAAGCTTCGCTTTCAATAAGGGTTCTTAATAACAAATCGTAGGACTCAGTTCGAATTCGAAGAAGGAAACAATCTGACATAATAGTACATTACGCGTCGAGTGCGGAAAGTAGCATTTTGCATGCGAGTGTGGAGTTTGCACCCGAGCGACAGCGAGGGTGGTAAAACCACACGAGCAATGCAAAATGCCGTTTTCGCACGAGTTGCGTACCGTACTTTATCTACGATTGTTAGATTTAAATAATAAATACAGAAACAAATAAACTTGCTGTATGTAAATTCGTATTTCTCTCTTGATAAAGATGGCATTAATTCATTAGTTGTATTTTTTGCCGAATTAATTATTTCTGGAGGATTATTATTCTCCACATTTTCGTCAAAGTCACTTGATTCACTCATTGTGTTTCACTAAAAACTCGATATAAACAGTTACTTTAATAAAAGAACACCAAATTAGTTTTGTTAAATGTAAACAAACTCACTAATCGTGCGTAAAGCTGAAGAATTCCTCTTCTTTACCGCACTAGTGTGGTAAAGAAGAGGAATTATTCAGAATTATGAGACGCGCATGCGCAATGAATACAAGTACGTAAATAATCACTTTCTACGCATCTAAACAAATATATAATGTTTATATTTCGTATCAATCGTAGATAAAATTATTTTTGAACCGGATTTCACCGGAAAACCAAGAAAAGTCATATCAGGGAAGTATATGCACCAAATTTTTCCACACAGAAGTAGCCAAGCTGAATTTTGTAGATTATAAATCTCGTTATTTCACCGATGTATGTTTATTATTCTAACCAAACATAGAGCATCAGATAACTACATGTTCTAATTATAAGAAGTAAAAACAAATTCAAAAAAGTAATTAAGAACGTTTATAATTATTGTTACTTTTACTCGCTAATTAGTTAAACAGATAGACGTCACTTTTTCAGGCTATTGTTATCTTCAATATACACGATTATATATGCACGTTTAACTAACAACTAATAACTATTAGATATATATATATATATATATATATATATATATATATATATATATATATATATATATATATATATATATATATATATATATATACGTATACACAAGACGAAGGTTGAAAGTAGTATGTATATCAGGCTAAAATATAGGTATAATAATTTGCGCTATTAAAACGGGGAGGGAAAATTAAAGATCACACCTAGTTTCAAAGTAGATTAACGAACCCGTGCTAATTTGTCCGAACTGCGCTGTAAATATCCTGGTTATGATAACACATCAAATAAGTCGTTGAGAAAGGCACTAAAGAAATAAATATTTATTAAATAGTGTTTATTTAGAGTATAAGTGTATCCACGTGAATCTAATGTATTTGTCCACTCCATATGAATAATATTAACATTAAAGTTCTAGATGTTCAGGTGGTGACCGCATCGTGCAGGGTTTGTGTACCGAGGATTTGCATCCACAGTTGGTATCTTTGAAACCCTTTAAGGCCCTTTTGCTCCGAATGGTGCACTACTGTTTTCTTGATCCCACAGATGAGATTTGCAACTCTAGCAAATCTCATCTGTGGGATCAAGAATGGCCTCACAAGATTATTTTTTAAAAAAATTCTAGCCCCTCTCCCACAAAAAAACAAACAATGTTTTTAGGTGGTTTCTAGGAGATGCCACCAATCAATTAGGGATTTGTACTTCTGATGACCTTGAAAAAACATTATATTGCCTGTAAGGTTTGGTGGTTTACATCCTTTACCACCATAAAGTAGTAAGTACTTTAAAGTAGGTGGTTAACGGAATGAACCACCAAACCTCTAAGACAACGTAATTTATTAAATTTTCATAACTCAAGCTAAAAATCTGAAAATAACTCGAGAGCGCTAATTATTTATTATAAAACCTCAATATTAAATCAAAACTGGTAGTATAATAAGCATTTTGACAAAAATCCGCCCTAAGAATATTTTATTGTGGCTTCTATGAGCCACAATAAAAAAAAAACTGGAGACATGTCATCCAAATTCCACTGTAATTTTTTTATTTTTTTTGCCTGATCCTTAAAGGGTAAGGGAGTACATGCAGTCCTGAAGAAGTAACAATGTTAACATTAGGTTTGTTCCAACAGCGCCTCGGACGGTTCTAGAACTGCCGGGAGCATGCGCTTTTAACTTTTAGTCCCGTGTTCCAACAGAAAGACGAACGGTTCTGAGACAGTCCTAGAACCGTGAAAACAGTTCCCGGACTGAAGCAGGAACTCGACGAGAACTACTAATACTAATATACGGAGGCGTGTAGGTTACACTACTACTACTGTTCAACTATAACCTAACATTTGTTTTCGTTTCTTTTCTTGATATTTCTGTTTCAAAAAAAAAAAAAAAAACCAGATAAATTGTTCTTATAATTTTCTTTTTTGTAGTTTTGAACCCTTTATTTGTAAATATTTCTTAATGTGTGGTTGACCTTTTCTTATATGAGGGTTTATTTTTAATAAGCCAAGATAAAATTCACATTTTATCATCCGAAACTTGATTCCGAGATCTCTGTGAAGGAGGGGTCATACGAACCCGGGGATATCATTAAAATCCGTTTCATATACGTCTCTGTATGTACGTTCGTATGTAACTAAACCTTTAATAACATATCGCTTCAAGATATATCGTATTGAGATGCGGTCTGTGGCATTTTTTTCAACTTTTGTCGGAAAAACTGATGGCGACAAACCCAAACATCGTAGCTCACGACGTTTCGGAGCTGTAGTCACTTAAGCACGAAATAGGTCTGTCGACGTCGACGATAACTTCAGTAGACATTATTTGATTTCTATTTTGTTTGGTATATATATTATGTGTCCTATTTGGTAGATTGTACCTATACTTTTTTGGCAGAAGCGGTTTTGGAGGTATGGGCATTTTAATGTTTTTACTTCCATGAAAATGGGTATAAATACTGAGTTCTCTCTTGATCGCGTATTGACTCCACAACATTTCATGGAAGTCATGTGTGGGATTTCCACACCGGTACTTTTTATATGATTTAACAGTTAATTTTTAAAAAAATTACAATTTATACAAACAAATTTTTAATAGGCAACTGAAACTAAAAGACAGGATTGTTACGAGCCTGACGAATCCCAAATGTGAGACCGAAATATAATCATTCAGAAATGACAGTGTGATAAATTTGTAACTTTAAAAACGATTTGCCCTAATGTGCATTCTTATAAACTTTGTTGAGTTTGGCAATAGAATATGTTCACGTAAGTAATCCATTTCTGAGTGAACATAAACAAAACAAGTGGAGAGATACGAAGAGGAAAATAAAAACAAGATAAAGAGAGGTAACATGAAGGTTGCAGTTCTGAAAGAGTTCTAAAATCGTTCCAACACTCTTTTTGAATCAGTTCTGAACCAGTCCTCATAGACGCATGCGCATTAAAAAATCCTGAACTGGTTCTAGAACCGTTCTGGAATTGGCTGTTGGAACAAACCTTTTATCTTTATTCACGTCAGTTAACTGATGTTAACTATTACTTCCTTCACGTCAGTTAACTGTTACTTCATTCATGTCAGTTTACTGATGTTAACTGTTACATCATTTACGTCAGTTAACTGATATTAACTATTACTTCATTCACGTCAGTTTTACTTTTAATTCATTCACGTCAGTTAGCTGATTTTTACTATAACTTCATTTACGTCAGTTAACTGATGTTAACTTAACTGTTACTTCATTCGCGTCAGTCAACTGATGTTAACTGTTACTTCATTCAGTAAACTGACGTGAATGAAACTTTATAATCATTAGGTTAGTCCAACGCGTGTTCTTCTTTGTAAAATCTTAGAATTTAAAAAAAAAAACAATTAAATATTCAATTCTATCACATAATAAATAATTTTATATATGAAAGGGTTTAAAATATGAATAGAAAGTGAAGTACAGTACAGTATGAGAAAGGAACTCGTCGTAGAATAATTCAAACAATTAAATTTTCACAATGAAATGCTATATAATTTCACCTAAATTACTAAGTCAAATATGTCACGTACAAGTTACATTTATTTAAAAATTATGGCATCTAACGTAACTGCATACAAAATTATACAAGAGTTGACACCTGCAATAAAAATTCCGTATTATCGGAATGTTTATTATTTTGGATCATATACTTTTTGTAATATCATATTATTGAATATATATATATATATATATAATTGAATCATATTATGCATATAATTGATACAGAAATGATTTTTAATCTTTTAATTGGTCATAATATCAAGGACTGGATAAGGAGTAATGTCATAAGAATTATTCATAAATTTCAGAGATAATATTATTTGTCAGTAATATAAAATAGTTTCTATAAATAAACTCTATCGTTCTAAAATTACCGAACTCTATAATGTTTAATTTTACATGTTAAATATAATAATTATACAGTTATAAAATAGAATTTATTCCATTTGAAAAGAAAATAAATAATTACTTATATGATCTAAGTCTAAAGAATTTTTATAATGTGATTTTTGACTGTTTAAATCCTACCCCCAAGACGAAAGTTAGGACCTTGACAGTGGGAGAAGATAGCATCAGGTCTGAATGCCTTGAAGACGTACGTTCACAATCCAGCCCCAATCATTAAAACATCTTGGAAGCAGATTTTCAAAAGTCTCTAATTCAAATATTAACTTGTTACACATACAAAATTATTCCCGTTTTCTTTTACATGCTCCTTTTGATTCATTAATCATATTTCTATTCAGCCAGTCTTGTAAAAATAAGGGGGTCAAATATACCACAGAAAGTAATTCATTCTCGAGATTGAACTATAGAGCATATATGTATATAAAAATAAATAATTATGAGATTTCTTTAAAAAAAAATCAAGACAAGTTCGTCGAACTTATTTTATTTCTTCATAAAATCATAATCCGAACAAAACAAAAGAAACCAAAGTAATCAGTTTATAGTCGGTCTGCTTTAATCAATTCGGTTTCTTAATTGTGACCCAACATTCTTTAATTGTGACCAACATCCTTTGATTGTGAAAACATCCTTTGATTGAGACCAACATCCTTTAATTGTGACCAGCATCCTTTGATTGTGACCTACATGCAAGGATGTTGGACCCTTTAATTGTAACCAACATCCTTTGATTGCAACCAACATCTTTTCATTGTGACCAACATCCTTTAATTGTGACAGCATCCTTTGATTGTGACCAACATCCTTTGATTGTGACCTACATGCAAGGATGTTGGACCCTTTAATTGTAACCAACATCCTTTGATTGCAACCAACATCTTTTCATTGTGACCAACATCCTTTAATTGTGACAGCATCCTTTGATTGTGACCAATATCCTTTGATTGAGACCAACGCATCCTTTAATTGTAACTAACATCCTTTAATTGTGACCAGCATCCTTTGACTGTGACCTACATGAAAGGATGTTGGACCCTTTGATTGCAACCAACATCCTTTAATTGTGACCAACATCCTTTCATTGTGACCAACATCCTTTCATTGTGACCAACATCCTTTCATTGTGACCAACATCCTTTAATTGCAACCAACATCCTTTCATTGTGACCAACATCCTTTAATTGCAACCAACATCCTTTCATTGTGACCAACATCCTTTCATTGTGACCAACATCCTTTAATTGCAACCAACATCCTTTCATTGTGACCAACATCCTTTAATTGTGACAGCACCCTTTGATTGTGACCTACATGAAAGGATGTTGTACCCTTTAATTGTAATCAACATCCTACAATATTTCTAATGTATGTAGCGGACTGTATCATTCAATTTCATTCAGCACGTTACTGACTGGGAAGTCATAAGGAGTTTATTTAATTGTGACCAAAATCCTTTAATTGTGATCAACATCCTTTAATAATTGTTCTAATGAATGTGGCGGACTGTATCCTACAATTTCGTAGTTACTGACAGGGAAGTTAAGAGGAGTAGTGAGTGCCCTGCAGCAGTTTCATGGTACTGCTGATGCAGCGACCAAGCCTGTGACATTCATCACAACATATTATGTGTAGGTATAGTTGTTCATTCAGCATAGGCCCTTTGGCTAATCTAATCCCTCCATGTGTTGATGCACCTCAGATTATGATTATTATTATAGTTATGACTAATATAAAGTGGTTTCCTTTAAATATAAGAGTTTGTGGCTTATTGACAATAAACTATCAAGTTTGCTCTTTGAGTTTAGATCATTCTAAATAAGTTCTTGAATAACTAATTCTATTCTCTAATTTAACTAATGACTTAATGACAAGTTAACAAATAACTAATTTAATTTGGTGCGTACTTCCAATGGTAGACTCGTAGTAAACATCTTGGTTTTCAGGTCAAATCCGCTTTACGAAGGGGATGAAGTCCGACGTTTCGCCTCCACTACTGGAAGATTCTTCAGGGGTGTGGTGCATCCTGATTTTTACTTGTTGTTGCTGTAAGTAAACATCAGGATGCAGAAATTCCTGAAGATGCTTCTAGCAGTGGAAACGAAACGTCGGACTTCAACCCCTTCTTGACGCGGATTTCACCGAAAAACCAAGATGTTTATTCTATAATTTACACTTCGTCATCGCATACCATTCTTCTTATGAGGGTGATGGTGTCGTCTAACGGCAGGTTGGTGAAAACTAATAACTAATTTAACTAATTAGTAATAACGAATTTTCTATGACTAATCTCTCATTTATTACTTTCTCATATAAGGAGGAAGTATTAAGATCGCGCGAAAATTCGATTTTAATGGATTTACACGTTTAGGTCCTCTGAGTAAAAAAATGGTTTTTGAAAAATGTCTGTCTGTCGCCAGTCCAAACGCATAGAGCCTAAACTACTAGGCCGATTTTGACGAAATTTGGCATACATGTTCAGAAAAATCATACCCCGAAGCCTTATCGAGAAATGGCTGGAAATGGGGACGCTACCCCCAAAAACTCTGAAAACAAAATCTCGAAAACGGTTCCGAAGATTTTTATTAAAAAATTAAAACAATGTAGTCCATTTAAATACTAATATTACGATATAAGCCGTTTTCCCGGGAAAAATCTAGTTCTTGAGAAAACACCTTTAAACGCGGACGGAAAGAGGCCGAGTACGATTCCCCGTCAAAGGGAAATTATTTTTACGAAAAATTGTTATTTGTATGATAAATTTTGATTAATCTTCAGTAATAATAATTAAAAGTACCAACAACAACTCGAAAACTAATAAATGGAAAACAGTGGGCTAAGTAATTATGACCTCGTATATGAGAAAGTTTGTCTGAGTTGTCTCGGACCGATATTTTCTACTTTAACTAATTTTATGTTAGACGATTATCAATAATCTACACTTCATAACTAAATCAATACTGATCGAAACAATTTAAGATTTACAATTAAGGTTTGCCAATTTAAAAAAGCGGTTGTTTGGATCTGTTTCGACAACAATCCAAATTTAGTTAAAATCAGACATGATTCGATTTCCAGAGGGGCCGCATTAATTTTTACTCAATATTAAATTTACGCGGAAGGTTGAAGTTAATAAGAGCTAATTTAGACAGATCTACCAAATCAGAGAATTGGTTTTTAAGTTGTTGTGGATCACAAAATTGACTGACACGGAACCAAAAATGCTTCCCGATGTACGAAACGCATTTCGGTCAATGAAATTTTGAATATGAAGCACAAAATAATTTCCATTTCTTAGAATGATCACAATTTAACCTCCGGTAAACTGGGAGCTGAAAATATTTTATTTTGTATCGTTATTATACGTGCATTAAACTAAACTTATGGCGTACCTATAGAATTCTCCTACCTGTTCCATTAATTAAATACTTAATATTTTTTAAGATAATTCATTCTGGAAAGAAACTAGAGGAACAACGACAAGTGTCAACACTCTTAGGACAGAACAACGACAAGTGTCAACACTCTTAGGACAGAACAACGACAAGTGTCAACATTCTTAGGACAGAACAACGACAAGTGTCAACACTCTAAGGACAGAACAACGACAAGTGTCAACGCTCTTAGGACAGAAAAACGACAAGTGGCAACACTCTTAGGACAGAACAACGACAAGTGTCAACACTCTTAGGACAGAACAACGACAAGTGTCAACGCTCTTAGGACAGAACAACGACAAGTGTCAACGCTCTTAGGACAGAACAACGACAAGTGTCAACACTCTTAGGACAGAACAACGACAAGTGCCAACACTCTTAGGATAGAACAACGACAAGTGGCAACACTCTTAGGACAGAACAACGACAAGTGCCAACACTCTTAGGATAGAACAACGACAAGTGGCAACACTCTTAGGACAGAACAACGGCAAGTGCCAACACTCTTAGGAGAAAAGAAAGCTGCGTAGTAAAATCAGGTCCTAGATTAGAACTCACTGGGATCTCGCCAACCTCGATGGCCCAGAAGAACCCTGGAACAGGAGCCAGGGAAACCTGGAACAGGAGCCAGGGAAACCTGGAACAGGAGCCAGGGAAACCTGGAACAGGAGCCAGGGAAACCTGGAACAGGAGCCAGGGAAACCTGGAACAGGAGCCAGGGAAACCTGGAACAGGAGCCAGGGAAACCTGGAACAGGAGCCAGGGAAACCTGGAACAGGAGCCAGGGAAACCTGGAACAGGAGCCAGGGAAACCTGGAACAGGAGCCAGGGAAACCTGGAACAGGAGCCAGGGAAACCTGGAACAGGAGCCAGGGAAACCTGGAACAGGAGCCAGGGAAACCTGAAACAGGAGCCAGGGAAACCTGGAACAGGAGCCAGGGAAACCTGGAACAGGAGCCAGGGAGTAGCAAGCGATTAGAAGATAGTGGAACCAGGTTAAGTAGGTCATGTTTTTCCTAATGAATTTACTTTTACTGGACTTAAGTAAGTCAATATTCTATGTCTTATGTTTAACAAAATATTCGATAAAATGAATCGCATATAAATCGGTCGAAAACATATGTACGATTACTGCAATCACAAAATTCTCTCTATTACTTGTTCTAGAATAATATTAATACATTCTCTCAGTTCGTATAGTAACGAGTAAGTAATTTTATGATTATTTATTATAAAACGACAGGTTGACCTAATTATTTAACTGGTCTAATAGCTCGGTTATAGTTCCCTTGCTAATAAAAAGAAGGTCGTTGGTTCGATCCTCCCAAATGGTGAAGTTAATATCATTTGCTGGTAGACAAAAAAACCTGAACAGAATTTTGTGAAGAAAAAAAAAATTGATTTAAATTGCCACCGCTAAAACACCTTGAGAGGAATAGGTTTAAACGGCATTGGTTGCAAGTATACTTTTTCTAGAGGGGCCGTTATATAAATCTGTTTTTAGCAGTGATAAATAGCGGTAATAGTGGACGCATATAATAAGTTTCATATAAAGTTCAACTACATATTAAAAATAAGTGGTTATAGATTTTTTAAAAAACAAACACTGGAATCGGAGTTGTAATACCTCTTCTTCATTGTAAAAGCAAGTAAGATGGACTTTTCTGTAATATTGATCAATTTTTAGGAGAGAAGTGGTATTCGGCATAGAATTGTCGACAAATCTTCCTTCCTTGTACACATCTATCAAATAACTAACAGTTTATAAAATAAGGTTATATAAATAAGGTCAACCTTTTGTTAATTTTAAACATTTTATTTTCATTAATGGGACATCCTTAGAGAGTTCTTAAAGATATGTTTCAGGTGGTTCAGGAGGAAAGAAGCACTAAAGTTAAAAAAGGGCAGAGTTATGTGATCATTGTTATTAAATATTACATGTTAAGTAGTTAAGGTGTTTTGGTAGTTAATCTTAAGATTTTTTTTAAAACGAGGTAAACAAGGGTCATGTTAGGGAGTTAAGGGCTCGAGAAAGTGGTACCTTCTTCCACAATTATCCCTTTTTCCCTTCTAGTTTCCATTTGGTGCAGTAGGCGGCCTCTTCAGATATCTCTACCTCCGTACCTACCCTATTCCCTTCTTTAGAGAGTACCTAACTACGTAGTTCCGAATCTGGGAGCCACAACGGAGTGGTCTGGAACGACCTTGGCGCTTTCTGGGAAGTGCGGACCTACCCCAAGGAATGCGGGGAGTGGGGGCGGACCATGGAGCGGGCCCGCGGAGAGGGGAGGAGGCTCGGGGCTGGCAGAAGAACCGCTCTCGCTCGTCATTCCCTCTAGTGTCGTGGTTAACAAAGCATCATGTCCAACAACCCTTCGACTGAACGCACGGACGTTGCACCCCTACATAAATCTCAGGTAAAAATCAACTTTTATTTCTCTTCATATAAATAACACCGACATAACAATAAACTCAAAAACTCTTACCCTATTTTACTTCAAACAAGTTGCACTTTGATTCCACGTGGTTATAGTTGGCGCCACTTGGTGCTGCCCTAGTTTCTTAGGATCGACACCAGGTGGAGCTTCCAACACCGTTGCGAAATAATGTCTCTTCATTTCTTTCTTCGGTCCCCTCCTCCATCCGACCTAATCCTACATGAAGTTTACCCACTCGCAAAATATTGGCCTCTCCTTTCGCCTTCACACATTCTTTTTACTACTTCACCCTTCGTAATGTACCCAGTTCATTATCCTTTCATCTCATGGTCAATGGTCAATACAAGCTACAAATTTGCACTTTTTTTCGATGACCCTATTTTTAATTTGGACATAGATAAATCAACATTAAAAATATGTATACAAATTTCGCAAATATAATAAACATTTTGCATAGAAATATGCAAAAGAAAACAAAAACATTTAAGATTTTTTTTTTTACACTAATATAAATATTACAAAAATAAAAATACCAATTAAATAAATGCATTTGTTTAGTAAACAAAAGAGGTCTATAGGGTAAACAGTATCAAGTGTTTACATATTGTAATTACTGTTTACAATAAAGTTAAACAGGCAACCTTTTGTTGTTTACATATTCCCGATTTATTTTGGATTTTATTATGATAAATTTGTATATTAAACAAATCATTTATTTCTATTTTTAAAGGGTTATTATGAATTCATTATTTGATAAAAAAAAATGTATATGAAACGTTTACTTAAATATATGTATATGTAAACTTAGGTACAAATTTATCGATATTACCGCGAGTATACTCAAATTATTGATGCAATATTGGCCACTTCCAATAATACTCATTAACACCATAATTAAAAAAATAATTAAACGTTTTTTCTTAAATATGCTAACAAAATTAATTTTTATGCCTAAAATAATTAATGCGCCTTAATTATTTGTTAAAAAAAAAATTGAAAACCCAAAGTATAAAATAATCGACATTTTATTGAAGCACTAATAAACATGATGATTTTTATGTATTCTAATATTTTCCAGGTGTTTATTTATATACGTGTTTTATGTGTTTTATTATTTGTGTGTTTATATAGTAATTTTTTCCAGCTGTTTATTTAATTATGTTATATAATATTTATATGATTTCATTTTTTAATGATTATTTATTAGTTATTATCACAAAAGGAAAATTAAGGATTCAGACTTCTATTTGAAGTCATAAATATACAATTTAAAATTATTTATAAAGTTGCTTTTGCATCATCTGTCATCAGATGATTTAGTAGAATAATGACAGTGGATAACTAAACCAGCTATGCTTAATTTTGATGATTGATAAACGCGTATTTGTATAAAGCCATTGACTTTCTTTTAATAATACAAGATTTTATTAGTTTCATTGACCTATTGGTTGCTGTCATTGTTATTAAAACAACATAGTTTTCCATAATATTTATCTTACAATTTACTTGAAAAACTAAAAAAGAAGCATCTCAAACAAAAAACCATTTGCTAATATTACTAAACAACTAATTATATACGGCATTTTCGGTCACTTATATAATTTTACTGCTAAAATATTAAAAAATGTAGGCTATAACAGCTGTTTTATTTTAAATGCTTATTTACGGATTTTTTCTTTCTAATTTTGCTTTTGTATTTTAATAATAATTTTAACAGTTATTTTTTTAATTACATGGCTAAAAGAATACAAAAAAGTTAAGGCCTTCTCAAACTGAGATAAAACTAATACTTGCGCATACTTAATGAGAATGAAAAAAAAACAAAAAATTAAACAAGGTCGATTCATATCGGCAAAATAAAGGAATTATACTATCAATAGAGGGGAAAACTCAGGGTAAAGATAAAATAGATTAAAATATAAACTCAAATTGAACCGAATTTTAAAACTGTTTCAAATTTTAAAACTATCGTAACTTTAGAATTGTTGAGCAGGATAGAATTCCTTTGACACCAAAATTAAACAAAAGATTTTAATAAAGAAAAATTAATTAAAACAAAAATTTAAAGAGCACAATTGATCAGTTAATTGTAAAGAAACCAAAATTATTCATCTTATCCTTAAACAACACAACTGATCAGTTTATTTTTAAAAACCACAATTGCTAATATTATACACTTAAGTTGCTCATCATTAGAACTAATGTGATCTATGTTAAATCACCAGTTAATTCACTAATTGGTGATAAAGTGATCAGAAAATTTGTGGTTTTTCAACAATAATCTGATCATTTTTGTTGTTATCTGAGTTTATTTACTATTTTTAAATCATTAAGTTAAATAGCAACTATTAAAACCTCAAAAAGTAAACTCAAATGATTACCAATTGTTATTCTCAAATCACAATAACTTAAATTGATTTATAATAAATTGGTTGGGCGTGAAGTCTCGCGTAAAAAGGGTTACGTTGGTATCGTGAACATGAAATCAGTATAGGGGGGAACACGCCCAATTTTGATGTTTTTTGACAAAATGGCGTGGAAAATTAAATAATTCCCGTAAGTGGTATATATTTTTGTAATCTACTCTTCAATACCTTTCATTTGATACCCCACTCAAAATTTAAGAAAACTATTTTTTTAATTAACTAATCATTATTATTTTAATAATAATATTAATAATATATTATTTTTAATAATATATTTTTACATGAATTAACTTATCAATTTAGCAAAAGTTTGAGCGCAGAAGGTTCAAATTAATCTGGGGCAATCTACGGGTTACTTTTAATAAACTTTAAAAGTTTCATACAAATGAGATAAGTACTTTTGAAGATATAGTTGTAAATAAATGTATGTTTGTGCGCATGTGGACGAGAAACAAATAGGCGCAGAAGGATGAAACTTACATGGGGCCAACAATAGGCTAATGACTTACCATCCAAATTTCATTAAAATCGGACTTGTAGTTTTTAGGATATGTTGGTTCGCAAAAAATAGAGCGACAGACCGACAGGCAGACATGGAACAAAAAATGTTCTCTGATTTCTGAAACAGATTTCAGTCTTGGAATTTTTTAAAATTGGAAACAAAATATTTTCGTTCTTCAGAACAATCACATAGCTTCCGTTACCTTCGGTAAGCTCGAAAGCAAAAATAAAATAAATTAATGTATATATCTATTTAGATAAGTTATTATATCTATTTGAAGGCCAACAAATCAAAACAAACATTTATTTTTATTGGAATAAATGTGGTTGCCTTAGCTTAGCAATAACAAATAATTTCGAAGTGATTCGTCGCCGTCGGGACACTACTTGATTATATAAATGATGTAAACATTTAATCTTTCTGCGATTACCCATTTCTCTTTTGCATGAACATTTTCTTTTTTTTAAAAAAAAGCACTTTTATCTTTAAAAAAATAACATCCGTTCTTAAAAAAAAAATTGTATGGTTTAATCTTCTGTGCACATTAATAATATTAAATAAAAATAATTATGTTCTTACAGGTAATCGAAACAGGTCCAACCACAATCCCCATGTGACCATTCGTTCAATATTAGGACTCGATGATGCTATGTGCCACACTAACGGCAGAATATTTTCAATGCTTGTATTATTATAATTATTTAAACAAATATTAACAAGCTATCGTCAGAAAATAAAATACCTCGCTATTTTAACATAAAATAAATTTTAATATTAAATTTCATAAAACAACGTATGTTTATTATCATATGTCTAGATAATGTTACATTAAAGCACGCCATATTATAATTAATTTAAAAAAAAAAAAAAATGTGAAACGAGCTTGTTATAATGCGCATAGGTTTTAACAGTATTCAAACATGTGCTGTGATATATCGTGTCGAGGAATATCATTATCCACTTTTATACAAGCCTTCATCACTAAGTATCCTTTATCACAGACGTTATCAACGTCAATCATATCTCGATGACGTAATACATCATTCAGTTCAGCTAACTGATTATTTATTTACCGGAGCGGTTTGTTATACTTTTATTTATTTATTTATTTTTACTTTGGGAGCAATAACCTAAGACCTAAAACAGAAAAATAAATACATTTGATTTTTTTTGTTCCTAAAAAATATTCATTTGCACTTAACTTATTTATATTGAATACCGCTTAATGATGATGATTTAACTTTGATGAATGTTTGAGTTCATAAACAAAATACACTTAGACTTGAATAAATTATACTGAATATCACTTAAAATAGACTGTCAATTGGTGTGGTACATAGATTCCTCGCATCCTATTACGAACTTTTTTTAATTTTATGCTTTTTCAATCCATTATTGTCTATCTAATTCGTTTAAATTGTTTATCTACGATTGATACGAAATATGAACATTGTATCTCTGTTTAGATGCGTAGAAAGTGATTCTTTACGTACTTGTATTCATTGCACATGCGCGTCTCATAATTCTGAAGAATTCCTCTTCTTTACCACCCTAGGGCGGTAAAGAAGAGGAATTCTTCAGCTTTACGCACGATTAGAGAGTTTGTTTACTTTTAACAAAACTAATTTGCTGATCTTTTATTAAAGTAACTGATGTTTATATCGAGTTTTTAGTGACAAACAATGAGTGAATCAAGTGACTTTGATGAAAATTTGGAGAATAATAATCCTCCAGAAATAATTAATTCGGCAAAAAATACAACTCAAGAATTAATGCCATCTTTATCAAGAGAGAAATACGAACTTACATACAGCAAGTTTATTTTTTTCTTTATTTATTATTTAAATCTAACAATCGTAGATAAAGTACGGTACGCAACTCGCGCGAAAACGGCATTTTGCATTGCTCGTGTGGTTTTACTACCCTCGCTGTCGCCTGGGTGCAAACTCCACACTCGCATGCAAAATGCTACTTTCCGCACTAGACGCGTAATGTACTATATTCCCTTTTATTTTTAATTTATCAAAATGGTTTTGATTTTTTTTACAAAAATTAAAATATCAATTTAGCAAATGTTAAAGAGCGCAGAAGGTTCAAATTAATTTGGGGCTATCTGCGGGTTACTTTCGATAAATAATAAAAGTTTCATACAAGTCAGATAATATGTACTTTTAAAGCTATAGGTGTTAATAAATGTATGTCTGTGCGCATGTGAAAGAGAAACAAATGAGCGTAGAAGGTTGAAACTTATATGGGACCAACAATGAGCTAACAAATTTCATTCAAATCGGACGTGTAATTGTTAAGATATGTTGGTTCGCAAAAATTGAGCGACAGACAGACACGGAACCAAAAAAGTTCCCTGATGTCTGAAACGGATTTCTGTCTTGGAATTTTTTAAATCGGGGACATAAAATATTTGCGTTTTTGAGAACGATCACAAAGCTTCCATTACCTTCGGTAAGCTCGGAAGCAAAATTTGATAATTCTAGATATTAAATACGAGTATAAATATATAATTATAAATGAATGTATGCTTGTGCGCATGTGGAAGAGAAACAAATATGCGCAGAAGGTTGAAACTTATATGGGACCAACAATGGGCTAATTATGGCCTACCACACACATTTCATTAAAATTGGACGTGTAGTTTTTAAGATATGTTGGTTCGCAAAAATTGAACGACAGACCGACAGACAGACACGGAACCAAAAAAGTTCCCTGATGTCTGAAACGGATTTCTGTCTAAGAATTTTTGAAATAGGAGACGTAACATTTTTTCGTTCTTCAGAACGATCACATAGCTTCCGTTACCTTCGCTAAGCTCGGAAGCAATAAATAGTATTACATATTTTTTTTAATTTAAACCTTTAATAAATGAGTTGTCATAAAAAGAAAAATCAATATTTGATAGTTGTATTGAAACAATAACTGTTTAAGTTTATTTATTTTGTAATTGAAAAAAAAAAAAAAAAAAAAATGCAACCAACGTGTCAGAATAATCCTAATTTGACTTTTACAATCGCCTCTGCGAATAAATAGTGAAACGAAGTATTGTGTAATGAAGGTATTGCGAAAGCAGTCTACTCTTAAATACTCGAGTAAAGAAAAGAACAGATAAAATTAAATAAAATACACGTACCAACACCTTTACTTCGAAAGTCAACGACTTCTGTAGAGAATACAATATCTATAATGATTCTATACACCCTTTTTAGGAATTTAAATTCCCCTCAGATCATAAGAATACTAAGGCCACATAAGCATAAAGCGGATGTTACAAAAGCGATTAATCAAGCAAACGAAATAATTTGCTTAAAAAAATACTAATAAAAATAACTATTTTAACATAAGCATGTAAAATGTTATTTGACTAAAAACCTGCCAGACATTTTTTGTACATGCCATAAATCTAGGTCTGTCAGAGTTATATATACGTATTTATACATCTAGCTCCTAGCTCAGTTTTATATCTGGGTCTGTCAGATTTACGCCGTTAAAAGATCTATATCTGGCAAATTTTACCTACTAACTAGCCAATCTAATCAGGTGACAGATGTCGCAGCCAAATAATAGGAATGATGTGATTGTACGTTCAGGGGCGATGGTAGACCGCGTCCGTTAGACCACGATTGCTTCCTAAATTGAACGATCTCGTCTACCGAAAAAATCTGCTCGTGTATAGCCAATTAACAAATAAATAGATTAGTTTCCTCGCTTATCCCCAAGTTAATGTAGAAAACTAATAAAAAATAACAAGGTCAATGTCTTCAACAGTAATAGCGAACAATCTACAGGTCGGGCGTACACTGAGACGCGGAGCAAAGTTTAGTTTTTTCAACCGCTGAAATATACGAGACCGCGAAAATTGAGACGGCAGATTCACTAATGTTAGGTAGGCCAAGTGTGGCCACCTTAGTACTGCCATGCCCTGCTCTGCATGTACGCACGCGCGGTTACGTATATTTCTGCAATTGTAAAGAAAAACCTGCTGTCCTGCCCTGCTCTGCGTCTGAATTCGAGCGGTTACGTATATTATATCTGTGGTTGAAATGAAAAAAACTGTGCTGTCCTACCCTGCTCTGCGTCTGAATTCGCGCGGTTACATATATTTCTGCGGTTGAAAAGAAAAAACTGTGCTGTCCTGCCCTGCTCTGCGTCTGAATACGTATACGCACACGCGGTTACGTATATTTCTGCAATTGTAAAGAAAAAACTGCTGTCCAGCCCTGCTTGCGTCTGAATTCGAGCGGTTACGTATATTATATCTGTGGTTAAAATGAAAAAAAACTTTGCTGTCCTACCCTGCTCTGCGTCTGAATTCACGCTGTTACGTATATTTCTGCGGTTGAAAAGAAAAAACTGCTGTCTTGCCCTACTCTGCGTCTAAAATCGCGTGGTTACATATATTTCTGCGGTTGAAAAGAAAAATCTGTGCTGTCCTGCCCTGCTCTGCGTCTCAATGTGCGCCTCGGTTTTAATGTCTTAAATAAGTAAAAAGAAAAACCAAATTCCAATAATTATTAATTATTACTTCTTGTTATAAAAAGAATTTGATCAGAGCATTTAAACAATTTAACACAATAAAAATAAGCCACCAATAATAACCTATAAAGATATTGGAAACTCAAAGGCAATAAAATTATTTTTATTAAAGCATCTACCTCATACTTTCAGAAATTAACTTGAGGCGACATAATAAATAATGAGTTTTTAAGCTAAAAGTAACGTAACGTTTTTGAGTTATGTTCCATAGCCTAAACATGAAAATGTCAAAAAAATAAGCGCAATGCGCTCATAAGATATCTAAAAGGGGTGTGTTCACCCTCGTCCCCCCCCCCCCCCCCCAATCCTCCTTTATTGTCCACGGAAGAAGACAATTTAAGTTGTATCTTTGTTCACTATGTTATTATCTTATTTATTTATCTTGTAAAATTACCTATTTATTTAATAATCAGTCAATCACGTTTAATTTAGTAGCAGAGAAAAATGGAGCAATTTAAAATTGAGATAATTTTCTTACTGCAAGGATTTATACTATTTTCAGCAGCCAAGGATAAGAGACGCTTTGAAGAAAAGTTAACTTTATTAAAATAATTTAACATATTATAAGAAAAAGAAAATAAATAATAAAACATTTAATATGGTAATTATTAAATCTACATAATAAAAATAATTATAGTCCAGGAGATGTGTGTATAAAAGTGACTGTCAAGTGTAACATCAATGTGTAACATCAACCTAGGATTTTGTGATAAAAGCCAACATCAAGCTAGAATTTTGTGTGTAAGTTAATTTTTAACTATTTTTTTCAATATTCAGCAATCAAATTTCAATTTCAATATTCAATCTAGCGATTAAATACGCAGAATTGTCGTAGCATTCAATTTTAATAATTAATCTAGTGAGTAAATAGGCAGAATTGTCGTAGCATTCAATTCAATACTCAATCTAGCTAGAGAGTAAATAGGCAGACTTGCCGTAGCATTCAATTTCAATATTCAATCTAGCAAGTAAAAAGTAAATAGGCAGAATTATCATAGCATTCAATTTCAATACTCAATCTAGAGAGTAAATCGGCAGAATTGTCGAAGCATTCAATTTCAATACTCAATCTAGCAAGTAAAAAGTAAATAGGCAGAATTATCATAGCATTCAATTTCAATACTCAATCTAGAGAGTAAATAGGCAGAATTGTCGTAGCATTCAATTTCAATACTCAATCTAGCAAGTAAAAAGTAAATAGGCAGAATTATCATAGCATTCAATTTCAATACTCAATCTAGAGAGTAAATAGGCAGAATTGTCGTAGCATTCAATTTTAATACTCAATCTAGCAAGTAAAAAGTAAATAGGCAGAATTATCATAGCATTCAATTTCAATACTCAATCTAGAGAGTAAATAGGCAGAATTGTCGTAGCATTCAATTTCAATACTCAATCTAGCAAGTAAAAAGTAAATAGGCAGAATTATCATAGCAGTCAATTTCAATACTCAATCTAGCGATTAAATACGCAGAATTGTCGTAGCATTCAATTCAATACTCAATCTAGAATTTAGAGAGTAAATAGGCAGAATTGTCGTAGCATTCAATTTCAATATTCAATCTAGCAAGTAAAAAGTAAATAGGCAGAATTATCATAGCATTCAATTTCAATACTCAATCTAGAGAGTAAATATGCAGAATTGTCGTAGCATTCAATTTCAATATTCAATCTAGCGATTAAATACGCAGAATTGTCGTAGCATTCAATTCAATACTCAATCTAGAATTTAGAGAGTAAATAGGCAGAATTGTCGTAGCATTCAATTTCAATATTCAATCTAGCAAGTAAAAAGTAAATAGGCAGAATTATCATAGCATTCAATTTCAATACTCAATCTAGAGAGTAAATAGGCAGAATTGTCGTAGCATTCAATTTCAATACTCAATCTATAGTGAGTAAATAGGCAGAATTGTGGTAGCATTCAATTCAATACTCAATCTATAGAGAGTAAATAGGCAGAATTGTGGTAGCATTCAATTCAATACTCAATCTATAGTGAGTAAATAGGCAGCATTGTCGTAGCATTCAGCTTCAATATTCAATCTAGCAAGTAAATAGGCAGAATTGTCTTAGCATTCAGCTTCAATATTCAATCTAGCAAGTAAATAGGCAGAATTGTCGTAGCATTCAGCTTCAATATTCAATCTAGCAAGTAAATAGGCAGAATTGTCGTAGCATTCAGCTTCAATACTCAATCTAGCGAGTAAATATGCAGAATTGTCGTAGCATTCAGCTTCAATATTCAATCTAGCAAGTAAATAAGCAGAATTGTCGCAGCATTCAATTTCAATACTCAATCTATATGCCCCCGTAGACGAACTTTGATCCCATATTCTTAAAGGATAACAAAAAAATTATTAACATACACGCAAACTTCTAGCTTGATGATAAGACTGTCGCTCTTATGCAAGCTATTTCCTAGACTGTTATCTTTTTTAAAATAAATTGGAATGCTATTTTTTTTATATAGGGTTACGCCTGATAAAAACTACCTTCAATTCATTCATAACAAAAGTACTTATCAAGAGAAATTTTAATACATTACTACAATCACCGTTACGGTTTTTTTTTCATTAATCGAAACACCTAAAAATAACCAAGATATTTTGATTAGCATAATAATTTATTTGTGGCGTTAAAACATGATATAGGAAGAGACTTGTAATTGACAACATTCGAAGAATAGTGGCTTTTGTTCCCTTATCTCGAATTGATATATTAGTCATGTGCGATTTATCTAAACTAAATATTTACCTTATGCTATATGTATACATTACTGTTAATGTACAAGGGGCCGTCATATCATACATTTATTAAACATGTTTTTTATAATGCTTATAAACTTTTCTAGTAAAAATGCTTTTTGTTTTATCTGATAGCAAAATGTTGATATTTATATAATTAAACAGGCAATATAACAGAAATTATTTTATTTTAATTGTCTTAATTACAAAATAAACATAATTATCAAACTAGTTCATACTTCTATTACATTTTTAAATAAACATTAAAGTTTTATTAAAGCACTTTTTTAAGTAAACACGAAATTACTCCATCCAATTTTTGAAGACACGATTTAAATTTTGTTTTGATGCCATTCTATCGATTTTGATTCGATCTTTATCACTTTAGACGTACTTCCTTTCATACGAAACTACAATTAAGCAGTAGAACGCAATAAATAAAATAGGTAGTTAAAAATAAAGATTTATTACATTAGATACAAGGATATCGTAAATAATATTTTCTATTTTCAATGAAAGAATATAACTAATAAAATATATATGCATTTATTTATAAAATATAATTTATTCTCATCATTTATAAAAAATAGTCAGCCAATTATTTTGGCTCATATATCTTCCTAACTTCACACAAAAAACCTTTAAAAAAATCAAAATACAATAGTTATTAGCCAGTCTTTGATATTAATAAAAGATATTTTATTTTTTTATTTATTTTTATTGTTTTATCAGGGATTCAAAATCTGTCAAATCTTAGATAATGTTTTATTTGGTTTGGTATTAAGATCTTTATCTTGGATGTTCATTGCCCGATTGTTAAATGCGATCCATCGTTCCAAATATAAATGTTATATAGTAAGGCATTATATTTATATTCAGTTATCTTGGTTGTAAGTCATGATTGCTGTTATATATGTCATATTTATATTTCCCCTGTCGTTGATTAGTCAGTCCTTAAATAAACTAAATGTGAGTTACATACATTAGTTACTTTATAAACAAAACAAAACAAAAAAAATAGGGTGGAAACTAGTGTGGCACATTGCACATTGCTTCGTCGCGTCCCTTAAGAATTGAAAGTGCGGGGTTGCTTGCACCTGTTTCGATTCTTATTGGAAGCACATTCATTTTTATTCAATATTAAATATCCGCACACGGTTAAAATTTATAAGGGACCATCTTTGGAAGAACCAAAATCTGCTCCACTACAAAGTACTTGACAAAACGTTCAAATTCCTTCAAAAAAGTGTGGTCGAAATATAGAGTTATGAGATAAATATGATTTATTTAATACACCCTTAAAAGACCAAATCACAAAATATGTTTAAAATTCATTTTATCTACGATTGATACGAAATATAAACATTGTATCTCTGTTTAGATGCATAAAATTGATTCTTTTCGTAGTTGCATTCATTGCGCAAGCGCGTTTCATAATTCCTATTTTTTTCCGCCCTAGTGCGGTAAAAAATAAGAACGCACGATTAGAGAGTTTGTTTACATTTAACAAAACTAATTTGCTGTTTGTTTAATTAAAGTAACTGTTTATATCGAGTTTTTAGTGAACAACAATAAGTGATTTATGTCATTATGACGAAAATGAGGCGAATAAAACGCCTCCAGAATTAATTAATTCGGTACAAAATCAAAATACTACTAATGAATTAATGTCATCTTTATTAAAAGAGAAATACAAACTTACATACAGGAAGTTACTTAATTTTTTTTTCTGTATTTATTGTTAAAATCCAACAATCGTAGATAAAGTACGGTACGCAACTCGTGTGAAAACTGCATTTTGCATTGCTCGTGTAGTTTTACTATATACCCTCGCTGTCACTTAAATGCAAACTCCACACTCGCGTGCAAAATGCTGCTTTCCGCACTAGACGCGTAATGTAATATTAATACTACATTTATAAAATTACTTATAATTATACAAATATTTAAAGCAATTTTAATTTTAAATATTATGTAAGAGTATTTTTAAAGTATAGGTGTTCATAAAGGAAGTTCGTGTGCACGCGCAGAAGATAAGATTATGGGCGAAGTTAATATGGGGCCTACAATAGGCTAATAATGACCTACCATCAAAATTTCATCAAATTGGATAAGTGGTTTAAAAGATATACTGGTTCACAAAATTGTCGAACGGCACATACTGACTGACAGACACGATAACAAAAATGTTTCCTGATGGATTTCTGTCCAGAAATTTTCAACAGAAAAATCACAATCCTTCCCGTTTCCTTTAGTAAGCTCTGAATCAATAATTAATTCTAGAGAATGTAAAATTGATTATTACTCAATAATATTTAACGAAACACCATTTTCATTGTAAAATGTATGACTGGATGGAGTTTTCTTATCTCTGACTGATTTCAAATAAACCCTAAATAATTATTTCATGAATGAAAATATGACGCAAGATTGACAAAACAGGAATCGAGCAATGTAAAAATATAAAAGGCAAAAAACCACAATATTTACTCTATTCCAGTCACGCTCTTATGATATCTAATCTTTATTATCCCCTTGCTATCTTAGTACAGCGGGCTTGGCCTCCACGATTTACCTGTATTATGATTATATTCTGTCCAAAACTTACCTTCTATTCTGAATATGTTATGCTAAATGTTTTAAATATTTTAAGAACAAAAAAAAAAATATAAATATTTAAGACGAAATCGATCCGAGACAACTCATACAAACTTTCTCAATATACGAGTTCATAATTACTTAGCCCAGTGTTTTCTATTAAGTATATTTCGAGTTTTCGTAGATACATTTAATTATTATTGAACATTTTATCAATATTTATTATAAAAATGACTTCTTCTCGGCGAGGAATCGAACCCGGCTTCTCTCCGTCAGAAACTAGATGTTTCCCGGGAAAACGGCTTATATTCTTAGATTCGTATTTAAATGGACTACATTTAAGATTTTCTGAATCAAAATCGTCGGAACCATTTTTGAGAAATAATTTTTTTAAGTTTTTGATAGTATTCATACTATGGAACGTTTAAATTTTAATTTAAATCAAATTATAATTACTATTTACAACAGGAGACAGACAGAGAAAAATAGACTTCAGCACCGGGATTCGAACCACGGGTCTCCTTTATTTCCAGAAAAGACGCTCTAGCCAACTAAGCTATACTGAAGAATAATTTCCTCTGTCAATAACGATACCTAGTCCCGAATTATAAAGGAGGCCCGTGGTTCGAATCCCAGTGCTGAAGTCTATTTTTCTCTGTCTGTCTCCCGTTGTGAATAGTAATTATAATTTGATTTAAAAGAAATAATTTTTTTCAAGTTTTTTCAGAGTTTTTGAGGGGCGGCATCCCTAAATTTGGAGCTATAATTAATTTTTCGGTTTCACCTCGGGGTATGATTTTTTTAACATGTATGCCAAATTTCGTTAAAATAGGGCCAGTAGTTTAGGCTCCACGTATCTGCACAGACGACAGACAGACATTTTTTTAAAAAACACTTTTTTGGACTCAGGGGACCTCAATACAACGTAAATCCACCAAAATCTCAATTTTCGCGCCATCGCAATACTTTCTCTTTACATGAAAAAGTAAAAACGTATGACGAGATTATGACTAATAATAACAAGTCAGGTTAGATAGGATTTAAATTTACTACACTTGTAGCAATATTTATATGGTAAATATTGATGTTAAAAGATAAAGTAAGATAAAAAGATTTTTTTTATTAAATACTGTTTAGGAAAACAAATATCATGTGATGGAAAGTTACAAAATTACACTAGTATGTTGTAAAAACGTAGTTAGACAGGGATTAAATAAGAAAACAAAATGGTAACCGGTATATTTGAAAGATGACAGCGGTTACTATAAGATCTATAAATATGACAGAAGGTTATATTAAGGTCATTAAAAAAGACATGGGTTACTATAATAGGTTTGATCCAAACCTCTTATTTTTACCGTCCTTTGCATCGTCCCGCGGATCGTTCGAAAATCGTTTAGTACAGGTTTTATGCGCATGCGCCAACATTGTACTGTAATAAAATATCGTCAGGTTGAACGGTTTTGTGATTCTTAATTCGCACCGTATTAAAACATTCAAGGAAACCTAAAAGATAGGGAACCTTCTTGTTGATATGTGTGAAGATTGACGTAACTGCGCATGTTACACAAATCAGTACTTGGCATTGCTAGAGGATCGATAGGATAGGACAGTGCATTAAACAGTTCGCAAAAGATCTCTGCGTGGGTTGGAACGGTTTTGAGGACGGTACGAAACACCGTCACTAGCACTAGTCGGGTTGGAACGGCTTTTATCCAATGCGCATGCCCGTGATGATCTCGCGGACGGAACACTGTTTCGTTGGAACAAACCTTATAAGAACAGTACAAAAAAATACCTATATAAAAGTGCTACGACTTAGTACAAGATTGTAAATACGGCAGCAGTCAGTGGGAGGCCTTCAAAATAGTCAATTTCGATAGCAGTAATTACAATAATTAAAAGATAAAAAGAACTTTTTATGTACTACGTTTTTAAATTTTCTGTCATAAATCATAAATTTGACACCCGTTAAAATGAAGATCGTAAATATGGGATATGTCAAAACAAATAAAATAACTTGCGGATTTTTTCCGAACTAACTTTCCATACAGCAAAATTTGCTGAAAACGAATTAAATTCTGCTGAAAGATGGCTAAAAGTATTAAAATATTGCATTGTCATCGTGTTCTGAGCTATTCTAAAAGTTTCAAATGTCTAGCTACACGGGAAGTTAATTAAAAATCTATTGCAAGATTTGTACTGGACAAACAAACAAACAAGAAAGCAAGCTCATAAAAACGTAGTAATAAAAACTGTTAATATATATACAAAGTAAAGTATTAACATCATTACCGTTATATTAAACGTAGAATAATAGGTATAAAGAACCAGAAAATGTATTTATTACTTCCACCGTTTGAATTTCGGTTTGAAATTTTGGATGACATTTTTTGTCTCCGATTTCAAAAATTCCAAGACACAAATCCGTTTCAGACATCAGAGAACATGTTTGGTTCTGTGTCAGCCACTCAATTTTTGCGAACCTATACAATAAAAACTACCTGTCTGATTTTATTGAAATTTGGATAGTAGGTCATAATTAGCACAATGTTGGTCTCATACAAGTTTCAACCTTCTGCGAACATTCGTTTCTCTTCCCTATGAGCACAAACATACATTTATTTACACTTATATCTCCAAAAGTATATGATTTTATGAAATTTGGATGGTTTGTCGAAAGAAGCCAGCAGATAGCTCCTGATTAATTTCAACTGTCTTTACTCTTTCAATTTTCTAAATTGATAATCCGTGTAAAATATCAAAAACAATTTTGACAGATTTAAAAAACGATGGAAAAATATATAAATGTGACAATAATAGATTGTAAAACCATAAAAACATTCAAGTATACGAAATAGGATGCGAGGAAGCTATGTGCCACACTAATTGGCAGACTATTTTTTATTTTTACTACTTTTAGGAGGGCCCTTAGAAGATGTCATAGCACTTAGAGCGGGGCTTCCGACTTATAAATTAGTGTACATTCTAAAATACCAAATCCTAGTTTAATTTTACATTATAGGAATTTTTGCTAGTTATATTTAGGTGGAACAGTAGAACTATTTATAAAGAAAATTATTGGTTCTACACACACGTGCGCTTCGTTTACCGCTACCGCCTGATGTGCATCATAAGAAATTCGAAGACGCGTCAAACTTGTTAAATCTAGCGGAAAACAACAATCAATATCGACATGTTTTTCGAATCATTGCAGTGCGCAGGAAGTAATAGTAAAAATAATCAAAGTTCCGTTTTTTCTCTTGTTCTTACCATTTACTTACTCTTGCGGCTATTAAGAATTGACAAGAATGTCTGTAATAAAACTTTAAATAAAGTTAATTGAAATTAAAGGTACTTTTTTAGTTTGGTACCCCCCAATAGGGGGGTACCAAACTAAAATAGGCGCCATGTGGCAGCACTTTAGTTTGGTACCCCCCTTTTATTTTATTTAAATACATGATGAAATGGTATTTTATATAAATAAAAAATTAACAATCTTAATGTTCAAAAGCAGTGGGGCTTTTGTGTGGGGTTGAGAAAGGGGAAAGAAAGAGAAGAAAAATATAGGGGGGTACCAAACTAAAAGAGGCGCCCCTATACGCCTCTTTTAGTTTGATACCCCCCTAAGAAAAAGGAATAATCTAGTAGGACTATTTAATTAAATTAATTTAGGGCAGGAATTAAAATGGAAAAGTGAGAAACACCTCTCTAATGTCATAGACAAAGGGAGTATTATATATCATTTCTTGGGGATTTTTTTTTTTTTTTTTTTTTTTTTTTATTGAATGACCTGTTATATGTCAAAATAGACATTGTCAATTAAATTTTATTTCTTTGACAGAAAAAATATTAGATTTGTTTAAAGCGAAATTAAAATAAGTCGAGTTTTAGAGGTTTTAAGTGTATTTCTGTTAAATGGACAATTAGATGAGAGGGAGTTATTCCAATGGATGCAAGGTAAGGTACTTAAAATTTGAATTGTAATTTTTGTGAGTTTGTTTGAGGTATTTTATTTCTTTGATCATTTTAAAATTTGAACATATTAAAATGAATGAAAATAACCTAGTATCGCTCACTCATATCTTCCGGTAAATATATCGTAACTGCCCAACTTTGACTAAATAACTATTAAGAAAAAGGAATGTTTAGTCTAATGTACATTGAGACAAAGGAATATCACACTTTTGTATATAAAAGTGTGATATTCCTTTGTCCCAATGTACATTAGACTAAATATCCGATTATCGTTGTAGTTATTTAGACAAAGTGAAGTCTTTTCTTTCCCATTTCGGGGAAAGAAAAGATGATCAGAAACAATGTTTTGTAAAAGTATGTAAAATCCACTCATTATATATTATTACTTACTGATCCATTTCATTGGAAATTTAAGATGACCTGGGTGTTTAAATTAGTTGGGCATAGTACTAACTGTCTAACAAGGCAAGTCAGAACTATTTCCCACTCATTTACTCACCCAGGTCTTCTCAAATTTGCAATGAAGTAGGGGGGTACCAAACTAAAAGAGTGCCAAATTAAACATTCCACATTTACATCCTGTGCTGATTCCATTAATCAATAAAACAATAATAAGTACATTATAGTGTATCAAATGAAACATAAAATTATACTAATGTACCTATATATTTTAACTTTGATGACAAACATAAACTGGAGCTAGAATGGCTATGCTTGAGCTGTACGATTGATAAATTAAAGCGGAATTGTTTTAACAATTGTTTTTTCTAGATTTGCAACCTTGTTTTTTTTTAAATAGAATTAATGGTTTGGTTGTTCAGTTAATTGAGTGTGAAGTCCAGTAACACGAAGTGAGGAGTTAATTATTTCCTTTATCTACTTTAACAGATCATAAGTTAACAGAGTTCACTGATCTACGTGACCCGTTGGCCGACGGTGCAACTTGCAGTCAAGTATCGATTGTGCAACTTAAGTATTGAAGTTAAACATTATGGCAATTGTCAGCACTTTCTTACTAGAATGAAAATTAATGTTGAAAAATACTATTATTTTATAAATTTCCTCACAAGATTGAGTATTGAAGTTGGACACAATGACAATACTGCCTATAATACTCACTAGATTGAGTATGGAAATTGAATGCTACGACAATTCTGCCAATTTACTCTCTAGATTAAATATTGTAGTTAAAGGCTACAATATCTGCCTATTTATTCACCAGATTGAGTATTGAAGTTGGACGCTACGACAATTGCTCCTATTATACACACTAGATAGAGTTTTGAAATGGAATGCTACTACAATATCTGCCTATTTACTAACTAGATTGAATATTGAAATGGAATGCTACGAAAATTCTGCCAATAAACTCACTAGCACTAGATTATGTATTAAAATTTAATGCTACGACAATATCTGCCTATTTATTTACTAGATTGAGTATTGAAGTTAAGGGCTACAATTCTGCCTATTTACTCACTATATTCAGAATTGAAGTTGGACGCTACGACAATTGTTCCTATTATACTCACTAGATAGAGTTATGAAATGGAATGCTACGAAAATTCTGCCTTTTTACTCACTAGATTGAGTCTTGAAATTGAATGCTACAACAATATCTACCTATTTATTCACTATTTTGAGTATTAGAGTTAAAATTAACAACAATTTTCTACACTTTCTCATGAGATTATGCAATAAAAAAGTAAATACTTTCTCCTCACTAGATTTATTGAAGTTGAACACAACGATCCATTCCTATATGAGAACTGTGATAAGCTACAGAATAGCCTTTTTTGTTATCATTGCTAGAGTTGCATACTATAAAATTATATCAAATCTTTACATTATCGTAACTTAAACGAATATTGCATCATCTTTATTGGACTTGAATGTACAAAAAAAGTCGAACTAAGAAAGAAAACTGATTTAACTCTGGAAAAAATGTCTCAATGTCTCATGTAAACACGTGCACTATTATTATCTAGTAATTAAAACGATAAGTAATCATGCTTTGAGTTCATGGCATCTGACGTAATGGGCCTGGTTGAAAATCAGATATTAAGTTTCTGTTTTCTTCAGATGGTAATTTATGTAAGAAAGACAACCTTGAGTACAGTTCGGTGTTCAGGCCAGACTCAGTCTCAACCTTACGACCTTCTCTTTCCTTATTTGTAAATATTTTGATCCACTTTAAAATAAATACAGATGTAAATATTATATTAAATGTAGCTCAATGTCTCTTGTCTTAATTGGATGCAGAGTAACTTAAAAATAGTTTCATTAATACACTTTGCCTTTTGAGCACTTTTTTACTTTGGCACCCCCATTGGTTCTAAACAATAGTCTGCCCGATAAAAGTCTCAAAGGTTTGAGTGTTTGTCTCCCCAAGACATTGAGACTCCTGGGGTAGTTTTATATTTATTATTCCTTTATCGTTGATAAGACTAAGGGATATGATCACAATTATATTCATAAGTGTGATATTCCTTTGTCCCAAGGTACATTGGAATAATTATCCCTTCGTTTTAATAGTAATTTAGACTAAGGGATATATGCTACTCTGTATAATGTTCCTTTGTCTAAATAACTATTACAATTAACACAAAGGGATATAGGGGAGTGCTAAAGTAACAAAGTACCTAATTTTGCTTCCGAGCTTAACGAAGGTAACGTAAGCATTGTGATCATCTTGAAGCGCAAAATACTTATATGTCTCATGTTTAAAAAATTCCAGGATACATACCCGATTCAGACATCAGAGAACAATTTTAGTCTCGTATCTGTCCGTAAGTCACCCTTATCTTAAAAACTGCTTGCCCGATTTTCATGAAATTTTGATGGTACCTCACAAATTAGTCCAATTGTATTTGTACATATATTTTAAGTAAAAAAATAAAACTCTTTAAAAGTACTCACCAAATGTTAAAGAAATTTGGATGGTTTGTCCAAAGCAGCCCACAGAGGGGCCCATATTAATTTCAATTGCCTGTGCTACTTAAATATTGCTAAGATTCTTGCATACATGTAAAAGCAATTTTGACAGATTAAAAAAAAATTTAGACAATAATAAAAGTTGTATAAGCCTAACATCATTAAACTAAGCAATAGGAAGCGAGGAAGCTATGTGCCACACTAATTGGCAGACTATATTTACTTAATAATAATCAAATATCGTAACAGACAATACCATTTACACTTAACACAATAATTTCTTTTGAGTAATAGAAAAAAAAAATTTATAGATTTAATCCACAATAAACCGGATTATAAATAAACATTTGATAGATGCGAATGAGCCACATAATACCCAATATATTCATAGTTAGGATGTACAAGTACAAATCGTCAACTAATACATAGACTAGGTTCTAATTCATTTTCGACATTAAGCATTTTCCAAATTAGGTCTATCGGAAATAATTTAACTCCGTCAGCTTCTCTGTTTTTAATGACGCATTCCCAAATTCAATTATCTTATTTCAACGAACGCAACAGCTATTTTTACTTATTTGTTGCCCCTTTTATATTCAAGTGTACGTGAGCATAAACCATACATATTTTATCATGAATACATATACATAAATATATATATATGAATAAATTCTCGACCGAAAATATAAACAGAAAACAAACAAAACTCAGGTTTCGGTCACAAAAATCGTCTTTATGTTACAATCCCGACGTTTCGGTTTTTACTTAAAACCTTCTTCAGGGGCCGTAAAACCTCTAAACAACGACTGACCGAAACCTGAGTTTTGTTTGTTTTCTGTATATATATATATATATATATATATATATATATATATATATATATATATATATATATATATATATATATATATATATATACATATATATATACATATATATATACATACATAATACATACATACCTGTCTCTATATATATATATATATAATAATCTTGTCCAAGATTATATTTTAAAGGTTTACTGAGTTTTTCTTATATTTATTTTGGATTCCTACGTCTTCTCACACTTTTTAGTACTGTTATAGATAAAAAAAAAGCAGAAGGGAAAGCAAATGCATCTCGATTATTGTTGACCTCCCCGGTCAGTACGTAGGCAGTTAAAATTACTTAGGCGATCCACTTTCTCTTTATAAAAACACATAAAATAAAATAAGTTTCAATTAAAGTATAAAGACGTCGCTTCACTTTTAACTCTTCTTGTCAAAGTAACAAACGTAATATTTACTCTTGTTAACGGGCGTCAATTAATCCTATAAATGTTTAACGATGTCTAATAAATCGATAAAAAAAATTGTTCGGGGGGGGGGGGGGGGGGGGGAGGCAAAATAATTTTTTAGTTCTTTTTTGTACGGTATAGTGACGTGGTCTTGTTTAAGAGTCCCTCGCTTGTTACAAGGCTGTAAATAAAAAGTGAAGATAAAAGTGCGGACAGATGTCCATCAATGTCATTAATAGCTCTTGACTAAGGGGGGGAAGGGTCCTTCAATGAAAAAAAGGTCTCTTCAAACACAACGCGAATCTACAAAAAAGTAATAATAATTTAATAACTTTTGTCTATTTTTTTACCGTGTGCTATGAATATTAAATACCTAAATAATTGTCTATACTTTTTTTTAAAGACAAGTCTAATCTTTTGCTATAATGTTTGTTGTTTTTTAAATAAAAAAAGCACGTAATAAAATAAAAACAACAGTTACGATTACAAAGTTCTCGGATACACCGTTGCCATAAAAAATTAAAAGAAGATGGAAGATTCGGTACTTCTTTAGATTGTTACTCCCCTTATAAAAAAAACAGAGGGGAGTAACGATCTAAAGTTGGTGTAAGAAATGTTCTTTTATTGACTGTTACTCCCTTTAAAAAGAAAAAAAAAACAGGGGGAGTAACGATCTAAAGAAGGTGTACGAAATGTTCTTCTTTAGACTGTTACTCCCCTTATAAAAACAGAAGAGTGATATTCCTTTGTCCCAAAGTATATCGGACTAAACATCCCTTTGTCTTAATAGTTATTTAGTCGAAGTTATTTGTATTCTGAAAAACATGCGGGAGTAACAATGTAATGTAGTTAGAAGATTCAAAATGCATAGATTATTATTTATTTTTAATAGACTGAAATAATTCTTCATAAGAACTAAGCCGATAAAAATACAGCTTCTTGAGAAAAAGCTTACAATTTAAAGTAGGTTAAAGGTGTAATTTCACAGAAAATATAAAATTCCTGGATTTCTTTTCTTGGTCATTATTTAAGCATCTGATTTCCACGTACTCGTTTGAAGAGACGTAAAAAGAAACTTATAGTATAGTAGTTTTGTATTGCTTCATTTTACGTGTTATTGTTTTTTACTTTTTCATATAATGAAAGTATTGTGATGGCGCGAAAATTTGATTTTGAAAGATTTACACGTTTTGAGGATCCCTGAGTCCACAAAAGTGGTTTTTAAAAATGTTTGTCGTCTGTCTATGCAGTCGCCTGGACCTCCTAAACTACTGGGCTGATTTTAACGAAATTTGGCATACATGTTTAAAATAATCATACCCCAAAGCAAAACCGAGAAATTAATTTTAGGTCAAAATTTAAACTCTCAAATTATTTCTGAAAAACGGTTCCGACGATTTTGATACAAAAATTCTAAAAATTTATTCCATTTAATTACAAAACTGTAAAAGCTGTTTTCCCAGGAAGAATGTAGTTCCTGGGAAAATAGCTTTAAACGCGGACGAAGAGTCCGGGTTCGATTCCCCGCCGAGAAGAAGTTATTTTTATGATAAATGTTAATAAAATGTTCAATAATTTTTTTTTATTTTCAACATTGAACAGAATAAAGTAGAGGCGTCTAGCGATTCGGACCTCGCCTACTATGTACTACTATATTCCAGTTTAATACCAATATTAAAAATATAAGATCTACATCTTATAATAAATAATTTATGCCGATAAACATCTGAAATGGGAAAATCAGAAATTATATATTAACTGGTTTGTAAAATTTTATTAAGTGAAGGAACTTAATGTCGTACACTAAAATTTATTCAAAACAATCAATAAGGTATATCAAACAATTGACTTATTTCAGTCCTCGCGTTTTATTTATAAATATAGCTTTTACTTATTTTTAAACATTATACCTATAAGTTCACTTGCAGTTATACTAATGTTTTACAAACAAAAAGTGCATATAGTTATTCAGGAAAATTAGTTTTTAGGTTGGCTTCATTTAAAATTAAATTAATAATAGTAACTGTACACATTTTGTAGTACACAATTGCAAAAAATTATTTAATACGCATTTAAGTTAATGGAATAATACATTCTAACAGTTCAGAAAAGCATACATAGCAGATTCTATTATTGATGATTAAACTAATTAATTTGAGAATTATTGTAAGTTGATTACACGTTTGCACATGTGCTTGCATTTTTATTCATAATTTTATAAAGTTAAATACAGGTTATTTAGAATAATGACGTATGCTCTATTATATTGAGTTACAAAAAGTTACGTAACATCTCATTAAATTATAATTATGTTTCTCTTTAATAAATAATATTAATGTTTTGAACTTCTAGACATGGATTGCCTTTTGGTTTAACGTTTACAATTTATTGATTTTTGTACACATTCCAAAGAGTGGCCCTTATGCTTCTCGGTCACAAAGATTTCCTGTTTATCAAGGAAACGGTTCAATGTTTACAAGCTCAGATCATAATATTTTATGTTTGGATTTTAATTCAAGAAAAAAATAGTCTTTATTATTATGGTTAATGTAATTTTATGATAACTGTTCGCACTGTGTTTAAAAATGTAAACGTATTAGCAAATTAAATTCATTAAAATAATTCTGATATACCCAAAAAGTCTAAAAAATGTACAATAATAACAACATAAATACATATATTTAATATATTATGTCAATTGTCGAAGTAGTGAATTACCCTTTTATATATATATGTATATATATATATATGTATATATATATATATATATATATATATATATATATATATATATATATATATATATATATATATATATATATATATATATATGTATGTATATTCATTAGCTAATGTGTTTTGCCAGCCAAGCAAGAATGGCGGTATGAGAGCACCCTCGTCTCTGATAAGTCCTATATCTGATCTTCTTGATGTAGTATAGGTCCAGAGTTGGGTGGGCATCGTCGGGCCCCTGATGAGTCGGACGCGACGAAACGATGCAGGACATGGCATAATGCCGAGCCAACATCTTAATGACGTTATGTCTGATGTTGGAACAGTTCCTATGTGTCACGCTTGCGTGGCACATCCCTTGGTGTCTCTCGCAAATTGTGTAGTATGTATATTCAATCACTCTGCCGTCTGTTCCAGGTTTTAAGGGTATAAATAAAAACTAATTTTTTTAATCAATATGCAATATTTCAGCCCCACTTAGGCCATTATTAAGCTTAAACAATAATTTATTTACAGTTAACAACGACGTACATTTTTACATTATTTAAAAAAGAACACAACCAAACCAAACAGAAACACAATTTGTGCAATAAAAATGTAGTCAAGTAACCTTAATAATCTTTCACATCCAACATCCAAAAAATCTCCTACTTAATTTTGGAATAATCCTAAATTATTAAAAATCATGATACTACCTACAAGCAACATAACAATAATTGAAATTAAATTTGACAAATTTATAAAGGTAATATCTTTTAAAAAATATTACATCATTACTTTACGGTAGCTTATACACCTTGTCACTAACTTGTGCAAGTTACCGTAAAGTAATGATGTAATTGTTTTTAAAAGATATTACCTTTGTAAATTTGACTAATTCAACTTAAATTATTGTTTTAGCTTGATAATGGACCAAGTAGGGCTGAAATATCGCATATTGTTATAAAAAATGAATTTTTATTTATACCCTTAAGACCTAGAACAGACGGCAGAGTGATTGAATGTCAATTATCTTATAAGGCCTAGACTAACCGAATATATCTTATACAAAAAGATCGACTAATCCATAAAATGTATATCAAACAAAACAAAGAATGAATTTAATCGCTGCAATATCATATACACATTCATTTTTGAAGCGTATCATTCACACATCGTTTTTGAAGCGTTTCGGATCCAATTCGTTTTCAAAACGATTCACGTTCACACAACAAAAAATACAGGTGATCGAAATATTTGTTTTCGATATTTCATAACGGTGACGTCACGAGTAAAACCTTCTTTCTTTCTTAACTAATATGTCCGCGAGTTTTTACATTATATTTATAAGTTATTAAAAGTTTTTATCTACGATTGATACGAAATATAAACATTATATCTCTGTTTAGATAGAAAGTGATTATATACGTACTTGTATTCATTGCGCATGCGCGTCTCGTGGTTTTGAAGAATTCCTCTTCTTTACCACGCTAGCGCGGTAAAGAAGAGGAATTCTTCAGCTTTACGCACGATTAGCGAGTTTGTTTACATTTAACAAAACAAATTAGCTATTCTTTTATTAAAGTAACAGTTTATATCGAGTTTTTAGTGAAAAACAATTAATGAATCAAGTGGCTTTGACGAAAATGTGGAGAATAATACTCCTCCAGAAATAATTAATTCGGCAAAAAATACAACTCAAGATTAATGCCATCTTTATCAAGAGAAGAGATACGAACTTACATACAGCAAGTTTATTTTTTTTCTGTATTTATTATTTAAGTCTAACAATCGTAGATAAAGTACGGTACGCAACTCGTGGGAAAACGGCATTTTGCATTGCTCGTGTGATTTTACTACCCTCGCTGTCGCTCGGGTGCAAACTCCACACTCGCATGCAAAATGCTACTTTCCACACTCGACGCGTAATGCACTATTACAGGTTCTTTATAGTATTAACTTCTGTTTAAAAACGTTTTTGCAGTTTAAAAAAAAGAAACGGAAGCTCACGAAAACAAAGACCTTAAAAAGTGGAAAAGAGTAAAATAAACTGATATCTCGATCCCTTCCACGACCTGTTCATACGAGCGTTTTGAATTCGATCCCCCGTTCCGATCACGTATTTTTAGTGGAGCGGATTTAACCCGATACGATCCGTCGATCTCCGTTCGTCCAGTGTTTTGAACTAGCGGATCGTTTTCAAAACCGTTTTCAAAACGATGTGTGAACGTAGTAATAGTTTTACTTAAAATAACATAATAATCGGCAAAGAAACAGCCTGAAGACATCTTGGTTCAGTTAAAGGGCTATTTGAACTAAATTTAGTGGTAGTTTCGCCTATTAAACCAATACTTAAATCTTGAAAGTTTATTTGAAGTTCTTTTCGTGTATCCCAGTGTCCTAGTCCTAGACGAATAAAGTATTTTGTTGTACGTCATTACCAACTTAATTCAATTAATAAACATAATTTGAGTGACGTAATCTAGAGAATACCGGGACAATCTCTGCCCTTAAACAAACATTGAAACACCTTTATAAGTAATTTTTTAATAGTTCCTTTTTTATACATACAATGTGTAAATTTATTTATTGAATAAATTAAGAAGTAGTTTATAAGGTAGTTTATAACCGTAACAGGTTTTTGCTCAATTAGCAATTGCTTTTCGTAACCATGGTCACACAAAAAAACCAAACAATTTTTTTTCTCCCTGATAATTTGCGAATATTGCGAAAACAGAGACGAAGTTGATAGTAAGGGGTTGTGCAATCTGTTGCAGCTTAGTTTAATACTAGTGATTATCATGGGCGATAATTTGACATCGAGATTATTAAAATGTAATTTGATATACTTTATTAGTCAGGTCAGTTTGGGAGTAATTTGATATAGTTTGTTTAGTGAATTTCAGGTTTTTTTACTTTCTCATATTATGTGTAGTATATATAAAGAGAAAAGTATTGTGATGGCGCGAAAATTCGATTTTTAGATTTCGATTGACACGTTTCAAGATCCTCTAGGTCCAAAAAATTGTTTTTAAAAATGTCTGTCTGTAGTCTGTTTTCTGTCCAGACGCGTACAGCCTAAACTGAAGCGTCAATTTTGATGAAATTTGGCACACATGTTCAGAAAAATTATAGTCCGTGGCGAAATCGAGAAATGAGTTTTTACCTATAAACCACCAAAAAAAACAACATCAAAACCACCAAAAAACTCTCGATAAATGTGAAATTATTACATCTCGAAAATGGTTCCGACTATTAAAATTAAAAAAAAAAATGAAATTTAGTTTAATTAAATACGATTCTATACTAATAATAATGACTAATAAGTTGTTTTCCAGGGAAAAATCTAGTTTCCGAGTTATTGATAAATAATTTTATTTCAAAAAACCATTTTTTTAAAAAAGCTTTTATTCGTATTCTTCTCAGTAAACCCTTTCATTTGATATTCATATAATAGAGTAATTAGAGTCAATAATAGAGTAATTAGAGTTGTTTTCTTTTTAAGAAAGCAAAATATTTGGTATATAATTAACAAACAAGGTAAAACTCACCAAAAACTTTAAAGATACTAAAATAAACAAACCTTAGGGGCTGTATATTAATAGTTAATTTCCAGTTAGGTCTCTCTCTACAAATAATGTAACTGGATACATCTACGGGGGGAAAAAAACTGTACCAATGGAGACGACATAGATAGACTGACCCAATGAACCTAAATTGTGTAGTAGACCCTTTTCGATTACTCATTGACCTATGTCAACAAACGTATTTGTTAGCCCGCATCAATGGTGCCCTTCTTTCCATCCTTTCTTATATCATATATATATATATATGCGTTGTTCCTAACCATTGACAAAACTTCTTCACCCAACTGGCTCAGCTGCCAATGAAAAGAAGTAGGTAACAATGGCATAAAATGACGTAACTCAGTTAACTCCCTCGCTAAATAACGGAAATGGATTAGTTATAACACATTTATTCCTATTGTTCACTGTTCCGTGATACAGAAGGAGATACTAATCGCTACTTTAACACCTTCCGATAAATTCTTAAGGCCTTTTTTTCCAAGAAGAAACAATAAATATAAGAAAATGAATTGTTCTTAACTGGGATTTACCACTTCACAGTCATTCTTCGGAGAATTGGTGAAATCGTTTCTCCAACATTTTTACCGTGAATTGGTGAAAACAATTAGGACAAAGTTTAGAAACGAATGTTAAAAGTAAACATCCAGAAAAGTTAAAAGCATTGATTTAATTCGAAAAGTAAATAATTACAATACCCTAGGTGCAAATTATACTAATAATAATTATCGTTATAAATAAAATACAATATGAACATTTTTAACAATACGATAGCCTTGGTCAGTGAACCGTCATGCGACAAATTATACTAATATAAACAGCTGAGTAAAGAGTACTAATATATATTATTTGTTATATTTTAAGAAGAGAAACAAATGGCTTGATAAGAAAAAGAAAAAGTTCAAACAACTTATTAGAAAAAGAGGAAGACGTCTCTCAACCAAAAGTAACTTTAATTTAGCAAGCTCCCTTTCAACTAATATATTATTTGTCATATCTTAAAAATACATCCAAATAGCTTGATTAGAAATAAATAATTACAAGATAAAAAGAACTTTTTATATACTACGTTTTTAAATTTTGTGTCGTAAATCATAAATTTGAAACCCATCAAAATGAAGATCGTAAATATGGGATATGTCAAAACAAATAAAATAACTTGCAGATTTTTTCCAAACTAACTTCCCATACAGCAAAATTTGCTGAAAACAAATTAAATTCTGCTCAAAGATGGCTAAAAATAATAAATGAATGCATTGTCACCGTGTTCTGAGCTATTCTAAAAGTTTCCAATGTCTAGCTACTCTATTTAAAAATCGATTGCAAGACTTGTACTGGACAAACAAATAAACAGAAAGCAAGCTAATAAAAACGTAGTAATAAAAGAGGAACATCTCTCAACCAAAAGTAACTTTATTTTAGCAAGCTGCCTTTCAACTAATATAATATTATTTGTCATATCTTAAGAAGACACCCAAATAGCTTGATGATTAGTAAAAGAGGAAGACGTCTCTCAACCAAAAGTAACTTTATTTTAGCAAGTTACCTTTCAACTAATATAATATTATTTGTCATATCTTAAGAAGACACCCAAATAGCTTGATGATTAGTAAAAGAGGAAGAGGTCCCTCAACCAAAAGTAACTATATTTTAGCAAGCTGCCTTTCAACTAATATAATATTATTTGTCATGTCTTAAGAAGACATTTAATTGTCTTGATTAGAAAAAGAGGAAGACGTCTCTCAACCAAAAGTAACTTTATTTTAGCAAGTTGCCTTTCAACCTCTAGTGGTGATCTTCTGAGCCAATGGGAAGAAGATTCTTCAAATATAAATTTAAAGAAGGAGAAAAGTTAAGACGTGTGTTTAAAGGTGACTAAAACAAATTCTTGTTTTCAAATTTATTTTCGTCTCATCGTAACTAAAGATGTCTTTAGTGTAGTCGTATTCTTCAGAATGTGATCGCTGGGAAGTGGTTAAAAGTCGGCTTGGTATAACAAAGCTAATTTTGATAGAGGCGCCTTTCTTTTTTCCCTTATCAATTGACTCATAACATTTACAGCAGCTCGACTAAACAATAATGTTACTAAACAATAATTTTATGTATTGATAGTTGTTAGACGAGCATATGATCCTTGTAACTTGTAATAACATGTTATTACTACTTATAGCAGGTTTTTTTTTTTATATATTTGAGAAGTATAATTCCAAATAAAAGCAAAAATTATAATAATATATTACAACAAAAACAATTCACAATAAATAAATCGCTAATTGTTCTTTTTGTACAAAAACAATTGTCTCGGTGACGTTTTCTCAAAACAAGTAGCATTTCATTAAAGAATTAAATAAAAACCAAGATAGAAATTTAATTTTTTCGACGCAGTTTTATATTATTGTTTACGTCGGCAAGAATCGTAAGATGTTTGTACATTCCTTCACGCAATGCAATCAACATAAACTACTAAAGAATAATCAGGTCTTATTTAAAACTATTAAGGTAAATAGACTAAGGTAAATTAATTTAGTTAAAATAATAAAAAGAAAAAAAAAAAAAAAACCGTGGATTATTTTAATTGACCTTTGTTTTAAACGCAAACTGTACTCTTATCTAAATCATAACTTTACAATTTCATTTTTTTATATAAAAGAAATAAAATGAAGAACAGTAAAAAAAACTGAGTTTAAATAAGATCTGTATTCTTTAGCAATGGACTAAGTAACGCAGCAATGTTAATTTTAAAGCTGCAAAAGCGAACGAGTTTCTTTAATAACTCTAATTAGATGATAATGAGTAAATAAATCAAAGAGAGAAAGAGTAAAAAATAAACTAAACCTAAATAAAATAAATTCAACACGCATTAGGAAATAAACCAGGACAAATAACTCAGTATAACATTTAAAATTTACGAGAAATCATTTCCTTCAAAATTTATCGAATAATACTATAAGGAGAAGAATTCCAAAACAATACATCAGTCAAACAACTAGAGTAATGTTATTTCTAATTCTAACATGAATATCAGCAGTAAAAACACTGTAATTCTCTCAAATCTAATCTAGTATCATATTATTCAGACATCTTAAGACTAGAAGAGAGGTATAAATACTCTTATCTACGATTGATAAGAAATATAAACATTATATATTTGTTTAGATGAGTAGAAAGTGGTCCTTTTTGCAGCTGTATTCATTGTGCTTGCGCGTTTCATAATCGTGCGATAAGGTGAAGAATTCTTTTCGCCCTAGGGTGGAAAAAAAAGGAATTCTTCGCCTTAACGCACGATTAGTTTTTTTACGAGTTTGTTTACATTTAACAAAACTAATTTGTTGTTTGTTTAATTAAAGTAACTGTTTATATCGAGGTTTTAGTGAAAAAAAATGAGTGATTTAAGTGATTATGACGAAAATGAGGCGAATAATACACCTGCCGCAATAATTAATTCAGCACAAAATACAACTAATGAATTAATGTCATCTTAATACGAACTTACATACAGGAAGTTAATTAAAAAATGTTTTCTGTATTTATTATTAAAATCCACAATCGTAGATAAAGTACGGTGTGCAACTCGTGCGAATACTGCATTTTGCTTTGCTCGTGTGGTTTCGGTGCAAACTCCACACTCGCATGGAAAATGTTATACTTTCCGCACTAGAGGCGTAATGTACTATTTTTTTAAAGCGGCGCATAGCCTAAATAATATAAGAACTGAAGAAGTTTGGATTCGCGGGAGCAGCAATGATAAAAGACAAATTATAATAGATATTATATTAGAGTAGAACAGTAAAAGTTGGCAACCTTAAAAACTACGTATATTCATGATAGTGCTTGCAGGAGTATAAATTGATTTAGCTATCTTAATGACTTGAACATTAAATCTGATTAGTTAAAACCTGTTTACCTATTATTATGATAAGTGGATAATTTAAGGTTCCGAACTTTCATTCGCTTATTATCTTTTTGCTTAACTCAGCAGACTTTCTATTTATCCCAGGAGTCATTAGATCTGAGCGAAGCAAAATGTAGGGTTCATATAAGTACGGTTATGAGGAGTTGCAGAATGAATGGGAGTGTGTCATCAACCTTGATGCTTCAGTTAGGGGTAAATTACATTATGAGATGAATGAATGGAAATTTTCCATAATGACTTGCTGGAACTGCTGATTTAGTCGAGTTTGCGGTCAGGAGGTTTCCTTTTCTACAGGCTATAAGTAGAAACGATTAAAAATGCGGTTACAAGTGAAGATGTTTTGGCGGGATTATGACGCATGCTAATGAGGCGTGAGGTAGTAGCATGTCTGCATCACCAGGTGGATGTCCAGGGTTTCCGAGTGAGAGAGAGGGATGAAGTCTTGGTTCCGTGCGGTCGTCTGGGGCCGAGGGACCGCTATCTCTTCGGGCAGGTTACTCGTTTTGTTTACAAACAAAGCAGCTGTGAGACCGAATGCGAGAGCGCATGCGCGAGATATGCCGGTAGTTTTCCATGACGTCACGGTCTTGGCGCCCCCTTCGCCAATCCGGCGGGGTTCGGGCCGGTCTTCTCCCTCCACAAGGGGAACTTAAGGTCTAGGGGTCTCTCCCCTCCTCAGAGCTTGTCTCATGCCTTTCTGCCTTCGCCTTCCCATTCATATTGTCATACGATACGGCCTCAACGAAAATTCCATACTTTTCACCTTCCTCCGAGTACCTGCAACATGTGCCATTAATTCCTCCCCCAGATGTAAACAATTTTTTTTACAACCCTCTGCTGTGTTGATATACAATAGAATACAACACGTCTCTTTCGAATCGTCGTGTGGAGCGGCACGGTCTTTCCTCTCCTCACTGTTTATATTTATCACGTCTGTTTTGGCACGTCGCCTCGGACTATAGGAGGGTATTTTGAAAGCTCGATCCAGAAGTTACTGTAGCCAGATTTCGACTGCGTCCAGCAGGTAGGCGTTTTCATAACGCGTATATAAAGAAATCTGAATTTAGATTCTTATAGGCCTCCGGAATTCAGATGCCTCCTCCCTCTTATCAGATTTAGAAGATTTTAAGTGAGAAACAAACAACACTAATAATAGACAACGTATCTCAAAACATGGGACGTCACAGCTAAAATTAGCTACAAAAAATATGTAATAGCTTACTCAATATCCGTATATGTTTGTTCTTGACTTAATAAAATAAAAAAAAGAATAATAGTTTAATTAGTACATTACGCGTATAGTGCGGAAAGTAGCATTTTGCATGCGAGTGTGGCGTTTGCACCCGAGCAACAGCAAAGGTAGTAAAACCACACGAGCAAAGCAAAATGCAGTTTTCACACGAGTTGCGTACCGTACTTTATCTACGATTGTTGGATTTTAATAATAAATACAGAAAAAAATATTTAATAAACTTCCTGTATGTAAGTTCGTATTTCTCTTTTGATAAAGATGATATTAATTTATTAGTTGTATTTTGTGCCGTATTAATTATTTCAGGAGGCGTATTATTCTCCTTATTTTCGTCATAATCAACCAATGTTTTTTCACTAAAAACTCGATATAAACAGTTAATTTAATTAAACAAACAGCAAATTAGTTTTGTTAAATGTAAACAAACGCTAATCGTGCCTTAAGGTGAAGAATTCTTCTTTTTTACCGCACTAGGGCGGAAAAATTGAGGGATTGAGTAACGTGCGTGCGCAATGTATACAAGTACGTAAAGAATCACTTTCTATACGCATCTAAACAGAGATACAATGTTTATATTTCGTATCAATCGTTGATAAAAATATATTCTTCCTTCATAAATGTATAATTTATAAATAACCCACTCTTTATTAAAAGAATAAAATATAAAAAAAATTAGTAACTTAACTGGTCATAATTTGTTATCAATTTGTAACAGCAAGCAAAGAACAACTGAGGAAATGTTTTATCTTGATGGAATATTTTCTTATTTGAATACATATGTATTGTATAACTCTACTGTTATAAAACTGCACGACTTCGAGGCTCTGAGGGTTTTAGTTTTTATCAATAATTAAAATCTTTGATTATGATACTGACATTTTAATCAGTAAAAAAAAAAAACCGGACTGACACACTCAGGCAAAACTCTAAATTTGCGTCAACACAAAAGACAGAGAAGGCATTTAAGTAATAATTAACTAATTTTTTAATAATCTTAAAGTAATTTCAATTAATTGCTTCAAGGTGTCAACAATAAACAATTCTATTCTAGTTGGTTCAAGTTAGAAGTTTTGTGGAAGTTTTTTAAGAAAGAGATTGAATAACTCATTGATACGTTTTAGTTACCTGTAACAGTTGTATAGAGCTATTTTTTATAGGATGAACCGGGCCGAGAGTAGAAGGGACAAAGGGTAGAGAATTTACTTATAAGGAGGCCTTTCTTAACAAAGGGTGGGGGATCCCTTGTAGACTTCACACAGCGTACTACTTTGATTTGTATATTACTTTGGAGGTCATAAAACCATTTGTTAAACAATTGAGTGATAAATATGTGTTGACTTGTAAATTATTAATGTAGGATTGTATTTTTGAAACAATTAAGATTTTAAATAGCAAATAATCTGCCAATTTAAGTGGTATATAGCATCCTCGCGTTCTATTACTGGTCGAATAGTCACATGAATTTAAAATATTGTGAACCCACTGAGAACTGAAAGTGTGATTTTTTGGACCTGTTTCGATTCCCAGTTAGGTGACATAATATGGGTCCATCTATGGTCTACTTTCCATAAACATTTTAAATTTCTTAAACATCGGATAAGTACTTTTTAAAGGTACTTCTTTAGATTGTTACTCCCCTTATAGAAAAAAACGATGGGAGTAACAATCTAAAGAAGGTGTACGGAATGTTCTTCTTTAGACTGTTACTCCCCTTATAAAAACAGAAATGTGATATTCCTATTTCCAAAAATACATTGGACTAAACATACTTTTTTCTTTGTAGTTATTTAGTCAAAGTCATTTATATTCTAAAACAACATAGGGGAGTAACAATCTAAAGATGTACCCTTTTAAAGATATAAGTGTTGATAATAAAACATTTTTAAAAAATACACTTTGTGCGCATACGGAAGAGAAAGCACAGGCTGCAGATGGAGTTTAAAGACGGCAATTATGAGACCAAAATTATGATCTACACACCAAATTCAATCAAAATCAGAAAATTAGTTTTTAAGATATGATGATTTTAAATTTTAAATTAAGTAAACTTTAGGATACTAAAAGAAAAATCAAGTTATTAATTATTAACACCATTGTTAAGATTGAGGTTTCAATAATTAGAAAAAAAACCTCAAACAAGAAGTTGCAAAAATGTTCACCACACATAACACAACATCACATAAAACAGTTAATTTTGTGACGTGACAAAATATTTAGTAATTTTTGTCTCTTTGACATTTACTTACAATGAAAAAATATAGAAAAATTCTCGATTTAAACAACTTTACCGATTTTTCTTTTCTTTATGTTCAACAGGTTAAAAATTGAAGGTCAGACAAGCCTCTTAAAACATATTATATTTCACATAGTATCTACTAATAGATCATTAATGTGCAACGAACAGACAATATATGGATCATTAATGTGCAAAGAATAGACAATAGATGGATTATTAATGTGCAAAGAATAGACAATAGATGGATTATTAATGTGCAACGAATAGACAATAGATAGATCATTAATGTGCAACGAATAGATAATAGAGTATTAATGTGCAACGAATAGATAATAGATCATTAATGTGCAACGAATTCACGATAGATTATTTATGTGCAACGAATAGACAATAGATAGATCATTAATGTGAAACGAACAGATCATTCTTGTTTTGTAATTTATTGAAGAATTATAAAATACACTAATAGAAATTATTATTTTACCTAATTATTAATATTATTATTTTCAGTTTTTGCTATCTTCATCTACTATAATCTATAAAATGACGATTTTAATTGATTTTTTTTTTTTTTCAAACATTAGTAGGTACTTAACATTTCTTCGACTTTTTACTTTATCAATTTATAATTGACGAAAGGCAGTATGCTTTATTCGGCTTTAAACGTCTCGAAAGTAAGATGCCTAAAGAAGCACTGGCACTATTCTGAATCTATTATTGTATTTCGTAACCACACAACTCTACTGCGGCGAAGGCGAAACAGAATACGAGGTCAAAATACCCAATCCATAATGTCTGACTAAGTATAATTTTATTCGTTTGTCCTTCAAACCTATTTTATATTGTTAATTTATATTTACTTCAATTATATTGTACCTTTATTAAAGGTACTCTCTACTCTGTTATTGATTGGATATCATCTTCATAATTAGGTATATAAAATGGATAATAAAACGGACTATTCATATTTTGATATTTTGCTTATCCGTTTATAGATAAACAATACCTTATAGACACAATAAAAACATGGATATTGTTAGCAGTATCAATAAAAAAATAAAGAAAATGCATAATATAGGTAAGTTTTTACATCAGTGTAGAATAACAAGACGATAAGACAAATTTGGTGAATGAATTAATTTGATGAATGGTGGTCTAGGAATTAGAATCTCTCCAAACACATACGTAACCGAACATTATTCAATATTTATTTTTGTGTTAGATACAAAAAAATAGAATTTTATAACAATACATTTATAACACACAATAACTACAGTCATACATCAGTATAGACTTGTACAGTATGTAGTCTAACTTCAGACCACATTAATTGGTCAATAATGAATGAACAGTTGAATGAATTAATCAATGAACTAACAATAACTTTAATGAATGAAGCGACGAACTATTAATTAGTTGTATGAATTAATCAATTAATAATATGTTTATCAACGACCTATTGACCATTAATAAGGATACAATCCAGGAACTATCAAATAATAAATAAATTAACCATCAAACACAATTGTATATAGGTAAATGACAACAATTTAACTAAACCCTATAATTTCATTGATAGTTAATTTCACTACTTTACCTTAGCTATTTTTGTTTACTCTATATAAAAATAAATATTAATGGATTCGAATATAATATGAGATATCCCATAAATCCTTTTGCTTCCGAGTTTATGGTCATGAACCTGAAACCTTTATGGCCATTCTAAAGAACGAAATTTATTTATGTCTTCGAATTTAATATCCGTTTCGAACATCAGGGAAAATGTTTGGTCTTATGTCAGCTTGACGGTGTATCGATCAATATTTTTGCGAACCCCCACAGCTTAAAAACCGCCTATCCGATTTTTTTTTTTTTTTAAATTTGATGGTAGCTCATTATTAATGTTAAATGCGCCCATTACCTTTCTCTTCTGCAAACGCACTAACTTAATAACACCTTTATCTTTAAAAGTACTCATTCGATTCTGCTCCTTCCACAGATGGTCCCATATTAACTTCAAGCATGTGCGCACATTTAATATTGAATGAATATGAGTATGACTCGTGACTCTGATGAGATTCGAAGTAGGTCCAAACTACCACACTTTCAGTCCAAATGTGTCGCGAGGAATTAACGTGGCTCTCAAATTGGCAGACTAATTTTGGGACGAAGTTTATTATGGTACATTACAGCATCTGGAGCCCGGGAGTGAACCGTCACAAAACCAACCGTCACAAAACCAACCGTCACAAAACCCACCGTCTCGAAATCGACCGATCACAATAACTTGAGTAAAATATGACCGATTTAGTTGAAATTTGGTACACATGTTCATTTTACCAATGCCCAGGACGAGTTCGTTATACAATGTTATCCGCCCAAGCGTTAGCGCGCAACGCTCGCGTAAACGTTAGCTTCAAATGTAAAATTGGAATTCTAAGGCGAGGAATAATTCTAACTTCATCTATTCAATGAGACAAACAACTTTTTTAAATATATTTTTTATTAATACCAATACCGACACCTCTATGAAGGTTAAATATCACTAATACTATTATAGCGGACCTAAACATTTAAAATAGAGAAAACAACGTTTTTACCTATATCTTACGTTCTAACATAATGATTATAATAAAACTTCATACACATCTTCTAAAGTACAATTGAAACAGGCATGTAAAATTTAAACCCGATACAAGCTGAAGTTTTTGTGTAGTGAAGTGATCTAGGTGTGGTGTCGCGCGACACCACACGTATTTTTACTTTCTCATATAAAGAGAAAGTATTGAGATGGCGCGAAAATTCGATTTTGAGATTTTGATGGATTTACACGTTTTGAGGTCCCCTGAGTCCAAAAAAGTGGTTTTTAAAAAAATGTCTGTCCGTCGTCTGTCGTCTGTTGTCGAGGCGAAATCGAGAAATGAATTTTAGCTCTAAATTTGGGGGCGCTACCCCCCAAAAACTCTGAAAAAACGTGAAAAAAAAAAATTTCTCGAAAACGGTTCCGACGATTTTGATTAAAAAATTCTAAAATGTAGTCCATTTAAATACGAATCTAACGATATAAGCCGTTTTCCCGGGAAAAATCTAGTTCCTGAGAAAATAGCTTAAAAAGCGGGCGGAGAGAGCCCGGGTTCGATTCCCCGCGCAGGGGAAGTTATTTTTATGATAAATATTCATGAAATGTTCAATAATAATTAAATGTACATACGAAAATTAATAAATGGAGGTAAACTGAGCGAAGAAATTATAAACTTGTATATGAGAAAGTTTGTCTGAGTTGTCTCGGACCGATTTTTCTTTTATAAAGTAACTACATGATCAAAGATAGCTGAAATAAATACCTTTCAATTAGTTATGAATGGAACAGCGGATTCTTAACAATCGGGCAATAAACATTAAAGATAAAGATCCTAAAACCAAACCATAAAAAATATTATTTCTGTTTTTAATGATTTATGTACGTAATGTTAAATATTTATGTACTCATCAATTTTTTTTAATATAAGCAAGTTATAAAATCAATTTCTGACTAAACAAAAAAATTAATAAATAAACAATAAAGTACCTTAAAATCAAATCTAAGACGGCTGGTAACTGGCATTTTTCTGATATCCTAACTACCTTAATAAGGTCTAATACATACAAAAGATTTTAATAACTTTCAAAAAGAGCGAAATTGTGGGCGAGCTGTAATTCGCAAACTCTTGCTAACCTTGGATCCCAAATGTATAGTTAGTTGTGCTTGAAATATTTGGCAAAGAGATTGTAAGGGAGTGAATGACCCAGGTCATTCAGGTAACCACTTTGAATGTAATTTATTGTTTAAAGTTATAAGTGTTTTTTATTTTATTTTTTAAGAAGCACACATAAATTATAATGCAAAACGAATTTATTTTATTTTTTTTGATACACTTACTATTTCACTTATATTTAGCAGCTATTATTATACAGGTAGGTAAAAATAACTATTGAAAATCACAAACCGTGTAGCCAAGGCCAAATAAAATAAAATAAAACTTTTAGTACACCAGTTTGATACGATAAGATAATTATTAACACAGAAAACAAAACACAAAAAACAGCCTTGGCCATACATTTTTTTGGGAAGTTTTTTACGTATTTATCTAAACGTCATCTACGTATCCATAACTTTCACACAGGCAATTAATTGTAGATGTTACAATTTTGCACACATTTATTAATTTACTTTAATCTCTTTTAAGCCCAGATCAACACAACATTAGGACATAAAGAAGGTGGTATCAGTTACTTCGATTTGATAATTTTGTAACACGTCTTACTTCTCTGGGGTTTAAACAAGATATGTCAAGGTATGAGTGAGAGGTTAAGTCAATTCAACCACATGTTACTCTAATGATTTGATCACAATTTTGTCTTACCCCTTTGGGGTTCAAACCAGATGTCGGTTATATAAGTGAGAGGTTACGCTAATTCAACCACATGTTAATCTAATAATTAGGAAAGGAATTCGATTAACTTCTACCTTTTTAGAAGCGGGGGGGGGGGGGGACTAAAAGAAAGAATAGAGAAGCTAAAGAAGGAAGTTAAGCTTTATTGAGGTAAACATGACTTTAACCGCAAGTGATCATATAAGAACCGGAAATAATGTAGTGCGGAAGAACTATGAGAATATAAAGCCGTCTAGAACATAGCAAGGTTATTCGAGAGGTACAGATTTCTATGATATTTTATATCAAATAACATATGCACAGCATTTGCAGCGTTTAATAATTCTCTTAGAATTTCAGGCCTAAATAATCATTCGCACAATTTTAACTCCTGAACAGACTAAAAGATAGCACACTATCAAAGTATTATACCAAGGGAGTAGATATACAGATAATATTATACTTCATTGAAAAATATCCATCTCGGTAGGTAGAACTTTATGAAATTAGCCATACCAACAGTCTATAACTAGAAGTTGTTTGTTCGTATTAGGATGTATTTATTTTTTCACCCAACCAAATTGCTCAATCATAAAATCATTTGGCATGAAACCAGCCGGAATATTTATATGATTGAAATTTGTTTCATCCATTGCATTCGATAATTGGGAAACAAGCTAAAATGCAGATTGACGAGTCATAAAATATAAAAGTAAATTAAACTGATACTAGAAATTTTATATTTAATGAAGGAAAATGAGCATTACACTAATTGTTCAATGTAATGCTCATGTGTAAAAACCTCTTGGTTAACGCTGTTAAATTTGTTTGACTTTCTACTCAGAGTTACTAATTACACACATTTTGTTTTCTCCTGAATTTAATCAGTTAGTCAAGTATATTAATTATACATATTATGATTAGTGGAGTCCCTATAATAGGAGCAAAGAAAGATGTGTCTCAAACAAAAGTAATTATATTGGGATAAGCAGATTTTTAGGTTTAAATCTAAATTAGTCTATAAACAAATACACTCTGCCTAAATTCCTTTAGTGATTCTCTTTTATACTTCATTTCGTCTCACTTGCAATTTTTGCCTAAATTCCTATAGTCATTCTCTTCATTTCGTCTTTCTCGACCTATAGTCATTTCTCTTCATTTCGTCTCACTTGCCATTTTTGCCTAAATTCCTTCAGTGATTCTCTTTTATACTTCATTTCGTCTCACTTGCCATTTTTGCCTAAATTCCTATAGCGATTCTCTTTTACATTTAATTTCGTCTCACTTGCCATTTTTAATTTAAGACAATATAAATATGGGTATATAGGCATCTTTCTTTGTACTGTTGGATAATAACATATAGATAGACCTAATTTCTTATCACATCATACATTTTGCAAGGCAAGTTACTACAAATTTTATAATAAATTGATTTGCGTAAATATCAACAAGGGCTGTAGATTGATCCGAACCTAAGAGGCGTTTATAAAAGTTATGGTAAGAGTTTTATTCTTGCACTTCTTTTCAATGAATTTATGGGTCATTGTTTGGGGACACGTGCCCCATAAGTGCCCACCGAATTAGTTGAGACAATATTTAATGGGACCCAGTCCTGCCTTAATCTTTTAACAGTTTGATTTGCCCTTGGAAAATTGTGATTCTATGGCACGACGTGCGTTGCTCTAGGGCGTGGCTTAAACTAAGTATTATTGACCCGAACGGGGGAGAACCATAAGGATCCTAACCCCCTCGGCTTGTTTCGGTGCATTCATGTCTCTACCCCTCTTATACTTTTGAGCCCCGAAAAAATTCTAACGAGTTAGAAAGAAGAGGAGGGTTTTGGCTTTGGGGATTTTCCACAAGTGCACCCTTCCAAAAAAAAGCGACTTAGGACTTGAGAAAAATTGCGCAGTACTCTAACTCCTAACTCTATTGTTAGATCTGAATCCCTTGCACAAAAGGGAGGCGAGTTTTGCAAAAACCAGTTTACTTGTTTATCGGTGAGGTAGTCTCGGTAGGTTGCCTAGCGAAAAATATAATGAGCTATTGTTCTCTTCGCATCGTGTTTCCTACAAAAGACTCATCATTGTTCGACCCTACACTAGGGTTAGTGCTAAACTAAAAACGCAAAAAGTTGAGTATATTAAAGCTATATATAATATTAGTTTGAAATAAGTAAATACACAGGTTAAGCTGTAAATTCATAGATAAGAGAGTTGAAAAGACAATTCACTAAACATGTTAGTTCGTAAGAAAACAAGTGACAACTTGAGATAATAAATCATTCGAAAAAATTCCCTTGTTATTCGTTGTGAGAGAAAATATTTTCTGCGAACTCTTTTAGATTAATATAAACACATTTTACTCCCACGATATCATAACTGTACCGGTAAATAATTTCCTGATAGGATGATATAGATTTTTATTCTTCACACGATTATTATATATATATATATATATATATATATATATATATATATATATATATATATATATATATATATATATATATATATATATATATATATTTATATGTATATACATATATATATATATATATATATATATATATATATATATATATATATATATATATATAATATATATATATATATTTGCTCTTGTTCAAAAGAAGTTGTATAGTATAAAAAATATCTTACTGTTTATTTTGATGCATCGAATATTAACTGAATGGATTATGATCATTTACGTCGAATTGTTTTGATAAAATATTATGCTATGTTACTATGTTAAACTTCTTGCATGTTAACATTTAAGAAAAATAATATAAATCTTAGTTAATATACTATAATAAATGCTTAATACTTTGAAATATACTAGTTCGAAATTTAAAACGTTTTCAACTTATTTGAAAATATGTATTCATGAAAAATAGACTGTCAATTAGTGTGGCACATAGCTTCCTCGCATCCTATCACGTACTTTATTGATTTTATACTTTTACAAGACATTATTGTCTAATTTATTTAATTGTTTACCCCGTGTTTAAAATCTATCAATTTCTTTTGATATTTTACATGAGTAGTATCAATTAAGCAAAAGTTAAAGAGCGCAGACAGTTGAAATTAATCTGGGGCTATCTACGTGCTACTTTCAAAAACCATCCAAATTTCATAAAAATCTTATGAGTACTTTTGAAGATAAAGGTGTAAATAAATAAGTTAGTGCGCATGTGGTAGAGAAACAAATGGGTGCAGAAGGTTGAAACTTATGTGGAACTAACAATGGGCTAATTATGACTTACCATTCAAATTTAATTAAAATCGGACAAGTAATTTTTAAGATACGTTGAATCGCAAAAAATTGGGCGATAAACAGAGACGGAACCAAAAATGTTCCCTGATGTCTAAAACGGAAATTTCTGTCTTGGAAGTTTTGACATTGGAGACATAAAACAATTTCTGTTCTTCATAACGACCTCATAGCTTCCGTTACCTTCGGTAAGCTTGGAAGAAAAATTACATAAAACTGTAACATGAATATAAAAGAACAACAAAGTATAATAACAAAATAAAAAAGACTGTAAGTAACGCTCTTCGGTAAGCTCGGAAGCAAAATTACATAAAACTGTAACATGAATATAAAAGAACAACAAAGTATAATAACAAAATAAAAAAGACTGTAAGTAACGCTCTTCGGTAAGCTCGGAAGCAAAATTACATAAAACTGTAACATGAATATAAAAGAACAACAAAGTATAATAACAAATAAAAAAGACTCTAAGTAACGCTCTTCGGTAAGCTCGGAAGCAAAATTACATAAAACTGTAACTTGAATATAAAAGAACAACAAAGTATAATAACAAAATAAAAAAGACTGTAAGTAACGCTCTTCGTGTACTTTAATCATTGATTCAAGTGATAAACAAAATTGTAAAGAGACGCGGCAATGAAGAAAGCAAACTGCATGAAAGCGCTGTCCTTGTTGAAACACGTCTGAGGAAGGTTATATTGCCATAAAGAGAAGATCAGGATGTGTTTGTAATAAATTCTTCAACTTAATTAGAAGCGAAAGATTGATTGAATTTGTAATTAGTCTAAGACAAATTGCACGCCCTGTGTAAAACAAGGATTTAGTACATTATTGAGTTTAAATTGTCTAAATAACTACTTCCCGCCTTGCCTTAACTAACCCTGATTTTTTTAGTTTTAAGTAGGTCACATCACTTGTTAAATATAATATACTAACAGTATCCCCACAAAATATGTATTAATATTAATTCTTTATTTTAATATTTGATGTAATTTTTTCTGAATAAATTAATAGTTCAACTAGAAATATAGATAACTTAAGAAAGAATATCATTTGATCAGCATATTCGTAATGAAATTAATCTGTTAAAAATATTAGACTAATATTTTGATTTTATTTAGCACATGCATGCTACTAGCACATGCATGCTAAACTAAAAGGATATTGAGCTAACCTGGATTAAACTAAATATTAATCTAACTTACATACTTAACTAAAACATCATTAGATTAATTTAGCACTTTCTTTATATTTAATATTATTATAGAATAAAATAGTAATTCATTTAGAATTGTAAATAACTTATAAAAGAATATCAGTTTATTAACATATTCCTAATAATATTAAACTGTTACAAATATTGGATTATTATCTTAATATGTTATTTGATATAATTTAGCACAAATAACTCATGCATCCTAAACTAATAGTACATTACGCGTCGAGTGCGGAAAGTAGCATTTTGCATGCGAGTGTGGAGTTTGCACCCGAGCGATAGCGAGGGTAGTAAAACCACACGAGCAATGCAAAATGCCGTTTTCCCACGAGTTGCGTACCGTACTTACGATTGTTAGATTTAAATAATAAATACAGAAAAAAATAAACTTGCTGTATGTAAGTTCGTATCTCTCTCTTGATAAAGATGGCATTAATCTTGAGTTGTATTTTTTGCCGAATTAATTATTTCTGGAGGAGTATTATTCTTTATTCTCTACATTTTTGTCAAAGCCACTTGATTCATTCATTGTTTTTCAGTAAAAACTCGATATAAACAGTTACTTTAATAAAAGGATAGCAAATTAGTTTTGTTAAATGTAAACAAACTCGCTAATCGTGCGTAAAGCTGAAGAATTTCTCTTCTTTACCGCGCTAGAGTTTTATAGAAGAGGAATTCTTCAGAACCATGAGACGCGCATGCGCAATGAATACAAGTACGTAAATAATCACTTTCTACGCATCTAAACAGAGATATAATGTTTATATTTCGTATCAAAAATACTAAGATATAATATAATTTATAAAAGTATGCCGGCATCTTCAGTGACTTATATTTCTAGACTTAATTTCAAGACTTATAATTTAAGACTTATATTTCTATACTTATAGTATTTTAGAGGCTGAAACCGGTCTGATTTTTAATAAATTAAAAATTGTGGTATAGACCAATAAACTTACATTTTATAATAACAGTGTTATATTTCTTTAAACAACTAATATAATCGATTCATCATGTTAGATTACCACAAGAACTCAGTCAATACAACCAACTTCTTATAGCAACAGTCTTGCAAAAGTCTTACTAAAAATAAATTCGTAACCTGGGTCTTTTACGGTATTTATTTTTTACCTATATTTTATATACTAAATGTAAACATATTATCTGGTTGTGACAATTGTGTAAATTAATACGAATATTTAGTGTTATCTCTAATAAACAACATTGAACTTATAATTACGCTAAATTGTAATTTCAAAGTAGGCGATTATCGCAGTAATATAAATAAATAATGTCATGGTATCTGAACTACACGTCTAGCAGACAAATTAGTTTAAAATTAATTGATTTAAATCTAATTTTTTCATTTGAAGAAAGTAAATTAACATAATACTTCAACAGTATAAACAGTTATCTTGTACTAGAAATATTTGTGTGCCCCCCCCCCCCCCAAAAAAAAATCATTATTTCTGCTGTTACTAAAAATATAAAATATACAAAATGTGCGGTCTGCTGGGCTATAGAAAAAATAAGAATAACAATTTGATCTGATTAACTGAGAATCCAAAATGGCGGATAATTCCTTTCACGGGAAAAAAATAATTTTTTTTAAAATTTTGAGTGAGGTATCAAAGAGTAGATTACAAAATATATAACACTTATGGAAAGTGTTTAATTTTCCATGCCTTTATTTTGGTCTAAAAACATCAACATTTTGCGAGCCCCCCCCCCCCCCCCCTCCCTCTCCCCTAAAACTAATTTCATGATCACAATACCAACAAAACCCTTTTTACGTGAGACTCCCGCATAACCAATTTATTTTGTTTACTTTTTATTTAACTTAATCTAATTACATTTTCCAAACAATGAATGTACATAATAAATAAAAAATAATAGAATGCTAGCTTTAAGTTACATTACTATACAAGCAATAACAAACAGGATAGTACAATAGAGAATGGAGTATGTAAGATAGGTTAAGGAAATATCAAGTATCCTCTTTTGCATATGTTTCTAAGACTGGCGCCAGTTTGTAAATGATCCGATGTTAACATCTTTTCTCTCTCGAGTAATATCAACTTACTCTCGTAGTTCATAACAGGAAGAAACGATTAGTGAGAGTAAAGAACCTCTCATACATGTAATAGTACATTACGCGTCGAGTGCGGAAAGTAGCATTTTGCATGCGAGTGTGGAGGTAGCACCCGAGCGACAACGAGGGTTGTAAAACCACACGAGCAATGCAAAATGCCGTTTTCGCACGAGTTGCGTACCGTACTTCATCTACGATTGTTTGATTTAAATAATAAATTCAGAAAACAATAAACTTCCTGTATGCAAGTTCGTATCTCTCTCTTGATACAGATGGCATTCATTCTTGAGTTGTATTTTTTGCCGAATTAATTATTTCTGGAGGAGTATTATTCTCCACATTTTTGTCAAAGTCACTTGATTCACTCATTGTTTTTCACTAAAAAATCTATATAAACAGTTACTTAAATAAAATAACAGCAAATTAGTTTTGTTAAATGTAAACAAACTCGCTAATCGCTAATCGTGCGTAAAGCTGAAGAATTCCTCTTCTTTACCGCCCTAGGGTGGTAAAGAAGAGGAATTCTTCAGAACTATGAGATGCGCATGCGCAATGAATACAAGTACGAAAAGAATTACTTTCTACGCATCTAAACAGAAATACAATGTTTATATTTCGTATCAATCGTAGATAAAATATATACATGTTAACTAAACAAATTTTCTCCCAAGGTCATCATTAGAATACGGCACTTCTTTTTAATTGTTACTCCCCTTATAAATAAATCAGAGGGGAGTAACAATCTAAAGAAGGAGTACGAAATCTTCTTCTTTATATATACTGTTACTCCCCTTATAAAAACAGTAGTGTGATATTCCTTTGCCCCAAAGTACATTGGACTAAACATCCCTTTGTCTTAATAGTAATATAGTCTAAGTCATTTATAGTCTTAAAACACATTGGAGAGTAACAATCTAAAGAAGTACCCTACTAGCTTTAGATACTAACCTTAGAGTCGATTTTAGTTGGCTTCATCTATTAGAACTTACTTTTAATTAGGTTAACCGAGGAGAGACGATTCTTTACACTAACAGTAAAACCTACCTACTAAAACTTAAGGGTTTCAAAACAAATAATTCGGTTAGTGTGTCAAATAGCCATCAATTGAGTATTAATTAAAAGATATGTAGTTCAATTCAAGGTCAAGGCTACCTAATGTATAAAATGACAAAATGATACTTGATAAATCCATTACTATTTAAAAGTCGATTACGTTAATTATTTAATAAATTACATTATATCCGACATGATTTTTTACTGGATAATTTAAAAATCAAATTAAACTTAATAGCTGCTAATAATAAAACTTCTTAGACGAATGTTAGTATTTTACAAGTGAATTTAAGATTATTTAAATCTAGTAAACAAAATATAGAAAGAAAATATTAATCTGTTTACTAAACTGTAACTGAGGGAAAGACGTGCAAGAAGATGAATCCAGTTTTGAGATTTGTTGTTTACAATTATAACAATAAAGATAAAGACGATTAGATAATTATTATCAGTTGTTTTTAGCGATCGAGATTTGGCGGGACTTACACTAAATAATATAATGTAATGTTATATTGCCAACTTAGTTATAAATATTTAAAAAACTCGGCCCTTCGGGCCTCGCTTGACCGCACTGGGGGAGACCCCAGACGTTATTAATTAGAACCCATGGCTAAAACTCAAGAAACATGGAACATGCTTTAGCCGCTTGTTTATACATGAAAATTATTAAAAACTTTCGTAACGCGTCACACATCCGCGTTCCCAAAAAACGTGACACTTTTTGGTAGTTAGGTCAAGGCTAAAGCATGTTCCATGCTAAAAAGTATTAACCAGTAGGAATCAAGTATCATGATTCATCGTGAGAGTGTTATTGTAACTAAGTCGAGGTAGTTTTAAACCATACTTTGAAAAATGTGTAGTTGTAGAAGGTCTTAGTACTAGTGTACTAGTACTAGACGGGTAGTACAAACCACCAAAACTAAAAATGAGGCTCTTTTGTAGGCAATAATTGTACTAGCCCCGTGCGGTTGAAGGCACTTCACACATCATACCGCAATGAACACTGTACCATCAAAGCGAGTATGGTGGGTTAATTAGTAAGCGATGTCAATCAGAGCGTCAAAGAAGGGTGATACCCATGACCCTTGACTCTTGACCCTGTACCGCTCTCTTGTACCACTTTCCTGTACTAACTCATAGACACAAATAAGAGGACATCGGCAGAGAACGGCTTAGTAGGAACTTGATTGGAAATTGATCATTAATTCATTTAAGAAAAAATCGGGGAAAATAATCCAAATTTCACTTCGGTGAAGATGAAGATGTGAAAGAAGGAACTTGCCACTAGTTCTCTGAGGGAGCACATTCACAGAAAAGCGAAAGACTAGTCTTAAGACTCCTCCGTGGTGCGATGGTTAGCACTTATGCCTGTTGAATCAGAGGTCAGTGGATCGAGACTCGTTTAAGAGTAAGATTTTTTATAGGTAAATCAACTGCCGACAAAAGCCGGCAGTTGATTTACCCATAAAAATCTTTCACTTAGACGAGTCTCGAATCACAAACTTCGTTACATGCAATTTCGTTTCATCCAAAGCCAATTTTACTCTACCGCGCCTAAAAAGTTGAAACTTCAGTCGACTCTTCATAATTCGAACTAATGATAATTTATGATTAATTTCCTCTTTGATAACTCGAACAACTTGGCAAATCAAACTCTCAATAAAATTAGTGGGAATTAGTGTTATGTTCCCTTGGGTTTCGAATTGTCGAGAGTCAACTACATTAGCTATTGGCATATAATTGAAATCTATATATACATACTCAATGCATACCAGAGAATCGCTGATAACGCGGAATATTGTATTCTTATGCAGATTAATAGTGTCTATTTAATCAATATAATTTAATCTTGATTTGTTCTGGGTTAACTGCGAAAAGATTTGCACGTGGCACGCTTGTCAGAGGTGCGACGTAAACATTTGGGCGGATTGTCGCATGCATAATCAATCTTATCCGTGTTACTACACGTCTCTTGGATACTTCGAAGAGACGTGTTCCCCAGTGTTCTTTTTTTAACGGAGTTTTTTTTTTTTTTTTTCTCTCTCCCTCCTTCCGAGCAAAAGACCTTGACTTCTACTTCTAGACTTGCAACTGTTAGTAATGGTGTGTGCAGCTGATTCTAAACTCTCTTTATGTTATCCATCCTATTTGCTGACATGTTGAAAATTGAGTCGATGATAAAGTGGCGATTGTGATTTACATGTTATGAAAGGAGACGAATAGGCGTATTGAAGCGAGGTATGAGATTATGAGGATGTGACGACCGGGGTTCTAGACCCTCCGCATAATTGAGTCCAATCTGGAGAACCTTGCGCAAAACTAACCTCTTGTACGACCTGCCTCATCCTTACATTGCTTCCTCATGTCTCCTCCCTTTACTAACGTACAACAGGGTCCCTCACGTACTACTACAGTGTACTATTAGCTACGAGACCTACTATTTTGACTAATAAGGAAGAAAAAAATATGATACTCACGTAAAAGAAGATAAGATATTTCCGGCACTCTTCTTGGCGACAAATTACAAGATTAAATTACATGAAAAGCTAAATCTAATAACCTATTATTAATGTCAAAGTATTTATTTAGAGAATTGATGTAGGTGTCTATTATAAATATGTAGAGCAAACTAACACAATGTGTATAATAAATAAATAAATAATCGTTAATATATACGAGTAAAAGGACAAATATCTGTACAGAGGATTTCGCCCTTGGTAAGTCTAACCTAAGTCCTTTGGCAGGTCTAATCTAAGCCCTTGGGCAGGTCTAACCTAAGCCCTTTGGCAGGGTCTAACCTAAGCCCTTTGGAAGGTCTAACCAAAGCCCTTCACGGGTTGTTGCGCCACATATTGTGCTTTTAAAAGGCTAACATAATATATAACATAGAGACATTGCTGATGTACTAAGAAAATTGTAACAGATAAATAAATAGGATTGTCAATTTATCGAAAACATCAATCGGATAAAAAAATATCGATGTTGGGGTTTCGATGTATCGACAAAATCGATGTTGACCCGAAGAAACATCCAATGAAAGACGAAGAAAACTAAGAAATCAACGAGCTTTTCATTGCTCGAGGTAACATATTGGAAGACCAGTGTCTTTTTTTTTTTGCTCGTCGGGTTGAGTGTTCGATGTCGAACATCCAAAACATCGATGATTTAAACTATGAATCGATATCCCAACCCGACTGTCAATTAGTGAGACACATAGCTTCCTCGAATCTTATCACTGGAAGAATAGTCACATGAGTATAAAAATAAATAAAATAAGCTATAATACCCTCTTGATATTTCGCGGAAAACAAGGTTTCATGGTATTGGATATTAGTAAGCAAGATATAACTATGTTTCCGCGATTATTTAAAAAAAATGAAATAATAAAACATGTCTTAAAAACAGCAACTGTTATATAATAATCAACTGACCTTTTAATTTTAAAGAAATAAATTAAAATGTGAGACAAAAGACATTAAAATAAGTTAACCCAAACTAAAACATCTTAGCTGTTTTATAAAAAAAAAAAATATATTTTATTCTTTTAAGCGCAATAACATGAAACTTATCAATATAGTTGTACATCTCCGCACCAAAACAATATTGTTAACTGGAAGATTTCACAACTAATTTTCACTCGTAAAAAAAATTGTATTAATGAGAATGAATTGCAAAAGTCTTAAAAATAACTTAATGGTTTGGTTATTTTAAGTTAATAGGACAATAATAGCTTTCTAGATGATTGACGAGCATTTAATCTTATATAAAGTGGTATTAACTGGTATGTATTTATTTTTGTTACAATGATTCGACAATCATTATAAACGTTGGTAACCGAAAAACAAGAAGTCTAATCTTTGTTGTTTTTCAGACACATAGAATCTCCATTGAGATAACTTATTAAGAAATTTAGAAGCAATTAAAACTGTTTAACAAAAAAAATATATAAATTATGAAAAAAAAATGCTTTTAGTTGTCGATTGGAACATTATCTTGCGATATTTTTTTATTGCGATCACGTTACTTCCAATATTGAGTCATATCGATCAATTTTAGAATATAATTTAAAATAAATTATACTTATTGAATTTAGATTATTTTTACACATAATTTTATGCTTAGTTTCAATAAAACTTAAATTAAAAAATTACTATGAAAAACAGTTGGGCAATGTGTGATAGTGCTCATCCTTTAGTCCAGTATCCTTTCTATAGACATATACTAATTTTTTTATGATAATAGTTCATATACTTGTAATTTTTTTTATGATAAGGAAAGCTACTTTGTATTTGAATATAGATTACAAATAAATCGTTTTCAGTCTTAATAATACAACCATAGGAGTTCCTCCTATTCAAAACAACACATATAACAACAAATACAACAACATATAAACAACAAATATAACAACATATAAACAACAAATATAACAACAAATATAACAACATATAAACAACAAATATAGCAACAAATAAACATGACATAACAACAAATATACAACATATAACAACAAATAAACATCACATAATACAACAATTATACAACATATAACAACAAATATACAACACATATTACAACAAATATACAACACATATAACAACAAATATACAACACATAACAACAAATATACAACACATATTACAACAAATATACAACACATAACAACAAATATACAACACATATCACAACAAATGTACAACACATATAACAACAAAATGTACAACACATATTACAACAAATATACAACACATATTACAACAAATATACAACACATAACAACAAATATACAACACATATAACAACATATATACAACAAAAATTATATCTAAAAACCTTTTGATTGTGTCATGCATTTAAGCAAACTTAAGTACTTTATGTTTGTACTTTGTATTTATAAATACGAATACACATGATCAATTTACTGAATACATACAAAATATCATTAGGTGTAATTAAAAATATTTTATTTTCAAGCTAACTAGCTACATACATAATGTAACTTCATTAACATACTCGTATATTAAATCTGTCCAATTCATAAAACATGTTAATTAATTTGCTTAAATGTTTCTTTCGACAAATAAATTGCAAACAACAACCATAACACGATACATTAACATTCTTACATTGAATATTTTAATAATACTATTATTAGAACTAAAAAATGAAGGTTTTCAATAGAAAAGGTTGTTTTTCTCTAAAAACAAAATGTTTTAAGGTTTTTGTCGAGTTTTTGGTCGAATGCATTCATACGTTCGAGGCTACTCGATTTTTTTAAAAACTCCGATTTCTCTTGCTTATTTCTCAAAATAAGGAATTAGAGAGATTTCTCACGACAGTATAAGATATAAGAGTTATGTCGGATCTTCTGGAAATCTGCCCAGCTTTCTACGTAGCAGATTGTCCTCTTTTTCTATCTCATTCTCTAATGTAGGTAATTGTGATCAAAGAAACCTTTTTAATTTTTATTTATGTTTATGAATAACTACACTGCATCTTTGAATATTATTAACAAGTAAATAAGCTTGTTATTTATTTATAATTTATTTGTTTTATTAATAGTGGCAAGTGAAATACTTCATTGTTTAAATTAAAGGTCTTTTATAAAAATAAATTTCAAGTAGGTATATAAAAATAATAAACGATAGTACCTGTCTGTACCAATTTAAATTGTTTGTGTTAAAGAGACAACTGACAATGACCTATATTCTAAATATTTATTAATTTAATGACCCAGTTATAATTGTAGTCTCGTAGTATCATTGATTTATTACCATTCACCAAAAAAAGTTAAATTATTATTTTTACTGAAAAAAAAAAAAAAAAAAAAAAAAAAAAAAAAAAAAAAAAAAAAAAAAAAAATTAAAAAGATGGTTTCGATGATTTTGTCTATAATTTCCTTTTTCTAGTCCATTTAAATAGGAATTTAACCATATATTCGTTTTCCTGAAAAAATGTAGTTTTCGAGTTATAGACAAAAATAAATCTGATTTAGCAGATTAAATGTGGTTAGTTATAAAATAATTAAATTAGAAATGATTTAGTAAAATAATTAAATGAAGAAAGTTTTGCTAGAGCTTAAATAAGAAATTATATGGGATTTAAATGCAGTATCATTGAGTACATAAGAAAGTTTGTTAGAGTTTAAATTAGAAATGATGGGATTTAAATGCAGTATCATTGAGTACATCAGGAAGTTTTGCTAGAGTTAAAATTTGAAATTATATGGGATTTAAATGCAGTATCATTGAGTACATCAGGAAGTTTTGCTAGAGTTAAAATTTGAAAGTATATGGGATTTAAATGCAGTATCATTGAGTACATCAGGAAGTTTTGCTAGAGTTAAAATTTGAAAGTATATGGGATTTAAATGCAGTATCATTGAGTACATCAGGAAGTTTTGCTAGAGTTAAAATTTGAAAGTATATGGGATTTAAATGCAGTATCATTGAGTACATCAGGAAGTTTTGCTAGAGTTAAAATTTGAAAGTATATGGGATTTAAATGCAGTATCATTGAGTACATAAGGAAGTTTTGCTAGAGTTAAAATTTGAAAGTATATGGGATTTAAATGCAGTATCATTGAGTACATAAGGAAGTTTTGCTAGAGTTAAAATTTGAAATTATATGGGATTTAAATGCAGTATCATTGAGTACATAAGGAAGTTTTGCTAGAGTTAAAATTTGAAAGTATATGGGATTTAAATGCAGTATCATTGAGTACATAAGGAAGTTTTGCTAGAGTTAAAATTTGAAATTATATGGGATTTAAATGCAGTATCATTGAGTACATAAGAAAGTTTGTTAGAGTTTAAATTAGAAATTATATGGGATTTAAATGCAGTATCATTGAGTACATAAGGAAGTTTTGATCGAGTTTAAATTAGAAATGATGGGATTTAAATGCAGTATCATTGAGTACATCAGGAAGTTTTGCTAGAGTTAAAATTTGAAAGTATATGGGATTTAAATGCAGTATCATTGAGTACATAAGGAAGTTTTGCTAGAGTTAAAATTTGAAATTATATGGGATTTAAATGCAGTATCATTGAGTACATAAGGAAGTTTTGCTAGAGTTAAAATTTGAAATTATATGGGATTTAAATGCAGTATCATTGAGTACATAAGGAAGTTTTGCTAGAGTTAAAATTTGAAATTATATGGGATTTAAATGCAGTATCATTGAGTACATAAGGAAGTTTTGCTAGAGTTAAAATTTGAAAGTATATGGGATTTAAATGCAGTATCATTGAGTACATAAGGAAGTTTTGCTAGAGTTAAAATTTGAAAGTATATGGGATTTAAATGCAGTATCATTGAGTACATAAGGAAGTTTTGCTAGAGTTAAAATTTGAAATTATATGGGATTTAAATGCAGTATCATTGAGTACATAAGGAAGTTTTGCTAGAGTTAAAATTTGAAAGTATATGGGATTTAAATGCAGTATCATTGAGTACATAAGGAAGTTTTGCTAGAGTTAAAATTTGAAATTATATGGGATTTAAATGCAGTATCATTGAGAACATAAGAAAGTTTGTTAGAGTTTAAATTAGAAATTATATGGGATTTAAATGCAGTATCATTGAGTACATAAGGAAGTTTTGCTAGAGTTAAAATTTGAAATTATATGGGATTTAAATGCAGTATCATTGAGTACATCAGGAAGTTTTGCTAGAGTTAAAATTTGAAAGTATATGGGATTTAAATGCAGTATCATTGAGTACATAAGGAAGTTTTGCTAGAGTTAAAATTTGAAATTATATGGGATTTAAATGCAGTATCATTGAGTACATAAGGAAGTTTTGCTAGAGTTAAAATTTGAAATTATATGGGATTTAAATGCAGTATCATTGAGTACATAAGGAAGTTTTGCTAGAGTTAAAATTTGAAATTATATGGGATTTAAATGCAGTATCATTGAGTACATATGGAAGTTTTGCTAGAGTTAAAATTTGAAATTATATGGGATTTAAATGCAGTATCATTGAGTACATAAGGAAGTTTTGCTAGAGTTAAAATTTGAAATTATATGGGATTTAAATGCAGTATCATTGAGTACATCAGGAAGTTTTGCTAGAGTTAAAATTTGAAAGTATATGGGATTTAAATGCAGTATCATTGAGTACATAAGGAAGTTTTGCTAGAGTTAAAATTTGAAATTATATGGGATTTAAATGCAGTAGCATTGAGTACATAAGGAAGTTTTGCTAGAGTTAAAATTTGAAATTATATGGGATTTAAATGCAGTATCATTGAGTACATAAGGAAGTTTTGCTAGAGTTAAAATTTGAAATTATATGGGATTTAAATGCAGTATCATTGAATACATAAGGAAGTTTTGCTAGTTAAAATTTGAAAGTATATGGGATTTAAATGCAGTATCATTGAGTACATAAGGAAGTTTTGCTAGAGTTAAAATTTGAAATTATATGGGATTTAAATGCAGTATCATTGAGTACATAAGGAAGTTTTGCTAGAGTTAAAATTTGAAATTATATGGGATTAAATATCATTGAGTACATAAGGAAGTTTTGCTAGAGTTAAAATTTGAAATTATATGGGATTTAAATGCAGTATCATTGAGTACATAAGGAAGTTTTGCTAGAGTTAAAATTTGAAATTATATGGGATTTAAATGCAGTATCATTGAGTACATCAGGAAGTTTTGCTAGAGTTAAAATTTGAAAGTATATGGGATTTAAATGCAGTATCATTGAGTACATAAGGAAGTTTTGCTAGAGTTAAAATTTGAAATTATATGGGATTTAAATGCAGTAGCATTGAGTACATAAGGAAGTTTTGCTAGAGTTAAAATTTGAAATTATATGGGATTTAAATGCAGTATCATTGAGTACATAAGGAAGTTTTGCTAGAGTTAAAATTTGAAATTATATGGGATTTAAATGCAGTATCATTGAATACATAAGGAAGTTTTGCTAGTTAAAATTTGAAATTATATGGGATTTAAATGCAGTATCATTGAGCACATAAGAAAGTTTTGCTCGAGTTCAAATTAGAAATTATATGGGATATAAATGTAGTATCATTGAGTACTTAGAAATTATATGGGATATAAATGTAGTATCATTGAGTAGGTACTTAGAAATTATATGGGATTTAAATGCAGTATCATTGAGGACATAAGAAAGTTTTGCTCGAGTTTATCAGATCAATTTTTTTTCTTTCTTTTAAATAAGATTAAATAATGGAAAATTCCTAATAGATTAAAAAAAATGAAGCCCATACTACACATAAATAAGTGATATATAGTACAATTATATTGTTAACATCTTTCAATACTGTTAAATTTTTTGATGTTCAAGGTTATGTATTTACAATATAAAAGATAAAACCAATATCTAGGCAGAACAATAATACACTAGTGTAGTGAATAACTGTCACCAGTATGAATACAACGTCAGATAATAAAATGATAAGACTACCGTTGTTTGTAATAAAATCATAAATATTTACGTAGACCTTTTTCCCTACAATTATTATCACATGGAATTTCCCCCCATTCCCAATGAAGAAAGGTTTGTATAGATTATAATATGTAAATATAAACATATCTCTTACACACTCAAAAAATAAAAAAAATTGGGCAATGCGATACCTGACTTACGAACTAAAATAGATATTATGGTATTTCAATTCACTATTCCTATGTATATGAGATGATTTTGTTCGAGTTTATAAGACAGAATTTTTAAGATGCATACGTATCTATAGAGTACAGAAGAAATTTCCCTCAAGCAAAAAACAACATGAAAAATGTGACGCTCTTAAGCCCCGTTTACACGGTGATAGTTGACGTGATAGTTGCGGTCACTATAACAACTATCTGATCAACTATCACCGTGTAGACTACGTGATGGATTCTGTCGCGATAGAACTATCAACCAACCCACTATCTCGTTTGACGAAATAGTTGAGTCTTCTATCACAGCGGCAGATTTTACAACTACCACGCTAGATACTAGACGCTGATTGGCTAATTGTTTGTTTATACTTTTATATCACATGATAAAATATCTAAAAGGCAGCAAATATGATAATATGATAGCTTGCTGCACATTTGATACCAGATTTTCTTTTGTTTTTGACAATATGAAGATTCCTTTTGTTGTATATTTATTATAAGTTAACATTATAATATATTTAATGCTCTATTTCTGTATCCAAGTCAAAAATTTAGGATACAACTTTTTTTTCTTACAAGATAACAAGTGTTGACGTATGTTAACTCTCACCATGTAGACTGCACACGCACACCTCCGGGATAGTTCTATGACATTGACTGACATGATAGTTCTATCGCGGGAGAACTATCACCGTGTAAACGGGGCTTTAAATACTTTGCCAGGAAGTTAGAATATAATAGGAGGTAGATTGGTTTTCACTTGTATTCATTGTAGTACTATATTTCACACAAGTTCCAAATTTTATATAAAATGATATCAGAGCTCCTAGCGAACCAAATGGTAATCAAAATAGATTAATGTTACATAATTTCGCAACTTAAGATCCATCTACTATATCAATTAGACAAATGTAAAAGGGTTTTCTCCACTTCGCAATGATTCAATGCCCAATGATAAAAGCCAACCTTATATTTCCAAAACAAAAAGAAATAAGCTCTGTATTTTCTTTGACAATATGACGTAGAAATGATTTTATAGGAAAAACCTTACAAATGATAACGCTTTGTGTTGTGTCAAAGGGGTCATTACTCCTACAATGTAAACTTTATCAACCAAGATGAAGTAAGAAAAAAATTAATTTTCTCAGGCTAAAGACTGCATAGTCTTGCATAATTTGATGTGGAGGTACTTTTTATAAATAACTTTCTACAGTATTTTTTGCGGTTAAAACTAAACGCTATTGGTTTGTTTATAGAAGCTCTTTTACTCCCACTATATCTTTAATAAAACCAAATATAACACGAATTAAAGTGTGGGTATGTTATTTTCTTGGTTGATTGACAGTATAAATTATATGGTGGACATAACTTTCTATCTTCAAGCTGAAGGAAAATTAGATTTTCTTATTACAAACCCTGTCGCTTCCATCACTGAGGTTATTCAAGCTAACATTTTCATGATGGGTTGATTTTTTACATATATATAAATATATACACAAATCTCTAAAGCGAAAAATATTTACTATGCCCATTAAAAAAAAAAAACACAGACAATAAAACTGCCACTTACTGACTTTAAACTTAACAGAGTAATATTATAAAGAGTCTAATAGATTAAAAAAAAAAAAAAAAAAAAGCGTAAAAAGTAAAGAAAATAAATTAATATATGAAGAATTAGAGAAATTAAAAAGGACAAGCATAAATTAAGTTTTTATAAAAGTACATAGTTTAAAGAGCTTACTGTTATTGTAATTTGTAATCAAGAACGCAGAAACACAAGATAATTGCGCTTGCTAATAAAAACAATCAGTCATCAGTTTCTAAGTAAATATCCCATTGTATTGCATTAGTTAAATATGAATGAGGTCCATTTCATGAGTTAAAAAAAAAAAAACATCCTTCGTAGGCTAATCTTAGTAATCCTAGAAATAATTACTATATAGTGAGCAAAATTGATAAGTATATATTACGTACATTATAAAAGAAAATATAATAAAGTGACAAAAAGAAGGGTAGTTGAATGATTTACACGCTACTTGAATTGAGGTTTATTAGTTTTAAATTAATCGTTATTGCTTATATGAAATAGGATGCGAGAAAGCTTATGGGCCACCGTAATTGGCAGACTATTTTTCTTATAAGTAATGATCATTGATTAAATATATTTAAAAACTCCCATTTACATCACGGCATACGAAGATATGTCGAATTATGAATCATTATATATCTAAATAATACATTTCATAAAGCAATGACGAATTTCCGTCATACAAAAGAGGGTTATGACTTGTGAAAGAAATTTATTAATAAAATAATAATAGATTTTTATTTAAAAAAAGACGGCTCTCTATAATGATAAACTCAACTGCACCGCTTTAGCACTGGATATTAATAAGTAATAATAGGTTGAAAGAGTTTTGCGGCAATAAAATTACTTGTGGTGGGAGAAACTATGTTCTATTTAGCGATGGACGCACCACTAACGAAACTGCTTCGTTTAATAGATTCCTTTCAACAAAGACTGTTCGTAGAGATACTTATCAAACAAAGTGGGACACTTTTTTTAAGTTGTTTCTCCCCTTATAAAGAAAACAGAGGAGAGTAACAATCTAAAGAAGGTTTACAGAATGTTCTTCTTTAGACTGTTACTCTTGTAAAAACAGAAGTGTGATATTCCTTTGTCCCAAAGTACATTGGACTAAACATCCCTTTGTCTTAATAGTTATTTAGACAGTCATTTATATACTAAAAAAACATAGGGGAGTCACAATCTAAAGAAGTACCCAAAGTGGTATACTTATAAATTAAATAATAGATTTAAACGATACGATGGTTATTCTACGTTGTTTTTAAATTAAAAAATAATGAAACGATTTTGTTTACTCGTAGAGAAGAGCGACCGTTTTTTTATTTAATTTCATAAAACATAGTAAAATTCGATAGCAAATTTACATCTAAAAGAAAAATAATAAATAATTTTATTATTATATTTTAGTTCAATTTCCCTTAAGAACTAGTGCTATTTAAGAACTAGTATGCTCTCTCAGCTCAATTGGTCCTTTTAATTATTATCTCTAATATATCGGTTCCTTAAATTATTATTATTACCTCTCTGCTATATTAGTCCCTTTAATTATTATTATCTCTAATTGGTTGTATTGGCCTCTTTAAATGATTTTATCTATGATATCTATGATCTCTCTGCCACATTAGACCCTTTAATACTCTATTTTTACTTTTCCTCACTACTAATAGTAGGAAAAGTATTGTTTTTAGTTCTATTTACAGTTTTCTAATAAGGCACTTATGTTAAAGATTCGATAACGTACGATTCTATAGTAGCACTCTTTTTGTTTGTATATTAATATTATTATTATTATTATATTATTTTGTTTTATTATAATTATGCCTCAAGCATCACAGATATATAGACATATCACCATATAAATATATAAGCCTTCCACACATAATAATTAATTAAAGTGTTTAAATAAACTACAATAACAAAAATAACATAATTTTAATTTACTGTTTCTCATAGATCAAAGATTCACAAAACATGCAATTGCTTGGAAGATTTGATGTACTAGGAAATTAGTAAGACATTTGTAATGTTAAGGTATAACCGTGGGAAAAGTTTGATACATGTCTGGCAGTTTCAATTACACAGTCAACAAAAGGAATAAAACAGCACATTAAAAGTAAGGTCACATACCAAACACTGCGATACATGAACCCTTCTCTTTAAATCTAATCAATACGAAATCAAAAGGTACATAGGTTGTTAACACACATTATTCGTTTGGCACTCCTTTAGATTGTTACTCCCCTCAAAAAATTACAGAAGGGAGTAACAATCTAAAGAAGGTGTGCAGGATGTTCTTCTTTAGACTGTTACTCCCCTTATAAAATTACAGAAGGGAGTAACAATCTGAAGAAGGTGTGCAGGATGTTCTTCATTAGACTGTTACTCCCCTTATAAAAACAAAAGTTTGATACACCTTTGTCCCTTTTTCTTAATGTATAAAAAGTTTTTTCCATTTATATTTTAACAAAATATAGGGGAGTAACAATCTAAAGTAGTGCCTTTATTATTAATACACAATATCAATCTACTCTAAGGTATTTCCAGAACGCGATTTACATCTTTGAGAGGAATTTTACAATATAGACTTGTGGTTAGGAAGATAAAAATTGGTAGTGCATTTTTAGGCGATATACAAATCAAAGAAAATTGGCTTATTAGCTCGAGATAAAAAAGAACAGTAAAAAGAAAGTTGTATTCTTCAATAAAACATTATATTGAAGATAAAGCACGTAATAAGTCGACTTTATTCGAATCCAAGTTAGATTAAAATGAAATACCTATACAAAATAAAGATGTCCTACTCAATATTAACGATACTCTAAATTATTATGGAATAATATTGATTGTCTTTTGGCTACTTAAGAATTTTTCTTATAGTAAATAAATATATAATAATAAAAATAACTTCTTTTTTTTAATTGGAAACATCCTAACACAAATAACCATTCAACATAAGATTACAAACGCCTTACCGCACCCTCTTTTGCAATTAGTATAATATATTTTATAAATCAATTAAAAAAATACATATTAAAAATCAATAATACATACGCATATATATATATATATATATATATATATATATATATATATATATATATATATATATATATATATATATATATATATATATATATATTCAATAAATAAAGTGAATGATAATATAATTGTCTGCACCACAATATTGCAAAACTCGAATAGGCATACTTATTTAAAATTAAACAAATCTTAATATAATAGGAATTATCGTTTTCTGGAATTGCTATTTGACAAAAAGATATTTAGTCTTAAGGTTGTTAATGTTTACACTTTGATTAGATAATAAATAAGGAAAGTTTATATTTTATATCAATATTGATATCCGCTAAGTGTTTATGAGCAAGTCAAAAAAAAAAAAAAAAAAAAAAAAAAAAAAAAAAAAAATGTAATGTTATTACACTGAAATATCACAGTAAATTCGAATTTGCGTAAGTCATAAAATAATATAAAAAATAATTTTTAACACTTAAATACTAGAGGTTTTATAAATTTTAAAATCTTTTAATTATTATCATTATTTAAATATTTGTTTTTAGGGAAATTGATAACAAACATAATAAATAAATAGCCATCTCGGGTCTTTTTTGAGGCGAATATAGTATATGCGTAGGATATAAACAGCATGCTTATAATGCACTAAGATTTAAAATTAATGATTAATTTTGACCATTTTAGTTAATCACCATAAGTGAACTAATTGACCAACTAAAATGGTCAAACCATTTGTATATGGTGGTTTGTGCTATTGTGGTCTCTTTGATAATAAACTGGTTAATATTTCTTTTGATTTATCACATAATAGGTCTCGAATATTTAAAAACAAATAATTTCTTTCGTCGTGCTTTAATTCTTATATATTAATTTATACTAATATTGAAATAAATTAACTGTAATAAAATTATTTTAAAAGTTTGGTATTTATACCTATAATGAATCCAAGTTGTCGAATTTTCTCAAAATGCATCTAAAAATAATTACAATAAGCAAGGATCGCCGGAAATCGAATGAAACCAAGGCCCAAGTACCGACATATTTGGTCAGGTCAGTTCGAATCCCAATAAAATGAGACATATTTCACAATGAAGACCCCCATCGGGTAGTTATGTACACCAACAAGAAACTCACAAGTAAACAAGCTAGCAAGTAAACTACTAAACAAGTCTAGAAGATAACAATATAACAAAGGAACAATAAAAAAATATATTAGTCAACTAATAAACAAGTCTACAAGGTAACACTTAAACATGCTAACAATTAAAGAAGCTAACAAGTAAATCAGGTAACAAGTAAATTTAGAAACAAGTCTACAAGGTAATATGTAAACATGCTAACAAGTAAAGAACAAGTGAATCAGGTATCACGTAAACTAATAAATAAGTAAACAAGGTAACACTTAAACATGCTAACAAGTAAAGCAGGTAACGAGTAAATTAATTTAAAAAATCAACAATTTAACACGTAAACATGCTAACGAGTAAACTAATAAACAAGCTAACCGTCCCTTTAGTGACCGAATGTGTTAATATTGACGTAAAAAAAACAGAAAAAAGATAAAATATCCGTAAAATCGAAATAAATAAATACGAATAGTGAATTGTAGTGATCAACTACTAGAACGCAATATCAAATCAATGTTTTATAATATTTTAAGCTGAAGAAGAGTTATTTCTCTTAAACTAAGATCAATGCAGTGAGTGGTAAACAGGAAGTAGTAATCCACGTTGCATTATACAAGCTTAGTGCGCTCTATCCAAATATTATAACGTTTTAATCTATTTTCCTCTCCTACAGTCAAGGGAAATGTTTACACTTCTTGTCACAAGATATATCAATCAAGCTTCTAACAAATAAAAAGCGCAGTACATCAAGGAGTAAAGAATAAAAAGAAGTAAACTAAAAAAAAGTAGACCTTTTTACGTAACAAATTTCTTGCTATTCCGCCACCAGGAACCCCATAACGTACCATATTTAGTCAATAATAGTCAATAATATTCCTCCGGGAATAAATGAAATAATAAACGAATGGCATGCAAACTCTGTCCTCTATCACCCTAAGGAGAAAAAGATATAGATTTGTTGTATAAGCCTAAATATGAATATACACTAAAAACGGCAATAAAATCTTACATCTAATGCCTTGTATTGTAATGTACTTGAGGTACTTTTCTCCGTATACATTTTACGATCAACGCTAGAATAATTATAGCCCACACAGAAGAAAAATATTGAACTTTTCGTTTTAACTAATCTTTACGACACTAAAAAGAGATAACTAGTAAATACTAAATTAACTTATGACTTTTACGAGGCAAAAAGAAAGTATTAAAAGTAATTATATCTAAGATATACGTGTGTGTCTGTGTGTTTGTGTGTGGAAAGGTTTTGGTTTGGTTCTAATTCAGAATTAGAAATAAAATTCCTCCAATTTGCGTACTTTTTAATTTATCCATATGCTCATAATATAAAAATAGTGATCGGAACATTAAAATTCAGATAAAAACATTAAGTTGCAAGAGTTTATTTTTCTTTGATGTTATAAGTTTTATTAATTGTTGTTTTAAATTTTAAAAAATGAATGGATAATGTGCGAATGAGAAAAATTCATGTATATGAATTTTAAAAATTGACGAAACAAATTTAGTTGAGTAAATATGACAAAATCTTTTAAAGATTAAGCATGATTATGTCCCGGAGGTGGACGAAATATAGCCCAGGACAACAAAATAATGAGTTGATTTCTATCAATTTTACTCTTTATGACCCAAAGAAAAGGAAAAAAAGGATTCAATAAATAGGGACAACTACTAACAACTTAAAAATCTTAACTATATCTAAATAAATTGATAAATAAAGTATTCAGTACAGTAACGTACAAAGTTCTAGTAACTAAAAATCTGAACTATATCTAAAAAAATTGATAAATAAAGTATTCAGTACAGTAACGTACAAAGTGCTAGTTCTTGCACCACTCTGAAAAGTTGGAGTATAATAGGTATATAACTTTGAACCCGTAAAGATAAATGCGGATATGTCCTACACATTTGGATATTTCCAATGAAACAATTTAACTAGGGGTAACATCTTTCACTTAAGTATCCTATACAATAAATAAAGCCCGGGATCATTTAGCTTTTTATAATTCTAACAATAGTAATGAAGACAGTCAGAGTAAAAGTTAATTTAGTAGAACTAAAAATATTTTAGTTTTACTAATGCCTTTTGGCTGTCGGAACACTCCTTTGTCTTTTCTAAAAATACATTTATGCATGAAGTTATTTTTGTATTTTTAAGGTCTACATTATATACTAATTTAAATATATTCAAATTAAGACTAACAGGGTGGTCATTTCCTTATGATTACAGGCTAGGACTGTGAGGCCAATTATAACGGATTATGATCCGAAGAAAGGTACAGCGAGGACTGAACTCGGTGACCTCGTACTCGTCAAGTAAGTACTACTTTATATTATATTTCCCATTTAAATTTAGGATTTTGTTTCAAGAATGCATTCTAATTATACACTAACTATTACAAGAAGTAAACATTATTTACTAGTTACACCGGATGTTTTTAAACATCATATTAATAATAAATATAATAAGCGGTTTCTTTATGCTCCTATAAAGTAATTGTCACCATTTCATGAGTGATTTGTGTTAATTAAGAATAATTTTATAAATTAATAAAGCAATGGATTGAAATAAGTTAAAATAAAATTTAAGTAAAATTGTACAATACAATTATATTAATCACGTAGCACATTAAGGACAAAGCAAAAGACTTAGATTGTAATGGACTGGACTAAAATTGTTAGTTCTAAGCGTATACGAAGCTAGCATTATAAGTTTGTACATATTAAAGATGCACCCCAATTTAAGCGATCGAGAATGACGATCAGTGAATTATCTTTCCCGAATTCAATGAGAGCCTAAAAGCTCTTTCAAACAGGACTTTCCGCGCCGTCTGCCGCGGATTTGGGAAGTCAAACAGAACGAGGTCGAAGTACAGCGTGATTTCTTCAACTCGTGTTCTTTTTAGTTTTTATTATCAGCATGTCTATGAGCTAGCAGTTTCTCCGACGAAGAGTTACTTCTTCTCATAGCTTTGAGGCAAGCAACACCAAAAAGAAAATGGCTGTATGAAATAAATTAAAAAAGAGGAGTTCGGCTAGTTTTACCCGCCTGTGCTGGGATTGAAGTTCATATTTTCGAATGTATGACGACAATTATCAAAAGTTTTATCTTCTAGGACCTAAAATATCTATACAGAGAAGAAAAATATATATAGTCCGGGTGGCTCATGTCCATATCATACAGATATCATACAAATCATACTCCCCCACAAGATCAATTAATTGATCAGTAGGTTCATCGGTCATGTTGCTTCCAGTCTGCCACGAAAAATAGGTGATACTTGCCACGAAAAATAGGTGACATTTCATCCCTTCTTAGGGATATTGGCCTTTCTAACAAATTTATCTAGATAATTATTAAAAAAAAAAAAAAAAAAATCCCCTTAAACCAAGTAATTTTCCATAAAGATCCATCAACGAAACCAATCTAACAATTTTATTTTTGATACCAGTGAATGTTATAAAATAAAAAAAAATATGTCGTATTACAAACTACAATTAAAATCAAATTATCTATTAATATTACAAACTTAATTTTATAACCACGTTATACTAACTGAAATAATGGCTAAATAATATCAAATTTATCAGTATTTTTTTAATTTTGGTTATAAATTATTCTCTTATATTTACAGATGTATCACATGTAATTGTTTAACACTAAAACTTGTTAATGGAAACATATGTGCACTCCAATTTTAAAAGCTAGTCCTCAATCTGTAAATTATATGAAGAATAAGGAAATGTCTCACCACTTCTCAATCCACTTAATTTTAAGAGATTTCTGGTGTAAGCCATTGTTTAATAAATTGATCATTTTTTAATTAATTTTTTTTTTTTAATTTTAGTTACCTCAATATAGGATTAACAAGGTTTGTGTAATGAATACGAATGAAGCACTTGCATGTTCTTTGTGTCCCAAAGTGACTAATTGTAAAAATAAACCATCTGGTAAAAGTGAACGTAAACACATGTTCTTTCCAATTAAAATACTGCGAATTAAATGCATTTTGCTTATGGTGACTTTATGGCTAAATTTACCAATTGAATATTAATTAATATTTGGCTAATTACAATGTGTGCTTATCTAAATGTGCCATTTTTGTTTCACAACAAAAGTCTGTATAAATATAATTTAGCTTGTATGATCTCCCAGCTTAGTGTCAGCGATAATGCATTTTGCTTATAATCTTCACACTTGAGTCATCTCTCCTAGACCAAAGCTAAATTTAAATAAAAAAAGTTATAGATTGAACTCGATATTTGAGATGGCGAAGAGTTAAATTTAATGCTTTATTGGCAATATAAAATTTAATAAAATAACGCCGAAATACCCACATAAAAGAAAACCCCATACAAATATGTGTGAGACTCTCACGCATTAGAAACAGTTCTATAGAAACAGCTGATTTTATGCATTGCCCTCTATGCATTTGTTGTTTGGCAATCGTCTACCTCCATAATTTATTATTTTATTATTTTTATTATTTCAGGATTAAGAAATGGTTTTGTGGAATTAAAAAATAAAATATTTTCATAACATTTTAACGAATAATGAAGAAACAACATAAAAACATTTATATATATTGCATTATTATATTGTATATATTATTAAATATTATGCATAAACACCAATTCTATCTATTGAAAAATTATCTACCTCGGAGGTGCAATGGTTAGCACATATGCCTGCTGAATTAGAGGTCGGTGGATCGAGACTCGTCCTAGCGAAAGATTTTTACAGGTAAATCAACTGCGCCGATTTAAGCCGGTAGTTGATTTACCGTAAAAAATCTATCACTTTTACAAGCCTCGAAACACAAACTTCGCTACACGATTTCGTTTTATCCAAGCCAATGTACTCTACCGCGCCTAAAACTTCAAAAATATAAATAATAGGAAATTTTACTTTTTCTTTACTTAGTCTGGATGACATTTCTCAGACTACAGTTTTAATAACCATTAACACCGATCTTAGTTTTATTAGAATGCTTAAAAATTGACAGAAATATATTTAACGTATAAATTAATTATTATTCTCACCATTCAATGTCAATGTCTAGAAGTTTCACACCTCTGAGAGCACCTAAAACAAACAAAATATACATTTATTAAACTAGGTGCGTAGGCTTCCGCGAGTAGACACGTATATAAACAGTTTGGTTTGGTTAGATGCTTCCAGTAGTGGAAGCGAAACATCGGACTTCAACCCCTTCGTGACGCGGATTTCACAGGAAAACCAAACTGTTTATTTATTATAATAATATAACCAAAAACAAAATTCTTAGTCTCTTGTCTCTTGAGTAACTTAACCTTTTGCTGTACTCAAAAAAATTGAATAGCTTAAGCCGACTATACATGCGTTGAGGTATACATGGCAGGTAAACCTGTGCAGGTAACCTGTTCAGATTAACCGGAGCATGTGTGCTATCATAACTGTGCAGTTATGTCATAATTTGATCACAAACACGCTTCGCTTTACCTATACAGGTTTATCTGTCAGGAATACAACATGTATTGCCGGCTTTATAATGTAGGATCGGATGAAAAAAGTAGGCGCAAGAAGTATTTCTAAAAGGAAGAAGTTTCCGTTATAGTAGACCAACAAAAATCAAGTAGATGGTATAGTTCGTCACTAAATAGGTTAGTTAGTCAAATATTACTCCAAATCAAAGAGGTCACTATTAAGTGACAGACTACCATCAACTTGAGTTTTGGTCTACTAACTAAGTTAGTTAGTACTCAGGATCAAGAAAATCACATTGGGGCCGCTCCGGGAAATGGCCGCTCTCCATAGGTTTTTTTTATTTTTTTTATTTATTTTCTTTTTTTTTTACGACGAACTTAGCCGACTACATATTCTTAAAAAGTACCAAAACATTTACTTAAATACAAAATTCTAGCTTGATCTTAGTCAGACACATTTTTGCACGCTATCTCCTGGACTATAAGTTGACGGTATAACATAGGAACTGTAAAAAAGTTGAAGAATTAGTTTAAAAAGTTGTGAATTAATAGAGAAAAATTGGAAAGGGGGATTAGATTAAGATAGGAAAGTTATCAAATATAAAATTATTTTTAAAATAAGAACATATCCGTAAAATCAAGAACCCTTATGGCTTTCAATTAAGAGTATATATATGATACATTTTGTGGATAGGATCAGAAATAATTCCTAAACTCGTCTCAACACCTTAAATGTTTTAGATACACACCTTTAGCATATCATGTGGTGTCCAAACCTCATCCTTATTACCTTTTCCTCATAGTTTATCAACAGAGAGTAAAGGAATTTAAAGTATAAATAATGTAAATTATAATTTCTAATTCAGCTCTTTAGTCGACCTCATTATCATCACAAAACATTTTACACTTCTTTCCAAAAGGAACAGAAACAAATGGAACAGACAGAGATAGAGAAATCAATTCAAAACTAAATTACACAATTAGAGTTAAACTTTCTTCGTTTTCTTACAAGATTATTCAAGAGGTAGGAAAAGGATTTCTTTTATTGAAATTCACTAAAGAAAGATATTATACTCACACTTAACAAAATAACAGAAGATAACTAAGGTAATTTATCACACTACATTCACAATTTAACATAACAATACTCGAAATAAATAATCGGAATATAATCGTTATAACAAATCCTAATTGACATTTATATTCAATTGATTTACAAAAGAGATAGTTTATAATGTGAATAATTGCGCTAATTAATTTCACTAAAGGAGTTAATAATTTAACTCCTCAAGTTTTTGATATGACAAGTTAAAGGTCGATCTAGATCGATAATTAAAAATTTGTAACCCGGTTATACTCATAAAAGTAAGGGAAATGAATTGTCTAATTTAGTCGCCAACTATACTTTGTTGTGTTCACTATACTAATAATAATTTACAAAAATACTTTGTTATAATAATAATTTATAGTTAAGTTTTATTATCAATTTTTAAAGTTCTTTACTCATCATATAGGTTTTGGATAAAAAAAATGTTATTATTTTAAATAATTCGACTCTATATTTATATTATGATAGGTTTAATTAATGTAGTTATTCAGGCACTTCTTTAGATTGTTACTCCCCTTATAAAAAAAAAATAGAGGGTAGTAACCATCTAAAGAAGGTGTACGGTTCTTCTTTGTGTCGTATTCCTTTGTCCCAAAGTACATTGGACTAAACATACCTTTATGTTAATAGTTATTTAGTCAAAGTCATTTATATTCTAAAAAAAACAGAGGAGTAACAATCTAAAGAAGGTGTACGGAATGTTCTTTAGACTCTTACTTCCCTTATAAAAACAGAAGTGTGATATTCCTTTGTCCCTAAGTACATTGGACTAAATAACCCTTTTTCTTAATAGTTATTTAGTCAAAGTCATTTATATTAAAAAAAAAAACAGAGGAGTAACAATCTAAAGAAGGTGTACGGAATGTTCTTTAGACTCTTACTTCCCTTATAAAAACAGAAGTGTGATATTCCTTTGTCCCAAAGTACATTGGACTAAACATCACTTTGTCTTAATAGTTATTCAGTCAAAGTCATTTATATTCTAAAAAAAACAGAGGAGTAACAATCTAAAGAAGGTGTACGGTATGTTCTTTAGACTCTTACTTCCCTTATAAAAACAGAAGTGTGATATTCCTTTGTCCCAAAGTAAATTGGACTAAATAACCCATTTTCTCAATAGTTATTTAGTCAAAGTCATTTATATTAAAAAAAAACAGAGGAGTAACTATCTAAAGACGGTGTACGGAATGTTCTTTAGACTGTTACTTCACTTATAAAAACAGAAGTGTGGTATTCCTTTGTCCCTAAGTACATTGGACTAAACATCCCTTTGTCTTAATAGTTATTTAGTCAAAGTCATTTATATTCTTAAAAAAAACAGAGGAGCAACAATTTAAAGAAGGTGTACGGAATGTTCTTTAGACTGTTACTCCCCTTATAAAAACAGAAGTGTGATATTCCTTTGTCCCAAAGTACATTGGACTAAATAACCCTTTGTCTTAATAGTTATTCAGTCAGTCATTTATATTCTAAAAAAAAAACATACTGGAGTAACAATCTAAAGAAGTACCTTTATTCAATTAAAAAATAAAACATATATTAAACTCACTTTAAAATAGCAAATTCAACTCGAGTATTCAGATTTTATAAATGTATTTTTTACATCTAAACATTGTGATCACGTAGTGGCTAGTTACATTTATGTAATAACTAAAGACTCACATATTTTTTCATATATAACAACTTACATGAGAGTCCATTTTAAAATTTAATCTTTTTAAAATCTTGATTATTTAATGAATAAATAAGAAATCAACAACAATAATTAAAATTCGATAAGATTCTTGACGTCAAATAGACAAAGAAAAGAAAGTGGATAATTGGTAATCAATAAGAGATGTGAATGGAAAAAAACTACAACACTTAAACAATCTCAATTACTAACAATTTAGTTGAATTCAGTCGATTATAAGCCAAGTTCTGATTATAAAACAATTTGTTCTTCTATTGCATTATTTTTTTAGTTATATTTCGAAATTTACAGTGGCAAAAGCTAGTTCGTTGTAACATAGCTTAAAATTTATTGTTAAATTTGTTTATTTTCTCACATAAAAATTAATATTATAAAATAAGTTAAACAATAGAATTCTTATATAGTCCAGGAGATAGCGTGCAAAAAAGTGTCTGACTAACATCAAGCTAGAATTTTGTATACAAGTCAATCTTTTAACGCCTTTTAAGAATATGTGGTCGGCTAAGTTCGTCTGCGGGACATAGCTTGGCAATAGGCGTTTGAAAAAAACAAACCGGTGGAGAGCGGCCATGTCTCACCAATTATGGTGGACAATGTGATTTTCATGATCCTGAGTACAGAATTAGTTAGTAGACCAAAAATCAAGTTGATGTCAGTTTGTCCCTTGTCAGGTGGCCACGTTGATTTTAAGTAATATTTGAATAACTAACCTATCAAGTGTGAAAATAACATCGACTTGATTTTTGGTCTACTAACTAATTCTGTACTCAGGATCATGAAAATCACATTGTCCACCATAAATGGTGAGACATGGCCGCTCTCCACCGGTTTGTGTTTTTCAAACGCCTACTGCCAAGCTATGTCCCGCAGACGAACTTAGCCGACCACATATTCTTAAAAGGCGCTAAAAGATTGACTTGTATACAAAATTCTAGCTTGATGTTAGTCAGACACTTTTTTGCACGCTATCTCCTGGACTAATAGATTTACGTAACAGAATTAATTTGATACCGATATATTTAATTTAACTAGTAAAATTAATAAAAATAACAAAAAAAGTATACTTTGTAAGATCCTTTAAATAAACGAGTAGTGTACTGACTCACCTTAAATGATTTGTTATCGCCAAGCAAAGGCAACTACATTTATTCCAATAAAACTAAATGTTTGTTTAGATTTGTTGGTCTTTAAATAGATATAATAACTAAACTAAGTCATTTCAATTAGTTTTACTGTGTTTTTCAAAATAAAAAATTAAGCCCGTTGCAACGGGTCTAAAGGCTAGTAAAATATAATATTTCAATTATTCATAGAGTTTGTTTAATAAATATTAATTGTTATAAGATATAAGTAAACAATAATATAATGGACATGATAATAATTTGTTTAATTCCACTATACAATTATCAATATATAAGATTGAGAAATCAAATTTAATAAATTTATTTATACATTTTTAAAATAATTTATTATTACATTAATGCAATAATCATATTAAAACAAATATTGCTTTAATAAAACGAAATTTCGATACTTACATAAAATTTTAAAATAACACAAACACTTTGTGAACACAAGTTTATAAGAATAAGTATATTTTTATCAAATGAATTGTTATCTATTATTATATTGCTATCTTTAAATCTGGTATTATGTTCAAGATGTATTGACAATAACTAATTCCTCCTGATTTGATTAGTGTAAAGAATTTATTGTATTTAGTGAAATCAAACGCTGTAACAAAAGCAGCAATGAAGCGAACGACAAAAGTTATCGATATTTATACACTGCCTTTGGATAGTGTTCAGTCAAATTATAGTACATTTCAGCCAAATTCATCAAATAGTTCATCATTTATCAGCAGTCAACTACCATCAAGTTTAGTATCAGCTGATACACTTCAGGCCATTGCACCTATTGATCTAGTAACGTACGTCTTTTTATTCTGATTTATTATATTTAATTTATAATTTAGAACGTAATGGATTTTTAAATATGTTTATTAAAATTATTATCGTTACTCGTTATCATAAAGCTTACTATAGTAACACTGTCCTCAGCTAAAACTGGATTACGGGCACATAAAAAGCAGATAATTTTGCATCTACACCATTTATTGAAATCAGTTAATTTTTACTTTCTCATTTAAAGAGAAAGTATTGTGATGGCGCGAAAATTCAATTTTGATGGATTTACACGTTTTGAGGTCCCCTGAGCCCAAAAAAGTGGTTTTTAAAACATGTCTGTCTGTGCAGACGCCTAGAGCCTAAACTACTGGGCAGATTTAAACGAAATTTGGCATACGCATGTACAGAAAAATCATACCCCGAGGCGAAATCGAGAAATGAATTTTAACTCCAAATTTAGGAGCGCTGCCCCCCCCCCCAAAAAAAACTCTGAAAAAACGTGAAAAAATTATTTCTTGAAAACGGTTCCGACGATTTTGATTAAATAATTCTAAAATGTTGTCCATTTAAAATTCGAATCTAACGATATAAGATGTTTTCCCGGGAAAAATCTAGTTCCTGAGAAAATAGCTTAAAACTCGGACAGAGAGAGGCCGGGTTCGATTCCCCGCCCAGGAGAAGTTATTTTTATGTTACATTTTGATGAAATGTTCAATAATAATTAAATGTACCTACGAAGTAGTTATCATATATTATATATTAACCCCCTTAGTAGAAGGGCTAAGTAATTATGATCTCGTATCTCGTATAATGAGAAAGTTTGTCTGAGTTGTCTTGGACCGATTTTTTAAAGTATATATTGCGTGGAACTAACAGTGAAAAAGAACAAGGTAGATTTGTTTAGTATCGGTAACTAAAACGTCCTAATTTTGAGCCTTTGAGAATTTGAGGGAAAATATAAATTCATATGTATATTGCATTAGGATATAGATATTATATCCATCACTAGATATCAATAACTTTAAAACACGAACTATGTATTTTACGTAATATTTTACTTAGTTCCTTTAAATTATCAGACCTTCAATAAAAAAAATAAAAAACACAAACATTTTCTTCCGAACCAGTTAATGGATTTAAAAATATTTTTGTAGAAAGCGGGCTTTTGGACTTAACAACCGCTCGCTGATTCCCTATTAACTTCATCACAACTAGATCTAGAGAAAAGCAATTAGTGATTTTTAGTCAACAGTGGGTTCCGGGTAGGTTTTACAAAAAAAAAAAAACAAGGTAACAACGAAAAAATAAAAATACATATACATATATAATAAGAACTTGAGATATTGGTATTGGAAGAAGTAAACGTATTATTTTCGAATTGGCACAATTAATGACTTGAATTTACTCAAATGTACCTAATACACACACACACCCGAAATACTTGAGAGCTAAAATAGACAAAATTTGTGCTTATTATAATCGAGATTTTGATACACTAATATACGTATGTATTAATAAATTCTTATATATTTTACAATACACATACAGATAAAGTTCCTTTTTTTCTATTAAATAAGTGTAAATATTCCAAAATTCAAACACCACTTAATTTTTCACAATAAAATTATAAATTAACATAATTATAATTACTAATTTATTTATTAATATCAATTCCTGCAAAAAACGTGTAGCATTCGTGTTCGTAAACATATAACATTAAAATAGTTGTTGCGGTTATTGCAATCATTAATAATTCTGATTTAGCATCAGTAAAGCTTATTAACGGCTTATGCTTAGGAGTTAATAAGCAGCTTTATTAACTGCTTATGCTCAGCACTTAATAAGCTGCTTTATTAACGGCTTATGCTCAGCAGTTAATAAGCTGCTTATTAACTGCGTCAGTTCCGCTTACCTTTAAAGCGTTCGCAAACATAGATCCTTAACTTTAAAAACAGTTAATTTTGTTAAAAACTATAATATATTTTGAAACAAATTAGTAGAGAAATGATAATAAGTTCAAATCACGGATTCCTAAAACTTAACAGATTTATGATTGTCTGCCAATTTGTTTGGCACATAGCTTCATCGCGTCCTATTAATGGACGAATGGTCACATGAGATTTGGATGTGTTTTGATTCTCAGTGGGGCCACATTTATTTTTATGCAACATCGAATTTGTGCAAACGCTTGAAATTAGTATGGGACCCCAGTAAGCTACTTTCGACAAAACATCAAAATTTCTTGAAAATCTGATAAGTGCTTTTAAAGGATATAGGTGTTAATAAAAAAAAGAGTGCTTGCGGAAGAAAAACTAATTGCCTCAGATGGTTGAAATGTTTTTGGTTCCGTTTCTTTCTGTCGTTCAATTTTTGCAAACCAACATATCTTAAAAACTATACGTCCGATTTAATTGAAATTTGCTTGGTAGGTCATAATTAGCTCATTCTTGATCCCAAATTTCAACCATCTGCGCTCATTTGTTTCTCTTTCATATGCGCACAAACATACATTTATTTGCACCATAACTTCAAAAGTAAATATCTGATTCGTATATAAAACTTTTATAAAACGAACTGTTATAGTTTGTCGAAAGAAACCCACAGATAGGCCCAGATTATATTTTAATTCGGACTCATGATCAGTCCTTCCGGTATCTGCTCGGAATAAAAAATACATTTATAAATGTAGTTTTAAAGGTACTACAAGTGAGCTCTTAATAGTAACTATCTAATCATTCATGGAAAATAAGAGAAAATTTAATAATGTTCGTCTTACGAACAGCTTAAAAAGTATTGGAAAGAGTTCATTGGGTTTTTCTTATCTTCACTTTAGCCTTGAAGAATATAGGTAGTTCAGTCAGGCTCTTATCAACTGAAATTAAAACGACACATATAACTTATAAAACATAACTCAGTTTGTTTTAAAATGTATGTTTTTAAACATAATAAAAGATCAGTATATTTGTGAACGTCGAATGAACAATAAATCTATTTATAATTTTGTTTAAAAAAAACTTATTTCGTGATATTAAAATAATCAACCGAATAATGGGTTTAAAAAGAAGTATAAATTTAAAAAGTTGTGTAAATAAAGTGTAAAGTAAAGGAAACGAACATATAATATGGCGGATGAAACCGACGATGAAGAAGAATTTTTTGTCTTCGCAAGTCCAAACTACAAATTATATGAAATGTATAAATTATTATTTATATATCCTTTTATAAATTGATTTTATAATTATTTCATAGTGAATTAAATTAATAACAACATACAAATAATAGAATTAATAGAAGTAATCGCATTCATATAGCATGTTTAGATAGAGAAAGAAAGTGTGGGGACATATGACAGTTGAGGTATTAAAAGAAAAAACAAGAAGTTGAAATGTATGGGTATTAGAAGAAAGTTAAAATAATCAAAAAATAGTGTGCCAATTAGTGTGGCACATAGCTTCATCGCATCCTATCACATTATACCTTATTGATGTTATGCTTTTACAACCCTATTATTGTATCATTTATTTAACTGTTTCCCCCATTTTTAAATCTGTCAAAATTGTTTTGATTTTTTACATGAATTGAAGTATCAATTTAGCAAAAGTTAAAGAGCGCAGACGGTTGAAATTAATCTGGGGCTACTTTCGACAAACCATCCAAATATCATATAAATTAGATAAGTAGGTACGGTACTTTTGAAGCTGTAAATAAATGTATGTTTGTGCGCATGTGGAAGAGAAAAAAATAGGCGTATACGGTTGAAACTTATATGGGACCAACAATAGGCTAATCATGATCTACCATCCAAATTTCATTAAAATCGGATGTGTAGTTTTTAAGATATGTTGGTTCGCAAAAGTTGACCGACAGACGTCAGACACGGAACGAAAAATGTTCCCTGATGTCTGAAACGGATTTCTGTCTAGGAATTTTTTTAAATCGGAGACAAAATATTTTATTTCTTCAGAACGATCACATAGCTTCTGTTATCTTCAGTAAGCTTGGAAGCAATTGATTTTTTATTTCAAATGCAAAATATTTGTATTCAAATGAAAAAAGAGTAACATAAACTATCTCGTTATCGTCTAAAAGCCTTGTCCACACTAGTAGACATGTTGCGCGATTTTGGTCTCAGAGACATGTCTAGCGATTTGTCTATAGACATCGGCTGAGACAAACGGCGTCTACGGTCTCGTTGCTAGACCAAAATCGCATGTCTATGGTTTTCCATTCTAAATGGTAGACATGGTGCAACGTTAGGCATGTCTCGCAACGTGTCTACTGGTGTGGACTAGGCTTTACGGGTAATTTATGTATTATTTCCCCTTTTACTAACTTAAATTTTCATTTAAAATCATATATATTTTTAGTTTTTAAGGTCGAAATTGATTATACAATTTTCGATTTAAAAAATGTTTATCAACAAATCTAATTGAGGCTGTGATTGGTATGCGGGATGGAATGCATTGTTCTACTTCCCCTATTCCAATGAGCTCCGCGCACTATGATTTTACCAATGATTCTTCGTCTTAAAAATGGAATATTATTATCATAATGGACTAAAAATATCAACAAACCAGACACGAATAACACATGGAAAATGGGTGAAGGGCAAAGTGTCATTAGGCCTAAAACATATGTTTCTAATTTCGAACTTTAATGTGGCTATAAAAAGAAATTATATTCATTTACGTCACCTGATTTAAAATAGAACTTTTTTTTCTTATTTTGTTAAATTAAATAACTCGTAAAATGTTGAAAGGTCGCAGGTTCGATTTACAAAGTAGTCATTTATATAATTGAGTAGTGTCCCTGACGTCGGCGACGACTCACCTCGAAATGATTTGTTATTGATAAGGAAGGCAACCACATTTATTCCGATAAAAATAAATAAATGTTTGTTTTGATTTGTTGGTCTTCAAATAGATATTATAACTTACCTAAATAGATATCTAAATTAATTTTTTTAATTTTACTTTTAATATAAAATTAAGCTTGTAGCCACGGGCTTAACGGCTCGTAATCAAATAAAAAAGTTTTTTATTTCTATTACCTGGAGTGCCGACAAATTACTCATAAAATGAAAAGGGTGGTAATAGAACATCAAATAGGGGAGAGTGGGGTTGGTTGGGACACTTTTTTTGTAGTGGCCGGTAGAGCCACAGTTTTGCAAGAACTTTTTCGCTTTTGTGTGATTATCATGCATAGAGATCCTAACTAACATAATCCAGACTTAAAGCGACTTAAAAAAAACATTATCATACTATTTTTTATGTTATGGTGGGTGGGATACATTGGACACAGGGGTGGGATACTTTGGACACACACCGAAACTCCTGATTTTGCAACTGAAATCATGAAAACAATTCATTTGAGTACTTAAATAGATGGAATAATAAATAAGAAAGAAAGTAGGTAACCAAAAGAAGAAATAGGTATGATATGTGTGTAATATGGGGGATGAGTGGGACAGTTGGGGATGAATGGGACCAACTGTCCAACTCATCCCTCGACGCCATTTTTAAAAAAAAAAAAAAAAAAAAAAAACACTAACAACATTGGAACCCATTGTTTCACAGTAAACAACCAAAGTGATTTGTAATTATAAATAAATCCATTTCCAGACAAAAAATAGTAGTGACTCCGACGAATATTGTAGAGGGGCTGGAAGGCTTCCGACGTAGGTCTCAAATTTTACATCAGTTTGCCTCCAAATCGAATTTATTTTTTTAAAAAAATAATGGTAATCAACAAGACGAGAGACCACTAGAGGGATTGAATAGCAACTGAAGGGCTACTGACTGGTCCACCGTCCACCAGGGTTCCTAATCTGAACTTCTTTTCAACAAAAAACAACAGTGGCCAATTCATCCCACTGTCCCAACCAACCCCGCTCTCCCCTATAGTAAATCCTACTTCAAACTATATAGTAAAATAACTTCTTTAACCACAGTTGATATACAAATTAGACCATCGCAATATCCGTCACGACCAGAGTGGTAGTAATATATAGGAAGTCTTAACTCATATATCAGAATAATAAAGATAATAATCAACAAACATTTTTATTTACAACAGAATAGGTACGATTGCATGGGGTTAAAACAATTGATTTAAAAGTATTGGTATCAAGAATAATTCAATGATTTAAATTGGTTTTGAAAATTATAAATTATTTGAAAAAAGAAACAATAGTTGTAGAGGCGTTATTATAATGCAAAAAGAAGAAATTGAGAAAAAATTATAAATTAGAAACCGAGTGATTGTGTATGTGTTTGTGCGCATGCACAAAGAAATTCTCCACATACTTGTAAACATTGAATTTATCCTTTAAAGGAGTCGTTAAAAACTAATAGTGGAAATCTTAATTAATTTTATAATTTTTGTGTTTTCTAGATACAAATGTCAATCAAATGGCGTCGGAACCAATATGACAAATGGATCAACTCTTCCTCTGGTGAAAAGTTCAAACAGAGACGAAGAAGGCGGATATGTTCCTTTTGACCATCGTCGAGTTGCCCACCCCACCACGTAAGTAAAGAATATTATTTGTTAAAAACGTTTAATAACAAATTCAATTAAGAGAGATTTATAAGAGGATGTGATTGGTATGTGGAGGCTGTGATTGGAATGTGGCATGGATGGTTAGTTCGAGGTTGACGATTGAGGTGGTTTAGATATTTTAGATTTTTTGGGGCAAAAATCTTGTATACGAATAAAGTTGCTTCAAGAACTATCTACTGTATATGATGAAAAGCAGACGTCGAAAATAGCCTTAAAAGCCCTACACTTGTTGAAACTTCAAACCAAGTTTCAGGTTTGACAAACTTATTCATAAAAATTAGATCACATTATTATACCTGTTAGACTGTACATGGCTGTAGTGAAGGTACTTTGTTGTACAACATGTCTGAACATATATGGGGAGTTCTTGTATAGGATGTGGCTCAGAGGCAATTAAACCTAGGATGTCAGAATCAGAAGAAGGGGAGATTTGTAGCCACAATAGAGTACTTTTACCCTCCGCGCCAGGGTTTCAAGTCCTGAACCCCACCCTATGGTACAGAGTTGTACAAAAGAATGTTTTTTCTCTGGAGGCTTCCTTTCCCTTCTCTGTCACATAAATTAATTATTCCATAAATCATCATTTTAAGTTTTCTTCTAAGTTATAAGATAAACTACACAAAACTTCTGCCTTAAGTAGTTAAAAAACTCCCCCTTTAAAAATATGTTTTACAATATCAACAGACCTTTCTAACATTTTTAGAATAGGCATCCACTTACTTTTTGATGAGATTTATTCATTTTAATTCTTAATAGACTAAATTTTTGTTCTTTTAACATTGTTATAGATATTATAGAAATAGTTTTTTCAGAAAATAGCTCTACATTTTTTAAAACTATTTCAGTCCATACGTCTAGTGCAGTAATATAAATAAAATTTTAGGTCATAACATTGAAGATAATTTGTAGTACAGTCAAAAATGGCCTGTTATAATTTTGGAAATATACTAATTTAGTTTACAAACTATTATTATTAAATCTATTATTCTCATACACCTAGACATTATGGCTTTTTTATAAGTTTTAGAACTATTTATAATATTCAATTACTGTTATGAACGAATGAACAAAATAATTTATACATAGTCAGATTAAAATTGTTAAGAGATAAGGTTTGAATCAATTTGAACACTTTTCGTTCTATAAAATAATCAATGCATTGAACCACATCTACAAAAAATTAGATTTTGCTGGTTAAACCGATAAATCTATACTCTTAACACTAAGCTTTTTAATTCTCATAAATGCAGGAACATTTAAAAAATGTTTACAACTTTCATACAATTTAAATCACGCCTTAGGATTTGCAACAGGGTAATATTTATTTAATTCACAAAATATAAATCCTTAAAACGTTTAGACTAACACACTCATATACATGTATTTAATTTGTTGTTGTGAAAAATAGAAACTTTCACCCTCTCAGACAACACAAAGACTTAGTTCCTATTTTAACATCACAATATAAGCTAGTAGAATTCAGGTGTCATTGTTATGCCGAAAGGCATTACAAGTTAAATTTGTTTGTCGCTTGAGTATAATGGCCTGGAAATTTTCTTTTGGAAAGTAGAGTATTTATGTCGTAAGACGTGTGCAAATGAGTTTATTCTAATTAGTAGGGCAAGCTGGTAGCATCCAAGGAAAGAGAGTTTGCACAAGCTAGAAAATCTCTTAGTTCTAAAAAAGAGTAAAAAAACACACAAATTATATGAATCTTCATAGTCAGAACTGTGGAAAAGCTTACTTTAATACTTTGTCTGATTATCTTATAATAGAGCATTAACACAAAAGCTGAAAAAACTATAATCAAAAAAAGAATAGAATACAAATTACTCTTACCATCACAGTCATAACATGGTGACATTTCAATGAAATATCCTACTTTCCATCTAAAATTAAAAAAAAGCTAAAATAAATAATAACAACACAAACCCTAATTTATATTACAGTAGAACCCCTCATATCCATCACCGAAGTAACCAGAGCATGGTCGGAACACAAAAAAGGTCGGATAATCAGAGAAACAAAGAAAAACGAAAATTTCTGCGTTAAAAATGAATCTTTGTTGTAAAAAACAAGAAATGCACTATAGTTTCTACTTTAAAAAAATGCAAGATTAATATGTATTTCTTAATTAAAAATAAAAGATAAAATAAAAAGAGCAATATTTTTATTCAACCTCCATCCATATCTTTACTAGATCTACGGAGTTAAAATACATAATGCTAATAAACTTGATTTTTATCTTTAAGTTTTTTTTAATATTATATGAGTTTTAATTCGTTGTATTATAGTATATACTTTATTTTTTCAACAGTGATGCAGAAACACTTATACATCTGCTAAAAGGAAGTTTGGGGTCAGGAATATTGGCTATGCCATTTGCCTTTAAAAATGCAGGACTTTGGTTTGGTCTTGGCGCAACCTTATTCGTAGGATTTGTCTGCACGTACTGTATACATGTTTTGGTAAGTTGTTTTAATTTTTATTTACATAGAATTTATCTATTTTCATTATAAGTTGTTTATTTTAACACTTCATACAATCAGGTAATTAAATCTTTATAAATTAAGTAAAGAATAATTCACTGTCCAAACCTGATAAGATTTCTCTAAAATTAAGATGTCTAGACTACAAAATTACACTATTATTACTTTACATGACTATTTTGTAAATAAAGTGTTTTCTCTCTCAGACAATTAAATTGTTGGTTAACTTGTGTTAGTTAGTTTTTATCTTTTTATTTGTTTAATGTTAGTTCATGTTTAACATTACTTTGAATAGAATGAAAATCGATTGGAGAAGCCCAAATTGAATTTAATTGCTATTTTATTCCTCGGTAATACCATGTAGTGAGCCCATTGTAACGGCAGGAGTAGCAGAGAAATGGTAATGAACTGAGTCAGATGCTTAATTGAGATTCATAGCCCCTTATTTGGGTGGCTTACTTTAACAGGACTCTATGTCCTCGATACTTAATTATATACAAGCCCAATGAACACACCCTCCTTCAAAGTCCCTAAGCTCAATAATTGTGGTAGTGCAAGTGCATACTTACTCTTATATTAACTTCAATCAGTGGTTCTCCAAAAGACAGTTTGAAAAAGCCAACGAGTTAAAATACTTTGAAATAAATGTTAAGCACCAAACGTGTCTTATTCTTACACACATAGTCAGTTAGAAGAGAAAAATCAAAAACCAATCTCTATTTTTACCAATCTAAATTTGCCCGCCATCAGGTTTGCGCAAAAAGTTTGATCGTGTATAGAGGCCTTAAGAAAGTATACCTCCCCCTCATTACTATGAACGAACGCAGCCACATATCAGAACTCAGAGTGTTTTTGTTTTTTATTCTTTCTATGATTCGTATTCTTTCATCAACAGTTTTACTTAAGTTCAATTTGTTTTGTTTTTTAAACAAAAAATGAGCCCTTCCAAACATCATGAACATTTATTTACATACATATATGTATGTATTAGTTTTGTCCCTATAAATGTATTTCATATTGTTCTAAAAAAAAGTAGAAAAAGAAGAAAAATAAAATCAAGTGTTTTAGACTGGGGTTGTTTAGGGTTTACCCTTAACGACCCCCGTCTAAAACACTTAAAGGAAAGTATAATTTTAAGATTAATTTAGGTCATTATTATACAAATGCATTAACTCAAAACTAACTGTTTTTGTAATGTTTTAGGTCAAATGCTCTCACATTCTCTGCAAGAGAATGAAAATCCCTTCATTAGCTTTCGCTGATGTAGCTGAAGTAGCATTTATGTCAGGTCCTATGAGTACACGGAAATTTTCAACGTTAGCAAGGTAAGATTTATTTTAAAAGTGTACATTGCATAAGGGCATTTTATAATTTAATGACATATCTTTATTCACCTTCTTCAAATCATAATAATAATAATTGTGTTACATACCTAAACACTAAAAACTATCGAACAATAAACAAGTCTATACTAAAATTGACTGACAAGATGGCATATTAGAGCTTATTATTGTATGCACAATATGATCTATTGAAAGCACTTTGGCTGATCCTAAAAAAAAATGCATTAATAATCTTTCACTAACATTAAATTAGCTGTTTTAAAAACTATTTGCCTTCACAGAATCCAGTAAAATATAATTTTTTCTTGAAATAAGCAAATATTACTGATAGGATACCTGAATTCTAATTTAAAAATTAGGAACTAAGAACTAATTTTCACAAATTGCAATATATTCATATTTTACCATTTTGGTAGTATTCATACTACAGAAAGATTAAATTTTAATTTAAATCAAATTATAATTATTATTAGCTACGGGAAACAGACACTCATTCTCCTGCGTAGCTTAGTTGGTAGAGCGCTATACTGGAAATATAGAGGCCCGTAGTTCAAATCCCGGCGCTGGAGTGTATTTTTCTCTGTCTGTTTCCCGTAGTTAATAATAATTATAATTTGATTTAAATTAAAATTGCAATATAGTCAATTTACATTAACACTATTTATATATTATTTGGAAGAAAAAAAATCTCTAGTTCTTATCTAATAGTTGTTTAATTAATAAAAAATCTCTCTAATTAATCTGTTGTTCTTTTTTCAGAGCATTGATAGATATATTTTTATGTATTGATTTATTTGGATGTTGCTGTGTCTACATAGTGTTTGTCGCCACCAATATACAACAGGTAGTGTATAAACTTTTGGTACAATTTTTCTTTGATACATTATAATAATAACATTTATGCTTGATATAAAGGATTTATCAATAAAGGTTTAGTTATTTATTAGTACATTACGCGTCGAGTGCGGAAAGTAGCAAAATGCAAAATGCCGTCTGCACGAGTTGCGTACCATACTTTATCTACGATTGTTAGATTTAAATAATAAATACAGAAACAAATAAACTTGCTGTATGTAAGTTCGTATCTCTCTCTTGATAAAGATGGCATTAATTCATTAGTTGTATTTTTTGCCGAATTAATTATTTCTGGAGGATTATTATTCTCCACATTTTCGTCAAAGTCACTTGATTCACTCATTGTTTTTCACTAAAAACTCGATATAAACAGTTACTTTAATAAAAGAACACCAAATTAGTTTTGTTAAATGTAAACAAACTCACTAATCGTGCGTAAAGCTGAAGAATTCCTCTTCTTTACCGCACTAGTGCGGTAAAGAAGAGGAATTCTTCAGAACTATGAGACACGCATGCGCAATGAATACAAGTACGTAAATAATCACTTTCTACGCATCTAAACAAAGATATAATGTTTATATTTCGTATCAATCGTAGATAAAATTAATTTACATGCTTGTTTCCAATAAGGAATCCAACAGGATTTTTAAATATCTAAAAAAATCTTGGCACTTATTAAAGGGTGGTTTTATTCCAGAGCATAAGCTTTAAATTCATGCAGTACCCTAGCTGAACTGCAGGCGACAAGGCCATCAGCCACCACCTTCTGGTGGTGGGCTGATAGTAGTGGCTGGGGGTGTTTAGAGCGGCCACTATACTCGGACATCCACCCTCCATATACTCCTAACTACCTTCAAAGGACTTTAAGGAGATGGACCTGCGAGGAGGTCCTCTCAGAAGGGAGAGTCAGTGTGGTTCCGTCTAAAAACACGTAACAAAAATTACCTCGATAGTCTTGCCACTCTCCACCTCTTGGCACCTGCAATGTGACCTTAGCTTGAAGAAGTGATTATTCATAAGAGTCATTAGCAACTGAGGGAACTTCTTAATTAGTTTTTCTTCTTGAATTAAATGTAAACATCTATAATTAATATATTATTTTCTTTTGCAGGTGTGCGAAGTGCACTTAGGCCATATAGATTTACGTCTGTACATGTTAGCTCTGCTACCGCTGCTTCTTGTAATGAATATGATTCGTGATCTGAAGTTTCTTGCTCCGTTCTCAATGATTGCCAACTTACTGATCGGTACAGGTCTTGGTATCACTTGCTACTACATCATCTATACGATTTACAACCCTCCCGAGGGTCTCGATACATTCCGACCAGCCGTCGCCTCCATTTCAACAATGCCCATCTTCTTTGGAATATCTATCTTCGCTCTTGAAGGAGTCGGGGTGGTGAGTTTCACTACACACTAATAATTTATTTAAAAATAACACTAAGCTACAAAGGAGGTAACATAACATACAGTCTGGCAAGTTTCAGACTTAGAAACTCCTTTTCATTTCATAATTACTTGAACTCACATGCTTTTCATCATATCATTTAAATATTTCACTATAATTTTGACTCCTTTACCTATTTGTACCTATATTTGTACCTATACTCTTAAAAGTTTTTTTTTTTTTTAATTATAAATGCTAGAAATGAAATGCAACCTTTAAACCTAAAACAATAACTTAAATTCAACCTAAAAAAAACTATCTAATATTAACTATTATTTAGAAATATATTCAAATTTTTTTTAATAGCTTTTTTTAACCCTTGACTGGTATCGTCATATTTACTTGCATAACTGGTATCGTCGGGTCAAATCGGTCCCAAGGCTTTTAAGAATGATATAAAGCAATTAAATGAATAGTTACTTTTAAATGTTTTAATTTTGACACTGTTTTCAACAGGTTCATAAATATTTTCAAGTATTTATAAGAACTCATATTGTTGTAGCCCTAATTTAAAAAAAAGTTCTTTATTGACACTGAAATATTAAAATTTTTGAAAAATGAACTTCATGTTCACTAACATGCATAAACACACTTATTAAAAAATGCAAAAAAAAAAAAATCAATTTATCGGTCAAAGTTGGCCCGATTATCGGGTCAATATTGACCCGATAATCTTCTAATGCTCGAATTGAACTAACAATTGAAAGTTGATTTAGGTGCTCATTGTGTGAGAAGTCACAGAGCCTCCACCATCTAAGTGCTATAGCCACCAATTAGTGGTAAGATAAAGATATGCTGGGTCCATTTGACCCGACGATACCAGTTAAGGGATAAAAAAAAAATACACTGCTTAATTTGTGTACTGTTCTATCTAACATTCAGACAAAGAAATATTTCTGCCTTAAATTAAAAATTATAAACAATTACAAATTGAGAAATGTTTAGAGGTCAGATCATCTTTAATCTATAAATATTAACTTCATTAATATAATAGTGTAGTGTCTTTTTATATCGACCTGACTTTATTCCGATGCAAAAATACGACGAGAAATATTTATTAAATCAAAGTTAGAGTGTACACGTACACATAAAACTTACACTATAAAATTGATTAAAGAATGTTTGATGTGATACTCATTTCTTTAATTATAATAATTATATAAAGCTTAGCTAAGTTTCCCGATTCATTGGAGTCATTAGCCCAGTAGAATATACAGTTAATTTGAGCTTGGTAAGATGTGTGTTACCAGGTGATGCCCTTGGAGAACAGCATGAAGCACCCTAACCACTTCATCGGATGTCCGTCCGTACTCAACATTGGAATGACCGTAGTCGTATCCCTCTACACTATTGTTGGTTTTATTGGATACCTTGCTTATGGAGATTCAACTGAAGCCAGTGTAACACTCAACCTTCCTGATGATCCGTAAGTATCTTGATTTTAACTAATTTAACTTTAAATAGTTTTAAATTATTTTAAAATTTAAAGCCGGGATGACCTGACAAGCCTGTCAGTTTAGACTGAGCTGTTTGTCTGAAGGCCAATCGCCTAAGTGTGTGTATATTTTGACACCTGAACAGTTGCGATTGTTCAGGTGGATGGAATATAGACAAGCTCAGGCGAATAGCTTTAGACAGACTGTTGAGTCTATACTGAGACGCCTGCCAGATTGTGAGTTCCCGGCTTTAGAAAATTATACTGTACACAATTCCTTTACTTTTGAAAAAATTAAAAATCTCTTGGTCATATTTGAGCTTTACAAAATAAGAGAGATAATGTTAGAAGCACTATTGCTAATAATACAGTAATATCGAGAAAAAAAAAAAAAAAAAAGCAATATTTAACTATTATAATTTTTACTTTCTCATATAAAGAGAAAGTATTGTGATGGCGCGAAAATTCGATTTTAAGATTTAGATGGATTTACACGTTTTGAGGTCCCCTGAGTCCAAAAAAGTGGTTTTTAAAAAATGGCTGTCTGTCATCTGTGCAGACGCCTGGAGCCTAAACTACAGGGCCGATTTTGACGAAATTTGGCATACATGTTCAGAAAAATCATACCCGTGGCGAAATCGAGAAATGATTTTAAGCGTCAAATTTGGGGGCGCTACCCCCCAAAAACTCTGAAAAAACGTGAAAACAGTTCCGACGATTTTGATTAAAAAATTCTAAAATATAGTCCATTTAAATACGAATCTAACGATATAAGCCGTTTTCCCCTGAAAAATCTAGTTCCTGAGAAAATAGCTTAAAACACGGACAGAGAGAGCAGAGGGTTCATTTCCCCACCCGGGAGAAATTATTTTTATGGTAAATTTTGATGAAATGTTCAGTAATAATTAAATGTACCTACGAAAAATAATAAATGGAAAACACTGGGCTAAGTAATTATGAACTCGTATATGAGAAAGTTTGTCTGAGTTGTCTCGGACCGATTTTTTAACAACTCATAGCGTCTACATAGATTGAAGAGAAAGTTTAAAGCTCCTGTTGTCAATTTTTAATGAGATTAGTTCATTCAATTTTAGAATTAATTCTATTAATACATAATACTTCTATTATTAACATATTAAATTATTTACAGTCTTGCCCAATCAGTGAAGACAATGATTGCTGTTGCTATATTCTTCACCTACATGTTGCAATTCTATGTACCCATGGAGATTGTATGGAAACTCTTCAAACACCGATTCACAGCCCATCCTCTCACCGCTGAATATTCCTTCAGGATCTTCCTAGTGACTGCCACCGGTGAGTTTGGATAAACATAGTATTCTATTACCATGTACATTTTAAATGCTTATGTAAGAAAGACAGAGTAATTTGCTATTGAATTTTAGTTAACAAAACTAGATGGCATGTTATTTCGGCAATATAAAGCCCACATAAGATATAACTTTATTTTATTCCAACAATTTTAACAACTATTTTGATGAAAAATACCAAATTATTTTTCCTGCTTGATTCTTAATACAAAGCACAAGAGATTGTTCAGGAGATAGCGTGCATAAAAGTGTCTTGACTAACATCAAGCTAAAATTTTGTATACAAGTCAATCTTTTAGGGCCTTTTAAGAATATGTGGGCGGCTAAGTTCGTCTGCGGGACATAGCTCATAGCTTGGAAATAGGCATTTGAAAAAAACAAACCGGTGGAGAGCGGCCATGTCTCACCAATTATGGTGGACAATGTGATTTTCATGATCCTGAGTACAGAATTAGTTAGTAGACAGAAAATCAAGTTGATGTTAGTTTGTCCCTTGACAGGTGTCCACGTTGATTTTTAGTAATATTTGAATAACTAACCTATAAAGTGTGAAAATAACATCAACTTGATTTTTGGTCTACTAACTAATTCTGTACTCAGGATCATGAAAATCACATTGTCCACCATAATTGGTGAGGCATGGCCGCTCTCCACCAGTTTGTTTTTTTCAAACGCCTTTTTCCAAGCTATGTCCCGCAGACGAACTTAGCTGACCACATATTCTTAAAAGACGCTAAAAGATTGACTGGTATACAAAAATGACTGGTATACAAAAATGACTGGCATACAAAATTCTAGCTTGATGTTAGTCAGACACTTTTTTTGCATGCTATCTCCTCGACTAAGAGATCATTTTAAGTCAAATAACAATTTAATTAACAATCCCTACTTAAAAATATTTATAAAGTATTATTCCTAATGAAGTTTAAATGTGGATATTAATTATTTTAAAATTATTTATACTTTTAAGAAGAGAGTAAAGTAACCATTGTAAGTAATAAATAAAATTCTAACCTCATTTTTATGACTACATCTCTAGCTCCACTTAACTAGCGTAAACAAGAATTCTATAACAAAGTTTAAATAAAATAGACTGCCAATTAGTGTGGCACATAGTTCCCTCGCATCCTATCACGTACTTTATTGATTTTATAAGCCATTATTGTCTTAATTTATTTAATTGTTTCCCTCGTTTTTTCAATATGTCAACATTGTTTTGATATTTTACATGAATTAAAGTATCAATTGAGCAAAAGTTAAAGAGTGAACAGTTGAAATTAATCTGAATCTATCTGCAGTATAATTTCAACAAACCATCCAAATTTCATAAAAATCAGAAGAGAACTTTTAAGGATATAGCTGTTAATAAGTGTATGTTTAAGTGCATGTTAAAGAGAAACAAATGGGCGCAGAACGTTGAAAGTTATATGGGACCAACAATGGGTTAATTATGACCTACCATACAAATTTCATTAAAACTGGACGTGTAGTTTTTAAGCTATGTTGGTTCGCAACAATTGAGTGACAGGAATTAGAAATGTACCCTATTCGTTCTTCAGAACGATCACATAGCTTCCGTTACCTTCGGTAAGCTCGGAAGCAAAAAACATTCTATAAAATAATACTTCAATTTTTTTTACATAACAACTTGCAGCATACATTACATTAAACTTCTTTGATGTTCAGTGAAGTTCTTAAGGGTGGTTCTCAGACTCCAGGCAATTTTCATGTCCACACTCTTCAAATTGCACAGAGTGCTATAATTTAGATAAATTATTTCTACCATAAATATGCAAGTTAAAATTAAATGTAAATGTGCTTTAACAACGTTATTAATAATATTCGGCTATAAAAATATGTTAAGAAGTGGTAAAACTGTAACTACCGTGGTTTTTAAAAATGAATAAGACCCACGGTAATTACAACTATTTAAAGACATGGTAATTACATTTTAAAATTGTAAGCAAATTATTTACTTTAAAAATGTCTTTATAAAATATATTGTTGACATAATGTAAACAGGCAGTATTATGCTAATAAATCACAGGAACAAAATCGTTCACAAACAATTATAACCTGTGTTATAAACAAACATGGTAATTTCAATTAAAAAGTTACATACCATAACACATGATTTCTTTTGATGGTAGAAGCAGACTCACCTTGAATAACATGAAACTCACTGCCTTTTATTATCAGCAGGCATGCCAAAAGACTTTTGATGAGGGAGAAAAAAAAATTCCTTACACTAAATTTCTGTACGATTTGTTTTTATTTCGAGCATGGTAATGACAAATAACAAAAGGCCACAAGTCAAAATGCTCTGAAAATTAATACAATATTTTTTTTAAATTAAATATTGCGTTTTATTAACTATTCACTAGTATTGAATGCATGTATTTATAACTTTTATCCATACACTTATTTAAGGTAAATATATTAACAAAAAAATGTTAAAATCCTATTTCTGGACATCCATGGTAATTGCAGTTTTACCACTTCTTAACATATTTTTATAGCCGAATATTATTAAAAACGTTGTTAAAGCATATTTACATTTAATTTTAACTTGCATATTTATGGTAGAAATAATTAATCTAAAAAATAAAATAAAATTATAGCACTATGTGCAATTTGAAGAGTGTGGACATGAAAATTGCCTGTAGTCTGAGAACCACCATTAAATGAAATGTTAATCCTAAAATATTGTCGACTTAATTTTAATAATATTTTCAGTTGTGATTGCTGTTGCTGTGCCTAACCTTGGACCTTTCATCTCTCTGGTCGGAGCAGTCTGTTTATCAACACTTGGTCTTATGTTCCCGGCTATAATTGAACTAGTAACTTACTGGGAAGAAGAAGGTATGGGTACCTGTTATTGGAGGCTGTGGAAGAATATCTTCATTATTCTGTTCGGTATTCTGGGCTTTGTCACAGGTACCATTGTAAGTCTTGATGACATCATCAAAGAATTCGGCAACGTACACTAAACACGAACCTGTTAAAACACAAAAGAAAAACCCGGTAATTAATTTTTTTGTAATGTGCCTTCTCCTTTTAAGTGTGTATTCTTTTAATTACATTATCCCCCGTTTATTTTATTTTAAGTTTTAATTAGTATATATGTATAAAGGGTGTTCCATTTTATGTGGATCAAACGGCTATGACTTTTAAACTTGGAAAAATTCAGGAAAATGTTGCAGGTAACAGTTGTAGTACTTTAGGTGTAGTTTAATGAAACAAAAACAAAAAATATTCCGCCTTCAAAGGGTTGATATGACAGGAAGGAAGTCAATATGATTTAGACTGTCCAAATTATTGGTAAAAGATTTTAAAATTCCTTCAAGAGCATGTTATTACCATTAAAAAATGTAATATAAAATAACTTAACGATACATTACTATTTCTGTAAAAATGCATACTAAAGCAGTCAACTTTGAAGACTATTTTTACTTAAACTATGAAAGATATACAAAAATTAAATCAACATTTTTTTCAAGGTTTTTAGTGAACTTTTTAGAAAAAAAAAAAAAAAAAAAAAAAAAAATAGAGAGTCAAGAGGTAACCACGTTCATCAAAGGGCCATATATTGACCCTTTGAAGAGCTGATTAAATTTTTTATTTTTGTTTCATTAAACTACGCCTAAAGTACTACAACTTTTACCTGCAACATTTTTTGTGAATCTTTTCTAGATTAAAAATTATAGCTGATAGATCCAGTTAAAAAGGGACACCCTGTATATATTTTTATTTTCTTTTTTTTTAGAAGCCTAAAATATTCTTTACTGGAGGGATCAATTATGTTCCTAAGAAAAAAAAAATTATTATTATTTAATTTATTTCTTTTTTTTTCAACAAGTTTTAATTTTATTTTAATTTTGGATTTGTCATTTCACTATGACAGTTGGAGACTATTTGTGATACATTAGTGTTAGTTTGAAAAACAAATTGATGTATACTAAAAATATATATATGTTATATATTTAATATATATATATATATGTAAAAGGTTTTTGAATGTTCTCTAAGTCTACTTCAAATAAGATAAGATTTAAAGTGTTCCTGGAACATATATTTTGAATTTCCTTGTTGTTTTAAAAATGTTATTATTTAGCTTTTAACCACCCTGAATTCCATTCAAAATAATCTGAATAAGATTTAGATAACAAAAAAAATAATTAAAAAGTTGATGTAATTGGATAAAGTGTAAAAGTTGTTCATACATGAAAAAAATATCCTATGTAAAATTCAAAAGAGAAGAAAAGGCAAAACAGGCATGCAATAAAGAATAGTGGTTTTGAAAAATTCTGTCAAAATAAACAGGCGTCAAAGAATTTTTTGTGTAATTTTGGAACATATGTGTTTGATAGATAAAGGTCAAAGGGTGATAATGTTATAAAAATTCATTCAATTTCTTCTAGCGGTACTCAAAGTGCTACTTCAATCCTATAGAATAAAAGATGATAATGGGGAAAAATTTAATTTTATAATAAAAAATTGGGTTTTTTAAGTGACTAATCTGCACTTTTAGGAGAAAATTGTCCAACTAAATTCCCACTCGGAGAAATTCCCCCAACACACAAATACAACCCACAAATTCCCCCAACGCACAAGTACAACCCACAAATTCCCCTAACACACAAGTACAACCCACAAATTCACCTAACACACAAGTACAACCCACAAATTCACCTAACACACAAGTACAACCCACAAATTCCCCCAACGCACAAGTACAACCCACAAATTCCCCTAACACACAAGTACAACCCACAAATTCCCCTAACACACAAGTACAACCCACAAATTCACCTAACACACAAGTACAACCCACAAATTCCCCCAACGCACAAGTACAACCCACAAATTCCCCTAACACACAAGTACAACCCACAAATTCCCCTAACACACAAGTACAACCCACAAATTCCCCTAACACACAAGTACAACCCACAAATTCCCCTAACACACAAGTACAACCCACAAATTCCCCTAACACAGAAGTCTTGATTAATTTTTCATAAGTTAAAATTAAATATAACTTTTTCCTTTTAACATAGGAAAAATGTACATGTACAGACTCAAAATATAACTTTTTCCCTTTTAACACAGGAAAAAAATGTACATGTACAGACGCAAAATATAACTTTTTCCCTTTTAACATAGGAAAACAATGTATATGTACAGACGCAAAATATAACTAATTCCCTTTTAACATAGGAAAAAAATTTGCATGTACAGACGCAAAATTATGAATCTTATTTGAAGCTGCATGAACTATAGTAGGATATAAGTTCATCATCTTAATTTTTAAGTTGTCAAGTTGAAAAAATAATATATAAAAAAATAAATAAAAGCTGTAGTGTTTTAGTAGATACCATTAATAGATTTTTAATTATTGCCATGTAGGTAATTTTGATTATATAGTGAGATTAAAATAAAAGTATATAATATATTTTTTAAGAAGATTGCTGCTTTCCTGTAAAAAGGCTGTGTCAATTTTTTTTTGTTTTGTTTTTGAAAACTAAAGTCTACAGTACAATGAAAGACAGCAATTGAAATAAAAATAATTTCTCATAATTATAAAGGAAAAATAGAACGGAAAAATAAATTATAAATTAATTCAAAATAATTTACTCATTTTTGTAGAGAACAATTTTACACTTGAATCTTTCTCAATATAAAATAAATTTATTTGTATTAATTAAAAATAAAGTGTGGTCAACAATGATATTAATTTTCTAACTGTGGCAATTGCTTGTAAAATTTACAATAATGATTGAACCTTTATCTCATGAATTCTCATCTTTTTTATTCTTAATACTTTTGATTAATTTGCCTAAAACAATTTTTGTTAAAAATATAAATTTTAATCTAAATAAAATTAGAAAATGAAACATGTACTATTTCTAAAATAATAACATACATTAGAAGCAAGCTTCCTAATAAAGTTAGTACAATTCCACATTGCTAGAGCCAAGTTATATTGGGTTGAATGGCGGTTGTAACACAAAATTTATGTGCCCGTATTATTAAACGGACACTAAATGTCTATTGGCTTAAACAAAAGAATCAGTAGAAGTAATTTTACACGAAAAAATGGGAACAGATGTGTTTTTTATACCAAAGCTGGCTGTGTTTGTTGGGTGACATTATCTTATCACATCTAAGAAACCATTATGAGCATTAAATTTACACAAATGTTCTAGCCAAAATCAAAAGTTTAAATTATTTCACCGGGTAAAAAAAAATATATAAATTAAGAAATATAACTTTTCCATCTATTTTTTTACCTTAACCTGAGTCAATAATTAATTGCAACAAGTGTGAATGACTAAATATGCTTGCAACAAGTGTGAATGACTAAATATGCTTGCTCCAAGTGTGAATGGACTAAATATGCTTGCTCCAAGTGTGAATGACTAAATACGCTTGCTCCAAGTGTGAATGACTAAATACGCTCCAAATCTTAAATAATTAATTTTATTTATATTTAATTAACAATAAACCCAAATAGCGAAAATTCAAAATACAATTATGTTTTAAGAAAATATAAAAACTTTCTTTTTAAAATGCACTATTTTAAATCAAAATTTAATATCCTTATCAATTATTATATATTATATATACATATTTTTTATAAAAAAATCTTAAAAATCCGTCCTATTAATTTAATTTCCCTTCATATTTAGTCAAATTTTGAACAAAAAATTAGATAATCTTTTTTTTTTTAAATTAGTTTTATAATTTTTTTTTAAAAAAAACTTAGGTATTTTAATTTTAAATAGAATAGAACAAAATAAAAAAATAGGATGGTTGTGAGGATTCAACTTGTCAAATTATATAAATTCAGTATTTTTGTTTCTTTTAAGTTAAATAATATAAATGATAATTTAAAAAAAAAAGTTTACACTCATAACATTAAAAACAAAAATCCAGTATTTTCTTTAGATATGATGAATTTTTAGTTTTTTTTTTGTTTTTTTTTAATTTTAAACTGAATCCAACTTACAATAATACAAATCATAACTAAATCATTTGTTTTCAAATTAAATATATTAATAAATACTTAAATTACATGTACTAAAAAAAGGATGAATGAATTCAATTTGATTTTTTGAACGAATGTTAACTCTTTTATAGGGTGATTAACCCTAATTAACATTAAGACTAATTAACAGTCTTCTAACGTGTTAGACTACTTTAGTATTGTATTGTAAACTATTAGAACAATTGTAGACTACTTATAAACATTATTATATTTGATTTATTTATTTTATTTTTTTTTTTTTAGTAATAAGCAAACTTATTGCAGTAAAACCTGTAGAATTACCTTAAAGTAACCTTATATTTTCATTGATGAAAAAGGAACATATTTATAAACCTAACTTAGAGTGACACGTTTGTAGATTACATTTCCTGATCTCTACAAAAGAACATGTTATGAACAGAACATGAAAATAACACTTGTTTATAATCAACATGAAAGGTTTTTAAGGTTTTCACGAAAGAACTATTTTGAATAGGGACAAAATTTAGAATTGACACATTTAATTTTGTTATATTTGAACGGTAATAACAGATAACTTTAGAGACCACATTTATAGAAAGAACATGTTTTGAACAGTTTTCCACAAAAAGAGATAATTAAAGATATTAATTATTGTTCATATGGATTTTATTTCATACAAAAAAAATGTTCTACATAAAATTACTGTTAAATGATCCCTTAATTGGTCATATATAATACAGGTTCTGCTGTAAATAATTTTGTAAAATTTGTCTTACAATTTTTTGTAAAGATATTGCCTACAATTTCTCTTCACTTTTACTAAAAAAAAAAATTAGGGTATAATTTAAAACAAATATATTGTAATTTTTACTAACATGTTAACTAAAATAATATTAATTTATAATTTGTAAAAATAATTTACAATAAAACCCTAATTAAAAAAAGGATACACACTTTTAACTATGAAATTTTCACAAGTTTATTTTTTAAAAAGTTGGTTGAATTTTGTTTAAAAAAAAAAAAAAAAGTGAACAAATCAATCATAATGTGAAAATTTCTTCATTTTATTATTATTATTATTTTTTATTTTTTTTTTCATGACTACTAATTTTATAATAAAAACCAAGACAAGTATTGTATAATAAAACTAATATTATTGTTAATTTTGTTTTTTATAGCTTGTTCCTGAATTTGTTGTGTAAAAAAAAGCCCTTCTTCTATTTATAAAAATAATAAAAAATTGGTAAAATAAGGGATAACATTTAGTGATTATAATTGAATATATCCAAATCGTATAAATTTAATTTATTTTTATATGAGAGAAAAATATCAGGTGCTAAATTATGTGTTTCTTTTAGATTGATTTTAAAAAGTGCTGAATTTTCACTTTTTAAAATGATTAAAAAGCGTTAAATTATCATTTATAAATTGACTCAAAAGTGCTAAATGTTTATTTATTGAAATTGATTAGAAAAAAAAATATATTTAAAAAAAGTAAAACACAGAAGAAATTATTTTTTTATATCTATGTTATTTGAAATAAATAAATAGATAAATATATATAACACATGAGAAGGGCTAAGTTCCTTTTTTCCTGTATTACGAGTAGTATTTAAACTAATAATAAAAATTATATATTTTTTAAATTTAGGTAGAATAAATTACAATCTACCAAAGAATACAATAAAATGTCATTTTATCCGGGTTGAAACATGTACAGAAGGATGAAGCAAATAAATCTGTTTCCTTTAATTTCTGGTAATATTTTTTTCTTTTATGTTTTTTAACCTGCATGAGAAATCAAACTAAAAAATTAATTATCAATGCTACTGAATGAAATTAAAAATAAGTTTAATGCAAAAACCATAGAGTCTTTCTTGCAAGAAGTTACGAATTAAAACAATTGAATGAAAATGAAATGGTTAAAATCTAAGAAAGAGAGCTTTTATTTCCTTAATAGAAGAGAGATAGTTAGGTACTTCTTTATCATAAAAGAGTAAACCTCTCTCCAACAAACAAAATAGTTAGGTACTTCTTTATCATAAAAGAGTAAACCTCTCTCCAACAAACAAAATAGTTAGGTACTTCTTTATCATAAAAGAGTAAACCTCTCTCCAACAAACAAAATAGTTAGGTACTTCTTTATCATAAAAGAGTAAACCTCTCTCCAACAAACAAAATAGTAAGGTACTTCTTTATCATAAAAGAGTATCCCTCTCTCCAACATACAAAATAGTTAGGTACTTCTTTATCATAAAAGAGTAAACCTCTCTCCAACAAACAAAATAGTTAGGTACTTCTTTATCATAAAAGAGTAAACCTCTCTCCAACAAACAAAATAGTAAGGTACTTCTTTATCATAAAAGAGTAAACCTCTCTCCAACAAACAAAATAGTTAGGTACTTCTTTATCATAAAAGAGTAAACCTCTCTCCAACAAACAAAATAGTTAGGTACTTCTTTATCATAAAAGAGTATCCCTCTCTCCAACATACAAAAATAGTTAGGTACTTCTTTATCATAAAAGAGTAAACCTCTCTCCAACAAACAAAATAGTTAAGTACTTCTTTACCATAAAAGAGTATCCCTCTCTCCAACAAACCTTGTTAATGATTACTATAAAGCCATGATAATGAAGGAGTACCTTAATATCATTTAATGATGGAAATATTTCTCTCTACATTAACATAACATTCAAACAAATGATTGCAGAAAAACATTGCAATATATTCCTAGCATTTGTTTACAACATATTGAAATTGGAATGGTAAAAGAATCAAAGAGGATTGAAATTAAATTATTACTCTGTGTTTATTTTACAGCTTAAAAATAAAATGTACGTAATAATTACTTCTCCCTACTTGGTCTTACAAAAATAATTGAATTCAGTAGTTTATATAAACATGTTAAATTAACTTTAAGGGAATTGTAAATGAGCAACATTTTACAGCAATAATGGCCGGGCAACATCCAGCAATATTGCCAGGCCATAAGAACATACCGGCAGCAATGTTTCTGGATTTTAAGCAATGTAGCCCGGCCATTATTGCTAGCTACACATTGCTGTAAAATGTTGCTCATTTTCAAGCCTCTTAACGATTTAAATTCAATTTTCCTTTTATGTCTCATAAAAACATTTTTCATTTAAATATTGTAATTATAACTTTTGATTCCCAGTGAATACAATAATTCATAACCAATTTTTAATTTTTTTTAAGTTAGTAAAATGAGCATACTTACTAAATGGTTTTTCTTAAAATAAATAAAAAATAACTAACAAACACTATAGAATTTAACGTGAATGAAACGTTTGTAACAGAGAATAAATTGAATGCTGTAAATATTAATGATGTAATATAGTAAGAATGAAGTTTATTTTGTATATTCTACTGTCTGTGTAACAGAATATTTTTTTTTTTTTTTTTGTAGTGATAGAATTAATTGTCTACTTTTTATTTTATTGAAAAGATTTTAATTTTATTTGCATTGTAATAATATTATTGTATTTTTTTTTTCTTTTGAAGAGAATAAAACATTATTTTAAAAATGTTATAACTTTTTTCCCTTTCAATTTTTATCCAAATTAAATTTTAAGGACTCGAGAGAAGAGATCAATTTAAAATAAACAGGCATTCTATGTAAAATCACTTTTAAGAGAACAGGCAAAATCCTAAATTTTTAACTGGAAAAAATGTTGGCCTAATAGATTATAGAACATGATAAATGAAGGAGTCACTTATACTCCTTTCGCTATTAGTATTAACTTTTGACACTCAGATTGGCCAACCTATATGAGGAAAAAAATAAATCCACTAAGTCTGTGGGAGGGGTGGGGCCAGTGACATTTTTATTTGACTAGTTGGCTAGACCTTTTCAAATTCAAAATCCAGTGCTCCCATTGGCTCCCCTCCACATTTTTTTTAGATTTTCCCATGCTGTCAAAAGTTAATACTAATTGTAAAACGAGTATTGTTTCTTAGGCCCTGTCATTGAATGAATGATCACATGAGTATATAATAAAGTATATGAGGTAGATTTCAATATATGAGCGTTATGATGCCCGCATTCGAGAGGAAGCACTGAATACAGAAAGGTTGAAATTAATTTGATACCATGCCTGAGCTAGTTGTTAGTTCTAGTACTAGATAGATAGGACGAACTACTTGTTTGAACCAAGCATTTCCAGTTACTTTCCACATCATACCGCTGTACTATGTAAGTGAGTATGGTCTGATCATTAGTGAGCTGTGTAAATCAGAGCATCATACCCACGACTCTGTACCGCTCTTGACTCAGATATAAATCAGAGTGCCACGACTGAGAACCCCTTAGGAGGTACCCTCGCCCCGTTATGGTCTTGATTCATAGATGTAAATCAGAGCATCATACCCATGACTCTGTATCGCTCTTGACTCACGGATACAAATCAGAGCACCACGACTGAGAACCCCTTAGAAGGTACCCTCGCCCCGTTATGGTCTTGATTCATAGATGTAAATCAGAGCATCATACCCATGACTCTGTACTGCTCTTGACTCAGATACAAATCAGAGCACCACAACAACCCCTTAGGGAGTACTCGCCTCATTTAGGTCTTGATTCATAGATGTAAATCAGAGCATCATACCCATGACTCTGTACCGCTCTTGACTCAGATACAAATCAGAGCACCTCAACAACCCCTTAGGGAGTACTTGCCTCGTTTAGGTCTTGATTCATAGGCAAGGGATCGAGACCTTGTGTGTCACCCTTGATTTATTGATCGGACAAGTGGCTCTCTATCTTTATACTCTAACTTCCACTTTTTATTAGCTCAAATCAAACACGTTACAGTGAGAAGATTTTTAGTTGATTAATCTGTCTCAATGTAAAGACGTTGTTTAATTATTGAACTACTTCTCCATAATAATTTAAATTTTGCCTTGGGAATGTTTTTTCTTAACTTGTTGGAAAATTATCAAATAATAAGGTAATGGTAACCAACCCTGCCAATAGTGGTAAAAAATACAAAATATATTAACGCTTAGAGACATGGGCTGGCAGGTAGTTGTGGGGGTTTTAGCGGGGTTTCGCAATGAGGTACCCAGTGGTGGCAGACTATTGAAAGTGGTGTGGTGAGAGGTGTCTATAAGAGCTGGAGCTGTCACAGCAAGCCTCTTATCCTACACTTTAGAATAAACTGGACTCAACTGATAGCATCTTCAAGTTTCCCTAAAATAACTTTTTTGGACTAAGAGACCTTAACTGGTATCTCAAACGCAATCATAGTACTTTCTCTTTACATATACAGTAGAACCTCGATAAGAAGTGTCTCAAGGGGATTAGGGAAGCAGTCTTGTTATCAAGGTGCTCTTTTTGTTGAGGGTCGTGTTATCAAGGTTATTTTGGCTATCAGTCGTGTTATCGAGGTTCAAGGGCGGGGTTTTCAAGTCTAGACTTGTTCAAGGTCGACCCATTCCTGTATAGAGTCGCGTTATAGAGGTTGACTTCTCAAAACGACTTGTTATAGAGGTTCTGAGTTACGTTGTGAACTGGAAAAAATCCAAATAATAAATCAGTGGACAATTGCTAGAAAGTTTGATGTGACTATTTAGTAGATTATCTGGTAAATCTGCAGTCTCTGGTGCAGTTTTGGAAAAGGGTTTAACCACTTAGTTCTAAACACTTCGAACCATATTACACTTACGCATTGTCCACACAGGAACTCAATGCTGTGGGGTCTTTGTTTGCTACAACAAAGACGTGCCGCATTGAGTCCCGGTATGGACTAAGCATTTGGCAAACACGTATGAAACTATAACAGGCATACAAACTAAAAGATCCAAACTACTCAATTGAATAATTCTCTATCGCCTAATTCTTGGTCTAGTTGGCTGAGTTTTCCTTTCTTCTAAGAAACTAAACCATTTCCGAATCTTATATGTATTTATCTAGATATTTTACCTGCGTTTCTTCTTGTTCAACTTCACTCCCCTGCATTTCCTTCTTGTACTGTACTCCTCTGTACTTTCTCCCTTCAATCTTAGCTCCTCTTGAGATCCAGCAAATTTCATTGGTGAGGACTTCTTAAAATTAAAAGATGAAAATAATTAGAATGTGAATTATCTTTCATATAAATTTCCTACAGTGAATGTACAATAATATTACATGTAGGGGAGACTGGGGTTAGTTGGCATAAGAGGTAAGTTGGCATACAGCTTTTATTTGTCACCGTAGTAGAGTGATGGTGCTGTGGTTTAGGTAAGTTGGCATAGTGTGATAGGGATGGGGACAAGTTGGCAGAACACAATAATATTCAAGAAAAAAAAATTTAAACATCACAGTATCTAACAATATGTAAAAAAATACAGTATCGACTATATGTTAACTATATGTATTGACATTTATGATCCCAAATTACGTCTTAAAGGCACGGGGTAAGTTGGCATAAGTAACATTGTTTATGCCAACTAGCCCCACATACATTTTAAGATCATGATGGCTACCACAAAATCCTACATACCAGAAACAAAAAATAATTATACATGAAAGCAACCACAGTTAACCACTCTGTTCCACAGCCATTTGGAACGCCTCAAATCATTCTGCTGTCACCAGTTTAAAAAAAAACATTTGATTAAAAAATCTATTTACCTATAAGAAAAAAACAATAAAATGCGTGTCCTCTTCCGTCAATGCTTTCAAACGAACTGACAATATTATGGATGGTGGACCACAACAAGCTCCCTCCATTTCCCAAACGACTGCACTATCAATATACTATGGTGAAAAATAAAAGCTGTATGCCAACTTACCTCTTATGCCAACTAACCCCAGTCTCCCCTACATGTTATATTATTGTACATTTATCATAGGAAATTTATATGCAAGATAATTCACATTCTAATTATTTTCTTCTTTTAATTTTAAGAAGTCCTCACCAATGAAACTTGCTGGATCTCAAGAGGAGCTAAGATTGAAGGGAAAAAGTACAGAGGAGTACAGTACAAGAAGGAAATGCAGGGGAATGAAGTTGAAGAAGAAAAAACGCAGGTAAAATATCTAGATAAATACATATAAGATTCAGAAATGGTTTAGTTTCTTGGAAGAGAGGAAAACTCAGCCAACTAGACCAAGAATTAGGCGATAGAGAATTATTCAATCGAGTAGTCAGGATCTTTTAGTTTGTATGCTTGTTATAGTTTCATACGTGTTTGCCAAATGCTTAGTCCATACCGGGACTCAATGTGGCACGTCTTTGTTGTAGCAAACAAAGACCCCACAGCATTGAGTTCCTGTGTGGACAATGCGTAAGTGTAATATGGTTCGAAGTGTTTAGAACTAAGTGGTTAAACCCTTTTCCAAAACTGCACCAGAGACTGCAGATTTACCAGATAATCTAGTAAATAGTCACATCAAACTTTCTAGCAACTGTCCACTGATAATAAATAGGATAACCAATTGGTTTTTCAATGCTTACTAAGATACTTTACTAACTCTTGTTATTATTAATTCTCATTTTTCTTTCTCATATATGTAGTATATATAAAGAGAAAGTACTATGACTGCATTTGAGATACCAGTTAAGGTCTCAGTCCAAAAAAGTTATTTTAGGGAAATTTGAAGATGCTATCAGTTGAGTCTAGTTTATTCTAGAGTGTACGATAGAAGGCTTGCTGTGACAGCTCCCGCTCTTATAGACACCTCTCCTATAGACAACCGCTTGCACTCCACTTTCAATGGTCTGCCACCGCCGCCACTGGGTACTGTAAGGTATTGATTAACATGGTATTAATAACAACACTATTATTTGTAACTTTATATAATCTATATAATACAACATGAACGATATGAACATTAATCATGGTAACAAGCATCACAATCACGAGTGTGTTATCACACACTCAAACTCAAAGCGTCTATATTTGTGTATCAGCAGGTTAGCCAACCTGACAGGTACCTCTCTTATAGCGAAACCCCGCTGTAACACAACCCCCACAACTACCTGCCAGCCCGTGTCTCTAAGGGTTAATATATTTTGTATTCTTTACCACCAGCCGCCAATGGTTGGTTACCATTACCTTATTATTTGTTAATTTCCCAACAAGTTAAGAAAAAACATTCCTAAGGTAAAATTTAAATTGTTATGGAGGAGTAGTTCAATAATTAAACTATACCTTTACACAGAAAGACAGATTAATCTACTAAAAATCTTATATATATATAAAATATATATGATTTACCATAGTAAGTTATGTAACAGGTGAAGGTAAATCAGCAAGTGTTAGGTACCAAATATCGAATCTGTCCTGACTGTCTCCATTTTACCCAGGTGTAAATTACAAGAAAAACAATTATGGCTAAGTTTTACTCAGAGTGATGAACTGTTAAACAGTTAAGATTAAGAGAACTGACATTAACAGGTTATTGTAAGAGATATAATTCCAATAAACTCCAAAGATATTAATATAACTGTTGACAACATACCCATAGGTAAATAATATAATTAGTTAAAAAAAAGATGGCATAAGAGGTACTTCTTTAGATTGTTACTCCCCTACATTGCTATAGAATAAAAATGACTTTGACTAGGTAAATAACTACATATTAAGAAAAAGGGATGATTAGTCTAATGTACTTAGGGACAAAGGAATATCCCATTTCTGTTTTGATAAGGGGAGTAACAGTCTAAAGAAGAACATTCTGTACACCTTCTTTAGATTGTTACTCCCCTCTGTTTTTCTTATAAGGTTAAAGGTATAAGGTATAAGGTTGATAACTGTAGTTTTACCGGGGAGTAACAATCTAAAGAGGTACCACATAAGAATTACCTGGAGCCACTGAAGAGCGAGCTGACGAATCACTGATGATGTTCCATGTCTCATCCCATCGGCGGAGTGTCGATTAAGCAACAGGTTACCCGGTCAAGTTGGTGATTTGTAGACAGGCATACTGCCTGAATTTATATTAACTTTTCAGACAATAAAACTTTAAGGGTTAACATTAAAGTATGTGTACATCCTTACTTCGTCTCAAAGAGGGCTACTAAACTACTGAAAACTGACCTAAAACAATTTAAAAGTAAAAGTATCATGCCCGGAGTACGGTCTACGCAAAAGTCCTTCGTTCGCAATGCAAAAGTCAAGAGTAAGGATTTAAAAAACGTAGGTATCACGAGGAAATAATTTAACTACATTAGCCAATTGAATGATACAAATTACAGGACATGGGAAAAACCAAAATTGTAACGACGCAAATAGCAAATTAATGCCAGGTCGTGGACACATAATTATTTTAATTTTAATTGTTTGTTAGCGCGACATTTATTTGTGAAATACATTAAACATAACTAGAAAGGATAGAATATTATAGTCAATCGTCTGCAATTCACGTGTAAAAAACAGTAAAACGAAACGAATTTGAATACAAAAATTAAGAATAAAAAGGTTAGGTTAGGAACTTCATTTTTTAAAGAGCGCGATACTGGTACTAATTAGTTAGGGTTTTAGCCGCTATGCTGCAGTTCATGACGGAGTTTATTGTGATTTTTTTTTCTGCGCATGTCCGTTTTATTCCCACCAACATGAACTTTTACCACCTTTATTTTTATTTTTTAGTTATTTTAAAAAGTTCATTGTTCAATAGTTCAATGTCCGATTTTTGTCTTCATCCGCGCCGGTAATTATTAAAGAGATTGTTTATATGTTAATGAACAAATTCCCATGTGACTTCACTAAAACACTCCTTGTGGCAAGAACCTCAACTAAAACAACAAACAAATCTCATTTTCCACTGTTTTTTGAAAGGCGCCCCTTGTTTTTCCCTTTTTTCACCTTTTATTGTAATGGACGAATTCCCATAGAAAATCGATGGTGGCGCGCTTACCTATCAACGGGCAGTTTTAAGAACTAAAACAACAAACAAACTCTTATTTTTCATTGGAAGGATAGAAGAAATTTTAGAATCTTGCTTTTATTTATTTACATTGATATTGTCAGTATCTTTTCTTATAATATTATTAATTAACAACGTAATTGGCACAAATTTAAATGCTATTAAGCAGGATTAAGTTATTTTTATATATACTATCTATCTAGTACCAGTACCATAAATAGCAAGTTCGAGATATTATGTTTAACAAAAATTGAGTTGTTTTATGATTTTTTGTCAAGTATATGCCTCGTTTTTATTTATTATTAAAATATGAAGTGTTGAAAAGTGATTTATAGTGTTATAAATAAATTAATAACCATTTATTAGAAATATATATCAATTTGTTTCAATAGTATTTAGTTTTTTGAATTTCCAATTATTTCTAAATCAGCTAATTGCTGTGGATAGTTAGTAGTGTTAGTTTAGTTCTTTCGTGTCTTGTATTTATTTAAGAACAATTTAAAGCCGTGTGTAGGATATGATAGGGTTAGGTCATTGTTGTTTTGTGAACTTTTTTTTCTGTATCATTTTTGTTTTCATAAACTTTTAATAATGCCTTTTTGCGAAGACGATGTCCCCGGCAGGGGCGGATCCAGGGGGGGGCGAGGGGGGCGACCACCCAGGGCCCCGCGCCTTGGAGGGCCCCGCGCCATAGACAATTAAAATAAAATACTTATACTTTACAGGCAAATTTTTAGTTCATAGTGAAGATTGTCCGCGGGGCCCCATGCCATGTACAAAACATGAAATATTAGAATTATAAAATTCAGTCGAATTTAGTTTACATGGTAGAGCCTAATACCTAACTACCTTTTCGCGGGGCCCCTCGCTATAAAAAAGTCAAATAAATAAGTTATAAAATATAGATTAATTTTTTTTATGTTTAAGATAGCCCGCGGGGCCCCGCTCCATATAAAATTAAATGAGTTAAGGTCCTAGTGTTTTCTCACCCTCCCGCTTTTCAAAATGATGACGATTTTGTTATTTATTCTGTGGGGTAAATCTTCATTATGTGCCCCACCTATATCTAAACGTCCAATTTATTTCGATTTTTTTTTCAAACTGTTCCTTTTTACATTACAAAAACGACTTCGGTTATAGCATCTCGATATATTCAATTTTTTTTAATTTTAGGGAAAAGTATGGAAGGATATGGTAAGTTTAGGTTGAGTTAAGTACTTTTTGACCTGACCTAACAATAACCTTCTATCATTACCCTATAAAACGTGACATTTCGTGTATTTTTTTTAAAACAAATAAATAAAACACTGAATTTATTGAGATACTACATAACCTTAATCGTTTGACAATGTACAGAGATATATAACAAAGACAAATCCTGTAAAAAGGAGTAGTAAAAAAACTAAGTATATCGAACAGTACGAAATAATTGGGCCAATTAGTGCAGTTTTACCAATTGATGTCAAAGAGAAACTTCACCTCAGAGATGCATAAAAACGCTGTTTTGAGAGGTCATATTTACAAAAGTTTCCGGGGGAGGACCCCGGACCCCCCTTAAACGGAGTCATTTAAAATTAAACTAAAAACTCGGCACTAAAATGGAAAGTTATAAGCTGAGAATATGAATTCTGAGAGTAAATTTAAAGTGATCGTTTGACTGGCCCTAAGTGAAGGGAATTAGCCGCAAAATAGGATCAAGTTATAAGTGGTTTATTAGTAAGTTACTTTATTGTTTTTTATCAGCAATCCCCGCTCTATCCTAGGGGGCCCCGCCATTTTGTCTCGCCCAGGGCCCCGCAAGATCTAGATCCGCCACTGGTCCCCGGTGCTAAATTTGTATTTGAAAATCTTGAAGACTATTCGGTACAATACAAGTTGTAAAAAGATGGTTTTACTGTAGAGATTTGAAACAGACTGGACGGAAGTTTGAACTTATTAAGAGGTCCACCAAGTCAAGCTTCGGAAAAGGAATAAAATACACATTTTTCATGTAGTCTTTATGACTGTATCGCGACTCACAATTACAAACACCATAACAACACCTCGGCATCCTATAATCCTATCAAAAGCACTATAACTATCCACAGCAATTAGCTGATTTAGAATTGGAAATTTATAAAACTAAATACTATTGAAACAAATTGATATATATTTCTAATAAATGATTATTAATTTATTTATAACACTATTAATTACTTTTCTACACTTCTTATTTTAATAATAAATAAAAACGAGGCACATACTTAAAAAAAAATCATAAAACAATTCAATTATTGTTAAACATATCTCGAACTATGCTATTTATGTTACTAGATAGATAGTATATACAGGGTGGTCCAAAAGTCCCCCCCCCCCCTCTTAACTTTTGAACGGTTTGAGATAAAACGAAACTTGGGGGATCTCTACCATGCAAAGGGAAGTTTGTTTTCATGCAATCGCCCACTAGGGGCAACCACCCACTTTGCCCCCAGGCCACCCAACTTCAAAATTTCAAATTGGAGTGTTCAAGTTGGATTCTATGGTGAAAAATAATAAACTTTTACTTGAATCTATTTTTTCTATCTCCAATATTTTGCCCTCTACATGGGGGAAAAGATAGCAAAATAACGTTTCCGAAATGGTACAAAAAAACACTTAGATGGTTATAAAATCTAAACCGTTAGAAATAAAGTAATGAAACTTAGGGGATTTATACCATGTAAAGGGAAGTGTCTATTCATCCACTCGCGTACTAGGAGCAACTACCATTTTGCCCCCAAGCGCTGAAATCTACCATTTTTATACCTTTGACTCCCTATAGGGGGCAAAATATTGGAGATAGAAAAAAAAGTTTGAAGTAAAATATTTTTAATTTTCGCCGTAGAATCTAAATCTGCTATCAATAATATTCACTCTAGGTTAAAATTTTGAAGTTAGGTGGCCTGGGGACAAAATGGGTGGTTGCCCCTACTGCGCGATTGCATGAAAACAAACTTCCCTTTACATGGTACGGATCCCCCAAGTTTCATTAATTTATCTCAAACCGTTCAAAAGTAGGGGCGCCTTTGAAAAAACAGTGGAAAATAAGATTTGTTTTTGTTTTAAGTTTGTTGTGAAGTATGCCTTCGTTAAGTATTAGAACTTGACATTGAGTTAATTATCTAGGTAAGCAATAAAAAATATATATATATATATATATATATATATATATATAATATATATATATATATATATATATATATATATATATATATATATATATATATATATATATATATATATATATATATATATATATATTTCAGGTCAGTCGTTGTTTAGATGTTTTACGGCCCCTGAAGAAGGTTTTAAGTAAAAACCGAAACGTCGGGATTGTAACATAAAGACGATTTTTGTGACCGAAACCTGAGTTTTGTTTGTTTTCTGTTTTTCTGTATATATATATATATATATATATATATATATATATATATATATATATATATATATATATATATATATATATATTATATAAATCAATATCCATTTACTACCATGCGTAGAAGCAAAATTACAGCTTGAATAAACTAATATATATTTTGACAGTAAACTTTATTCTTGAAACAATTATTAATCTAAATTAAATGAAAACAAAGGGTCAGTCCAATAAAACATTCATGCAAAAAGGGCATTATTCTTTAATAAGTGAGCATGAAAGTAACTCATAGAAATGTTCAGAATAGCCAAATTGATGATAGCTAATGAAAGTGTTTCAAACTGTAAAATTAATTTTAATCTTGTTATTCCATGAGTTAGGAAGTAAAACTTAGATATAAGGTAAAGTATCAGGTTAAAGGACTCACTATCAAATTGATAGATTAAAAAATTAGCTATGAACTAGTATGTGTAAATAAAAAGTAGGTAATAATATGGAATACACTGACGTGGTTTGATCATACTTTATCATAAGAAAATATAATTTTATAAAAATATAGGTCATAATAATGTTTGTTTCTACAAGTAGTTTAGATAATTCAACTCTCAGTAATTTTAGTTATGATATAATATCGTTTATTGGAATGGAATGGATACATACAACAGTAAATAATATATATATATATATATATATATATATATATATATATATATATATATATATATATATATATATATAATGTTAAAACATCAAGATATAGCTAATTATTATAAACAGTGGAATTTATAAAAAAAAATGCTTTCTCACAGGTAAAAACTTGTTATAATATTTTATCTAATCTCCTGACAGCCTGTCATAGTTATTTAAATTAAAATGGCCTCGATAATAATATGTCCATTGTAAATTTCCATAGTCTGCAGTATCTTTGTAAACAAATTGTTTTCTTCCTGTCAAAAAAAAGAGAAAAAATGGCACAAAAGGAATTATTATCAATTATTAAAATTACAAGCCCCTCCTCTCATCCTGTATCTTGTAAATATGGTAATTCACAGCAGTAATATGTTGTTTCTGATCCTTTCCTGATGTATATTTTATAGGATTGTTATTGTTATTGCTTGTAAATAGATGAGTTTTAGTACTTTAAGTATAATCAATAGAATTTCTAATTTACATTCTTGTTTATAGGTACAAGTTTTAATTTAATAAAAATTATTGTCAATAGGAATTGTCACAAATAATATTTTAGACAAATCGTTCTGAAGAACGAACAATTATTAGGTCTCCGATTTCAAAAATTCCAAGAAAGAAATCTGTTTCTGACATTAGGGAACATTTTTGGTTCCGTGTCTGCCTGTCGGTCTGTCATTCAATTTTTGTGAACCAACATATCTTAAAAAATATGTGTGGTGTCGTGGGACACCCGGTAGGAACTAAGTTCCTTACGCTTTTCATTAAATATAAATTATAAAACCGCTGTTATAACTACGTATACATGGTGGATTTAGAATAGAGACAAAATTAAAAGTAACTAACTATTTGTACTAGCGGAGTTAAGGCAAAATTAAATGAAAATATTTTTATTATCTTTGAAGCGAGCTTCTTTCAATAAATAATGTATTGTATATTGAGAAAAAAGGTAATAATAAATTTATAGTTAAAGCAGATGGTTGTAGAACGAAAAAGAACTGTCCTCCCAGGCCCCGTCGGCATATTACTCCAATTAAATATTAAAATAAAAAATATAAATCATTAACTCACAAAAACTTCTGCTTGTATCAGGTTGAAATGTTACATGCTTGTTTCAATTGTACTGTAGGTGATGTATACAAAGTTTCATTTAAATCTTTACGTTAGAACGTAAGATATCGGTAAAAACGTTGTTTTCTTTATTTTAATCGGTTTGGTCCGCTTTAATAAATTTAGCGATCTTTATCACTTCATAGTAGTGTCGGTGTTCGTTTTACTAAAAAAAAATATTAAAAAAAAGTTGTTTGTCTCATTAAATAGATAAAGTTAGCATTTTTTCACGTCCAAAAATTCCAATTTTAAATTCGAAGCTTACGTGTACGCGAGCGTTGCGCGTGAACGCTTGGGCGGATAACGTTGTCCAACGAACTTGTCCCTGACATTGGCAAAATGAACATGTGTACCAAATTTCAACTAAGTCGGTCAACTTTTTCACAAGTTATCGCCATCGATAGATTTCGTGACGGATTTTGCGTGACGGTGATTTTGTGACGGTGATTTTGTGACGGTGAATTTGTGACGGTTATTTTGTGACGGTGATTTTGGTCGTTTTTTTCGAATTCACTCCCGGGCTCCAGAACGTGCCATAAGGAACTTCGTTCCAAAAAAAACTATAATTCCAATTTTAATGAAATTTGGATGGTAGGTGGTAGGTCATATTTAGCCCGTTGTTGGTGCCATATAAGTTTCAATCTTCTGTGACTATTTGTTTCTCTTCCACATGCGCACAAACATACATTTATTTACACCTATATCTTCAAAAGTACTTATCTGATTTGTATGAAACTTTTATAGTTTATTGAAAGTAACCCGCAGATAGCCCCAGATTAATTTGAACCATCTGCGCTCTTTAACTTTTGTTAAATTGATACTTTAACTCATGATTAAAATGTATACAATTTTGACACATTAAAATAACGGGGGAAACAAATAAACAAATTAGACAATAATGGCTTGTAAAAGCATAAAATAAATTAAGTAAGTGGATTGGATGCGAGGAAGCTATGTGCCACACCAATTGGCTGTCTATTTAAATTATTTTTTTATTTTTGTCTATTATTTAAAAGATTTTTCGCGACCCTAACATATTTTGTCGCGACACATATGATTGGGAAACGCTGCTGCATCAGTATGTGTACTGATGATCACTTTATTGTTGATGGCTATTTTTTCACGATAAAGTTACTTTAGTTGGAGAGTAACTTTCATTATTATTTTTATGAATTACTCTTGAATGAATGGATTGATGTTAGTTTGTTTTAAGTTTTATAGTTTTGTTAGGTTTAATTCTACTTATAATGAATGCTAGATAAAGTCATTTAAGCTTTCAATAATAATGAGTTTGTTTTTTTCAATGATAATTAGTAAGATATATATTTATGTAAGAAATAAGAACTTAATATTTTTATCAGAGGATGTTTAATTAGATTATTTTCTATAATATTTTAACTAATAATTATATCTTTGAATATATTATTTTATAATTAACTTCTGATCCAGACTTAGTTATTTTTATTAAACAAAAAACAACTTCATAATTATTCAGTCGTTTTTTAAATAGGTGCAAGTGTATATATTTGAATTATAATATTATAAGATGAATGCAACTTCTATTTCATAAATAGAATGCTTCGAGTTCTGATTTCACCAACATTGGTGTTCCTGATGATAATCTCATCGAGTGTTTCTCAACCAAGTAAGTCCCTTTAAAATATTTATCTTTATAATTTTTTATTAGGGTTTTGTAGATCATCCTCAAAACCCTTATGCCGAGGGTGATGTGTCTGTCTGTCCGTCGAACTTTGGTTCATATCCCCAGATCTGTTCACACTGGAGATCTGCAATTTAATATACTGGTATAACTTTTTGACCCACACATAAGAAAAATATAGAGAAATTAAACATTTAATATGCACATGCATAGTGCGCAAAAATGTGCAATGCCAAAATGTTTATATATATATATTTTTTTTTAATTTTCGAGATGGGTATCAAATGAAAGCTACTGAAGAGTAGATTACAAATATATATAACTTTTTATGACTACTGTGCTTTTTACCGCCAATATTGCGTTTTTAGCGCTAAAATTTCACCCAAAAAATGCCCCCCCCCCTCCAAACCACCCTATAACGGCTAGTCCTATAATTTTGAAATAATTTATGCAAATACTTTATGATAGGGTGATAAAAATTGCCAGAAAAAAAAATTAATTTAATGTTTTGTTATTACCGATAAAAAACATTGAGGTTCTCCGAGGAATTGAACCAGGGACATTTCAACAACACGTGCAAGTGTAATACAGGAACAATTACAGGAGATTTCAACTAAATTGTCTGTTATGGGTGTTTTTAAGACCTCCTGGGTGGTTTTCAGCATGACGTCTGTATGTATGTATGTATGTTTATGTTATCATCGTAGTGCCCAGGGTATTTAACCTAGAGAGTTAAAACTGGGCAGAAAAATCAGTCCTTACTTCTAGTTGCGCCGGCCGGAAAATCAACATTTTCCGCCATTAACCCAGTTTGTTTAGTCAGCAAAAATTAAAAAAAAAAAAATCATATAAAATCAAAATGCGGTCCGATCGAGTTGAAATTTGACACGAACGTGCCTCTCTATATGACTAACAAATCTACCAAATTTAACTTTGATATATATGACTGCCATTTTGTTATCGATTTTTTAATTTTGAAACTTTGACTGTTAATAATACCTAAAGTATAAATACGTTTTTGACATATAGCATATCGTTGGAACCAGTAAAAAATAAGGAACAAATGTAAAAAAATATGAAATTCCATTAATTAGTTTAAAAGTTATAAGCGAACATACTAATTATTAATTAGTGCGATACTTTTGTTAAATGTCAAAGTTTGTTTACATCTGTCACAATACCGCCAAAATTCAAATAATTAAATGAATGAAATAAAATAAATAAAAAATAATGTGTACATTTAAAAAAAAAAAAAAATGATAATAAAAAAATCAGTAAAATAGTTCAAAACGGTCACCCATCCGAGTACTGACCCAAATGTTGCTTCCTCCTGCTCTGAAGCAGCTGGAGGAATTTTTGACAAATGAACTCCAAAAATTACTTAATTGTAATGTAATCTTGCTATTTTGTATTTTCAGTAGCATTTATTTTATTTGCGTCTATTGTTTTCCTACCTACAGTGAGTTGTGGAGTAGTTCAGAAGAATGGACTTAATAGGGTAGTCGGAGGAATGGCTGTAAATGATACAATTTATCCTTGGTATGTGGCTTTAACAACTGGCTCCAGTCAAGATATAAGTGTAGCCTGCGGAGGAACCCTTATTGCTCCAAGATTTATTCTTACTGCAGCTCATTGTTACGCTGAGTAAGTATTCAACAAATATTAATTCTTTTCTTTCATCATTTTTATGTTTATAATAAATTAAGGAGTAGTTCAAAATGCATGGTACTATGAATAATAATAATAAAGTCCAGTCATGCACCATGACTTAATGAGCGAATTTTCAAAGAAATCTGCGTATTATTGGCTAATGATAATATGGAAAAATTTTGGTTTAGCATTTGGATGGGTGAAAAAAACATTTTGTACACAGAGGAACGGGGTACAAAAGTCAAAATAGTATATACCCTTCAAGATGCATGACGTTGGAAAGCTCTTCAAGAGTACAGTAATTGTTGTTATGTACACTTTTGTCATATTTTCGTATATAAGAGGGGGTACAATGGAAAAAACATGTTTTTATGCTATTTTTGACCCTAAATGGTCAAATTTTGACACCTAAATGGACTCGTTCTAGAGTTCGTTTGACAACGTTATCCGTCCAAGCGTTCACAAGCAACGCTCGCGCAAACATGAACTTCAAATTTAAAATTGGAATTTTAGGTCGGGAAAAAATCTAACTTCATCTATTCAATGAGACAAACATTTTTTTCGATTCAATTGTTTAGTAAAACCAACAGCGACACCGCTATGATGTGTTAAAGATCGCTAAAACTATTAATAGTTTTTACACAGTAAACAGATAAAACAATAAAGTAATATAACAATATTTCTAATGTTAATATAACAATAAAGTACATGATAGGATGCGAGGAAGCTATGTGCCACACTAATTGGCAGTCTATTTTAAATTTATGAAAATTTATTAGAAGTTATTATTTGTAAAATGCGAAAACGGATAATAATTTAAATTTTAGCCTTCAGCAAAATTGCACTTCTTTAGATTGTTACTCCCCTTATTAAGAAAACAAAGGTGAGTAACAATCTAAAGAAGGTGTACACAACGTTCTTCTTTAGACTGATACTCCCCTTATAAAAACAGAAGTGTGATATTCCTTTATCCCAAAGTACATTGGACTAAACATCCCTTTGTCTTAATAGTTATTTAGTTAATGTCATTTATATTCTAAAAACAGATAAGGGAGTAACAATCTAAAGAAGTCCCGCAAAATTTAAGTTTGAATGCAATATTTATAATGACTACCATTGATCTCACATTTGTTATTAATATTAATACTTCTTTTTTTATTGTAGATACCCTAAATCCAAATGGCTTAAACTTTATAAATTAATATACTACCTAGAAAATCGATGTGAACTAGGTTCAAATATTTTAAGAAGTCCTCAACCCAGTAAAGTTGAGATTCATAGAAGATATAGAACTTCGACGCTTGCGTATGATATAGCCCTTATTACGCTTCCAACAAAGGCTGCACCCACACCTATCTGCCTTCCATCTGCTAGTAAGTACAATTTAAGGAATTTTATTATTATATAATGGTGCTGTTCATGACATATTTAGGTATATAAAAATATAAAATCTAAATTATGTATCCAGTACATAAATTAGGTAAACTAGGCTTTCTCATTTATATTTAAAAAAAAAAATCTATTTTAAATAATTACTTACATAATTAATTAATACAACGCTGATGGGTGGAACAAAGAGAAACGACGCGACGGTCGACGGTACTTCTTCCTTTTCATATTTAGAGAATGTTTTGTAAGATTCGGTCGGTTGCACAGCCTGTGGGTGCTGGGAAGTTGCCCAGGCTTGGTTGCCAATTGGAATTTTCTACTGAGGTAAATAGTTTTTGTCAAATTAATTTGGGTTCATATTTTTATTTGTATGCTATGGAAAAGGAAAAACAGTAGGACAGACACACTAACGTCATAAATCAATTCCAAAGTTTTATCCTTACTTTTGAGAAAGCAAAAAAAATAATATACATTTTTATTTTTAAAGATTTTAAGGCAGCTGAAGGAGAGGTTATTGGTTTTGGGTCAGACTTACCTAGAGCAGCCAATAGATATCCATGTGAATTGCAACTGGCTAAAATTCCAATTATATCCAAAAGAGCATGTGTAAAAACTGGCATAGGATCTACTGTGAGGCTCCTCAACGGAGTTATTTGTGCTGGAAAGTCTCAAGGTGGAGTTGATACTTGTGATGTAAGTAAATCAACCCCTATAAGATCAAGCCGCTTGATCAAAACATCGCGCCAAGCTGATTGACACGACCTTCAAGCCGCCTTGGGGCACATCAAGCATCCCATCAATCTTTTCATCAACACTCATTTGTAGCGGAGTTTTCAACTAACTGCTCCTCCTGGACTGTAATAAATCAGTATTGTGTAGATACCATGGTTACACTAGAGCTACTGGCAGAGAGAAAGGAGGTCACACTGCTTTGGGTTCCAGGGCATACGGGGATTCCTGGGAATGAGAAAGCAGATGAAGTGGCGAAGATAGGAGCTTCCATGCCATTCTGCGGACCAGAACCTGCCATTGATTGGTCAAGAGGACAGGTGAGGTCAGCCATCAAGGCGTGGATCTGGGAGGAAGCAAGGAGGGCATGGAGAGGAACGGAGGGCTGTAGGCAGACAAAAATGCTACTGCCTGATCTAGACAAAGGGAAAACCAAGTGGCTTATGGGATTAGGTAGACCCAATCTAAGAAATATGGTTGGAGTCTTGACAGGGCATTGCCAGCTCAGAAGACATCTGGCACTATTGAAGATTGAAGACGACCCCACATGTCCATTGTGTGGGCTTGAAGAGGAGACAGCCTCCCACTTCGTGGGAGTATGTGAAGGATATGGAAGACTACGTTTCCATCTATTAGGAGCAGGGGAAATCAGGGAAGAGGAGTTTGTCACACTAAAGTGGCAAGATATTCTCTCCTTTGTGACCCAAACAAGGAAATTCGAGGGTAATTCTGTGGTGGTTCGATAGGTGTGAGTTACTGGGGTTGGCAAAAAGGACCCGAATGTGGTCTATTTGCTAGGCCTGGCCTCCCCGCCCCCTTACTACTACTAGATACCATGGTTTCAAATCAGGATTTGGGGTGTCGAGCAGGTGATTGACGGAATGCTTGATCAAAATTGCTCTAGACTATCAAGCGCTCCATCAAGCTGCTTGAGTCATTCAGACTTTTCATCAATCTCCGTCAAGGCTTGACTCAAGCATCAAACGGGTCCTAGACTATCAATCATGCTTGACACCATTGCTTGACGCGATGTTTTGATTAAGCGGCTTGACCGTGTAAGGGCTGCTTTAGATCTAGTTGAATAAGTTGTTTGTATTTTTTGTATGCTTTGAATTGTATTTTTGAAAACTAATACCAATAGAATATTAAATTTAATAGAGCTTTATTTAAAAATCAAAGCAGAAAGAGGTGGAAACGTAAATCAACTTAAAGAGTTCAGAGGGCGGTGATTCATGCAAAGGCAGACACTGCCACAAGAAGCTAGTTGTCATGATTTTTTAAACTAACTCAACTTATAGCCAAAATCATGTCGCTTTTGTCATTTTTTTAGCACAACTGTCTGTGTTGCAGTTCTATAGTGTACGGTTTGGGAAATACTTTCTTATTACACGCAGAAATATTATTTTATTATTATACTACTTTTTAAAACATTACAATTTATTTACAGGGTGATAGTGGCGGTCCTCTACAGGTCAGTGTTAATGGAAGATATGCAATTGTTGGTTAGTAAACAATTTTATCTACGATTGTTGAATTTTAATAATAAATACAGAAAAAATTAATAAACTTCCTGTATGTAAGTTCGTATTTCTCTTTTGATAAAGATGACATTAATTCATTAGTTGTATTTTGTGCCGAATTAATTATTTCGGGAGGCGTATTATTCTCCTCATTTTTGTCATATTCACTTAAATCACTTATTGTTTTTCACTAAAAACTCGATATAAACAGTTACTTTAATTAAACAAACAGCAAATTAGTTTTGTTAAATGTAAAAAAAACTCGCTAATCGTGCGTTAAGGTGAAGAATTCTTCTTTTTTACCGCACTAGGGCGGAAAAAAGGGGAATTATGAAACGCGCATGGGCAATGAATACAACTAAGTAAAGAATCACTTTCTACGCATCTATTCAGAGATACAATGTTTATATTTCGTATTAATCGTAGATAAACAATTTTTTAAATATTTATGTATAAAGACAAAGTCCTTAGCTGTGGACAAGTTAATTCATTTGGTGATAAGTGGTCATAAGGGACTTTAAATGAGTTGTTTTAATCTGGCAGTTTGCGCCAGGAAGACTTATAAATAAGTTCATTAGTTTTTATAAAAATCATCCTGGGCTTAAAAGATTGGAAGGGGGTTTATTGTATCCATAATTTATTAATGCAGGGTACATACATAAATACATGGGAAGGATTATTTATAGTTAGGGAACATAAACCTGATAAAATCAGTCAATAATTATAATACAAGGACAAAGGTATTAATTTAAAAGGACAGTACATAAGACAGTCATAGGTAGACCTAGGTAGACTGTCAATGGGCCCAAGAGAGGCATAATGCCTATGGAGTTCAAAACATGGTCTATAGAAGGCCAGCATGACCTGGAGGCTTTTACTTGAGACAGAAATACAAAATTAAAAGCAGTTTGTTTGTGGTGGTTAGAGGTGGAAAATAAAGGAAGATGAGTTATTAAAACAAGGCTATAAAAGTTGGATTATTTTGGGGGATTGCTACCTTGTGTAATATACACGCTATATAATTGTGTAATATACACAATTATATAGCGGGTGTTTTGATTTGTACTCCTAACAAATCAAGCTTTAATTATACAAAAAAAAGTATTTGATAACAATTTAGGATCTTACACCTATCTACATTTTATTTACAAGTTACAATACAAAGTTTTTACAGGTTACAAATAAAATACAATGGAAGAGTGTACCTCCTGAAATATGGAATTACTGCTTTCCATAATATTTAACTTTAATAGAACATCATTTTTTTCTTTTTAAAAAATAATTCAAATTATTTATTATTGTTTGTTTGATTTTTTTTCTAGGAATAGTTTCATTTGGGTATGGCTGTGCACGTAAAGACATGCCTGGAGTTTACACTGATGTTTCTAGCTATCTAGACTGGATCCTGACTCGAGTACAACAGGGTACAATGAGACCAACAAAACCACAGTAATTATTTAATCAATACATGACAACTTTTCTTGAAAATACTATTATGCGAAATTACCTTGTCTCTTGGAAGATCTTCATTTGTACCAACAGCAACAGGAAAACTATATGTTATGATTTTCAATAATGCTGTTGCACATGAAATATGGTGTGCCGTGGGTGGGTGTACAAATGATGTGTATATTTTAAGTGGCAGCAACAATCCCATGTATGTTAAAATACATAGGACCACATTAATTCTCATTAAATGAGGGGGTTTATTAAGGTGGCCACTTTGATTTGGTGTTTGGAATATTTTACTAGCTAACCATGGTAACTGACATTGATATTAGTCACTTCTATGCGCTCTCTCTGTTGGACTATGATGAATTAATTAAATCAAATAAATATAATAATTTTGAAGTTTTAATAACTAAATAATAATAATTTAGTAGATTAGTTAATCTAATATTTTGGTTATACAACTCTTCAGTTTCAGAAGTATAATTTTTATCCCTAAGTAGATAAGAAAACTTATAAATCACACTTTCAATTAATTTGCAGAGGGAAAAATAATATAATAAAAAAAAAGCACAAAATAGGAGAAAATAATATTTTTAACAACCACAGTACTATGTAAGAGCGATCACAATATATGCATATGTCACTTAAGATAAAAGAGTAGGGCATAGGAGAAAAACTGTTGTCAGCACCCCATGCTTTTATCTTTAGTGACACGCATATACTGTGGTCGCTCGTAGTACTGTGGCTGTTAAAAATATATTTTCTCCTTTTTAGTGCATGTTTTATAATAGGGTGTTTTTATTTTTTAAATACATATATTATTTTCTGCTTTTTAGTCTTCATTACTTTAAATCTTGTAATATATTCTAACCTCACTAAGTTGTCAGTTGGTCGTTGTTGTTGACTTCGTGAATTTTACTGCTTTAATTTTTTTAAATCTGGAAATTTATTGATTTATCGACTGGTACAAACGGACATGTCTCTCTACCAAATTTAGGAGTGATTGCTGATTTTGAAGAGGGTCAAATGTAGATTACAATAGTAGAAACTTAATTAATGCTGGTAATAATTATTCTTTAAAAAAAATTATTTGCAGTGATGACTTCGAGTAGAGACGTAAAATATAATTATAATAAAAGTTCCTAGGTATGCAGGAGGAGGGGGGCCCTAGAGATAGCCCGAAGGTGAGTGGAACAGGCTTCTAACAGAACTTGCTCTACCCTACAGTGAAATCTTTGTCTTATAAAATAAACTATTTAAAATAAATAATAACCTCCTGTCACTGGTCATGTTTGTTTACAACTTTTGACCAAAATGTATCGGAGATTTATGGATCTATCGGCTAATACTAATAATAGTACTAATACTAAAAATAGTGACTTATTCTTGTTTTGTCTTCGAAAATACATAACTGAGCAAGTTTCAGCTTTTTAGGTACCTAGTCAGGTAGTGGGTCAAATTTACATGATTTGTCTTGGACAAACCTGTGAAGCTAAATAATAGAGTGGAAAAATAGCATTTAATGATCATGATCATAAACATGATCACTACAGTTTGTGCGTTATAAGTTGTGACTTTTGACAGCGCGACAATCCGAAAAATAAGGGTGGGGAGCCAATGAGAGGTCAGGATTTTGAATTCTAGAAGGTAGGGCCAACTAGGCAAACAAAAATGTCACTTGTCCCACCCCTCCCACAGGTCTAGTGGCTTTATTTTTTTCCTCATTTAGGTTGGCCAATCTGAGTGTCAAAAGTCACAACTCGTAACGCGCATACTGTAATTAATCCTGAGCTTTATAAAATTTTGTTTTTTATTTACAAAGTCAGATTTAAACCAGTCTCATTCGTCTAATAGTCACTGAAGAAAGTCACTATTGGTTGAGAGTTAATTTTAGTAAACCTTTTTTATTCTTATAATTCTCTTTGTTCATTCCAGATTTTCTCTTGCAAGCCTTTTCAATTTCACCAGACAACCGAATATAAATGGATGAAAATGTTGATACCATCAACCAAGTGGAACTTTATTTAGGTACTCTTATCTCATGAAGATTCAGACGAAGGTCTCCTTATAAAAAAAATATACTGCCTACATTTTTAAAAAGATTTTCTAGATACATAATTAAATATAGTTTGACATAACTTATACACCTATAATTATTATATTGTGTGAATATTAATTTTTTTTTGTATTATTATGTTGAAATAAAATTACTTCACTTAAACATTATATAACTAATAAATATGGCTTTTTAAGATGCAAATTTCTAATATAAGTAATTTTATATTATTTGCTATCATTATTGTACTGCTATAAATAAATAAATTACTAAACAATTTACCCTAATATTTTTATAATTTAAATTTAGTATTACTTTTTAATATAAAAAAAGTTTTGTCACAATATGGATAGCTGATTTATTTATATTTCTTCTGATTTCCCACTTAATGTCGACAGTCGACAAACACTAGTCCGGCCCGAGTCGGCAAGCCCGGGGAATGCCAGAGATGAGAGGACCCATGTAGTGTTTAACATACAATCCTGGTTCCAAAACATAAATTTGCTAATGAAATCCACAACTCCCTTATCTTTTTCCTGTTTAAGCCAGTCTAGTGTGCATATCTTAATTCAATTAATTTAAAGTCCGAGTTGACTTGGGCCTCATTTTATTTAATTCTATCAGTAAACACCCAGGCCGTACTGGTAATCGGCCAGTGGCGTAACTATGGGCCCGCATTGCGGGCGGGCCCCACTGGCAAGGGGCCCCCAAATACAGTGTACCAATGTCGATGGGGCCCCTTTAGAGGATAATAAAATCCAACTATGTATTTGGGATTTGGAATCATACTTCTATACTATTGTCAGGCCCCCATTCAGTTCTGAACGCAACCATTTTTTTTTTTTCTCATCAATTTTCTTTGGCGAGGGGCCCCCAAAAAGTTCTTGTGGGGGGAACCACCAATGCCCTAGCTACGCCACTGTAATCTTTTCTATGTAATCTATCTTTTCTTATACTATTGGTTGCTATTATTATATTATATTATATTATATATACAGGGTGTTACCGACCTAAACCGACAAAATGTTTTGGGTGAAACTAGATCCAAAATGGAGCAAAACGCCCCCAAGCGCACTTTTCTATCTCATTCCGTTGCCGAGATATGATTTTTTTTTTTTTTTTTTTAAACACGTTTTTTGCTAATAAAACCGCAATTTCTCCATCAATATTTTTTAGGTCAATATTAGTGGGTATGTTAAAAAAAAAGCAAGAGCCTGCATTCGTAATGGAGAAAACCACTTTGAGCACAAATTTAAAACATAAACTTTGATCTTAACTTTTCGTATCCGAGAGTGTTTTTTTTTTAGAATTTATAATCTAAATGTCTTAATTCAATTGTTTGTATCCAAAAGTGGTTTTCTATTGAAATGTTTTATGAAATAAATTTCATTTGGAAAAATTGCTGTGGATTTTTCTCGTTCCATCCAAGTATTTTGGTACGTACCGCACCTGCTAAAAGTTTTGTAGGTGACGTTTCTTTGCATTCAAACTTGAATTTCTCCATGAAATCGATACGGAATCGCTATGATATTTATACCGTTCGAAAGAGTATTAAATGAGGAAGTGTTTGTGAGATTTGACAGTCTTCAAGAATTTTCTAGAAAAATAGTGAGCGTTCAAAGAATTTCAAAGAATTTTATTTTTTCTAATTTTCGAACGTTTGAACTGTTATTTCGGTGTTTAGTTAATAGTTTCTGAAAATAAAAATGCTCTAGTTTTATAGGAAACTAGCAGAAATACCCGTGCTTCGCACGGAGCAGTAAGGAAGTGTCTTAGTAGATAGGTAGAGATATTGAGTGGTTAATTGATCATTTATTTATATTCTTAAATTAAAAAACATCATACTTTAAAAACTGATTAAATACGATTACAAATCAATTCGATTAAAAACACAAGATCTCATTAGCAAAATTATTTATATTGCTCCAGTTCACGGGTAAGCCTAATTTTCTTCCTTTCAGTTTCCTCTAATTCCTGGAGCAATCTTATCTTTTTCTTATCGATTTCAATTAAATCGTTTTTTATGTCCTCTAGAATTTCCTCATTTCTTATTTTTGATGAAGTATCAAAATCAGAGCTTTGACTTGACATGTTTAAACTTGAGTCAGAAGAATGATTTGTATTCAATTCTTCAAGTTCACTATTTTCTGATTTTGTAATGATTGTTTCCGGTATAACCTGGCATTCAATACTTCCTCGAACCTTTTTTACCTAAAATAGGTGAAAAAAATATCTTTTAGAAACAGTTTTATTTATTTATATATTTTTATTTATTTACAAATACACGGCCAAAGGCCATTTACAAATGTAAAAACATAAAAATTACAAGTCAAATAAGAAAAATGTATACATAACATAAATTATTTGTATACATAACTCTCCATTTTTACATTCATATCCACTGCGAATTGGTAGAATAATTGTCTACAACGAAGTATAGCGTTAAATGTATCAGGACACCATAAAATGAAAAGAGTAAAAGTCTTTACACGAAACCTTCTTATTAATCATTGGCTCCTTTGATACAGGATCTATAAGAGGTATGTCAATATGATATTCTTCTTGACCTTTCCAAAACATTAATGGATATTGTAAGGCATCATAGTACTTATGTTTATCTTTTACTCTTTTCAGCTTATCATCGCGATATTGGATAACAATATCTCGCGGACCAAATTCATCTCCTGCCATTATAACAGCAATTTCATTTATAAGAGGTGCATTGTATCTTCTTTCATACTCTCCTCGAGGAGTCGAGTACTGCGTATTTGCCAAGTTAGAAAATGTTTGCCATATTGAGAGAAGAGATTGTTAATTAAATTAATGAACCAATGGTTGATTGTTCAATGACATCCCAGTCTAATTGGTTTTGACTACGTTTATTTTCCCTTTTACTATATTTTTTTTTTTACTTTCTCATATACAGTAATCTCTCGCTATATCGCAGTTCACTATCGTGGGTAGGTTTTTATGACGATTTTTCCTCACAACCTCAATCCTCATCCATTCAGTTAGCGTTAGCACACGTGCACCTTTCGCGTTGTTTTATAAAACTTTTGCCTTCCTACCCCTGCACTGCAATGCCGCCCAAGCGTCCTTCGTCTTCTAAGGCTTCTGGTAGTAAACTTCATAAAGTTACTGTATAAATTATCATTACCATGTAAATGTGTATGTACTGTTAGTATAAATATAAGGTTTTATTGTTATTGTTATTATTTTTGTACAGTAGGTATTGACTATTCACGGTAAACTCACCTTCCACTCTCATATAGCTTTACACTTGCGCAGTGTTATTTATGATAAACTTATCTATCACACTCATTGCTTGCGATCTGTTATTAATGTGTAATGTAAAGGGTAGGGTGGTTAACAGTGCAGGAAGGGTTCTAATGGTAAAAATTCATGTAAAAAAAAAGAAATATGGTGCTGCTACTCTGCGCATTTTCACCTATCGTGGGTGGTCCAACAAGAACAAAACACCTGCGGAAAACGATGGATTACTGTAAAGAGAAAGTATTGTAGTGACGCGAAAAATTCGCTTTTGAGATTGTTATGCTGATTTACGCGTTTTGAGGTCCCCTGAGTTCAAAAAAGTGGTTTTTAAAAAATGTCAGTCTTTCTGTCTTCTGCCGTCTGTGCAGACGCGTGGAGCCTAAACTATATACTGGACCAATATTGACGAACTTTGGCATACATGTTCAGAAAAATCATACCCCGAGGCGAAATCCAGAAATTAATTTTAGCTCCAAATTTGGGGGCGCTACCCCCCAAAAACTCTGGAAAAAACGAGGAAAACAATTATTTCTCGAAAACGGTTCCGACGATTTTGATTTAAAAAATTCTAAAATGTAGTCCATTTAAATACGAATCTAACGATATTAGCCGTTTTCCCGGGAAAATTCGAGTTCCTGAGAAAATATTTTTAAACGCGGACGGAGAGGCCGGGTTCTATTCTCCGCCGAGGTTATGTTATTTTTATGATAAATATCGATGAAATGTTCAATAATAATTAAATGTACCTAACGTTATTTCAACGAGGTTACGAATTAAAATTGTTTAGTTTGGTAAATTATTTGTTGTTGTTTGGTTATTGAACTTCACCTCTTTCATGACGAGTCGCTATCACACATCGGAGAAATACACAGTCGACGATTCACTTCTTTTTTTTATCGAGCTATTTATTGTTTGATATTTTTATCCAATCCAATTTATTGTTTTAACATTATTTATATTAATAATGTAATTATGAAAATGTATTTATACTTCTAAGTTGTTAGAGTCACTCATAGGTGGGAAAACATTTTGCTTGAACTGATTCTTTAAGTTGCCTCGTGGGTTGTAAGTGCACACGACGTAGGTTCTACCTGTTTTAGAAGTTGCCACGCCAATACCCAAATGAGTTGTGGCTGCCCATACCAACTGTGTGAAGTGACCTAAACAAAATAAAAAGAATGTTAATAAAATTATTTCATCTTACATTAATAATCCTTGGCTTAACAGCTTGTGCAAGGCTTAGCCAAAGGGTTTATACAGTAATATAAATAACAATAGCCTTCACCTCACGGGGTTCAGTGGTGTATTTTCCTAGAACTAACATACTGCAATATCTTGAAGGCCAAGCCAAAAGATACTCGTACACTTCCTTAGTTTATTTTCCAAAGCTTTAATTAAACCTATATATTATTCATTTACTAAATAAGAATAAAATACCCTGCCCATCACTGTGTGAAGGCAATTCATTGTATACGGACACGGGCGTCGTCGCCGGGGGGGACAGGGGGGACGCGTCCCCCCCAATGTTTGTGATAGAATAAAAAATTTAACCTAAAAATGCCTTTTTACTTTTCTACATATATTTTATCATTAATAATATAGTATGCATTGTATGTCACTTCGATACCATGTTATAGTTAATAGTCAAAAACTGATATGGAACCTGAAGATGGCTACTAAGTAAGTAGCCAAAACCTGTTATCAGTTATCACAAATACTTTTTGTGAATACCTAGTGTTTCCTGCCCCTCCCCTAAAATGATGACGAATATGTTATTTATTGTGTGGGGTAAATTTGCATAATATCAAAATTTTCATGCCCCACCTATTTTTAAACGTCCGTCTAATTTAGTTTTTTCAAATTGTTCCTTTTTACAGAACAAAGAATCCCGACATGTACTTGCCAGCAAGCTACTAAAAGGGTTTCTTTGGTCATAAAAAATGTATATTTCCTAATTTTCTTACTAAAATATGTATAAAAAGATGCACTATAGAGGAACAAGTTCTGAATATTGTTCTTAAGCATCTTAGGTGTGCAATTATTTGGTAATTTCGTGGATAAAATGGTCGCCATTTTGGACATGCGATATATATTTGTAATCTACACTTCAATACCTTTAATAAGAAACCCAACTCAAAAATGACAAAAATTAATATTTCGGGTCATCGTAGTTACGGCCACCTAAAATTTCCAAAATTTTACTATTTCATATTAACTCCCGGAAATATCTTTGGCCCACGGAGAAGTATACAGGGTGGTCCAAAAGTCTCTCGTTGATTTAGGGGCCCCCTGGCACTGGGGCCCCCCCGCAATGCGGGCCCGCGCGGGCCCATAGTTACGCCACTGCATGTCCCATATTTACGCAATCTTCATTTTGACGGGTTTCAAATTTGTGATTTTTATAAATAAGAGATAAACATTGAATGACAGCAAAACAGGAAATATATCAATTATATTATTTATCGATTATATTATTTATATTATTTCAAATATATCGATGGCACGGTTTAGATTTGGTGTTGGGGAGATCCGTTGTACAAAGATTTGTCCTTTTATAGGTTTAAGATGAGCTCTCTAGATGGTTGTCATTTATGTTAAGTAAATAAATTTGGAACTATTTTTTTTTCACTAACATTATATATTATATAACAAAAACAATTATATTATCAACATTACATACGATTCAACAGAAAATTTAAAAACGTATAGTATATAAAAAGTTATTTTTATCTTGAAATTATTTGTTTTTCAGTCAGCTGTTAATTCTCAACTTAGGAAGAAAGAAGGCAAACTTTTCGGGATCTTTGTAGACTTTCGAATCGATTATTCGAAGCAAGTTATGGTCCAAACTTCAAGAAGTAGGAGCGATTTCGATTAAATAATTCTAGAATGTAGTCCATTTAAATACGAATCTAACGATATAAGTCGTTTTCCCGGGAAAAATCTAGTTCCTAGGAAAATACCTTTAAACGTGGACAGAGAGAGGCCGGGTTCGATTCCCCACCGGGGAGATGTTATTTTTATGATAAATATTAATGAAATGTTCAATAATAATTAAATGTACCAAAGAAAACTAATAAATGGAAAACACCGGGCTAAGTAATTATTAACTCTCAGCAAACTCGCTTGTCTGAGTTGTCTCTGACCGATTTTTACGTGAGACTTCACCCACAAACAATTAATTTTAAAATGCACTTAATACATAGTAACAAAACCCTCTGACTCGTTTGTCAAAATGTTAGGGTACTGCTAGACCATCTAGAGTCTAGAGACTCGCGGTTTTTTGCATTTGGTCGGAAATTGGCCCAAACCGACTGAAGAAAAGTTTACCCCTCTTAAAAAAAATTAAAGATGGCGGATGCAACTCTAAAGGATTTTTGGAGGCTTATTGCGGCTAATCGGTAAGTCGTATTGAAAAAAAGATTGCCCCAGCGATAACTGATTTTAAAAAACCTACAACTTTAGTCCTTTGACTTTTTGTTGTACCTCCATCGGTTCCATCTTAAATAGAGCTAATTTTTTTTTTGTTTTAAGTAGGTTACAAATATATACAATATATGCTTCTTAAAATTTTGCATTCCTTATGGGTTCTATGAGTTAAAATATACCCCAAACAATCCCCCCCCCCCCCTAACCATCCTATAACGACTAGTCCAAAAATTTGGAAATAATTCATACAAATACCTTATTATAGGGCGATGAAAATTTCCCGAAATAAATTAATTTACCATAAAAACCATTGTGACCCCCCGGGAATCGAAAAGGGCACCCTTTACTTTTTGTTTGATTTATGCCCCGCCTAAATTTGTTTATATTATTTTATTTTCAAATAGCGCAGGATGGGGAAATAAAATAGACTGGCAATTGGTGTGGCACATAGCTTCCTCGCATCCTATCCGCACGTACTGTATTGGTTTATGTTTTTTTACAAGCCATTATTGTCTAATTTGTTTAATTGTTTCCCCGTTTTTTAATCTGTCAAAATTGTATACATTTTTAACATGAGTTAAAGTATCAATTTAGCAAAAGTTAAAGAGCGCAGATGGTTCGATATTAACCTGGGGCTATCTGCGGGTTACTTTCAATAAACTATAAAAGTTTCATACAAATCAGATAAGTACCTTTGAAGCTATAGGTGTAAATAGATGTAGAGAAAAGAGAAAAAAATAAACGCAGAAGGTTGAAACTTATATGGGACCAACAATGGGCTAATTATGACCTACCATCTAAATTTCATTAAAATCGGACGAGTAGTTTTTAAGCTATGTTGGATCGCAAAAATCGAACGACAGACCGACAGATCGACAGACAGACACAGAACCAAAAATGTTCCCTGATGTCTGAAACGGATTTCTGTCTTGGAATTTTTGAAATCGGAGACCTAAAATATTTTTGTTCTTCGAAACGATCACATAGCTTCCGTTACCTTCGGTAAACTCGGAAGCAAAATGTTATTTCATAATAATATAATAACGTATAAACGCTTAATAATCTACGAAACCCTAAAAAGTACTTGGATACTAGTATACTTCCCTGTACCTTTTTACTTGCAGTGACCATAACCATACAATAAATTAATAATAATAACAGAATGAAAGGTGAAAATATTTACGAACCGACTTGCACAAAGTTAGGAGGGTTATCCATATTGAAGTTGTAGAGTTTGTATTCTTCAAACCATTTGTCAACGGCTCTGTAACCGTTCATGGGCCTTTTGTAATAATAGAGATTCTCGCCGTATTGGAACGTTCCAATCCTTCCACTGGAGTGTTTCAGCTCTGGGTGGTTCTTAAAAGCCAGTTCGTCCGCATAATTTTGAGCGATGGTATTCAACTATATTAAATTAGAAAGACAAATTATTAAGATAAAAAAAAATACGTGTGGTGTCTCGAACACCCGGTAGGAACGAAGTTCCCAACATTTTTCATTAAATATAAATTATAAAATCACACTGCTAAGTACGTATACATTGCTAACTACTTATACGTGGCGGAGTTAGAAAAGAGACAAAATTAAAAGTAACGAACTGTTTGTACCTAGAAGGAGTTAAGGAAAAATTAAAAGAAAATCATTATTTGTATCAAAGCAAGCGTCTTACTATAAATATATATTGAATATAAGAAAAAGTTGATCATAATAAGTTTATAGTTAAAGAGTTTGTTTGTTAAAGGTTGTTGGATTGAAATAGGACTGTTTTCTACCTACCCGGCCTATTAATTTAAAATATTATAAGATATATCTCTTCCCTACTCTAAAGCTTCTGCTTGAATCCGGTTGAAATTTTACATGCCTGTTTCAATTGTACTTTAGACAATATGTAAGAAGTTTTATTAAAATCGTTATACGTTAGAACGGAAGATATCGGTAAAAACGTTGTTTTCTTTATTTTAAACGTTTGGGTCCACTTTAATAAATTTAGCGATCTTTATCACTTCATAACAGTGTCGGTGTTCGTTTTACTAAAACAAATATTTAAAAAAAGTTGTTTGTCTCATTATATAGATGAAGTTAGCATTTTGTCTTGGATTGAGTACGCAGTATTATAATAATATACCTAATATATTGAAATAAGCGTCAGCACAGATCAATTTTACTTTTAACAAGACCGTGATTATATTTTCTATATTTACAAAACCAAGTGACATTTTGACATATAACAAAAATAAACAAAACAAGTCAAGGAACAGGCTTCCTTAATAACATTTTTTCCCGTCTTTTTTAAGATTACGTATACGCGAGCGTTGCGCGTGAACGCTTGGGCGGATAACGTTTTCCAACGAACTCAGCCTGGGCATTGTTTAAATGAACATGTGTACCAAATTTCAACTAACTCGGTGATCTTTTACTCAAGTTATCATCGGTAGATTTCGTGACGGTTTTTCCGTGACGGTGATTTTGTGACGGTGATTTTGGTCGTTTTTTGTATTCACTTCCGGGCTCCAGAACGTGCCATAAGGAACTTCGTTCCAAAAATATTAATAAATGAATAATATTGCTATTCATTATTTATATCAAGGTTGTTATAAAAAGCAATTTAGAATGGTAAAAGTTACCTGATCAGAAATTTCCAGGGTCTGCACTCCATACCAACTTCTATAAAGGTTATGTCTCTCTAAACACTGCTGTTTAAATGTGTCTACGTCCACTGCTAGAGTTCTTTTCTGCCGTACCTTTTCTTCGCATCTGAAATAATTGAATTTAATAATAATGAGGATATTTCTTTTTAGGGTTTCGAGGTCATCCTAGAAACCCTTATTAGTTCGACCGTCCGTCCGTCACATCTTGGTTCTTGGTTCATATATCTGCTGACATAATTTGGTGTACAAGCACAACTTGTTTGCCCCAAATCAGGAAAAATGTTACGAGCTTCACAACTCATAACTTTTGTGCGATCAGAACTGATCACAAAAAATTTTATATTTTGTGGGATATTATTAAGTTATTCAAAAGTAGATCTCAAATATATAAAGCTTTTCCAAAATGGCGGCCATTATATCCCAAAAATAACCAAAAAAGTAACCCATAAGGACTAAGGATTGGTTCTAAAAAGTGAAAAAATACATGAATATACATTATACATCTCTGTAGTCCAATTATATTTCCGGGAGTTCATTTAAAATAGTCTAATTTTAGAAAATTTGTGCGGACGTAACTATTGTGACTCATTTTCTCACAGAGATAACAAGTCTGTATTATATTTATGATAACACTGATAAGTGATAAGGATGTCTTTTTAATGATAAGAATTCTAGCATGCTAAAACTGCTCTACTTTTATGTTATACCTACTTGCCTTCCGTATCTATAGTTAGGGGAAACAGTATAAGAGAGGGACGCAAAATGTTGATGTTTTTTGACAAATTGGCATGAAAAATTAAACACTTTCCACAAGTCATATACATTTTTGTAATCTACTCTTCAATACCTTTCATTTGGTACCCCACTAAAAATTAAAAAAAAATATTTTTTTCCCTGTGACAGGAATTATCCACTATTTTGGATTCCCTGTTAATCAGATCAAATTGCTATTCTTATTTTTTATATAGGCCAGGAGACCGCACATTTTTTAAAAATATTTTTAGTAACAGCAGCTTTTACACACGTAACTCTCATGTGATTACACATGATTACTGATTGTTTATGCCTCATTTAGAGAAAGAAACTGACTGAGAAACTGGCCAAGTGTTAAGAAAAGATCAGTCTTGCTCATGAAAATAGGTGTGAAGTGAGATACTAAATAAAGAGCAGACAGCCAAAAAGTAGATATCACTACTTTGATAGGCTGACTATTTTGGCAGAGTCTGGAACTTGGCCCTTTTTCACGTTTAGGTTTTTTTTTGTGGATAACATTCCGTTTTGCTGACTTTAACATCGAGGGCTTCGTCTTTGATTTTTACAAGGCACAGAATGGATTAGAAATTTGTAAATGCTGAAAAATTATGTAGGCACAGAAGAGTGAGGAAAAGGATAAGTTTTTACTCACACAAAGAAAAACTGTCATCAGATTAATCGTCAAAACAATACCCGACCGGGAGTATTTGTATACACAATACATATCGGTACAAATGTACATGTATACCAATTTTTTTAAAAAAAAATGAACAAATGACACAGCCAAAAAGTAAAAATCGAGGCCTTTCAAATTGTATGCAATACAAATAACTAATTTTTATAAAGGTAGTCACGTGACACGGCACTCGGGAAAAATTTTACTATCATGTTCTTAGCAAATAAACGAATTTAAAAAGTAATAAATTCTCGATTTAAAGAGCATTAGTGTGAGATTGGAGCCATCCAATCATCCGATTTTTTAATATTATGTATCTATCCAATAGTCCAATGATGATTTTTATGTGATGATCCCAGAAAACATAGTCAGTTATCAAGTCATAGTTTCCGAGATATTGATGAAAATAAATCTGATTTTGTTGAAAATCGAAAACAAAAAGTCAACAATCACCTGTTGAACACATTAAATAATATATAAATTAACTAAGCATCGCAAATAGATTTATATCATTGAAGCGAGCTTATGCAATAAATATTTAATATTACATTCATGTTTTCTGGGATCTGGGACCGAGATTATATGAGAAAGTTAGTCTGAGTTTTTTCGGACCAATTTTTTATCTCTAAAACTATTGAATAAAAGAGTACATTTTTAAACTTTTGAGTGTCCGCCATTTTGGAACGGGAGTAGATAGAAAACTCGGGTTTGCGGCAAATATTTTCTTTTTCTAAGCCCTTAACAAAAATGTTTCAATTTATGGGTGTCCCATTTTAAAATTTCAAAGTTGAATCCAATATGGCGGAAAAAATTATTACCAACTAAAAAATTAGTTTTCTTTTAAATGATAAAGATACCCGCAAACCGGAATTTATTATCTCAATTATAACCGGAGATATTAAGCCAGTTCCGAACTTCTGGAGCACCCTCAGTGGCGTAGCTAGACCATTGGGGGCCCCCCCGCAAGAACTTTTTGGGGGCCCCTCGCCAAAAAATTGATGAGCAAAAAAACCTCTTGCGTTCAGGATTGGGGGCCCCCTCGACGTTGGTACAACAAGGATATTAATCCAGTTATTTCTGGTTTTGGGGGCCCCTGGCACTGGGGGCCCTCCCGCAATGCGGGACCATAGTTACGCCACTGAGCACCCTGTATGTATATTAGAACTGAATAAAAACGAAGTTTTTTTTTTTTAAAAAAGGCTAATAGAATCTGTTAAGTTTTGATGCGTAAAGTTAAAATAGAACTTTTGCGTCCGGAAAGTTAAATAAATCAAATATTGTAATTAGTTGTATTAGTTTAATTTAAGTACATGTTAAGGATTTGAAATGCTAATAACATTTTTGAATGCCTCATCCAGATAATTATTTTATTTTACCGAGTTAGGAAAAAAGTAGTGGCTATTTCTATAAATAAAACGAAGCATTAAAGGCTTAGCTTAGTATTTGAAGGACTATAACGTGTAAAAGTATAAATCAAATTACACATCACCTACGTAGTAGAAGGACTAAATCAAAAATAACATCACTTATGAATTAATATAAAATTATAAAATACATTACCCATCTTGAGCAAACACCAAGATTGTAAAAGAAAAAAGAAAAACACAGCGAATCATTTTCTAGTTACAAGGACACGATCAGTCAAATGAAACAACTTATATAGTTGTCAATGAAGAGCACGTGCATTATATACATAAACATAAAGATTTATCTTTAAAAAAAATGGGTGAATCGAGAGCGTGTCAAATAATTAAACTATTATTGGCCTAGTTTTGTTTTTACCACTTACGGTCATTGTTATTGTATTTATTTAGTCAATATATGTCAATTGTATCAAATTAACTATAGCAGATTTTAGCCGGGGATTAGGTGGTGCATTTTATATTGTTGACCCATTTATTTGTAAAAAAATTGATTTAAATTGATTCTCTTACTTCGATAAATAGAAAAGTGCGGCCATTTTGATGCCATTGTCGATATTTGGCTGCCATATTGAATTATTGCCGCTATCTTAGATTTTACTACCATATTATCTAAGCTTCCAGTAGACCTATAGAGATCTGAAATTTGGAATGGTGCCTAAAATAGAAATTTGTAGGTACATTCACTTCAAAATATGACGACCATATTGAATTATAGCTGTCATCTTAGATTTTAAAAAACTCTATAATCTTAGCTTCAAGTGGACCTATAGATCTGAAATTTTGTGCATAGACTTATGCGGTGCCTAAAACAAAACATTAAAAGCACATTAATTAAGACAGCTATTTTTAATTATAACCCCATATTGAATTTAGCTTCCAGCGTTCCTGTAGACCTAGCATTTTGAAATTTGGTAAATATAGAGTAATAAAGGCTAGAAAATTAACGCTACTTTTATTTTGTTATATTTTAGTTATTTTGAATCTATATTTGCTCTGCTATATTAGCTTCCAGTCCAGAATAATTTAATTGCTAAACAAATTCACCAAATTTAATTTTGATATTGGCCACCATTTTAAAGTTATCGATTTTTAAATTTTGGAACTTTGGCGGTAATAATAATAGGCCGAAAGGATAAATACATTTTTAACATAAGCATATCGTTGGGACCGGTAAAAAATACAAGGAACAAATTAAAAAAACAAAAAAACAATGAAATTCTATTTATTAGTTTAAGCTGTCTGCGGTGGCTGTCTCCCGGGGACTAGTTTGATCCCCCGGGGGGTCACACTGTTTTTATCTGTAATAACAAAAAGATAAATTAAAAATTTTTCGGAAATTTTTATCGGCTTACCTTAGCGTGAATTATTTGAAAATTTTAGGAATAGTCGTTATGGAGTACTTGGGTGGGGGAGGACCATTTTTTGTTGGTATATTTTGACTCATAAATACAGTAAGAAATACATTTTTAAAAAAAATATTTATATCTATTATTTGTAATCTACTCATTAGTAGCGTTCATATGATACCCCTTTTAAAATTTTCATTTTGTTTTTCCCATTACATGAATTATCTGCATTTTTGGATTCCCAGTTAATCAAATCAAATTGCTATTCTCATTTTTCCTATGGCCCTATGGCCCAGCAGACCTCACATTTTGCATATTTTTTTTACATTTATACAGAAAATATAGTTTTAGGGGGGGGGGGGGGGGGGGGCACGCTTAATGTAGATGGCTTTTGACAGAATGGCATAAAAAATTAAACATTATCCATGAATGTAATATATATTTTTAGGGTTTCGTACATCGATAATTCTTGGAACCCTTTATGCCGAGAGTGATGTGTCCGTCTGTCCGTCGCTCTTTGGTTCATAGCGCCCGAACCGTTTAAGCTAAAGAGCTGGAATTTAAAAAAATGGCGTAACTATTTGACCCAACAATAGTGCAAAAATATATAGAAGATAAAAATTAAAAATGCCCATCCGCAATTAGGGGAAATGTGATAAACTCAAAAAGTGTTCTTGGTTGAAGAAACGAAGGTGGAGCACAAGTATACCCTTGGGAGCCCACAATACGCTTATGCTTTGCTGGCCAAACAAACAAAATTTTTCGAGTGGGGTATCAAATGAAAGCTACTGAAGAGTAGGTTACAAATATATATATATGCTTTTTTAAATTTGGCATTCTTAATTGGTTTTATATGTTAATATATACCCCAAAAAAAGTCCCCTCCCCCCCTATAAACTAACGGCATAACATAAGTATAACTATGAATATAACGGCTGATCCTAAAATTTTGAAATAATTCATGCTAATATCTTTTTGTGGGGTGATGAAAATTCCGGATGAGAATCCCCAATTTTTAAAAAATTTCTACTTTGTGGGCGCATAAGTGCAGTGCGCCCAAAATTTAATTTTTTTAAAATTTTGAGTGGGGTATCAAATGAAAGCTGCTGAAGAGTAAGTTACAAATATATATATGCTTTTTTAAATTTTGCAGTCTTTATTGGTTTTATGAGTTAAAATATACCACCAAAAAAGTCCACCAACCACTATAAATATAACGGCTGGTCCTAAAATTTTAAAATAATTCATACTAATACCTTTTGTGGCACTCTTTAAGGTATGAATTATCCGCCATTTTTGATTTGAGCAGCTGATAATTCAGAGTTCACTGAACAGCTGGTAATTCAGTAGCATTCATCATATTTAATTATTAAAATATTTATTGCTTTTAGCTTATTGCTATTTTTGGAAAATAGACAAAACTTAAATAATTCAGAAAATAACATTTAATATTGATGCGTTTTTATAATTCGAACCTCATATCTTAATAACATTTTCCGATACCGCCAATAATATAGGTGCATATATACATGTGGCATGAGAGCAAGAAATCATCCGATTTTTTTTTATAAAAAAAGCTTCCGATGATTTTTATTTTAATTATAATATGTGGAAATGTAGCTTATTTGAAAGCCACTTTTCTGGGAAGTATTACATTACACATCTAGTTCGGAAAGTAGCATTTTGCATGCGAGTGTGGAGTTTGCACCCAAGGGAAGTAAAACCACACGAGCAAAGCAAAATGCAGTTTTCGCACGAGTTTTGTACCGTACTTTATCTATGATTATTGGATTTTAATAATAAATACAGAAAACATATTTTAAAATTATTAAATATACATTGTTTATCACGATCCCTAAGAAACTCGATAAAAACAGTTACTTTAATTAAACAAACAGCAAATTAGATTTGTTGAATGTAATAAAACATGCTAAATGTACGATAAGGTGAAGAATTATGAAACGCACATGAGCAATTTCAAAACTGTAAATTTTCTGTGCAGTTGGATGAGTCCACTTTTTGTAGAAACAGTATTATGATGTTATATGTTCGATATTATACTTCCAGATTAAGACAAATGATGAATTTCTTTGAGCGAACTGTTACAAATGAACACAGCAGATGAACATATATTTTGAAAATTTACACTAAACACTAAAAAGAAGGTATGTTAGGTCAGCTATAGTGACTATACGATGATAGGTAATTTCAGGCCAAATATTAAAAAAAAAAAAAAAATTAATATACCACACAATGACCACATTAATAAAAATCGAAGTATTGTCCAATTACAAAATCGATATACAGTAGAACCTCGATAAGAAGTGTCTCAAGGGGATTAGGGAAACAGCCTTGTTATCGAGGTGCTCTTTTAGTTGAGGGCTGTGTTATCAAGGTTATTTAGGCTATTAGACGTGTTATAGAGGTTAATGGAATGTTGGGAGCGGGGTGGGGCGGGGTTTTCAAGTCTAGACTTGTTCAAGGTCGACCCATTCCTGTATAGAGTCGCGTTAAAGAGGTTGACTCCTCAAAACAACTTGTTATAGAGGTTCTGAGTTAGGTTGTGAATTGGAAAAAACGTGTTATTAAGGTTTTTGGATAATAGTAGTCGCGTTATAGAGGTTAATTTAACATTATATGTTATGGCAATCTCAAGGGGATTTGAAAATTGCACTTGTAATTGAGGTTTTCGTGTTATTGAGGGTTGTGTAAGCGAGGTTCTACTGTATCTGAAATCAAGTTTATATCTGTTATCTGAAATCTTATATAATCCACTTTTTCTAATTTTTCCCCCAAGTTCTTAACACAAAGTGTTATCTTTAAGTGTAATTATTAGTATTCTTCAACATTTTGTATGCTGTACATTAATGGAAAAATGCAAGGGGGTCAATGAAGAAAATCTTTTTTTAAAAGGGGTCAATGAAGGAAAAAGGTTGGGAACCCCTAAGTCTAGCTAATCTTCAATTATATTAAGTTTTGTAACCGTACAAGGGTATAAGAGTCGTTCACTTTCTCAATGTTGTTACCAGTTAATTAGGTATTGTTTATGCTTTGGGATACATTTATTTCTAAACCCTTAAGGCTCTACCGCTCTTTGAGTTTAGAAAAATCATTAAATTGAAAATTTTATTGGTTCTAAGCAATATATCAAAAATCTAATCACAGGCTTCATTCCTAATTTTAATTCTGCACAATTTGAGCCCTATTTCAACTTCCTATGATAAATAGTACAGGCGCCATTTTAATACGAGTTTTATCGTTGTTTTGAAATGGCGCCTGTACTATTTATCATAGGAAGTTGAAATAGGGCTCAAATTGTGCAGAATTAAAATTAGGAATGAAGCCTGTGATTAGATTTTTGATATCTTGCTTAGAACCAGTATACTTTTAATTTTACTGTTTTTCCTAACCTCAAAGGGAGGTAGAGCCTTAAGTTTTAAGTTAAATTATACTGTTGAATGTAATTTAAGTATTATAATAGATTCTCTGTTAGTAATAATTTGATAATTTTTAAATTTTAATTCCACTTCTTGACACTGTCATCTCCCTTAAAATTTAATTACATTTTTCTTCCTAAAATTTGAGTTTTAATATATTTTGATTTTTTGTAAATAATATAAAATTATCGGAAAAAAAAAAAGTATTTTGTTTTAAGTATTAGTAATAAAATTAACAAAGAGGTTTCCAATTTTGTTGTATTTTAGACCCCGAACATGGTGAAAATGAAGACTGAGGTAGTTTTGTATCAAACGAAGCGTGAAACTAAAGTTAATATGAAATGCATGAATACCAATACTTTGTTAATTTGAGTCATTTATTTCTTTATCGAAATAAGTTTAAAAAAAAAACTTTTTTCATGTTAATTTTTGCCTATTTTTACTAAAAAAGTATAATGGTGAAAGTAAAAGAGTGAATGGGAAGACGGAAATGATCTAAATTTGTACATCCAAAGGTTAGTATAACATATTATGCAATAATTGACACTTTTCAATTATATCTCCAAATTGAAGCGCTACAATAAGACCATAAACATTTAATGTTAAATTTAGGATATTTACTTTCAATACGTAGTCCCAAATCCTGCTCTCACTTTTATTGATTATAAAATCAGATTTTATATTAAAAAAAATTGTTTGAAATTGTTTGTTTGTTACAAAAATAAAAAATTGTTCATTTAATAATAAATACAATGTACAGTACAATAATATAATTTACAATAGTATTATCCTAAAGTAATTTTATACTATAAAATCATTTCTAAAAGCATTATTATATATTTATTTAAAAAAAAAAAAAAAATTAAAGAAAGAAACATTTAGTCCAGGAGATAACATACTTAATGGTGACTGACAAACATCAATCTAGAATTTTCTGTAAGTTAATCATTTGGCGCCCTTCAAGAATATGTGGTTGGCTAGTCTGTTATTTTTAATAGCTTACGCCCAAGCTATGTCCCACATACGAACTTAGCTGACTACATATTCTTAAATGGCACCAAAAGATTAACTTTAACATAAAATTCTAGCTTTGATGTTAGTCAGTCACTTTTATGTACACTATCTCCTGAACTATTATTTTAACAAAATATTGAATTAATAAAAAATTTTTGATATTTTAACAACTCTTCAAGATAACTGTGATATTTATAAAATCCCTATTAAAAATGCAAAGTAAAAAGTATTTTTTAAAAAATGTATTGAAATAAATAGTATTTTATTTACTACTACAATTAAAATAAGTACAAGAAACAATCATAATTGAAAAGGTAACTCTAGAATCAATGTAAAATGTAAGGTTCAAGAAATTAAAATAATATCTCTAGGCTTAAAAAACTTAGTCCACTGGTGCACTCTCAGGATACTCTTCAGGCCTTAGAGCAACTTTGTACTGGCAGGTTTTAGGAAAAGACTGAAGAAGGGAGGGGTCATTATGAACTTTAGCGTAATGTCGAGCAAGGGTTTTTTTCTGATCGTAACCTTTTTCGCATATGTGACAAGTATGAGGATGCACTTTGGTATGAATAACAAGATGTTTTTTAAGATAACCCAGTTTAATGAAAGCGGCATCGCAGTGTTCACACTTGTAAGGGGTTTCACCAGTATGGTCTCGTCTCACATGATTTGATCTTTCAGATCGGTAACGAAACTTACGGCTGCACATCTTACATGGAAAAGGATACGGATCCCTGTGCCACTGCTTATGTAAGTGGAAGGTACTGTAAAGGACAAACTTCCTTCCACAAATATCACAGACGTATCTTTCTTCTTTCGTATGAACCCCTTTATGTTCTTCCAGTAAAACATTTGACATAAAGCCCCTGCCGCAGAACTCACAAAATAACTTGTATTTGCCGGTGTGACTCACCGAGTGGACTTTCAAGCCCCCCGGAGTCTTAAAAATCTTTTGACATACTTCGCACTCGAACTTCTTCGATTCTGTTCTAGCATGCCGAAGTTCGTGCTGTCTTAATTTAACTAAGTTTTCAATACGCTTTCCACAGACTCGACAAAGAGAGTTCCCATGAGCATAAATTCTGTGGTTGTCATATTGAAGCTGTCTAGAAAAAGTTTTATTGCACTGTTTACACTTAAATTCCTTTTTTCCTCTGTGTAATGTGAGTATATGGTGTTTGAGTTCTACATTAGATTCCACAGGAACGTTACACAAGCCGCAGGTTAGGTCTTGAATGATACTATGTTCATTTCTTCTATGATACATAGCATGTAGGTTGTCGTGACATACTTTCCCGCAGATGTTACATGTGATCGGTCCTTCATTTTTTTTGTGGACGAGTAAATGTCTGGCGAGTACCTGCTTGTTTGGAAAAGGCATCTCACATATTTTACAGGCACACACCCCTTCGCTCTTTCCATGGGACATGTAATGGACTAAAAGAGCTGACATTTTCTCAAAAGGGGCCCCGCATATTTCACAAACCACTTTGTGAATAGTCTGTAAATGTTTCATGACGACTTGCTTATCCTCGTTGCTAAAATCACAGACTCCACATTTAAAGAGGATATTAGAAACTTTCTTTTCTTCGTTTTCTTTTTGAGTCGTATTATCAATGAAGGCTTCGTGATTACCGTCAATAGATATGGTTTCATCGGAAGACATATGAAATTTCTCAACATGATCTTCAAGTTCAACTACACTACAAAAAGAATTGCAGCAATACTCACATGTAATATGTTTGGCTTCCTTGTCTTTCATCGGTTCGATTAGTTCTTCCTTCACTTCAGGTAATGTGTTACTGGGTATATTGAAATGAGACGAACTCTCTGTAGTAACATCATTAGAGTTGTCACACACTGACTGCTCATCATTATACAGTTCACCCGACGAGTCACCCTGATGTTCAGACACAATATCTAAATCCGATTGATGAATTTGTACACTAACTTCTTCTTCGTCCAACTCCGGTATAATATTAAACGAAGGCTTATTATCCTTTGGTTCGTAACATTCTGCCAATGTAAGATTGTACTTTATTTGTAGTAACGTTAATAATCTATTTCTAGCCCGAGTTAAATTATACTCTAACTCGTCGACTTGATTGACGATGTGAAAACATTCGCCGCATATCTCGTCGAATTTTGAAACGATAATACAGAATTCTTTGCCTACTAAATCTCCTAATTTGTTAGCCACAGGAACGTGTGAACAAGAGGTCTCCGACTCCACTATTTTCTGCTCTTCGTCGGTTAACAACAGGCCACAAACAAAACAGAGACGTGAAACAGGCGGATCATTATTTAACAGAACGACCTGTTCCAGTGAAGATGAAGAACTCATTTTATCTTATAAAAATTTAATTCTCATCTTATGTTACGAATTTACTAATAAAACAAAACCTCTAATAAAAGTTAAATAAAAACGAGCTCAGTTTTCTTTCATAAACTTTTATTTTCTTTTATACACTGCGTATACATAAACATAACACAAAACAAAATACATACTTTTAAATTTTGAGACAAAAAAAGGGTTATCAAATGTAGGCTTAAGATAAGCAGTGGTACCACTCACTATTTTACCCTAAAAATTAAATAAACAAACCTTCAGCAGCTCCTCTCCTTGGCTCCTCTCAATAAAAAAATATGTGTGAGGCTCTCACGCATTAGAAGTGAAACTTAAGTTCTAGCATGCATTGCTCTCTTTTATTTTTTGACGAATTTATTATTTCAGGATTAAGAAATGGTTATGGGAAATTTAATTGAAAAAAAAAAAATATATAATATATATTGCTACGCTAAGGCAACCACATTTATTCCAATAAAAATAAATGTTTGTTTTGATTTGCTGGTCTTTAACTGGATATAATACAATTAATCTGTAAAAATGTTACACTTGGACGAGTGTCGAATCGCAAACTTCGTTACACGATTTCACTATATGAAAAAATTCACTCTACCGCCGCCAAAGAAGTTTCACTTCAAAAATATTTGTCTGTAGACTATATGCAGACGCTTGGAGCCCAATATACTGAAGCTGGAACCGATTCCAATAAAATTTTGGGTTCAGGGTTAGAGAAACGATGCCCTGAGGTTCAATCAAGTAATAAATTAAGCTCTATTTAACCGAATTGAACGGATAGAGGTACGACAAAAAGTCGTATATATTTTATAATCATATTTTAAAATCAGTTAGAGCTGGTGCAATCTGCTTTTCAATACGAGTCGTATCGTACAATCTACCGTTTAGCTGCAATAAGCCACTAAAAAACTTGCGTGCGCCATCTTTAATTTTTTTTAACTTTTCGGATTTTTCCAGTCGGTTTGGGCTAATTTCTGACCAAACGCAAAAAATCCTGAGTCTCTAAATCGTCTAGAAGTACCTAAACATTTTGATTAGCGAGTCAGTGAGTTTTGACACTTAATATACAGCGTGATTCATTTTTAATGTAAAAAAATTAAAATTTAGATAGAGCACCATAAATAAAACAAAAAAGTTCCTATAGATCATACCTAGATTTTTACTCGTTCGGCCGCTATAGCCACTTTTAAATTTTTCAAAAACAATACGACTTTATAAAGAATATTACATTTTCTTTGGTTTTAAGTATTCTTGGACCAAGTATGGTCGAAGCATAATTGAAGAATTTCCGAAGAACATACCACTTGCACTAGACTAGTATAAGTCAGTGTTTGGATGCTAATCAATCTAGAGTGTGGAGAGCTGTAAACCAAGATGGCAGACGACCTTACCATTACACTTCTGTTCATTCCATGAATCCTGAAAATAGTAATAAATGGCTTCGTTTTTCCACATGGCACCCCCTCACTACAGCAGACAAGTTCGTAAATGGCTCGTCAACTACCCCCAACGATGGATCAGTCATAGTGGCCCCATAGAATGGCCACGAAGACCACCTGAACTGACGCCTTTAGATTTTTCCCTTTAGGGGTGGAGGAAAGATTTTGTCTATAAGGAGACCCATCAGAACTCAGGAACAACTGATAAGAAGGATTACTAACGCATTTTATTGTTACTATAAGTTATTATTCGATTGAGTTATTTATTAAATTAAAAAAAGACAAACACTAAAGACACATATAGACTCTATACTAAGACAAAAACATTCTTACACATTAATTAAAAAATTAATTTAAAAAAAATACCATAATAAATATATATACATTATTTAAACTTGAAATGAGTTAATACCAATATTTACCCTCACTTAACCAAAATGCACGAATATAAAGGCGAAGATACACATGCCTGTATTTTGAACAAAAACATGCCAGCTACTTGCACGTGTTTATGTTAAATGGCATACCTGTAGCTAGCAAGCAAGCTGATAAAACCTTAATAAAAATCCTTAGCATGCCAGTTACTGGCAAATACCCTCTTTTGGTATGCAAGCTACTTGCCCAATTTGATGGCATGTGTATCTCCGCCTTAAAGGATTTATAATAAAAAACTTTGTTTTATAGGCTTAGTATTAGTAGCACTTGCTTTGTCTATGTTTTCACCGAATATCGTCATTTGTGAACTGTCCACTTTCTAATGGGGTTTTCTTTAAAAACTATTAATTCTGAACTTATTAGATTGTATTTAGTTTCTTTTACTCATATTATAATATGAAAGCTCTTGAGGCATAGATTAATAATATTTTGATACCCACACTTAAGTTCATTGTAAGAAACTATTTAGGCATTTAATTTAATTGCTTGGCCTTCATGATAATAGAAAATAAAGCCACTGATACCTAGCATCAGTTGTGAGGGCTAGTATTATATAAATGTGTATAAAAACAGGAGAAATATTATATAAAATTCATACGCATAAATAAAAATGTGAGGCACTCTAAATTTATTTTTCCAAGACATAAAATGCATTGGGAAGATTGATATTAAATTTAAATGATTTAATTATTAACACATTGAATGCGTGATCTAATTCATGAACCTCATGGGGGGGGGGGGGGGGGGGGGGCTTGGATCCACCCGCCAGGCGCGTTAGCACAGCATGGATCCACCTGCATTGAATGGGTTAAGTGATAGAGAGTGAGATATAGTTAAGGCCTAGCCTAGTTTCCTGTCTTATGTTGAAATTAATAAATCCTCATTTTATAGCAATATCATTTTTACAGAAATAATCGGCGCCAGGGTTTGATAATCTTCCCAGGTAAACATAATGTGTGTGCAACACTGCTTTTAATTTTAGCCTCTTTGGGGTGAGTATTTGCTAAGTCAGAAAATATTTTTAAATTTTAACGTGTAGAGTGATTTGGGGAAGAGAATAGAGAGAGGGACAGACAAACAACATTTACTTGTACTGAATAAATTAGACCTAGTAGAACTTACTCAGACAGTGGGAGACTTGGCTTATTTTTTCACACTACTGTTTTTGTTGGGATTTCACTTCTTTTTTAAAGTAATTTTTCGTTTTTCTTTCTTTGTTGTTCTTGACCCAAGAATCTTTTTTCTTTCATTGTTCTTGTTAATCTTTAGTGTAACTCCTTTGTCGATGGGTGTTCAAATTGAACTAAATTAAAATTATCTGGAGTAAATAATATGTTTATACTTTAAGATAACTGTCAATCAATACTGTCAAATCAACCTCAACATTTTAAAGTTCTCTACTAGGTAGCTCTAGTGGTGCTGTTTACAATTTTTTACAATATTTTGAATAGGCGGTTTTTCTATTAGCCTTGAAAGGAACAAAGAACCTGATTTTTTCGGGTTTTTAATTTTTCCTTTATTTGTACAATAAACCCTACCTATATACAAAATTTCAAATTTCTAGGATTGTTAGAACTACCTTAGAATTATGATGAGTCAGTGTGTGACAAAATATCAAAACTTTAGGCTCATATATCTTATGAACTACTTTGGGCAGAGGTGTGAAATTTTTATTTCTGGTTCAGTTTGTCGTGAACTTTAAATTAAAATTAATTTTATATATCTAAGTATCTTCAATAGGATAATAGAGGGGGGTCCAAATTGCCGTGAGTTGGTTCCAGTAAAGGATGGTACGGCTGTGCTATACACAGGGTATAGCATATATTGGGGGGGGGGGGGGGGGGGTCACTACCGTGCCTCCAGATAATCTCTCACATCATAAAGGTAAAGAGAAAAAAATTTAAATTAAACATATTATAATATATTTATCTGTTTTCTATTGAGGTAACAAAATAAAATTCAACAAAAACAACTTATTATAAAAGTCTAGGTATTTACAAATTAAAAAATAGAAGCACAGCCTAAATTCTTTGTAAAATCAACTAAAACAATTTAATTGGTGTAAAGCAGATGAAGATCTATTGAGTTGGTGGTGGAGATATAGAGAAACTTTCGCCACATCCACAAGTGCCCGTTATGTTAGGATTGTTAAAAACAAATTCTGATGAAAGGTGGTCTCTGACAAAATCCATTTCAGTTCCAAGAAGACTCAACTGTGCTTTCCGATCAACAAGTACTCGAACTCCTGCAGACAAGACAAGTAACAATTATTTTCAATAATTAAAAATAAGATTTTATTTCTGGTAATTAAATATATTTTATCTCCAGTAGGGACGAAAAGTAACTTTTCAAGGCTAGTTTATAGGTTATAATGTTGGTCATTTCATGTCCATTCTTAAAAACGGGGAAATAATGTGAAAACAGGGATATGATGTAAAAACAGGATTATAATCTACGTTCGTCAATCTAATTATTTTGTAGCCATCTAATTATTTTGTTTATTTAGTAGCCCAGATTCCTTTGGCTTTGCCTCAGAAATCAACATATCCACATGGGAAATAATATCTTACATTATTCCCTAGTAGGTGCATAAATAAATAAATAAATAAGCCTCTTTATTGGTTCAAACACAAATAAAGTTTGTATATAAAAATTAAATAGTAAATTTTGTATGTATTTTGTACTAACTACAAAATATACTTCACTTGTTACTACCAAGACTATAAAAAAATAATGTTTTTTTTTTTCAGTTGTTAGAACTAATTCATTCCACTCTTCCCAGTTTGTTGCTGTCTTATACCAGGCAAGTCCTGCCTTTTGCCGAATGTCATCTTCCCATCTTTTTTTCTGTCGCCCCTGCTTTCTTTTCCCTAAGTATGGTGTCCACAGTGTTGCCTCCTTGGTCCACCTTCCATCTTTTAATAAATCTAAAGAATTTTAGATCACCAAGTTGGGAATTGAACCTATTTCCGATTCTCTAAAAGGGTTAGTCCATTTCACGTTGCAGTTTATTTATTGCTTCGAAAGATTATTTATCCTCGCTTAGTAAAAACAGACTGCTTAGATTTCTTTGATTTTCTCTTCATAGCAAACTTGAACCCCCAAGGCGATGGCCCAAATCCCCCCAAAAACTGCCTTGAATCACTTGGAATATTTAAAAAATTCCCCTTAATCTCTGAAAAATACCCCAAAATTGGATTCCCCCCCCCCCCAAACATTCTGATGGTGCAGCTTGCGCCATCAAATCCCCTGTGGGCACTCCTGCTTGACAGTGCCACATTATAACCAACTAGATTTTATTTATTCTGAGGTAATAAAAAAAATCATGTTACCAACAGTGACTTGTCACCTATCACATACCGTCTTGTACAACTTCTTCATCTAGTTTCCCCTTTTCTTCAGCATAATCTAAAGTGTAGCTTAATCCATTGCAGCCTCTTTGCTTTACACCAATTTTCAACCCAATCTAAAACAAAAAAAAACAAATATAAATATAAATACATGTATGTGTGTACATTATATATGGTGTCGCTTAAATTTGAAGCATATATTTTAAGTTTTTTTTTAATTTTAAAACTTAAATATGGTTTAAATTTGAGGGCGGCCTGATGTAATACCGAGTATGTGTGTTTAACTAAAAATCTGTCCGAGGCAACACGGACTAATTTTTTCATAATATAATCTTGGTCCCAGATCCCAGAAAATGTGAATATATTGTTATCTATACAGACAGATACACTTATCGATCTGCTTGATGTGACTGCGAGCCCATATTTAGTAGGGTTACTATAGAACCTTCCAAGTGAAGTAATAGGCCTCCCGGCACTACCGTCTACTCCAATCATCTTTTTATACTATAAACTCATCATGATTAAGTATTAATTTGCTTGATATTAAATATTTAATGCATTAAGCTTGCTTCAATGATAAACCTACATGATGCCTAGGTTATATATATAATTTAAATGTATTCAACAGTTTTTTTTTACTTGAAACTAGATTTTCCCCGGGAAAACGGCTTATATCATTAGATTCTAATTTAAATGGACTACAATGTAGATTTTTTAAATCAAAATCGTCGGATCTGTTTTCGAGAAATAATTGTTATCCTCTTTTTTTCTGAGTCTGAGGTTGAGCAAATTTGAGGCTAAAATTAATTTCTGGATTCCGCCTCGGGGTATGATTTTTCTCAACATGTATGCCAAATTTTGTAAAAATCGGACCAGTTGGATACAGACAGGCAACAGACAGACTTTTTTTGGGACTCAGGGGACCTCAAAATGTGTAAATCCATCAAAAATGAATTTTCACGCCATCACAATACTTCTCTTTATATGAAAAAGTAAAAAAATAAAGAATGAGAGAAAATCCAACCAAAAAAGATAAAGGAAAGAATTGGAAGTTTTGGTCTTTAGGTTTTATTTACTATCTAAAGATCCCTATGTTTTATTTACTATCTAAAGATCCCTATGTTTTATTTACTATCTAAGAGAATATGTTCTGATCTAGATCTAGATTGTCTATTCCTACTTTTACGAGGTGTTGATTTAATTGGCTAAACCAGTTGAAGCTGACTTTGTTGGAGCTCTTTCTGTTGAGCTTTACTAATACAGACAAACATAGGCATAGCATAATAGTTTGAGGCTGGTCTAGTATCATCTTCAGCCAGTTGGGTGCACTTACAAAGTGATTAGGGGTGTTCTACGGGCAATGGAAGATTCGGTTATAGTAAGACATTTGAACACTTTCAATTTCCTTCATATATTGTAAAGCCCAAATTTCGGAAGCGTATAACAATGTAGTTCGGACTACTGATATGAAGAGCTATTTCTTTGGGACAGAGCATCTGATCTAGTAGTTTTTAGTAAGTTGTGGACCCTGTAAGTAGCTTTGATTGCCCTCCTTTTCATTTCTTTACAGTAAATTGAGAACTTTCCAGATCTAGAAAAGGTAATGCCGAGGTAGGTGTAGAGTATTCTATTAGTTTGTTGTCTAAATAAGATAGTTTCAGATTTTTTATATTAGGAGATCTGTGGAGCGGTACGATTTTCGTTTTCTCTTTGTTAATCTCTAGTGAGTTTAATTTATAGTATTTAAGCAGGAGCTGGAATATCGTGCCAGGTGTATTATATCGTCTAAGAATAATAATATGAAAAGTTCGTAGACATTTTCCAGAGAGAAGCCAATGACACCCTCGTCCTAAAAGAATAAGACAGCATCACTTAAAAATAAAATAAATAATAAGGGGCTCAGGGGGTCCCCCTGAAAAACCCCCTCTGTTAGATCAATTCCTTCTGATAGGTGTTCTGATACTTTAATTGTAATTATCGCCTGATCATACAAACTTTTACTAAGCATTCTATTACTTATACCCAGAGAAGCTAATTTTGCGCATAATTTACTTTGGATAACTGAGTCAAATGTCTTCTTAAGGTCGATAAATACAGCAAATACGCACCTTCCCTTTTTTTTGAGTGTACAATTGGACTATGGATAATAGTGTGAAGATGTGGGTAATACAGCTCATGTTCCTCCGAAAGCCTGCTTGCTCGTTCAGCAACACATCTGAGGACTCTGCCCATTCATAAAGTCTTTCTACTAAGATGTTGGTAAATATCTTGGTGATCACATTCCGCAAAGCGAATGGTCTGTAGTTGCCGTGATTAGATTTATCGCCTTTTTTTATGGATCAAGCTTATTTGGCATTCACCCTAAGCTTTAAGCACTACTTCCTCGCTTAAGATGTTGTTAAACGTGTTTTGTATGCCATTCACCCCAAGCTTTATGCACTACTTCCTCGCTTAAGATGTTATTAAACATGTTTTGCAGATAGTGAATCCAACTTGAAGGAATATCCTTAAGGAGTTCTGGTAGAATTAAATCTAGACCTGGAGCTTTATATTTTTTAAGTGCGTTATCTATTTCAGATATTGATATAGATGGGTCTAAAGTAGGGAGAAGGGCTTTGATATAAGTGTTTTCAGTAATTAGGCGGGGAGGGTAGATGCACTAAAATATCTGAACCAGGATTCTACACTTATTTCGGTACTTTTTTTAAAGTAAATTAGGTAGGAAATGTGGCAAGATTTTACTTGGTTACCCACCGTTTGTTTACATTATTGTGTTTGAAATTTTTTTCAAATTAATTGACAATCTTAACTGGGGAATGTTCAAATATGCCTTTGGGACAAAGGAATATCACACTTCAGTAAAATAAAAATGACAATATCCGTTAGTCTAACCATCTAGTTAGGCAAAGTAACCTTTAATCCAATAAATTTTGAACAAAAGAATAGTTCACTTGGATTTAATAATAAATAAAAAAATAAATTTGGGTGGGTAACAAAGTAAAGGAGTGCCCATATTTCATTGACAGTGTTCTTAAAACTTATTGCTTTCTAAATAAATTTCCAAAATTCACTTGAGTTCAAAATTTGGGATTTTTATTCTTTCTTTAGTGAAAAAGTGAGTTTTCGTAGGTATTTTTTTTAGATCATTATATTCCCTAAGTTCAGTGAGATTTGCAAAATCTAATTTTTCTATTTAATTATCTTTTTAGAGTCTTGTATTTCAGGGTTTTCCAAGGTTTTTTTGTTGGTTGGAGTTCTAGTTTTGTTTGTTTCATAATTAAATAATATGCCAGTTGCGCTAGCTGCGTTTCACAAAGCTTGTAAAAGATTGGAATTTAAGTGATTTATATTAGGGGAATGGAAGTAGATTTCCGGTGATTTTGAAAGATTATCTTTAAATAATTCTAAATTCATTGGGTTCCATTTAATTTTAGTTTTCATTTCAGGTGGGAATTCGTTCTCTCTTTTTTTCCCTGAAAAAGCTGATTGCTATCTATCAGGGCTGCGATGTTGTTTATTGCCTCTTTTAGCTGTGTTTCTTCTATTAGATGTCCCAGATATTCCTTCCTTTTCCGGAGTTACTTCTAAAGTTCTTTTTTTAGCGTTATTGGTGATAGAAACATTATTTCTCTCTAGTTTTGTATCTGATCTCTAATGATTAATTTATCATAATTTAAAACTGCGAATTTCCCCTGTTTCCGTATTTCATGAAGTTCCGGTATGTGTTGTTTTCTGATGTCTCTAATATATTGTGGGAAATCTTCATTTATATATTGAGTTTTTTGCTTTTGATTAAATTTAGCTTGCTTCAGTTCGTTATGAGATTAACGACCCTTTGAAAACTATTTAATTCCCATTTATCCAGGTCTATTTGTAGTTTATCTCTTGTGAAGTTCAGTAGAGAGTTTTCCAGGTCCGTTATACTTTCGGGTTTAGATTCAGGTAGGCTGTAAATAATAAGATTGTTTTTTCTCACTTCTTTTTCTAGATTTTCTTCTTTCGTTCTGCTATAATATATTCTTGGAAGTTTTGCTGTTACTTTGTCAGCATTGCGCTGTCACTGGACCTTACCAAGGCCTTTGACTGTATTCAGCACAAAATACTTGAAAGAAAGCTTGACCATTATGGTTTAAGAGGATTAGCTCTAGAACTTATAATGTCCTTTTTAGAAGAAAGGTTTCAGTGTGTTTCATTTAATAATAAAGAGTCATCTCTTCTGCCGATCCTCCATGGAGTCCCTCAGGGCTCTGTATTGGGGCCTCTCCTATTTTTTTTATACGTCAAGGACCTCCCAGACTTTAACGAAATTGATACTAGGTTTGCGGATGATTCAACTTACTTAATTATTTCAAAGAATAGAAGTGACCTCAAGGCTAGAGCCGAGAGAGTCAAAATTCTCTCAGAAGACTGGTTCAGAGCTATTGGCCTTACTTCAAACTTGAGTAAGATACAAACTATAACCTTCTCCCTTAGAGAGTATAATAGAAAAGAGACTATTAAAGTACTTGGTATTAACTTTGACCCAATTCTCTGCTGGGAGCATCATATCAACAATCTGTCCAACAAGTTGGTAAAATCTATTTTTATCTTAAGAAAACTGTCGACGTATCTAGAAAGTGATATTCTAAAACTTGTGTACTTCTCGTATTTCCACAGCAGAATGACATATGGTGCCAAATTATGGGCTGGTTCACCAAAAGCCTCAAGAATCTTTATATTACAAAAACAGGCGGTACGTACCGTCGCTAAAACCAACAGTCGAGAGCATTGTAAGCCTCTATTTATGAAGCTTGGAATTCTTACGCTCCCATCACTCTTTATTTATCTTATTCTCTCAGATATTCACAAGGAAGCAGCCAACAACTTGGTGAATAGACAAGAACATCCATACCTAACAAGACATTGTAATAACATTGTGGTACCATCTCACCGATTGTCTAAAACAACCAACTCTCCTGACATTCTTGCGGTCAAAAGATACAATGTACTCTCTCAAGCAGCTAAAAACCTTAAACTGGAGCAATTTGATGCAAAACTCAAAAACTACCTTATCTCTCAAGCATTTTATTCTGTAGATGAATTTCTGTCTGAATGCAGTTTCTAATATTATTTGCCTAGTACTCTCTTTGACGTTTGCCAGAAGTTTGTACCATATAAGATACAGACTTATCGGCAAAAAAAAAAAAAAAAAAATGGATTTTGACATTTCTTCTCTTAACTCTTTCATCTTGTTTTTAATTTTATCTTTAAAATCGGTTAAGAGAGCAATAAACTATCAATTGTGACTCTTTTAAGTTCTAAAAGAGTTTTTCTCTCAGTAAACACCCTCCAGACGTCATGCAATTACACAATGTAAACATAAGTGGGCAATCATTCTTATTTACATTAGTTATAGAGTTCAAATAAGTAATAAAACTCTACTATATTGATGCCCCTCCAACTTAAGCAAGCAAGCATATAAGATTTTTATTGCATTTATTAAATTAGTTTCTAGATTTGAATGGTCATTACAGGTTTTTTGTATTGTGTAACTGATACACCTATACCCAAAAATTCACAGACAAAAAACAAACTTACAGCTTTAGGTTCAAGGTCCATAAGTTCTTTGATCCTATTAACAGCTGCTGGTGTCTGAAAAATAAGAATTGGAAGCATTATTAATGTAAAAAATAGTCAAGGGAGACAGCAAACTTTTAAGAACAATGTTATAATATTTGCTTAATACAAATAAAGAAGAATTAAAACATGTTGAAGAACAAACTGGACCACAAAGTTAACAAGAAAACTAAAATTCAATTATATAATTCTACTTGCATTCATACTGCCCAAATCATCATCTTTATGGGCCCTTAAAAATAAAATAAAAACTGACATTGATAAATTTATCATTTTACAATATAAGAGGAGTTACATAAGGCTTCATATGAGGGGTTTAATCCATCACTATATTTCATTTCCATTCAAGATCAGAGTAAGTACTAAATAGCAATCAACACTTAGGCTCTATGCACACTAGAGATTCCGGAATCCGCTTCGCTGATGAAAGATTCAGACAAAAAAAAGAGCCAAAACAAAAAAAAAAGAAAAGGCGTTTTATTTAATTGCTAGGCCTATACGATAAAAGTAAACATAGCCACTAATACCTAGCATGAGCACCATGCGGGGTGGGGGGTTGAAGGCTATTTTAATAAAAATTTAAAGAAGATCCTCCTTCAAAATGTTCCTATCTTTAAGAGAAATATAGTAAAGCATGTGATTACAATAATTTGTAGAAGGTTGGCGGCGTTTGAGGACAACATTAAAATAAAAAGAATTCTCAGTAATCAGGCCGCGATATTTTAAAATGTTAAAATCAAAGTTGTTAGTGAATTTCCAAAGAAAAAAATAACTTTTTTTTATTTCTGTTTAATCTATATAAATAAAAATTAATGTTTGTCTGTCTGTCTGTCTCTAAACCGTTCATCCGATTGTGATGAAACTTGGGGGAATGGTCATGCCCGGGAAGGTTTCTGAGTTAATAAAACTATGTTCCGATTTCGGTATACAGGGGTACGGGGTACAAATGTCAAAGTAATAAAAACCCATCATGATGCATATCGTTGAAAAGCTCTTTAAGAGTACAGTAATGGTTAGACGCATGCCCATAGAAAATTTAAATAAAATGGGAGCCAACTTGAAGCAAGTTTTGATCAGAATTTGTGAATCCAGAACTACAAGTAACAGTTTTGAATATAGTAATTAATAGGTAATTAAGGGAAATTGACCCTAAAAGTTACTCATTAATGGATGCAATATTGAAAATGAGTGACTATTATGGAATGAAACTATACCAGTATTTTTACCAGGGAGATGACAAATATGTGAGACAAATTAGGATTAGATACCTCAAAAAATGAACACATACCCCCGTTGACATTTTTGAATATAGATATATGGCGGTCATCTTAAATTTAATCAAAATTTTTTGACATCCTAATTTTTATCATTTAATTCATTGACTGATTTTCAAGCTGCGGAGAGAGTTAAGAACATGGCGGAGTTCTACACACAAGAGTTCCGAAATACAGAACCCTAGCTATACTTAATCGGCTACTAAACAACTACTGACTATAAGGACCTTAACTAAACTGTAAGGATTGAGGCCTGACCAAAAGTCAGCGAGCGGCAAGAGAAATACAAAAAGTAAGGGGAAGAAGAAGCTGAGCGACAGAATCTCATATCGGAATCCTAGTATAAATAAGGCCAAAGACAATGTTGCATCATAATAATTATTGACATTAATAATTTTTCTATTGCTTAAAGACAAAAATTGAACATGAATAGAATTATTTACCAATATCAGAGCTGCTCGAGTAGCTATAGGTTTCCTGGCTTTTACTGCTCTCACAGTAGCTGCTGCAGCCATTCGAGTGACAGTGGCCATCATTTATTCGTTTTTACCTGTGGAAAATAAATGATGAAATAATAAAATTACGTTGAGCACATATGCACCATATCATTTATACCTACAATAACTTTAACGCAAGGTACAAGATCATATCAAAATTACACATTCATGTACAATTTGCATCCTATACTCATCTACAAATTAGAGTTTACAATGACAGCGTTGGAAAATAGAACAAATGGGGAGGGGAGCCAAAATAATAATTGCCTTTTATTCAACATAAATAACACAACGAGAAGAGTCTTACAGAGGTACGGGATTCTTAATAAATAGTATATATTCACTGCTACAAGTATTATTCTTGTAGGATCTGCAAACTTATCTGGAATTTTAGGAAGTGCAAAGACAGAAGAAACCCTCTAACATCTGACGCTGAAAATTCTAATGTGGAGGATTTCTACAGCCTTCAGCTAAGTGAAAAATTGTAGATACAATGTGATAATGGGTGATTTGAATTTAAAAATAGGACCAATTAGAAAAACAAAAAATGTCAATGGTGGAGGGGTGTGAGGCTAAGGATAACCACATAGTGGCTTTATATTTTCCCACAAATGAGTGGGTCTACCTGAGCTGTCAGAGTAATTGTACGTATTAGGGGAAATATAAATCTATATCATTGAAGCTTACTGTGTGTGTGTGTTAGAAATGTGTGACGATAACAAGTAAAAGTTGATCGATTTTGGAGAAATTCGGTGCAAACGTTCATTTTATCAATGCCCAGGACGAGTTCGTTAGACAATGTTATCCACCCAAGAATGGACAATGAATTCGTGAAGAATTTGTGAGCAAAACTCGCACAAACATTTTAAATCAGGGAAAAAATTCTATTTCATCTATTCGATAAGACAAACATGTTTTTAAACAATTATTTAGTAAAACCAATTCAATACCGCTATGAAGTGTTAAAGATCGCTAAAATATATACGTATGGGTGGTGTAACACAACGTTTACACCAATATCTTATGTTCTAACATATCGATTTTAATAAAACAACTTAAACCATTATGTACTATTGAAAAATGGATGTAAAATTTAAACCTTATACAAGCAGATTTTTTTTTTTTTTTTTTTCAGGGAATGAAAAAACACCACCAATGTTAATTAACAGGAAATTTGTCGGTCATTTTTTTTTCATTGTAGAGTAATAATTTTCATTCTATTAAAACACTTTTAAGACCTCGGGACCTAAAAAAAATTTGCTATAAAGAGATTTTCATTGTAACAAACTTCTGCGTTATAAAGAAGTCCGACTGAATTTAAAAAATAATATTTAATAATATACAATGTATTATTAAAATACAGTAGAACCTCGATAATTCTGACCTCTAAAATCCGGAGCCTCGAAAATCAGGACTGCCTACTGAAAAATTTAATAACTAGAAATTCTATAAAAATAAAATCCAAAAGGTGAAAGTGGGACATCTCTTGCAAAAAAAGTATGGTGTGGGGTCATTTAAAACGAAAAAACATACTGCAATACGTGTCAAAGCTAGATTCTGAAGAGGGGTCAAAAAACCGGAAAACGTTACGAACGCCAAATGATACCCTTTAGAAGATGCGATGTACATATGGTTTACCCAAAGAAGAAGCTTAGGCGCACCTTTATCAGGTTCTCTCGTCTGCGAAAAAGTTTTTTTTACAGCATATTCGAAAATTCGGACAAATCGGTAATTTGGACAGTGTCTGGTCCCAATTAGTCCGAAATATCGAGGTTCCACTGTAAAATTATTAATTTTAAAAAGACTAGTTTTCAAATAAAAAATTGGAAGAGGACTTGAAAGGAAGATTTCAAAGAGGTTTTTAAGCAGCTCCATGAAAAAAGACAATTTAGAACCTACTTTTTGCGGATCTGCTAGAAGAAGGCCATTTATGAATTAGGTCGCGTGGAGACCCATGCGACAAGAAGTGTGGCACTTCTTTAGATTGATACTCCCCTTATAAACAAAACAGAGGGGAGTAACAATCTAAAGAAGGTGTATGGAATGTTCTTCTTTAGACTGTTACTCCTTATAAAAACGGATGTGTGATATTCCTTTTTCCCAAAGTACATTGGTCTACACATTCTTTTGTCTTAATAGTTGTTTGGTCAAAGTCATATATCTAAAAAAAACATAGAGGAGTAACAATCTAAAGAAGTACTCTAAGTGTATCGTATCTGGACCTAATTATCTAGTATCCATATCTAGTATCTAGACATATTAGGGACCTAGGTTTCCATGGGCACTTTTGATCCAAAAACTGTATTCAATCCTTATTTGAACACTATGGGAAGATGGTAATAACATGCACCCTGATTTGAGAGAGCTAAAACTAATAAAAAAGTATTTTACTCAAGATACCATATAAGTATATTGTTATTTGTAGTACACATGATCATTTATACATGATTAATTATGTATTAACAACCTAACACTTCTACCACAGGCTAAAGTTTAGAATAAAACCCTTTGCCCCAGTAGTGATAAGATTAGAATAAAATAGTGTTGTAGTCTTAGGAACCATATTCTAAAGCTGTTCCTATTCTGTCTGTCTAATGACTCATATGCTATAATGAACAAGAAATCTGCAGTTATCCATACAGTCGAGAATCGCTTTACAGCACAATTTCACTTGATTTACACACTTAAGAGATTATAACTCTTTGTAAAAACAGTTCATTTTTTAAGATTTAATCATTTGAAAGATTATATCTATGTAATTAATACATTTTAGACATTATATCCTGTTTGCTAAACAGAGCATTCGTGTGCTGTTGTAAAATTATACTACTTTACGCAAGAAAAAGGTAGTAAACGTAGTATGACGTATACCAAAGTTCTTTATCACAAGAACTTACTAACCCACAAGGTGTACATTGACACACTTATATTTTAACCAAACGATGAAGAAAATCTTAATCTCCAAACAATTTTCGTAAAAAAGACAATCCTTTCAGATTTAATTTGTCATCAACTAAACATAACCTGATGTTATTACAACCTTCCTTTAAGAAAACTGGAAAATGCGAGCATTTCGTAGAACACCCGAAAACAAGGCATAGTTATTTCAACAAAATTATGGAAATAAAAGCAAATGTTAAAAAGAATCTGTAGTATGTTGGTAAATTGTTGACAAGCGAGTGACTTAAGTTAGAGTTAGCACATTTGTAATGCACGCACACATAAGGATCACTTTATTAACTTTTCCACTAGTTTGTTTTATGTTAACTCGAAAGAGACAATACTATAATTCACTTAAGATCACTACGACACTAACATTTCACTTTCTAAAACCAACTTAAACGCACATAATATCAAAAAAGAAAATGCTTTATCCCTAACCTGCTACGCGTTCGTAAGACAAGACATAGGATATCTTATAAACATTGTCTTACAACCCATACTATATGATTAATACTATAGACAAGCAAAACTTCAAAACTAATATGATCATTTAATCAAATATATTTTTGATAAAAAGAAGAAAATGCTTAATCCAGAAGTTCGCACTCTATACCTTTGGTGATTGGAGTTGTAGGACACAAAGATTAAGTCATATTGAAAAAGTTGATGCGGTTCGATATTAAGCGTACAATAATTTAAATAATAGCACACACTTTTAGTTTCTTAAGAAAAAAATATAAAATTTACACAATTTGCAGTAACTTAACCTAAAAACAGCTGATATTTTTTCTGATCAATTTACAGGCCGAAGAAAGCCGAACGGGCTCGGTAACCTCGTGACGTCATATTCGTGTCTCCCCGTAACAGGTCCGTCTGATCAGTTTATTATGCCCCCAGAATTCTTCGGCAGTACATGTCCGCCATAACTGCTGGATGGCTGTATGTTGGTTGGGGAGCACCTCTCTTCGAGACCTATTACGGCCTCATGCAGCATTCTCCTTCAGAAATCAAGGAAAGGTTACTGAAGGCACTCGACAAGGAATACAATGTAAGAAAAAATCAACTTGAAGCGTTAAATCGGAAATATTTCAACCTTTAAGTCGACCAACCTGCAAATCAGTGGCGTGTTCGTGTGTCTTTTTACCGTCATCCTGGTAGTGAGGTGTTGCTGGTCCTTTAAAAACGTTATACGATCGGAATAAATCTCGATGAAACCGTGTAACTTGTGTTTTGTGAAGGTTCTGAAAATTGGGTATTCTCTGTGATGCCACCAATCCCAGGAAAGTACTACCCTTGCCTTTGATGTCTCTCCTTTCCATGAACGTCTAGTTTTACTGCGCCTGCGCACTCGTCTATTAATGACCGAGTCTTAAAATTTTTATCATTTTATTAAAAATTTCCTTCATATACAGAGTTCAAGTGATAATTCTTTTAGTATCACTTTATCGCATCCTAATGATATAGTCGGTAAAATTTTAAATAGCTTTTTCCGAATTCAGTGTTCTAAATAGGACCAGCATGTAAGTTCATTCGTATTTTATTACAAATAAAACACGGCTCGAACCTTTTTTTTTAATCAAAATTTTATATTAATTTCCCTATTGGTATATTTAAAATATTGCCTTTTTATAATATGTTTACCCTGTGAATATCGCTGTTAACGTGTTAAATTATCTCAACGCGATGCCGAACACCTGATGTCAACACTTTCAATATGTTTCTTATTTTAACCAAACTTGGTAATTCTAAAGATTTGTTGTATGAAATTGTTCAGGTTGTGGATATGGCTGCAGTTTTGGAAATCGTCAGTATTTTGGAGAGAACTCCGATCACAAAGGAAGCTCTTGAGGTTGGTTCAATTCTTACTCAAACCATGCTATTACCCCCTACCCTTAATATGGTAACGTCCAGTGTCATATTTTTGACTTGCTTGAATTAAATTAGCTGAGAGTATATATTTCTGGAACTGTGTCATAATTCTGTCCACTACATTATCTAGTGCTGTTTAGATGTGGAACTTGTGTTTACAATGATCCTAAATTCTTATCACTTCATGTGTCAATTGAGTCATTCATCAAGATTCGTTTAAGCATGGATTGTAAAGGTATTTAGTACCTTTTTTTATTCAGTGAATAAAATTGAAGTTTCAGTATTGATATCTAACAGTGACTGTATGTGGTTTTAAAACCAGTAAGTTGGGTAATTTAACTTTATTTAAGAGTGGTGTAGATACTTTAAGGCATTTATGGAAATGCCTTTATAGGGTATTAGGTGATGAATGCATATCATAAACAAGAAAATGTATGTCACAGATCTTTTAAGTTTTCAACTGTAATATTGTAAATTAAAGGGAAATTCATATTTAATCATCTTCTATTATTGGAGTGTCTTTTTTTAAAGAAATTTAATGGGGAAAAATAATCTTTTCTCCAGGCATTTAAGTTAATAAGATAACCGAATTCTAAAGGTAATTATAACTCACTCCTTATGGAATATAGGTCCATTTCAAATTAATCTCACCTAAAAGAACTGTCGATTAGGTGACCACACGGATAACAGTTCATTCTTACTAATTTACTGTGTGTGGTTGATGATAAACTTACTTTAATCTAATTATGTAGTATATATTTAGGCTTATTGTTGTAAATCTAAATGCTGGAATCGAAAAAAATAAAAATCCGTAGGGGAGGCGATGGGAGCTTGAGAGTTTAGGGGTAGGGATTGGGCAAACTGGGCAAACAAAATTATCACTGGAAAACCTTACGATAACCACTTTGCAGCCTTATTTTTTTCCCCCACATTGGTGTGGAGGCGGTGTTGAGTGGAATATCAAGGGTACAATGACATCATTCAATCGATCCTATCAGACAAATGCGATACTTAAATTTTACATTTGTCATTTAGTTCCTTAAACTGCCACTAGGTGAGTTGGACATCAGTTCGCAATTTAAGCGACTGGTGCACAAATGTTATACTTACCATCTATTGTATAATATTTATCATCTCTAAAGCTGGGTTTACATGATCCAAGTATACTTGGTCCATGTAACTTTGATCAAATCTACTTGGTCCAAGTGTTTGTGATAATTTGAAGTAAGGTTTACACGCTCAGTCCGAGTAACTTTGATCAAATCTACTTGGTCCAAGTGTTTGTGGTAATTTGAAGTAAGGTTTACATGATCAGTCCTAGTAACTTTGATCACATCTACTTGGTCCAAGTGTTTGTGGTAATTTGAAGTAAGGTTTACATGATCAGTCCTAGTAACTTTGATCACATCTACTTGGTCCAAGTGTTTGTGGTAATTTGAAGTAAGGTTTACATGATCAGTCCTAGTAACTTTGATCACATCTACTTGGTCCAAGTGTTTGTGGTAATTTGAAGTAAGGTTTACCCGATTAGTCCAAGTAACTTTGATCAAATCCACTTGGTCCAAGAGTTTGTGGGACCTTGAAGTAAGGTTTACACGATCAAAGTATACTTGGTCCGCATTTGAAAAAAAAAAAAAAAACTGTGAAGAGTGGCCATGTCCTGCCCTTTTTGGTGGACAATGTGATTTTCATGATCCTGAGTACGACCTAGTTAGTAGACCAATAATCAAGTTGATGGTAGTTAGTCACTAATTAGGTTAGCTAGTCAAATATTACTCCAAATCAAAGTGTTCCCATATCAAGGGTCTAGTATCTACTTGATTTTTGGTCTACTAACTAAGTTCTTACTCAGGATCATGAAAATCACATTGTCCACCAAAAAGGGCTGGACATGGCCGCTCTCCACCAGTTTGTTTTTTTCAAAAGCCTATTGCTAACCTATGTCCCGCAGACGAACTTAGCCGACCACATATTCTTAAAAGGCTCCAAAACATTTACTTGTACACAAAAATTCTAGCTTGATGTTAGTCAGACACTTTTTTGCACGCTATCTCCTGGACTAATATTAACTGTCAAAGTTTAACCTTTAATTTGACTATGAATTACATTTGATTAGTTTCTATTTCTGTTCTGTGTAGGTGATATCTTTAATATCGATGTATGTGATAGTTAAAATTAGGTCAATAATATGAACAAATTAAGCCTTGATAAAATTCTACGGACTTTTAATTCTGAGCAAGAATGTTTTTATAGTGTCTATATAGGGGAAACCCTCGGTGCACCAATTTCTGTCCTTTATTAGGGGTCTCCGCTAACTGGGAGGACCTCCAAATAGCCACATAAGGCGGTTTCCTATATTTTGTCTGCTATTGTAAGGTTAATGTCAACAAATATAGAAATTTAAACATATTTCAATAAAAAATGAAACAAGTTATTCCTGTACTTTTCGTACTAAAATACTGAATTAAGGCATTTTAAAGCTTACCTAAATTTATTGCATTTTTATCATTACCTGCATTACTGCAGGTAAATCATGTAATGATAAAAATAACTATAAGTATGTTGAGACCTATATGTTGCATTATTTCTAGGTTTTAAAATAAAAGTTAATATATAATGGGACGAATTTATTCAATCATATTGGATTGTTTACAATGGTTTTATTCAAAGTGGTTTCTCAAGTTTAATTTCAATTTAATAAGTCAATTATTTGTACATAGTAAGTATATGATCAAGAACATGTAGTTTTATGTACATATAAATGTACCAAACATGTTTTATGGTCACCCTTTCTTAAAAGATAACTATCAATACAGCCCTATGAAAACAAGCAAAGAATAAATCATAAACTAAATTCAATAAGTACCACGTAATTAATAAAAAACAAATATGAAAAAAACATAATATGAAGCTCCTTTGATGATTTCAGAGAATACCCAAGACCACCCTCTACAAAATAATTTTCTTATTGGGTCAATGTAATGTGGTCAATTAGGTTTTTTATGTTTTTGTAATACAAGTATAAAAACAAATTTCGATGTTACATAAAAATGTTTGTGTTATTGAGGTGTGTCCGTTAATGGAGGTTTTACTGTAGTAGTATGTCTTGAATCTTTAGAATTCAAACTAATATTATTTTCATATTTCTCCCTATACCTGCAATTCTTTACCACTTAATTTATAAAATCAAAGTTCCAATGTAGATTTTACTTGTACAACGTGTTAAAAATTACTTAATGTAGTAATACTATTGATGCATTGACTCACTTTTCATTCAAGTGCAACATTATTGCTCTATACTTATATATTTAGACGACATATTACACTAGACACACAGTGATACTTGATTAATTGGGATCTAGGACAGTCTTGATAATAAAAAAAATACGTGTGGTGTCGCGGGACACCCGGTAGGAACGAAGTTCCTTACATTTTTCATTAAATATAAAATCACACTGCTAAGTACGATACATTGCTAACTACTCATTCCAATAAATATATAAATATATTTTTGACTCAATTAGAAAATTATTATTAGTAAAAGTATTACATAAAACTTATTACAAAAATCCCTTGATCTGCTTATGAGCAATATTATTTTATTACATCAATTTATACTTATATATTTACAGTTTTACTGGTTAATAATTTAACACAGTCAATTTCTGACGATTCTCTTGGTGCACTTTCCATTTTAAATAATATACGAATACTTTTCTCAATGATAGAAACAATAATTGAAAAAAAGCGTTGTTTTGTGGATAAATAGCAAGTTTGACAGGAAGAAGGAGTAAGAGAGAGAGATGGAAAGATAGAAGAGTTGGGATTGCGCACGAAAGGATACCAAACCAAGTATAGTAGAGGGGGAATCACTCTACATTCTTAATATTCCACCTATATTAACTACAAACTCATCACTTCGGGCATCAACTTTTAAATTTTTTTAAATATATCACATAACTGTAAAAAAAAAAAAAAACTGCTGCTTGTATCAGGTTGAAATTTTACATGCCTGTTTCAATTGTACGTTAGACGATGTGTATGAAGTTTTATTAAAATCGTTACGTTAGAACGTAAGATGTCGGTATCAACGTTGTTTTCTTTATTTAAAACGTTTAGGTCCGCTTTAATAAATTTAGCGATCTTTATCACTTCACAGCAGAGTCGGTGTTCGTTTTAATAAAAACAATTATTTATAAAAGTTGTTTGTCTCATGAAATAGATAAAGTTGGAATTTTTTCCTGTCCTAAAATTCCAATTTTAAATTTGAAGCTTACGTTTATGCGAGCGTTGCGGTGAACGCTTAGGCGGATAACGTTGTCCAACGAACCTGTCCTGGGCATTGGTAAAATGAACATGTGTACCAAATTTCAACTAAGTCGGTCAACTTTTACACAAGTTATCGTCATCTGTAGATTTCGTGACGCTTTGTTGCGTGACGGTGGTTTTGGTCGTTTTTTTTTTTCGGATTCACTCCCGGGCTCCAGAACGTGCCATAAGGAACTTCGTTCCAAAAATCTGGATCATTGAATTGAATTGAAATATGCATTTAAATGGAAAAATATCGAGTAACTATTAGGCCGTCTGCACACGGGGCGATATGAAAGCGATACAACAGCAATACGATATTGCCGATATTGGCGATCTAAAAACAGGGCATCCTCACATGGGGCGATATTTTGTTGTCAACTCATACCTGGAACTCTATTAATTTTATTCATTTTCAATGTGTTATTATATAATTATTAGTTATAAGTTTAAATAGATTATAAAAAATACGAAATCTAATATTTGCAGTAATCTTTGAGGAGAATATTAATAATTTTGTCGAAAAAATGAATGTTTAGTCCAATCAATTTTGTTTGTTTAAGGGGAGTAACAGTCTAAAGAAGAACATTCCGTACACCTTCTTTAGATTGTTACTCCCTTCTATTTTCTTATAATGGGAGTAACATTTTAAAGAAGTGCCCATTTTTATTTATTTAATAGGGAAAAAACATAATTGAAAAAAAAAAAAAAAAAATTTCAAATAAATAAAGGAAAATGTAGTCATCTATACTCATATATATTTGTTTTATATTATTGATAAATAGTATATTATGTTACAAGGCTGTGAAGTGAGTTTTTTCTTTACCGCGGCAATTACATTTACTGTCGAGCGAAGCGAGACAGTAAATATTGCCAAGGTAAAGAAAAAACACTTCAAAGTCGCGTAGCATATGCTATTTTTTCCGAGGTAGCAGACAATGAAAAAACATTAAATATTAATCACTAATCAATATATAATAATAACAAATATTAGTACATACTTAAGACTTATAAAAAGAAACCTTAAAATGAGGTTACACTATAAGAAAAGATAAACAAAACGCATTGACATCTAGCGGATTTTTATCGTACTAGAAGCATATCTACAAAGACTGCAGCACTACTAACGGAAGTTTTGACAACTACCCGCCGTAAAGAAAAAATCTTTTAATGCCTAGGACGTAAAAGATTTTTTCTTTACAGCTAGGAGTAATGAAAAGATTTTTTAAGTCCACGTAATGAAAAAATGGATTTTAGCTATGTTTTTTAGGCTCTAAAGTTACTATTTCACAGCCTACCACGGAAAAAATACATTTATTTATTTGTTTTTATATTAGTTTTTAACTTTATTTTCCCTTTTTAGTTATTTTTTTTCTCAATTAAATACTAATTAGCATTATAATGATGATAAATATAATGATGCTTCCATTCATTTATGTATTTGTTTTATAAAATACATAATACAAAAAAACATAAACGGATTATCGCAGTCACATCATTTCTGGAATACTCCGTGAGGGTAAAATCATATAACAAATGCAACCCCTGCAATATCGCTTCAAAGTTGCTTCCTTGCAGGTCACCCGCATTGCAAGTATCGCACCCACCGAGTGTATCGCCGACAGATTGCCTCCCTATCGCCCCGTTGGTGGGTCACCGCTCCTTTACCTAGGAAGCAACAGGGTGGCAATATCGTATTGCTGTTGTATCGCTTGCCTATCGCCCCCTGTGCTGACGGCCTTAAACAAACGTTAACATTGTCAGATTTAAAGTGTACTGTGTAATTTTTAAAATGTCTAGTACGTATGTATTCTAAAGAAGTCAGTAATTTGATGAGCTATAGTTAAATGATTAAGTATCCATATAATATTTTATTAGGATTAGGAGGAAGTTAAGGTGAAGTGCTACATCTTATTTGATTGTTTTTTTTTTTTTGTAAAAATAGCACCTTTTATCAGATTAGTTAGTAATAAGAACCAGTGGGTTTTTTTAGACGGTTCGTATAATTTATTTTAATATTTATTTTGTTTTTAGACTACAAGACTGGGAAGAGATATCAATGAGCTGCGTAGAAAAACAAAGAATGAATCTCTGGCCAAACGGGCCAAGGAGTTGGTTAAGCGATGGCGTGACTTGATCTTGAAACAGACCGAAGCTGAAAATAATCAACAAAACGGCGGGAGGACAGCTGGAAAAAGACCTATATCTCCTGCCACATCTGTAGCAAACAGCGACGATAGAAGCAGTCCAGGCCTTCCTGAAGCAGTACCTAGAACACATGCAAGTAACAAGAGACTGAGGAAAACCAACTCCGAGGCCCCTCTCATCAATGGCGGCAGTCCCGAAAGTTCAGAGCCCGTCGTCACTCCCTCTCCTTCTAACAATAGGGATATTGTAAAAGAGAAAATAGCCCGTATCGCTCGGGTACCTAAAGTCAAAACGACACAGGAACTCGTGGCAGGGTTGAGGGGTGACAAACCTGTAGCGGCCTCTGCCGACTTGGCCAAGAACAAGACGGAACATATCGCTAGGTTCTTGAGGAGTGAACCTGAGGACGAGGATGTACATGTAGACGTGGAGGAAGTGACCCCCAACCCTGCAGGTACTTCTCATCCCAGGTTCACTCCTCCTGACAGTATTCTAGCACGCTTACCTCCCCTAGACCCGTCGACTATAGTGTGGTCTGACTCCGAGCCTCCCTCGTCTCCTCCTCCATTGTGTCCGGAGTCCTTCAACGAACGACAGATCGACGGAATCAACGGTAACCTCGCCGATCCTTCTGACCCTTCGTCCTTTGTAGAGTTCCACCAGGTCCTCACGAGAACCTTGACCAACGGAGACATCATTCATATACTGCCTTATGTCATTATCGACTGATTACCCCTGTTCCATCCTCTCGATATGAAGAAGACACTCCGATTTCTCTCCACTTTTGTTTACATTGTTTGAATCTTCAATAGTACGGTTCGGTTAACTGTCATACTTAGTGTGAGGTAAAAAATTAAATTAATTTTTATTTTCTTTTTGTTATTTTCCGAATTAAAACAAATTAAATTTGTTCTATTAAAAATCCCGTTTTCCACTTTCTTGTTTAGTTTATTAGTTTTTAACTCACACTCAGTTGATTTGTTACCGGTTATAATTATTCTACGAAACTGTGTATATTCACCTCTTTAATGTGCCTATAGTATTAAAATATATATTTATATAGTTTCTACATTTAATAATTACTTTGAATATTTATACTTATTTAGTTCTTTTAAATAATTTTTATTTTATTCGTTCTCCTGTTGTTAGGGTTTTGACTTAGTGAGTAGAATAAAGTTCTAATTCGGCTATCTACGCCCACCAACTTCAACATTATACTGCGGTTTTATTTGGGAATTAAAAGGGAAACATTACTATTCTGAGTCGTCTCAAAATGTTTTCCATGTGATATTTCTCCATAATTCTTTTTTTACTTTTGATATAATTTTTTTTTATTTACTCTTATTCCCTAAGAAGAGGTTAAACTAGACTGAAAATATAAATTTAATCTCATTGTTCCCTGTTTTAGTTATTCTGAAGGCTGTAATTTTTTTACACTTGGTGCTAAAGAACAGTTCCAAGTATTTCTTTATTGTACGAATCCAATAATATCGCACCTCAAGTTCAAATTTTGATCACTTTGAATTCTGAAAAGCTAAAAACTAGTTCAAAATTTTTGTAGTGTTGACTTTTTAATCGTTCGAAATCTCTTATAAAGTTAATAATTTCCTTTTTATGATTTGGTTGACGGTAGTAAACCAACTAAAATAAGTGTTGTTCTAGTCAAACTCGAATAACTCTTATTACATCAGATTCATGATCCTATATACCTCACCTTTGTAAGTGCTCTCTTAAATTCAATCTCGGCCACCTAATTTAACTTTGTGCTTGCACTGTACTTTAAGAGAGCAATGTAATTCTTTACCCCGTCAATTGGAACTTTAATCTACTCACTTATTTTTATTTGTTTTTAATATGCAATGAAAATTGTTTCTTTGGATCATAAAATTTTTTGTTGAATAGTCATTGTAATTAATTTATTTAGTTTTTTTTTATACCAGGGAAATTGGTGTTTTGAATTGAATTTTAATTTAAAAGAGAGAGAGATAGAAAAAAAATAGCAAGTGGCGTTTTTATTTTTTTTAAAAAAAGTATCTAGTCAGATGGGCTTATGTCAGCCATGTAAATTCTGGTAGTAAATTTTTATTCTAAAAAAAACAAAAAAGAAATAAGATTATATTGTTATTCAAATTTTTGTGTCTTCAAAAAAATTACCACTTGTTCACTGAATATGTTACCAGTAGAAAACATTCCCATCTTCTTCATATGCTTTTTGTAAATGGAACGATTCGAAGTCTGTGCCTTGTTCCCTGAATTTCAGGTGGCCTTTTCAATTTAATTTAGGGATTTTATCATTTTTCTGTTAATAGTTTCTGATAAGTTGTCTATTTAAATTTTCCTAATTTTAATGTCCCTCCCCATATATTTTTTTTTAATTGTTCATAATGTGCATAATATCGTTATCTTGCTTTCATTTGCCAATTTTCTTGTGGTATTTGAAATTGAAAGATATATGTTTTAGTCCTAACTTTCAGTTTCCTTAATATTATTATTTTTTTTTAAATTATGTTTTTTGATTTAATTTAGCACTGTGTACATCTTGTTAATTTAGCTGTTATATATATTGTGCTAAATTCTGTATATATTGATTAAGATATAAATTTGTCATCTTGTTTTTGTACATGTGTATTATATACACCGGTCTCATTTACACGATGAGTATAATTTTTGAAGTATATTTTCGTTTTGAATAACTCTGTATATTTTTATCTTCCTTTGTATACTTACGGTATGGTGTTTGTGGCGAAGCCCTATTTAACCATGCATGACAATGTGACGAATCTTGAAACAATGTTCCAACTAATGAAATTGTCTAAAAAAATTAAAAAGACTGAAGTTTTACTGAAGGCTAAATATATTCTAATTTTGTTATGAGGTTCTTCAGCAAGGAATTTATATTTTTCTACCTTTTTACTGTATACTTATAGATATATAACATTGTAAATCCTATTATTTATATTTAAAAAATGAAAAAGATTATGGCCAGTTAGGATAATCAAATTTCCCATTAAAATCAAATATGTATGTTGTATTCTTAGAGCTTACCTTTTTACTTTCTCATTTACATAGTATTTAGTAAATGAGAAAATATTGTGAATGCACAAAAGTCCGATTATGGGTTTTTGAACGATTTACACGTTTTGAGGTCCCCTGAATCTAAAAAAGTGGCATTTAAAAATGTTAACCACCTGTTGCATGCTTTTTAGGCTTTCGAGGACATCCTAGAAACTATTTTGCTTTTGTTAGTTCGTTCGTCTTGTTAAATATGTTTTTTAAAAAATCATTTAATGAGATATTATAGAATTTAAATACAGTATCAGCATCTATATGAGAGTTAGTCTATTTTTAGGGTTTTGTAGATACTTCTCAAAACCCTTATGCCGAGGGTGATGTGTCGGTCTGTCGCTCTTTGGTTCATAGGGCCCGAACCGTTTAAGCTAAAGTGCTGAAATTTGAAGCACGTGCAACTTTTTGACCCAATCACAAGAAGAATATACAGAAGTTAAAATTAAATATGCTCATGCCCAATTCACAAAAATGTGGTAAACTCAAAAATTTATATATTTTTTTTTTTTTACTTTTCGAGTTGTGTATTTTGAAATAATTCATGGTTGTACCTTATGGTGGGGCGATGAAAATTTCCTGATAAAATGTAATTTGTCTTGTCGTTATTATTGAAAAACATTGTGACCCCCCAGGGGATCGAACCTGGGACCCTTGAGATCGAAGAAAAAAAAAGCATAATTACATAACGGGTATGCTTGATCATCTACAAAACCCTAAAAAGTACTTGGACGCAAGTACTTCCCTGTGATTTTTTTAAATTTAGGAATGCCTTTAGGATTAAAGTGGAACCTTGATTATCCGTCTTTCTTGCTTCAGAGCTCATCTACCGAGCGCACCTCACTTTCTTTGACACCAAGCCTCCCTCTCTACCCCCAACTCGCCCAACATGTGAATATAAAGGCTCTTCCTGACAATTAGTATGCTCAAAAAAGTGTCTGGACAAACAAAGATATTTTTTAACTCTTCCCCTTTCTCGCTTAACTCTCCGTTTTTTTCTTTTTAATCATATGTCAAGGCTCAGGTCTCTTTACTAGGGTTAATCGAGGTTCCTGTGTATTTAAGTATGGATATAAGTATAAGGTGGACCAGAACATCAAAATAAGGTAAGGATTATTTTTATTCTAAATTTTTCTTAAAAGTTGATCTGTTTAAATATATATAAATATATATATATTAATGTCCGAATAAATGGATTTATGAATCCTTTAACTAAGGGTCATTTGGATCTTAAGGGAAGAGAGCGACGTCCATTAACTAGTTAAGTACAATACAACATATATAATGATTGGGCTTCAAAAAGTATTGTTCAATTGTGGATCAAATACAAATAAATTCTAATTTTTAACTTAAAATGTTGCTGGTGAAGAGGTAACACTTCTCTTTCATCTTGTTATTACCCTAAGCGTTGAAAAAAAAAAAAAAAAAATGAAAGCACAAATGGTATTTTCCCGTTAACTAGCGACCTATGTGTTGCCTGTTAATTAATATATCAAAACAGGTTAAATAATTTCACTTTTTCTTCGGTTGATTCATAAGTTTACATAGATTATGAGCTTTTATACAGAATATTTGAAGACCTTATTCTTTACGTGGATTCAACCTGATGTTTCACAATTTGCAAGAGTTCATTGATATGATTGTAGTAAATGTACAGTTATATAATGTGACTGGTAATTGGTTGAATCAGTAAGAAAATTTAAACTAAAACTTAGTACAAGGACCCGCTAAGGGTAAGCACTATAGGCCCCTACGTACGATCTGACTGTGTCGGGTCGCAATCTGGTCGGTCGTTGGCTCGGCTCTACAGGTCACGACTTTGTCAGTTGCCACTGTTTCTTCTTGTGTTACTATTAAATGGCTCCCATATTAAGCCAACATAAAAAGTTGGTTTGATAGTTGTAAATGAATATAAAATTAAACAAACAAATGATAATAAGGTAAACAAATGCCAAATTATAATGAGACTTGAATTGTCAAAACCAACTGATTATTATCAAATTGTCGGAGAGCATCGTTACACACGGTTACCTGACGTTGGGTGGCAGAGCCCAGCCGACTTAGTGGACAGACCAAGTCGGGCTAGTGCCCCGACTACACACCAGCTGATTTCTTGCCTGACCTGACCAAATTGGCCCAACTGCCCGACCAAGTCAGCTTGTGTGTAAGGTCCTTATTATATTAAGATGACCCTATTTCCTCAACTGAAATGCAAGATACTAAAAAAGTTCTTTGAATTTAACACAGGTACAGCTTAAAGTGTGACTTAAATAAATGCTTATTAAAAATTATTTAAATTTTAGAGCCATCATCCTCCCTCCCCGCCAGCAGTTTGGTTTAATTTTATTTTTACCTGGACAGTTGATCAAAAACCAGCTCGAATGGTTACCTTGCATTATAAGTACATTTGCTCCTTTTACGAAGAGGTGTAAATTAAATATTATTGATAAAACTTTTTCCAAAAAAGAATGGAAAGCAGTGTAGGAATTGGTTTTAAGTGCATATATCCTTCCATATAGTCACTAACTTAATGTCAAGAAGTAAGTTATTTGAACTGAAGTCCGGATATAGTTATAAAAGATTGATTTTTAAGAGACTTTTCGATTTTGAGAGATAACTTTTATTTCAGTGAGACTGTAACAACTGAAAAAATTGGTCCGAGACAACTCAGACAAACTTTCTCATATACATGTTCATAATTACATAGCCCAGTGTTTTCCAATTATTAGTTTTCGTATGTACATTTAATTATTATTAAACATTTCATCAAAATTAACATAAAAATAAATTCTCCTAGGTGGGGAATCGAACCCGGGCTATTTCCGTCCACGTTTTAAGCTATTTCCTCAGGAACTAGATTTTTCCTGGGAAAACGGCTTATATCGTTAGAATTGTATTTAAGAGGACTATATTTTAGATTTTTTTTTGTTTTCGAGAAATATTTGTTTTTCAGAGTTTTTGGGGGGTAGCGCCCCCAAATTTGGAGCTAAAATTAATTTCTCGATTTAGCCTCGGAGTATGATTTTTCTGAACATGTATGCCAAATTTCGTCAAAATCGGTCTAGTAGTTTAGGCTCCAGGCGTCTGCACAGACGACAGACGATTTTTAAAAAACACTTTTTTGGACTCAGGGGACCTCAATACGTGTGAATCCATCAAAATCGAATCTTCGCGCCATCACAATACTTTCTCTTCATATGAGAAAGTAAAAATCGTCGTGAAAACTTTCTCATATGCATGAGACAAAATTTAAAGCCCATACTGTTACATTTATTTATTATTAAACATAAGTATGTATAAAAATGCGTTAAAAAGATTTATACTTCTTTTCGATTCATCAATATCTCAAAAATAGATTTTTCCCGAGTAAACAATTTCGGGATATGATTATTTTGGAAGTGTAGGTCAAATCGTCAAATCTCATTGAAATAGGTCCAGAGTCCAGAAGTTTAGGCTTCACAAGTCTGAACAGATAACAGACTAAACAGACTGATTTTCCAAACCCAATATTTAGGATTAGGGGACCATAAAACGCGATAATCCATCAAAATCGGATTATATTATCATAATTGCGTTTTCTTTATAATATAATATACTACACAAATGAGAGAGTAAAAATTGGGTTTTGAGACGCCATTAGCCGGCATTCAGTATTGAATAGAGACCTTGAAATCTCAGTGAATCAAGAGGGAGATTATTGGATCTCTAAATAGTTATGTTTTCTTTACAATTTTATTCGAATTTTGTTTTAATTTGTTGAAAGTTGAAATACAAAAATCAAAATTCAATAATATTTTAAGTTTATTTTTATTTATCTATAACAATAACGGAATTATAAATTAAAAATGAAAATATTTTAGCGGCAGATGAGTATCAACTTGATAAATACCCCGCCAGTTTGTTTCTAGCTTACCCCTGAACGACATGCCACTTTCGGATTCAGCATCTGGTTAACTTTAAATTTTTCATTTCTATTCGGCTTTATAAATTTAATTTTTTTATTGTTCAGTTGGAGATATTATAAGTTTTGTGTATGTGGTTACGATCAGATTAATGGTTATTTGATTAATTTGGTAATTGTTAATATATTCTTGAAAGATATTGAAGTACCCACGGTTTTAGCTTATAGAAATGGCGAAAGTTCATTTGGAAAATGTTACTGTTCACGATAACCCAGCATCCTTTTCAAGCCCATTTCAATTTGAACTTACTTTTGATTGCATCGAAGAATTAAAAGAAGGTTTGTGAAATTATTTCTCTTTGGGTCAATTTATTTTTAAGCATCTTCATCGAATGTTTTTAAAGATAATTCCGACCTAATGGTTGATTATAATTTTAGATGTGTTGTAGAAGTTTTAGTTAAAGGTTCTCAATGTTTTCAGATTTAGAATGGAAAATGATATACGTCGGTTCTGCCGAGAGCGAAGAATATGATCAAGTATTAGATACTATTTATGTTGGACCCATTCCAGAAGGAAGACATAAGTTTGTTTTTCAGGTAATTATTTGAACATTTAACTGATATATTTTCTCCAATGTGGCCCTTTATTGTCATGAGCTACTAGAAGAAATCTCGAGTGAACTTGTTATCACTGATATGAACTCAATCCATGGTATTAATACATGATTGAAGTATCATAATATCTACCTCCAGGTTACTTAAGTTTAGTAACCTTGATAGTGCCACCTTATCACTTATACTATCAAAATATCAAACAGTTTTTTTAAGCTAATTTTTTAATCACTTATTTACGCAGGAGAAAGAAGGGCAGAATTACAGTCTATAGGGCCCCTAGACAATATTGAAAGACTGTACATACTATCGATTGTTGTAATGATGTCATACAGTCGGCTCTTGATCATTCGAAGTTGGAGGGACCTAAAAAAAACTTCCAATTATCAAATGGTGGGATGAATGAAACCTATAAGTGACTGAAAAAATGCCATCATGTATATTTTAACAAAATTTAATGCATTTTACTTACAGTATGTGAGAAGAAAAGTTCAGTATGTATGTTCACGCATGTCTCTCCAGGAAGGAAGTTCAAATTTTCAAGAGTTAGGGAGAGGAACTTCGCATTGCCACGTGTCAATATCTCCTCTTTTATAGAATTTTACTTCGAATTACTGAGTGTACCAAATTGCATTGTTTTTCTTTGAAATACCGAGAGCTTTCCTAGGGACGAACATACGGGTAATGTTGTTAAGAGGTTAAGATATATGGATGGGAGAAAACAACTGGGGTAGCTAAAAATCTATGATATATATGCACTAACACATTGTCTAAATATTCCTTTCTCTTAATACTTATTTAGACAAAGACAAGTAAACTCTCCTTTAGTATATTGAATTATTACATAGTTTAGTGCCATAAAACTTGTGCGCTGAAACTTGCGTTGGCAGATTGCTTGTTGTCTGGATCACATTTCCTCTCAGCTATCGATACATTGATTTTGTTGTTGTTTTAACCAAGTAAAAATTGATTTTGTTGTTGTTAAAACCAAGTACATACCAATTTGTATCTTTCGATGTTTTACATGTTCAAGTAACGTTAATTGTTAACATAATATACATTTTGATGTGATTTTTCATGTTTGTGCATCTATATCACAGGTTTTTAGCTATCCCAGTTGTTTTCTCCCCTCTTTAATAACATGTTTGTGAGAGGAGATTTTATGTTTATATTTTTTTAAAAAAAGCTATAGACTTTATCGTAAAACCGAAGGTACTGAAGTTCTTAGAATTTCAACCGGAACACCTTTTAAAAAAAACAACATCAAAATCAGAGCAAAAAACAATAAAGTGGGTCAGATACGATAAATTTACCTAAATAGGTACAACAGAAATTCTTTCACCCAAAATTTTATCAGAAAACTCCTGAAAATTTACGAAATAGGAGGGCCTTACAATGATATCCCTGCAAGATTCAGAGAATTGGAAATAATAAGGAAAAACAAGATCTGAATGGTATTCTTGAAAGAGAAGTTTAGAAAAAAGGTTGTTAGATATATTACACTTGAATACATTGATAATAAGAAGCACCTTGAATATAAGATGCATAACAAATATTCAAGATGAAAAAACGGGAAGAAAAAGTGCGTCTTATATAAGAAGCAATAGAGTTAGTTGTTATTGAGAGAGTTGGTAATAATTTGATAAATATATAATGTTTAGGGCACCAACTTGGGGTCTATAAACCTTTGTCTTGATTTCTTTGTTTGTGGTTACTATTTTGAAATGTTTTCCTAGTGAATTAATTTTATATTAAATAGTTATTGATAAGCTGTTGACTAATACTAATACTGTTTTATTTCAGGCTGATCCCCCTGATGTTAGTAAAATCCCTGTAGCTGATGCTCTCGGAGTTACCATTGTGCTTCTCACCTGCTCTTACAGAGGCCAAGAATTTGTACGTGTTGGTTATTTTATTAATAATGAGTATACTGACCCCGAACTCAGAGAAAATCCACCTCCAACACCTCAATTCGATAAGGTATTTGAGATTAAATTTTAAATCCCTTGTTAAACACTGTTAACACTTCCAGGATTTGTAAAGAGTCGTTCCAATTCCAAAAAAAAATCTAATTTTGGAACCACGTACAGGATTGCTACCCTATTACATTTAAAATATTGTTGTGGTTGTGTCAATTATGGAATTTACTGTGTTATTTTAATTTAATTTTATATGTAATAGAGGACAGTTTACAGAATTTAATGCCGATTATGGTTTCTTATATCTATGAATATTACATCAGAGTATATAGTGTGTTATGATTAAGATACAATAATTCCTAAAGCGATAAGATTGCTTAAATTATGACTCTTTGTCTTAAAAGTTTATTGGACCGAAAATATGACTACTATGAACATAAAACAGGAACTCTTTTCTCAACATTATCTCTATGCATAATATGCCAATGTGGGTTCGTCACTTTCTGAGTCAAGGTTAATTCCTGTCTCTTTTTCAATTTTGTAAAAAAAAAAAAAAAATCTTATCCTTTTGAGAAGCGAAGAGCGGAAGTCGGGGTCTAGAGCCAGTTATTGTGCAAGGTGAAGATGTAGCCCCTACGATGGCGAGACCCCGAGGGGGGGGGGGAGGCTCTCTCTACAAACCTCTAGACTAGACAATACAAACTTTTTTTTATTTGGTAACGCTTTTCGAGTTTATGTGGCATAGCCAAGACATGAAAATGGCAATAATAGGTATTGGCACCTATTAACAGATTGGAGCTGGAACGCTGTTACTTATTACTCAGATTTAATAGTTTAGCCCATCCCTATTGGCCAACCTGATTGTCAAAAGTTAATTCTAATTGTAAGAATAGTATAAAGGTATTGATGAAGATGTACAGCTTAATTATCTGACTGAATAACTAAATTCTATAATATTCTCTGTATTTCCCTTACATAACTTAGAATAAAATATGGGGTTTGTTTTCATGCTAGCCTAGAACATATAAGGAACATAAAGCAAGATCTTTGCAACAGGACACAATGTAAATATTTCACTTATACAAAAACAATATATGAGCTCTAATGCTACAAGTGACCACTCGAGAGAGATTGTATTCATATATAAAATTAATTAGATGCAGGAAAATCAGAAAATGTTCCTTTTATTTTGCTCAGAAGGCAGTTTCCAGTGGCTTTAGCATTTTCTATGACAATAAATAAACCACAAAGGCACATCTTTAAAAAAATCAGGTTGTACATAAATACACCATTGTTTAGCCTTGGCCAGTTATATCATATATTGCACTGTCAAGATATGAAAGTAGACATGGAATTAAAATTCAGTCAGTGAGTGGTAATGATTAATCAACAATAATTACTATAGTATGGCCCGAAATTTTTGATAGTAAGTGTTAAGAAATGCAGAATGGCCTATTATTAAGAATATAAAGTCTGTGAAGCACAATAATCGTGTTTACTCATGGAAACCATATTCTGATGGTGTGCAGCGCCCAATGGATAATAACAGAGTGTGACCATCTAGGTGGATAAGGCGCCATTTCGTCATGTGTGTATATTGTATATAATCCTTAAGTTCCATGTGTTTTGAGATTTAAGTAAGATTTTTGAAATTCCCTGCTTACTTAGAAAGACACATTCTTTTGGCCTTGTTATAAACAAAATGGTAATATTTTACATTTATTTATTATTTTTTTTTATATCTGTTGTCATAGGTTACAAGAAATATTCTGTCGACTGAACCACGTGTAACAAGGTTCAAGATTAATTGGGACGACAGTGATAGTAATGCAGGTGAAGCAAGTGGAGAAAACACCGTCGAAGGTACTGAAACAGGAGGTGGTGGACCTGCTTCGCCTCAGCTTCCTGCACCGATATTCCTCTCCACATAACTATATCCTAAAATAGTATAGTTTTAGAAACTTGGCCTAATTTCACCTGAAAAAATTAGTTTTTTTTATTGCCAACAAGAACTTTTAATTATTTAGTTCAAAGTTGTTCTTATATCCCTAGGTTTCCATTTTCTAATAATAAAACTTCTTTTGGTATTATCAAGATGGTGTATTATATATATGAATGTTTTTTTTTAATGATTGGTGTCAAATTTTATATTTGTGGGTTGTTAGAAATGGATTATAACAATTTTAGTTTTTACTTTAATACAATAAATTTGTAATTTATTTATTTTTTGGTATAATGTATGTATTGTATTATGTGCATAAAAATAGTTTTTGATCTCTGTTTTACAGTTTCACTTCTGGAGATTAATAAACTTTATTTTGGCCAAGTTATAATTAAAACTAATCCATTTGTAAAAAAAAATAAAAATCCGTGCCTTAAGTGTCCCTTCCCAATTTTAATTTTACTAAATAAAAATTTAATGTAAAAATGTTGTGAATAATAACTTTTAAGTTTTATAATAAAATATTGTTCCGTTTTAAAATGTGATGCTATATTTTTTTTTTTTTTTAATTTTTAGATATTACTACTATTAATTATTGAATTTCTGCTGAGGTTTTGAAATTTTGCTCATAATTTATCTTGATATATTTATATTTAATGTGACAGTAATGATTTATTTATGATTATTTAATTTATATAGTGAATATTTGTAAGGTCTCTTAAATGTTTGTAATTTTGGAAAATAAGCCCCATACTAAGGTTGTATGGAGTGGTACAATCATTGCTTTTTATATCTGTTTCACCCATAAATTATAAATTATTTATTAGAAAAATATTTTTATTTTTGGTTATTACGTGCACTAATCACCGTAACTTATGTACACTTAATACAACTCGTATGTTGCAAGCTAGATATGACATTAATGAGCAGAGTCAAATTCATCTTTTTACACATTTTTTGGGTATTTAATAATTAAAATTGGTTAAATAAAAAAGTCGAGTTATCAGGTAAATACATAGAAAAAGTTTTATATAAAATAAGAATACAACTTTCATGAAGTCAACTATAAATTTATTTTATCTACGATTGATACGAAATATAAACATTGTATCTCTGTTTAGATGCGTAGAAAGTGATTCTTTACGTACTTGTATTCATTGCGCATACGCGTCTCATAGTTCTGAAGAATTCCTCTTCTTTACCACCCTAGGGCGGTAAAGAAGAGGAATTCTTCAGCTTTACGCACGATTACGATAAGCGAGTTTGTTTACATTTAACAAAACTAATTTACTGATCGTTTATTAAAGTAACTGTTTATATCGAGTTTTTAGTGAAAAACAATGAGTGAATCAAGTGACTATGACGAAATGAAATGTAGAGAATAATAATCCTCCAGAAATAATTAATTCGGCAAAAAATACAACTCAAGAATAATTAATGCCATCTTTATCAAGAGAGAGATACGAACTTACATACAACAAGTGTTTTTTTTCTGTATTTATTCTTTAAATCTAACAATCGTAGATAAAGTACGGTACGCAACTCGTGCGAAAACGGCATTTTGCATTGCTCGTGTGGTTTTACTACCTGCGTTGTCGCTCGGGTGCAAACTCCACACTCGTATGCAAAATGCTACTTTCCGCACTCGATGCGTAATGTACTATTGCCTGAAATCTATTGAAATAGTTTTAGTATTACTATGAATCAGAGCGTCAGGGAGTAAACTAAACTAAGATAAGATAAATCATACCACAAGGCTCTGACTAATTATTTTGAAACTGACATCCTAAACCAATTACATACTTATTTTAATTTCTTTTCATTTTATAAGACTGAATCATTAACTAAGGACGCTCCCCGACTTGTCGGTACGGTATTTTCTGCTTTACCAATACCGCCTTCATCTCCCCACTTGTCGGTATACTTTCGGTGGAATCTTGCAGTAACAGTAGTGTCGTGGAGTGATTATGTCGTCGTCAGAAGAAGATACTACTTTACCGCTTTTGTTTTTACTGCTTGTTCGTACCGACTCTCTGTATACCGATTCCTTACCGCCCCGCCCGCATGCTCAGAACTGCGATCGCAGCGCTGCCACAGATAGAAATAGAAACTGGATATACTTACTTCGTGGATATACCTTGTATATGCAACATACATAATATATGAGAAAGTTTTGTTCAATTTATATGACTGATTTTTTAACAATAGTCCACTTTACCCTATCAAAATAAACAGTACTGTATCAGCTGTCAAAAACACAATTGATGTTATGTTTTGGAAAATTCAATATTAGGCAGGCTATTGCAAAACAATTTCTATATTCAATATTAGAGAGTGTATGGAAAACAGAACAGTAAGTTGTAGGACGCGCATTCTTTACGTTGTAATGGGAGGGGGGTGGATTCCTTAGTTATGCCACTGATTAATAATTATAAAAGGTGCGATCATTTTCTGTTATAAGTTTGTTGAGCTCACTTTCACTGTGTTAATAACAAAGAGTAATTAATCTTTTAAACCATATTTCAGTTTTTGTACGAATAAACCTTTTTCCTTCTGTATATTAAGATAATGTGTACCTACTAATGATTTTTAGAATTGTAATTATGATTATAATAAAAGTATTTTTTAAACACTTGTAAATTTGGTTTGAACCGTTGTTTGTTTTATTAGGGTTTTGTAGATCCTCCTCAATACCCTAATGGTGAGGGTAATGTGTGTCTGTCCGTTGCTCTTTGGTTCATATTTCCCAAACTGTTTAAGTATAAATTGAAATTTAAAATACTGGTGTAACTTTTTGACCCACACATAGGAAGATACAAATTTTATATGCCCATGCGCAATTCCCAAATGTGGGGTAAACTCAATTTTTTTTTTTAAATTTAAAGTGGTTGTAGTGATAGTCTCTACTCTAGTTCTCTAGACTATCTTAGTGGATTTAAAGTGGACTATTTTTTATCAAAGGTGGAGTTTTCTTGTTTTACCTTAGTTTCTCGTAAAGCAAAAAATACAAGGGAAAAACATGAAATTTTAAAACAAATGCACTTGTATAAAACACCAGAGGGCAACATAACTGTTAAAGGCTCACTATAAGGTTTTAAATTTGGTAGCAAAATCTATTAGTTGCCCATTTTAGCTAGCCCCATTAACCCTAGAACGCTAACCATACTTTTTAACCTCTTATTCTACTAACCTTCAGTCATATTGTCTCCCAAATCTATTATACCCAGTTTTATTAAATATAAAGGTCTAATATGAATAATATTTTTTGAACACGTTTTGGTGCTAGTTGTTGGGACACTTGGGTTGTTTGTTTGCCATAAAAAAAAACCTTTTTTTTTCTTTTAATTCCGGTTTTTAAATCTGGACTACACTTACATATCCGGTATAGTTATCTACCGGAGTGGTTATATTTACTTTTTTCTTTGATGTAGCTTTTTTCTTTCCTTTCCTTTGGTTTTTCTATTTCGTAAATTGTTTCAATTAATTTATCATTTTCCTCATCATCGCTGATGCGATAAAAAAAGGGCATTTTTTATTAAAGGCATTTATATTAAAATCCAATTTCAGAATCGTCACCACCATTGTCGAATACGCCTCATAATCGGTATCTGAATCGGTAATTTCCTTCAGCAAGCGATAAATCTCGTTTGGGTCATTGTATTTTTTCTCCATTATTTGACTATATTCTATTACCTTTATATAATTTAGACATATAAAGACAAAAAATGTATACTTTAAAATGAATTAATTATAACTATATTACTTTTAATTCATATTTTACGATTTTGGTAGTATTCATACTACGGAACGATTAAATTTTAATTTAAATCAAATTATAATTATTATTAACTAAGGGAAACAGACCCGCGCTGGAGTCTATTTTTCTCTGTCTGTTTCCCGTAGTTAATAATAATAATTATAATTTTATTTAAATTACTTTTAATTTGAAATGTTTATTAAATTAAAATTAATATAATACCTAATTTATTAGATTTGTAATGGTTAAATAAACAATAACCCTTATTAGATTAGTCTGTTAATACTATTCTGCGTCAGAATGACCCAAAACGTAAAACTAAACAGGAGTCAAAATGACTCCAGATAAACAAATAATTCCTGTCTTTAGAATCTAAATGTGGAACTGATAGAAGTGTAGAAAGGTCATTTAAGGATGAGAGATAGCATAGCTGAGAGGTGGGAGTTCTGTGTTTTACAGACACCGTGCATTCATAGTTAAAAAAAAAAAATGTGAGTCATTTTGACTCCAGGTTAGTGTTCTACGGTTGAACGTTTATGTTATCTACCTCTATGTTAACGTTGGTTTAACGTAAGTTCTAATACTAATAATTATAAATTTACATTCAAATAAAATTTAATTGTTTTGCCAACAAAATTTTCATTGTTATTTTATGAATAAGGTAAAAGTGATTTAAAGTGTGCATGTAAAATAAGTACATAATTTTATTTTAACAAAGAATTTTTAACAAGAACAAACTAATCTCGTTTTAAAACGTTTTCAAGAAGAACAGGGTGAGAGACGCCCAAAAAGTTGAGTGATGTTTTGCATCCAACTTTTCTTGCAGCGACTGTCTCTCTCAGAGTCTCCTGCAATAATGACGTGTGGTTAGATAACAATACGATCTTAGGAAGATACTTCGCCTCTTAAAATATAAAACAAATAATAGCCCACGTACTCGTAGAAACCATTTCATAAACAATATATTTAATTATTTACATTTAACACAACAAACATACTAATTTTATAATTTAAACAGAGAATTCAACACCTGTAAAGTTGATTTTAACTTTAAGGCCAGATCTAGTCAGTCCGTAAAACACATTAGGAACGGTTTTTTTATTTACAGCGGTGAATCTCCATCCAAGATGCTTCCTACAACATCCAGTATACATCAGAAACACAACAATTAAATCTTATCAATGCAACAGCCACCATAGATAATAGATCAAACAATTTCTCTAATAAATAAATCTATCGCTGATAATTTCCTTCTGTACACTAAATAAATGTATTTCTTTAATTAACTAACTATAATAATTTTTATATTACTCTAATGGGGCAGAAAAACAAAATGAAAATTTAGCAATGGTTAAGTCACACTAATAGCAGAGATTCAAAAAATCTAAACTAAACAGTGGAGTTTTCTGTATGTAACAAATAGAGCAGATTAAGAGCTGAAATAACTTAGTGCAAAGGCTTCCGCGGGTAGACTCATAATAAAAAGCTTGGTTTTCCAGTGAAATACGTGTCACGAAGGGGTTGAAATCCAACGTGTGGTGCATCATGGTGTTGACTCGAAGCAAATACATGATATACAGATGACTGGAGAGAAGAACGGCGTACTTATACTGGTTTCTTTAGACCGTAGATTGTACCTGGATTTCCCGGGGGTTCCTTTACTTGGGGTAATCCTTTGACGGGATGATGCAATCACGGAGGTGCTGCCTTCATCGGTGTTTCTTTGTCGGGATGACGAAATTAGGAAGTGCTGCCTTCATCGGTGTTTCTTTGTAGAGATGATGCAATCAGGCAGGTGCTGCGTTCATTGGTGTTTCTTTGTCGGGTGGGTGATGTATGAAGTCAGAAAGTGAGTGTGGTGCCACCTCTTGCTATCTGCCTAGCGCAGTTGCTGACCAGAGGTTTCCAGGCCTGAGAAAGGGTAAAACCATCCTCCCTGTTAAAGTTCTCCGGTTATTTTTCGATCTCAATAGCCTCCCTTACCACCATGCTCTGATAACTGTTGACAGATGCGAGTACCTGAATGTCCTCAAACTATATCAGATGGCCTGTTTCATCAGAATGCTGAGCTATGGCTGATCTGTGATCGTTGTTTTTCACTGCTCTTACGTGTTCTCGTAAGCGGGTTGAGATCAATCTTCCGGTTTTCCTGATGTAGTTTTTGCCGCAACGGTAAGGGATTTGGTATACAACGCAAATCTTGAGATGAATGTGGTCTTTTGGCGATCCCAGGAGGCTTTGGGTAATCATGTGAGTGTTTCAAGTGGTTCCGATGCTGTGTATTTGGAGAATCCTGCTTATCTTATTCATCATACCTTCGATGAACTGGAGATAAGCCTTCCGCTGGTCTTCCGTCCTTCCTGCTTGGGTGCGGTCCTCTGTGGTCTCTTCCCGTCGGATGGTTCTGAGAATGTTTGCTTTCTTGAAACCATTCTTTGTCAAGGCTGACTTAAGGTACTGCTTTTCTTCTTCCCATGAATTCCCATAGCAAATCCTGAAACCCCTTGATACTAGGGAATGGATGACAGCTTTCTTCTGCGTCAGATGGTGGTGTGACGCTGCGTTGAGGTAAGCAGAAAGGACGGAAGATCAGCAGAAGGCTTCCCCCATTCATTGAAGATACAACGGATTTCAACCCCTTCATGATGCGGATTTCACCGGAAAACCAAGCTGTTTATAAAGAGTTGAAATACTTGTTTTCCTCAAGTTGGGGAGTTTAATTATTAGTTAAAATAGATGTATATTTCCTTCCCCGAGCTCCAGCTCAGCTGTTTTGAGGAAGTGGACGTGTGCATGAATTACATATTATTTTTATTATTGTAACTAATTTGTTGATTAAATATTAGGTTCTTGCTCGTAATGTCTTTTTTTATTTTAACAACATTAGAAACTCACTATCACTAATAACAAACAAAAAAAAAAAAAAAAAAAAAAAAAAAAGTAATTTATCTGTGGTTAGATAAAAATATGTGGTGAATAATTTATTTTCTAAAAAGATTAAATAATACTATTAACATAATTGGAACAAATGTAACCTCAAAAATTTTATTTTTTTAAATCGTCGAGTGGGTAAAATGAAAGCTACTGAAGAGTAGATTACAAATATATACAACATTTGCTTATTCTTTATCAGGTCTTTAGGGTATACCCTAAAGACCTGATAAAGAATAAGCATAGTAAAAGAAATAGGGTAATATACTACGAGTATAACATTTGATGTGAATTACTGATTTTACCGCGAATACTGTGTTTTTAGAGCCAACATTTTCCAAAAAAAATCTCTCAAAGGAAAATCAAGACACTTGGAAAGCTTATTTAAGCCAGAAGAACACTCCTTTTTCGCTAAGTTCAAACTATTCCAAGTAGCCCAGACAAATTAGACAGAAAAAGCTGTGCCTCAGATTAATTCAGACAAAGCTGGAAATGGTTTTGATCCAATTTAGGCATTTCAAATAAGAGTAATATAAGTTTGAGAGGTGAGCTAAACTTATGGAAGCCAAAAAACTACAAAATTTAGAAACTTCTTTCACTCTTTGGCTTATAAACATCTGAGGAGTGCATCAAAAAGAAAATTGTGTTCTTATCAAAATTTAAAGAACATTAAATTCTGTGTCAAATAAACTCTTAAAAATTACATTTGGTACAGAGGTTTGGTCAGAATCGGCAATCAAATATTTGAATGAAAAGAGTTATGCTCTGTTTCACATGTCAGTAACTCAAAAACGGTTATTCCAAAAGAAAAATGTTAACAAACTAAAGCTGTAGAGCATCTCACTCAAACACTCCTATTTTACACCTTATCCCTTAAGTGTAAATAAATGTATGTTTTTGTGCACATTGAAGAGAAACAAATGCGAGAAAAAGGTTAAAACTTATATGGCACCAACAATGGGCTAATTATGTCCGACCATTTAAATTTCATTAAAATCGGACGAGTAGTTTTTTAGATATATTGGTGCGCAAAAATTAAGCAACCAAAAATCTTTCCTGATGTCTGAAACGGATTTCTATAATGGAATTTTTGAAATTGGAGACATAAAAAGTTTGTTCTTGGTTGTTTTTTTTTGGTGAATTTTTGATTATCCGAATCACCCTACACAACATTAGTTGGAATAATAGACACTCTACTGTATGTATTTCAAACAAATCTTGTGATAATAATACCTGCACGCAGAGCACACACCAATGGACCAAGCGTAACCTGGAAACCATGAATATTCAGTCGATGGCTGTGAAGTCAAAGTGACATTTTTTACTTTTCGGAACGTCAGAGTATCGTGTACTGTTCCAAGAGGGTTGACATAAGTTGACTGAGCACCTTCAGTCGACATTGCAAATACTTCGTTCTGTGTTGCCACTTCACCCTCACATGAACCACACAAGTAATCTTGATGCTAGAAAACATTAATTCATTTTATTATTTAGGTTTTTTATAGTTAGGATTATACTTTTCACTGCACTATTATTTTTTTATATTTTTGGTAGATAAGCATGCGCAGTAGAGACAACTGAGAAATTTTTTTTATTTCTTATTTCAATTACCCTTTACTAAACAATTCCACATTTAATTAGTAGAATAATTCTTACATAGTTAAGGTGATTTCACACCCACAGTCACGGACAGGGCTGATCACGGACAGGGCACGGCACGGTCTACCCATTCCCACTGTCCGGGCAGGCAACAGTCAGCACTACATCCTATACGTACCACTATAATGTATCTCAGTAATTTAACCCTGTGTAAACTTTTTGAATTTTTTACTACTATCGCTGTGAAAAGGGCCTGAAAAATCATACAGAACCCTTTTGTTCTCGAACATATTCAATCAATTTCTCGTCATTCATCCCGAGATAAACAATACGAAACAATAAATAAAATAAGAAACAATTATAAGACACAATGTAAAGAAAGGTTCTCTAACGAAATAAATTTAGTAAAAACACTATGGCAATGGCAATAAAAACCAGTAGATAGGAGGCGAACCGAGGGTTGACTGTCTGTAGGCCTCTCACACTGTCGGTCTGATTACAGTACACACAGGGCAAGCTCTGGTATAAAAACATAGAAAGGGATCTTGATCTGACCTGACCCGACCGTGATCAGCCCTGTCCGTGACCGTAGGTGTGAATCCACCTTTACGTTCTCTTACATTAGTGGTGTCAACTAAAATTGATCTTATACTTATCTCCAAATCATAATAATCAACAATTTACCTCTTAATCGGTCAACTCCAGTTCATTTAATAAGCCAAGTTATGTCCTTTTTAATCGGTCAACTTTAGTTCACTGATTTGATAACATTTTTGATAACAAACAAGAGAGATTGGGTTATGCCTCTCAGTTCAAATTAATTACTAATTATTTTAGTCTTAAATTCACACTGAGGGCCACCTCCTACCTTGTAATAACCTAATGGATCAGGAAATAAAAGAAACATGTTTGTGAGTACCTTTGTCATAGTAGACAGTTGCCACCGCAGTCTTTGAATCGGAGAGTTAAGTGTAATGTGGAATATTCTTTCCTCAATATCAACATGTGTACCAACCCAGAACGACAACTGTGTGACATCTTGAGGCATAATCTCACCCTTGCCACTTTCTGTAAATATATTCACTGATTATAATTTTTTATTAAAAAAAATATGTTAAATAAGAAATTTAGATTGTCAGATTTTTTTTTTTTTCCCCCCAGGAAGGCCTAAACAATAAAAACCCTTAGGCAGTGGAGGTGTTACTAAAGTTAACCCCCATTTCCATTGCGGTAGGAGTCATCGCCGGAGTTAGCCCAATCGATCTCCTGGCTAAAGAACGGAAAACCACGTTCTTCAGGAAAACCGAGGTAGGCAAAGAAGCTGCGTCTCGGGAAACAAGGGCCCTTACAATGGAGCGGTGGCAACAGACGTGGGAAGCAGAGACAAGAGGGCGCTAGACAGCAAAGCTCATAAGGAACCTCAAGCACTGGGTAGACCGGAGTCATGGTGAGGTCGACTATTACCTTACCCAGTTCCTTAGCCGACATGGATATTTCAGATCGTACCTTAAAAAGATGGGGAAGGTACCTCTGGCCAGCTGTATATACTGCTCGGAGATGTGTCTATACTGCTCTGATAATGTAGAACACACCTTCTTTGCCTGTGACAGATGGACACAGCATAGAATGGCTCTAACGGCAAAAATCGGAGATTTTACCCCAGACACGGTAGTAGAAAAAATGCTGGAAAGTTTAAGCTCCAGGGACCACGTGGCGAGCTATGTCAAAAAAGTCCTTAGGACAAAGAAGACCGATCTTGACCAACAAAATTAACCAGTTTAATAAAAGAGAAGTGAGCCCATAGAGGTGCAAGTTAAAGGGCCTAACCTGAAGTAATGTGCAAAACGGTTCCGGGCTATGGCTCTAAGAGACAAGGGGGGGTGGTTTAGTCGGTAGTTGCATTAGATGGGGAGTCCGACACTCTGAACACAGCTCACCTGTACAGGTTAGTGCGTAAATGAATTCCATCTCCCTCCCCAAAAAAACCCTGTTTCCATTACTATAAATTTGTTCCACATCATGTTGACGGTACAAGTTCCAGGATTTTGTTGAAATGGAAACAGTCTGCAACATTGCAAGCAGTTGTGGAACTGTTTCCAAATACAGTCATCATGTGCCTGCAACTTGTTAGAATAAAAAACGGGGCTTTATTAGCTATGTGAAGGTGTTAGTTTTAAGGAAAATTAAACATATTTTCATAGCAGTGCTACCATTGATGATCAGAATTACTTTTTATTCTTTAATCAAGAAAATAAATAAAAGTTAGAAAACCTTTTCTAAGACCCTGGTTGAGATAGGCTAAATCTTTATGAACTCTATCGACTAGTTTATCAGCATCATACATATCATACACCCAGCTCGGCCAAACAGTCATAAGTGCTTCTTGCCTTCGGCACCTAAATAAGAATTCACATCAATTTACCTAAACAAGAATTTTGCAATTAACAGTACTCACAATGTAGGTTACAAATTAATTTAATCATATTAGTAAAGCAAAATTTAACTTACCATTGTCTTCTGGTTCCTCGGTACCTTCCTAAAGCCTGAATTAGACAAAGCGGATTTGGTAAGATGATCTCAGGCAAAATTTCAACATAACCCATCATATACCTACAACAAATAGAATATTGTAAATAGATATAATTAAATGTGTAGTAGGGGGTCTCCCCCGGAGAATTTTTGAAAATTGAAGAGCAAAAAGATGAGTTTTAAGGATTTCTGAGGGCAAGATTGTCCTTACAGGAAAAGAACTAAGAATAATATTTATTATCACATCCCCCCCAAAAGTGTAAGAAAGTGCTATTTACTACCCCCCCCCCCCCCCCCCCCCAAGAATTTTATGGGGGTTATGACGCAGTCTGCGTCATAACCCCCCTCTGTGGGCACCCCTGTATAATCAGATCTGGCAAACCAGTGCTTCGTCTTCGCCTGGGTAGACGAAACCGCAATGCTTCTTTTAGTTTCTCCTTGTTCTTCCATCTATAGCCCTATTATGTGGGGGCTATACTCGTTCAGATATTTATTTAGAACAGCAGCTCCCTTACAAACCTGACGAGTCTATTAGATTCATACATAAGAATATGCTAAGAAAGATGAACAATACACTTGGTTTATAGACACTAAAAGTGGAAATCCACAATAGTTTATAATCTACAATTAATTTCATTCATTCATTAATTTTAGATATCCAGTACTTTATTAATCTTCATTTATTAAGTTATTGGTAGTATTCATATGACGGAAAGTTTAAATCAAATTATAATTATTATTAACAACGGGAGATAGACAGAGAAAAATAGACTACAGAGCCGGGACTCGAACCACGGGCCTCTATATTTCCAGTATAGTGCTCTTGCCAACTAAGCTACATTGAAGAATAATTTCCTCTGTCAATAACGATACCTAATCCCGAATTAAGCTTTCAATTTTCCACAAGTCTAGGAGTCGACAATAGAACTAGACCGAGAATTATTGCTTATAATTATAAAGCACCAAAGGCCTGTGGTTCGAGTCCCGGCGCTGGAGTCTATTTTTCTCTGTCTATCTCCCGTTGTTAATAATAATTATAATTTGATTTAAAGCAATCATTAATCTTATAATCAATATCATCAAGTATTTATCACAGTATAAAGCATTATATTTTTTTTTTGTCCTCCAATGAGTAATAGAGTCATTATTCAATTCTTCATTAATTCTCAGCTTACCCTCCTTCAGATCGTTTTGTCTTAGAAAGTTTGAACCTTTGACGAGCTTTAGCTTTGACATTAATAGAATCGGAATTATCTGCAAATTCATATATTTCAACAGTAGTACCGTATTGGGGACCTGTTAGACCAACTCCTCTGTTATAACTAAAAAAGAAAAGAAAAAATCATTCTAGATGTTTAATATAGGGAGGGAAAAAAAGTAAAAGAAAAATTATAATTACAAACATCTTTTTATAACACTAAATTATTAAAATATTACCTCTTAGCAACGCAGCCAAAAGTTCGATTTGTAAAAATACAGTTACGTAGCATTTCCATTGAGAAATTGTCTCTGACGGTAAGGGGTAAAGTTTGTCCTGGTACAAGAGCCCCGTAGAAACGAGGTAATAATGCAATCCATACTCTACTTCCTTCAGTCAAAATTATTCGACCACTTAACACTTCTAAATTATTCCCCAGATACTGTTGAAAAAAAAATGCGTTAAAGATCACATCATTAATCCTAAATTAAGTCCTCTAATAAATTATTTTTTAAGGTATAAATAAATTAAAATTATATGGAAATACAAAATCAGAAACTTACACTGTGTTCTAAAGGAAGATCATCATCGAAGACTTGAACCGATCGGTTTTCAGGAATGACCGGTGCATCGATTGTTTCATTCGGTGGAACAATTGCTGCATCCATGATACTCACTAAATTGTTCTCCTCGATTTCTTCTTCTTCGATTCCAATCCACTCGACCCTACTGAACCCTCGGAAGCCATCGTTTTCAGAATCCGAACCTGAAATATTTAATTATGTAAATTAGTCATTAGTGTGGTACAGCTTCATCGCATATTTTACTTTTGCTTTGCTTTTATGACTCATTATTGTTAAATTTTTTACCCTACTTTCATTTTAAATCCGTCAAATTGTTTTGTATTTTACTTTTTAAAAATAAGGGGTTGTTTTTAGGGGGTACAGACAGTTAATTATACAAAAAAGGGGTACGTGGGTTGAGATCCGCTGCTCTAAGCTATTTGCCTACCCTTAGCAACCGACTGAGCAGGGTAAATATAAAACCGTAATAGAGGAATTGAAAAGTATAAATTTCCTAAGTGTAATTCTGGTTAATCAACGATTAGATGAGAGGGAGTTTTCCCAACGGTTGCAAGGTAAGTTACTAAGAATGTGAATTATATCTTTTTATTAAATTTTGTATGAGCAATTTTATTTTTAAAAATTTGAACATATTAAAATGAATGAAAATAACGTACTGTCGCTCAGACTTTTCTTCCAACATCACAGATTTCCTATGGAAGAGAGAGTATTATTAGGAGGCTGTATTTATGGCAATGAATCACCACATGGGAAAGAAAAGAGGAATAGCAATAAGGTTTTGAACAAGTATGAAAAATCCACTCATTATATATTATTAATTACTGACCCATTTCACTGCAAATTTGAGATGGCCCAGGGTGTATAAATTAGTTGGACATACACATAGTGCTAACTGTACAACTAGACAATTTACCCATCCAGGTCTTCTCAAATTTGTAATGAAATAGGGGAGTACCAAACTAAAAGAGTGCCTTAAGAAAATGAATGAAACACCAATACAATACTGAAGTAATAATAACATTATACACAATAATCATGTAAGCAATAATTGGCTTTGTATTTTTATTTTAGAAAAGATACTCAACTTTGGCGTCGTTTCTACAACGCCTAAGCTGTGTTTTAACAATTATTATAAGTAGTTATTTCTGTTCAGTAGAAGTAAAATTAGTATGGAAAGTAGTTGTACTGCAAAATTAAAATGTTAGCTGTAAATCTGTGTCGTTATACTATCATTCCTTACTCTCCAGAACTACCCAAATGATAAATAAATAAATCATAATTAACATCTAAACGATTACCTATGAATAAAATATAAAAGTTTCGGATTAGGTACATTGCTCAAGAATGTGTAAGCCGATAACATACTTTTGAAGAGCCCTTACAAAATATAACTCGTCTCAATAATTCCATGTTCAAATCGTTTCGTAAATACATACCTGGTTCTTCATGATCACTTTCGCTGTCAGACATCGAGAAGATGACAACAGTCAATGAATAAAAATTAAATTATAAACAATAAACGTACGACGGTTTCAAGAGGGACAAGTTAAGAATTGCGTATATAAGTTCGACGTAAAAAAAATCTTAACAAACACATTCAAACAATCGAACACAGAGTTACTTTGATGATCGAAAACATGCAAAAATTATAACATCGAATCTCACTTTTCTTCATTAGGAGCCTGACAATAATACGAACAAAATAGAAAATCGGACATTTGTTTACAATCGAAAACCGAGACAAGCTGAAAACTTGAAAACCCCACCAAAGGGTATTTCAAGGTCAATCCAAAATCAATCTTCCATGAGACTATTAGATAATATTATCAATTATCATTACGGAGATAATGCATAATTGTGAAATAGTACCACATATTATGATTTTTAGTTTTGCGAAGAAAGATTTAAAATCCAACGGTAACTGTTTTCTATTTTTATTATTTAAAGAGTATAGAAGAGGCCAATTTTTAAAAATTAAATAATCGATTATTTGATTAATCGATCTATTAAATTTAAGCAGTCGATTTAATTTGAAGATCTACAATCTCCTACACTTTTTTTGGTTCCGTAGGTCATCCTCGAAACTATCACCCTCGGCTAACCACTTAAATCCCATGACCAGCGAGCACTGTGGCCATTGGCCATACCCAAAGCCAAGAGTGATGTGTCTGTCTGTCAGTAGTACTTTAGTTCAAATCTCTCAAACCGTTCAAGCTAGAGAATTGAAATTTAAATCACAAGCGCTAACGTCTTGACCAGCACAGGAAAAATATAGATGATAAACATTTATTATGCGCATGCGCAGAAATGTGCTTAGCTCATTTTTTTTAAATTTTCGATGGGGTACCAAATGAAATATACTAATTATTAGATTACAAATATACATTTATAACATTTTATGAGTAGTGTAATTGCGCTATTTAGCGCTTAAATTACCCTTAACCCCCCCCCCCCCCGAATCATCATAATATTACGGCTGGTCCTACAAATTTGTAATAATTCATGCTTCACCGTGTGTTTACGGTGGGGCGATGAAAAAGCGGGGAGAAATCCCAAGTTTTATAAATTGCAAATTTTGTTTGCGCATATAAATAGTGAGTAAGCCTAATCATAAATTTTTTAAAAATTTGAAGTGGGGTATCAAATAAAAGCTTTTGATGAGTAGATTTTAAATGAATATAAACATTTTTAAAAATTACATTTGTGGATTTATAAGTCAAAATACAATACCCCCAAAAAATGTCCTCCCCTCCCCAATTACCCTATAACGGCTAGTCCTAAAATTTTGAAATAATTCATGCTAACACCTTATGGTGGATCGATCAAAATTGCCCGAAAAAATTTAATTTACCTTTTCGTTGTTACGAATATAAAACAATGTGATCCCTCGGGGTGGGATTAAACCAGGGATTCCTACTTGAGTCAGTTTTTTTTAAGTGAAATTCTTTGGCAGTGGTAGAGTTTTTTTTGAAGTGAAACTTCTTTGGCGGCGGTAGAGTGAATTTTTTCATATAGTGAAATCGTGTAACGAAGTTTGCGATTCGAGACTCGTCCAAGTGTAACATTTTTACAGATTAATTGTATTATATCTATTTAAAGACCAACAAATCAAAACAAATATTTATTTTTATTGGAATAATTGTGGTTGCCTTAGCGGAGCAATATTTGTTTTTCAATTAATTTCCCATAACCATTTCTTAATTCTGAAATAATAAATTCGTCAAAAAATGAAAGAGAGTAATGCATTCTAGAACTTAAGTTTCACTTCTAATGCGTGAGAGCCTCACACATATTTTTTTTTCATATAGTGAAATCGTGTAACGAAGTTTGCGATTCGAGACTCGTCCAAGAGTAACATTTTTATAGATTAATTGTATTATATCTATTTAAAGACCAGCAAATCAAAACAAACATTTCTTTTTATTGGAATTAATGTGGTTGCCTTAGCATTGCAATATTTTATTTTTCAATTAAATTTCCCATAACCATATGAAAATAATAAATTAATCCTGAAATAATAAATTCGTCAAAAAATGAAAGAGAGCAATGCATTCTAAAACTTAAACCTTAAGTTTCACTTCTAATGCGTGAGAGCCTCACATATATATATATATATATATTTTTTTTTTTTTGGGGGGGCCTTTCATCTAAATTTGTTGATATATTTTTGTACTTGGGGCATTTTCAGAATATAATACCATACAAGCTTAATAACGTATCTTTACTTTTAGTCGAAGAATGTTGTCATTTGGTCAATGCCTGTGTGTCCTGGAACCCAAAACAGTTGTACCTCATTTATTTCAGAAACTAATTTGGGTGAAGTCAGAGATTTGATCGAACCCACCTTCACAATTCACATTACTGCGCATGTGCTGTACAAACAGGTACAAAGCCAATCTATCCAAAGATGTCAGAAGCAGAGTAGTAGTGGACCTATGGCTTTATAAATAAATGTGCGAACATATAAATAAATATATTTTTTTATGGTTAATAAATTTTTTAATTTACATTTATAAAAAATAAAATGTACAATTTATACAAAATAATAGATTTTAAGTTTACTATTTACATATTTAAGTAAAAATAGCGATAATAGATAGATTGAAAACATACAGGACAAAGATTTAACTTTTCTTCTTGTTTTGGATGAATTCATAAAAACTAACATAATAAATGATGAAACATTTATTTAAATGATGAAACATTTATTTAGTAGATAAATCAATGTCTTTGATTTTGTCGAGCCAAATGTGGATTGAACTGAGAATTGTAGGTTTTCACAGGTAATTCTGAAGGTTTGACTTGAGGTTTAACTCCATTAATTCTAGCGATAAGATCGGCAGCTCTCATCCGTTCTTCTAATTCTCGTTTCAATCTCTTCTCTCTTAATTCCGACAATTTATTATTCTTTTCTTTTTCATAATTATCCGAATCTGACTCCTCGGTTGAACGTTTTCTCTTTTTACTTTTCTTTTTCTTCTTTTTTTCTTTGTGTCTCTTTTTTTTAGGATCATTCTTTTCATGGCTAGTGTGATTTATTTTTGATAAAATATCGGATTCCTGCTTAACTTCTTTTTTTAAGATATTTACTTGAGAAGGATTTTCTTGAATTGAATTAACTTTTGATTTATCGGATTCTTTCTTCCCCAAATAAAAGTTTATTACATTCATCGGATCTAAAACACTTTTTGATTCGGCATTGACCTCAAATTGATCGTCGGCTTTTAACCTCTCAGGAATTTTATTGTACCAAGACACACTTCCAGTTGCTTCATTTGTATCTTGACCTAAATAAGTCAAATATCCGATTTGTTTTTCGTATTTTTCTTGTTCATCCTTCTTTTCTTTTTGATATTCTTCGTTAGGTTTGCTGAAACCTAGATATCCTTCCTCGACCTCTTTGAAAAAGTTTACATGCTCTAATTTCTCAGTGTCTTCAGTAGTCGTTTCATTTTTAGGTTGCTTCTGTATTTTAACACCGGACTTATTTCGAAGTAAGTTAATTCGAGCTTCTTGTTCCTAAAACAAATATAAAAAATCGTTTAGACAAACTCGAACAAAACTTTCTCATATAAAAAGTGAGACTGAATTTAAACCCCATAATACCTAATTTAATTAATTTATAATTAAAATGCACATAAAAATATGGGTACTTCTTTAGATTGTTACTCCCCTATATTTTTTTTTTAGAATATAAATGGCTTTGACTAAATAATATTATAATAAAGGGATGGTTAGTTCAATGTACTTTGAGACAAAGGAAAATCACACTTCTGTTTTTATAAGGGGAGTAACAGTCTAAAGAAGAACATTCCATACACCTTCTTTAGATTGTTACTCCCCTTTGTTCTTTTTATAAGGGGAGTAACAATAGAAGTGCCAAAGTACGTATATAATATGTATATAAAATACTCAGAAGGAGATATTTTGACTTTCAGCAATAAAAATAATAGCAATAATAAATTTAAAAATCGGATTTGTTTTCATCAATTTCTAAGATACTATATTTTTCCTGGGAAAACGACTTATATGGTTGAATTCAGGTGGTCCAATAGAGACATAAGGACATGCACACACCCGATAGGACTTAATCACAATGGGTAAAATAAATATAAACTTAAAAACATCTTTTTAAAATCACAGCAACATATTTTATAACATATTTAAATTGTTTTCATTATTTTTTTAAATTATATAAAATAGTTTTTTTAGTCTCATAATTTACATTCACAAAATCAGTCAGTCTAAATATTAATTTTTTTTAATGTATATTTTCTATTTTTAAAAAATAAATAAATAAAGATACCATGTAAATTTATTTTGTACCATATGTATAAATTTCACTAAAATTAGTGTAATAATGAAATTTAAGTTTAAGTGGAGTGGGCCCCTTTCAGGACAATATGGGCACAACATATATAAAAAGAAGTATACTCAAGGTTGATGAAAGACAGCAACTTCTTCTAATAATAACAAGAAATGAAGCTAGAAAAATCCCCACCTTCCAATCGTTCCAATTTCAATCAAAATTTCACAGTTTTATCTAAAATTTGAGCCTAACAGGACTGCAAGTTCCCCAGGTTCTAAATAAAGGACCGCAAGTTCTAAATGAATTAGAAAATAGATTTTTTGAGGGTAGCGTTTCCAAATTTATAGCTAAAACTCATTTCTCCTCAGGGTGTGACTTTTTTGAACATGCATAACAAATTTCACTGACAGCACAGATTGGCCAACCTATGTGAGAGAAAAAAATAAAACCACTAGGCTTAATGATAATCCTTAGGGCGACTCTCCCTCTCCACCAGTAATATTTTTGTTTTCCATGTTGGCCCAATGAACTAGCCGCCACAGTCAAGCTCTCGTTGACTCCTCCCCATTTTTTTTATTTTACCATGCAGTCAGAATTAAAAACATTTCAGCCCTAGTATGATTGGATTAGACACTGAATATTTACCTTCTGATAACCCTCCACATAGATAGGGTCAATACTGACATTTTTAGAATAGTGTTCAGTTCTTTTTGTGTAAATAATAAAATATAAATTAATTATCAACGAGTTGGAAATACTTACGGCTAATTTAACTCTACGAATTCTTTCCTTTTCCTCCTCAGCAGCTTTTTTCTCATCGCGGCGAACTCTGGCAATATTTTCTTTAGTTCGAACATGCCACCTAAACACAAATAATAATTGAGCTTTAATTCAAATAAACTAATAACTTGTATACATACATAATTTTTTACCAAACAATTGCTGATGGGCAATATACAGAGTAACCTTGTAGAAGCATAACAGCTGTAATGAGGACGACACCTACAGCCTGAATGTCGGGAGCGGGACTGTTCTAGGAAAAGAAGTCTGGCACCCAAGAGAGTTACCGATAGGCACACTTACAACCGTCTTTCAGGCGGAAATCTACGCTATCCTAGAGGTGGCAAGACAACCTGAGGTGGCGGAAGCAACAGTTAAGTCTATAGCTATATGCTCGGATAGCCAAGAGGCTCTACACGCTCTCGATGCCCCTGGTGCAACCTCTGCACTGGTGCGGGAGTGTAGGAAGACACTAGAGCAGCTAGCAGAGGGTAAGGAGGTAACACTGCTCTGGGTCCCAGGACACCAAGGGATCCCAGGGAACGAGAAAGCAGATGAGGTAGCAAAAATAGGAGGCTCTATGCCTTTCTGTGGACCGGAACCTGCAGTTGACTGGTTGAAAGGTCAGGTCAAATCAGCCATTAAGAAGTGGGTATGGGATGAAACAGAAAGAGAATGGTTAGGAACAGAGGGATGCAGGCAGTCTAAGATGTTACTGCCGAAAATAAATAAAAGGAAAACCAGATGGCTGCAGGACTGAGTAGGACCAACCTAAGAAATCTGGTTTGAGTGCTAACTGGACACTGCAGGCTCAGAAGACATCTGGCATTACTAAAAGTAGAAGAGGACCCCATATATCCAGTGTGTGGAGAGGAGGACGAAACAGCTTACCATTACCTGGGGGTGTGTAAAGGATATGGGAGATTGCACTTTCATATCTTGGGGAAAGGAGAAATTAGTGTGGAGGAACTTGAAAAACTGAAGTGCAAGATATCCTCTCCTTTATAATCCAAACTAAAAGGTTTGAGGATGAGGTGGAGGTGGTTTGAAGGGTGTGGGTATGTCTGCTGTTGGCAAAAAGGATCCAAAGATGGTCTGTTTGCCAGGCTAGGCCTTCCCGCCCTCATTACTACTACTATGCTTTATACCATAATACACCTTGAAGCAAATCTTGTAGAGAATCGAATTAGACTAATTCTAGCTCAAAATCCTTTAGGAATTAGAGAGTTAATGGAGATCATCATAATGAACTGACTAATAAAATAACAAGAAAGTGGAACTTTGAAATTCTGTGAACATTTGTTAATGCGGGTTTGTTTTAGAGAGCTGGGATTGGTGTCATTCAATGAAAAATTCTATTCTCTACAAGGTTTTGTATGGTGACAAGTGTAGTATTGAAGAATTTTAAGGATGAATGTGAGCTTTTAGCAGGCTACACTAAATAATTAATTCCAAATTACATTATAAAATAAGTGTTAAACTTCGCAAACTTACCTTTTCTTTGGTAAAATATTCATATTAGTAGATTATATGAACCAAGAGCTTATTAGAATAATTTAAAACTACACCCAAAATAATAAGTTATTTCTAATTCAAAGCATTTATTTAGAGAACTCCAACTTAATATCATATAATATAATATAGTAATACATATAATCTAGTAATAACAAATAACAATAATAAAAACAGTGATAACAAATAATTAGAATTCACACATTGTAAAAGAAAGAACAAGAAGAAATAAACTAGATAATGGCTAATTAATTTTTTTTTTTTAATAACAAAGTTGGTAACGTTGAAAGTGCGGGCTTGTTTTCTCAGCTGTTTTATTATTTCTATAGATGTCAAAATTTTGTCAACAAACTATATCTTTCTTTAATTTTTATGTACGTTTTTGGTAGTGTGTAATCGAACAATGTTTTTAAACGTTTGTGATTAATAATATGTAATAAAGTAAACTAGATTTATTCTGGGCAATATTTGTAAAATGAAGAAGGAACAGGATGAAATCGTCGAAAGTGAACCTAAACGAATAAAACTAGATGAAAGCTTTAAAGAAGAAAACGATCCTGAATCTTCTTCAAATCTAAATCTTTTGGATTTCTCTGATGATGTTTTATTGATAATATTTTCTAGCTTAAATAAGGAAGATCTTCTTTCTGTGTCTGAGTAAGTTTATCTTCTTTTCAGTAAATGTTTAGGTATTCGTAGCACCATTGTATTTGATCTGTCTTTATTTATTTTTCTTTGTTTGTTTAACCCTGGAATGCTAATGATAGTCGAATCGACGAGCACAGTTTGAACCTTAACCTTTTACGCTCGTATGCGATGGTGATGGGTACCCCATCCTTCTGCAGTGCTTGCACTGGTTAGTAACACACCTGCTAGTGTAGCAGTAGTAGTCCTTTTGAGTATACACTCGTTTTCTGGCAAATTCCCGTCAAAGCTACTTCATCGATTAGACTAACGTTTAGTAATAAACGTAGGGAATTAATTGGTCGTTGAATGAGCCTATAGGCTGGGAAAATGGGCCTGGGGTAAGGGGCAATAGGCCTAGGGGTAAAGGGCAATGGGCCTAGGGTAATTGGCCTTGGGCCAGAGACCAATGGCCGATAATCTGGGGCCTGGAGCACTTAGCAAAGGGCCTAGGGCTTTTGGCTTGGGGCATGGGACCTGGTGCATTAATGTATACTCAATTTCAGATTCTTCTGATGTTCCTACTAAGTTATTTGTCATCAAATGTTTGTATATCTCACTAAAAGATTTAATAATGAGTTCTTAATAGTTTTCTCTTTATAAAAGTGTAGTTTCAACCCAAAAAATGTATTTTCTGCATATGTTAGTCGAATCGACGAAGGTTGCCATCCAATTACCATTAGAATTTAAGGGTTAATTTAGTATTTTTTCATTTTTCATTCAGTTTATTTGTTTTAAATAATTATTCAAGGTATTGTTTTGCAATCGTAAAATTTGCTTGAAAAAAGCTTTCAAATAACTCGGCCTGGTCCTTATATTTATTTGTGTGGTCTTGTAGAGACATTCCTAGGGGGGTCCTTTATATTGCGCTTCGAATTGTATTTTACAATTATTTATTTCCAAGTACTAGAAATCACAAAATTACTGAATACGGTAATTTTGTATTATAATTAAAATTGAATAGGTATTTGGCTAAGAGTTGGTGAGCATCCTATGTCGCCCTTTAAGTTAGCTTACTATTTATCCCGGTTTGCCCTTTGATCGATTTAGACACCTTCTAATCGATTTAAAACCAATCACTAAGAATGTAACCTAGGTGTAAGTTAAGAACTACCTGTTCATTGTTTATAAAAATGCTTATCAGATGTTACTGCGAGAAAACAAGACATGCGCACAACTTATGCAAACATGGAAATGAGCTAAATTGAATACTCTTTATTTACAATTGTAATCAATTAAATAATATATACAGTAGAGCCTCGATAAGAAGTGTCCCAAGGGGGTTTAGGGAAGCAGTCTTGTTATTGAGGTGCTCTTTTTGTTGAGGTTTGTGTTATCAAGGTTATTTTGGCTATCAGTTGTGTTATCGAGGTTAATGGGCGGGGTTTTCAAGTCTAGACTTGTTCAAGGTCGACCTATTAGAGGTGGTTAGAGTATAGAGTCGTGTTATAGAGGTTGACTTCTCAAAACGACGTCTTATAGAGGTTCTGTTTGGATAATAATAGTCGCGTTATAGAGGTTAATTTAACATTATGTGTTATGGCAATCTCAAGGGGATTTGAAAATTGCACTTGTAATTGAGGTTGTCGTGTTATTGAGGGTCGTGTAACCGAGGTTCTACTGTGTATTTTTAGCCGCACTCAAGCTAAAGCTTTTGCGGTCATTAAAAATTTATTTTTAAGTTCGAAATATAAAAGAAAAACATGTTTGTAATTATTCAAAATATTGTGTATCATATATGAAAAATGAATATTCTTGTAATTTTATAAAAATAAATAAATAATTATTATATTAGAGTTTTTTGTTTTGGTTTAGATAACGAATATGTATGGAAAGCCTTGCTTAATCTATTCCAATTGAATCTTTTTAAATGATTCTGAATTATTCCAAGAAATACGTTAATACTTTGTTGATAATGTTTTAGGACTTGCCTTCGCCTCTGGAACCTTGTCGGTGACAAAACCTTGTGGGAGCAGGTGGATCTGCGCCCTCATATTATTACTCTTAGGAATCTAAAGAAGTATATAAAGTTTTTTCAATCGAGCACCAAGTCCATAGCGTCTAGAGGGCCGGTCGACTCTTCGGGTCAAGTTGTATTGCCTTCTATTTCAAAAAGTTTCTTGAGAGGTGTAGCCAAGAATTGCCCCAATTTGGAAACATTGATTTTAGAAGATCATCTTTTAGATAGCTCAAAGGTTACTATAATTATTTAAATATTTTGAACCTAATACGGTTTCAGTGATTAATTTATCAAAGTTTTCATTGTGATAGGGTTTCAACCCTTTGAAGCAAAATGCAGTTTTCACACGAGTTGCGTACCATTCTTTATCGACGGTTGTTGGTTAATAATAAATACAGAAAAAAAAAATCATTAACACTCATTGTTTGTCACTAAAAACTTGATAAAAACAGTTACTTTAATTAAACAAACAGCAAATTAGTTTTGTTAAATGTAAACAATCACCCTAATCATGCGATAAGGTGAATAATTATGAAATGCGCATGCTCAATGAATATAAAACTACGAAAGGAATCACTTTCTTCGCATCTAAACAGAGATAAAATTTTTACATTTTGTATCTATCATAGATAAAATCAATTTTCGTAGGGCCAGTTAAACAGATCTAATTGCTATTCTTATTATTTCTATGGTCCAGTAGACCGCACATTTTGCTTATTTATTTCAATAGCAAGAGCAGAAATATGGCATTAAGAGGGAGGGTGGCGTGTAAAATGTTTGTGATTTTTGACAAAATGGCATGGAAAATTAAGCAATTTCCACAAGTGTTAATTTTTTGTAATATACTGTTATACACTACATATAATTTGATACCCCACTCAATTTTTTTTTGGAGGGGGGGAGGGTGACACGAATTATCCTCCATTTTGGATTTGAACGACTGATAATTTTGAGTTAAATTTATTTTTTCTGTGTGTGTCAAAAAAATGTTTAATACTGCAAAGTTTAATGTTTTTATCTTTTTTGATTCAATAGTTATTGAAACCGTACAGAGTGACAGATAGAGAAACCAAACTTTAAGGGTATCTTTATTTTTGTTTTAATGATGAAACCCTAAAAAAACAAGGAATTACCTTGTTGTAAAGGTAATTACCTCGATGTAAAGGTTAATTAGTAATTTATATATTGTGTTTTTACTTTTTTACAGGTCAAACTTGAAGATTTTCCTGCCACACTCGAGAATTTGGTCTTGAAATCATGCACTTTAACTCATATGATTCCTGAAAGGTCTTATTTTTATGGATTGGACACACTGTTACCTAAGTTAAAGGTTTGTGTTTTTCAAAAGTTTTATTTTAATTAAATTATATGCAATCCTTGCTTGGAAATATATTATTTAAACAAAAAAAAAAAACATTCTCCACTTCTTGGAAAAACATTCAATGATAGATATGTTTTTGTGTTCACTCCAAGTGGCAAAATATAGCACTAAAAAACAACAATGGTATTTTGTCAGAAGTCTATTTTATTAGGTTTGTTCCAACCACACTTCAAACTAGTTTCAAAATGTATGACGCATGCGCATTAGCGAAAAACGATCAATTGTGGTCCGTTGCGCATGCGTCTGACAGTTTTAAACCAGTTTAAAGTGTAGTTAGAACAAACCTATTATAAACTGACTCTACATGACAAAAACAACAACACTAAACTGTTGTTTTAGTTCTTAGTCGACCTTTAGTGGCAAAATATAGTACTAAAAGTAAAAACTCAGCAACCTCCTGTTAGATTCAACCACCTGATACCTACTATATTTAAAATATTTATTTCAGCACTCCTATTGGAAAAATATAGTACTAAAAAAGAAAACTGAATTTAGAACTATAGAATTTTTTTCTCTCCCCCAAAGCCTAAAACATATTCAATACCCATGTTAAATAGAAGAGAGTAAGACAGATAAAAAAACTCTACTAGCCACCAACAATGCTTGCTTTGTGTCTAGCCATAGCAATCTTACTGAGCATCAGTCAGGAAATGATTTTACCTGGCAGAGCAAAATACTGCTAGCCTCCAGCAATGCCTGCTTTGTGTCTAGCCACAGCAATCTAACTACTGAGCTTCAGTCAGGAAATGATTTTACCTGGCAGAGCAAAATACTGCTAGCCTCCAACAATGCTTGCTTTGTGTCTAGCCATAGCAATCTAACTACTGAGCTTCAGTAAGGAAATTATTTTACCTGGCAGAGCAAAATACTGCTAGCCACCAGCATTGCTTGCTTTGTGTCTAGCCATAGCAATCTAACTACTGAGCTTCAGTCAGGAAATGTTTTACCTGGCAGAGCAAAATACTGCTAGCCTCCAACAATGCTTGCTTTGTGTCTAGCCATAGCAATCTAACTACTGAGCTTCAGTAAGGAAATTATTTTACCTGGCAGAGCAAAATACTGCTAGCCACCAGCATTGCTTGCTTTGTGTCTAGCCATAGCAATCTAACTACTGAGCTTCAGTCAGGAAATGATTTTACCTGGCAGAGAAAAATACTGCTAGCCATAAACAATGCTCGCTTTGTGTCTAGCCACAGCAATCTAACTACTGAGCTTCAGTCTGGAAATGATTTTACCTGACAGATCTACATCCAGGGCTCTAAATTTAATTGTTGACTAGGAGGTAATTTTATATCTGCCTTTCTTCCTTGTCCTTTAATAATAATATTAACAGTCTTATTTTAGACCTGGTTTTATCAATTGTTACTAAATTGTATGTTATTTATTTTTAGTCGTTAGATCTGACTATGTGTAAATGGTTTGTTCCTCACTCATTACTTGCCTTAAGTAAGAGTAGAACTCTTGAAAGACTTAACTTAACCGGCTGTGATGTATCTGACTGTCTACCTTATGCCAGCCTTGCTGCCAACTTTGGATTTACCACATTGAAGGTAATCAACTTAATCTAGTCTATCTGAATACCTTTCATTTCTTGGAGTAGCTATATTATATATGAGGTGCTACCCAAAAGTTCCCGAACTCTGTGTATAACTCTTCTAACTACTGTAGTGCATCGATTTGCCGCTAGGTTTCAGTACTAGTACATCCCCCAAACCCCTCCTATTGTTTTCACGTTTTCTTGCGTTCTTTTGTCTTCTCAGTGAGGTGATATCTGTGTTACTGTTAGTTGGTTTCTGCGATAGTGTAATGAACGATTTGAAAGAGCAACTCATTTGCATCAAATTTTGTTTCAAGCTCGGGAAAACGGCTACCGAAACTCACCAAATGCTTCGAGAAGCATTTGGTGATGAAGTCATGGGAAAAACCCAAGCCTTTGAATGGTTTAAGAGGTTCAAGAATGGAAGGACGAGTGTGGAAGACGATGAGCGCTCTGGGCGTCCTTCAACTGGAATCAACGACGAAAACATCCAAACTGTGTGTGAAACAATTCTCCGAGACCGTCGACAATCAATTCATGACTGAATTTTAATCATTGATGTTGACGCCCAGAGCGCTCATCGTCTTCCACACTCGTCCTTCCATTCTTGAACCTCTTAAACCATTCAAAGGCTTGGGTTTTTCCCATGACTTCATCACCAAATGCTTCTCGAAGCATTTGTTTTTTTAGCATCTTGAAATCTGCGCTGCTATTTCAAACCCTGCCAAATGCGAGTTTTGAGGGAGTTTTGTGGTGCACGGTAAGAATTTTGGGCACCCATCGAGCACAAAACTTCCGGTAACTTAACTTCTCTGTTACTACCTTGTATAACACAGTTGTAGAAATCTGTGGAAATTTGTTAGACATTCCGAAATTGTGAAACGTCGATTTTCACGAACTTTTCCATCAATTTTCTGAACGAGTTCATCGGTGATTAATGATGGCTTATCACTTCTCTCTTAATCATGCATGTTTTTTTGTCCACTTTTAAATAAACGAGCCCATTCATGTCAACTCCTTCACTCATAACACTTGGTCTATATATGGCCTAAAGTTCTCGATGAATAGCTGCTGCCAAATATTGTTATGCCGTAAAAAAACTTATAACAACTTGCACTTCGCATTTGGCGGGGAGATTTCAATTGCAGCACGGATTTCAAGAGCTTTAAAAACCCAACTAGCGCTGGTACGACATTCACTCGACCACGGCTTGATGCAGACTGACCTGCAGCGTATATCAGTGCAACAATGGTGTCGCTAATCCTACTACTTTCCGCAGGGTGGCCAATCGGAGGTTAATTTCCGAACAGGCCTCGTAATAGAAACTATATTATTAAGTTTCTAACAATGTTTAATTAAACCTAGTTAATAATTATCTAGTTTCTCGTAGTACTCGATTATTTTATGAAAATATACTTAAATGATCATTTTTATTATTTTGGTCTGTTTACACTATTATTTGTTTTTGAAGGCTCTTGACTTAAGCTATACTGAAGTGAGTGACACAGAAGTAACCTGTTTTAACAGTTGTGTACTTCTTCAAGAACTAGTACTTCGTAGTGGTAGTGGTCTAGTAACCGATTTCTCTATTACTTCATTTGGCGGACCTCCTCAAACGACTCTGTTGCGATACAGTGATGCCTTGGAGGTTGTCAGAGGTCGACCACCTACTCGGATCAGTCATCTTGTTATTACTGGGTAAGAAACTTATTTAAATCACGATTATTCAAAAGCTACATTCTTTAATTTGATATCGATTGAACAATTAATACTATTAAAATTTGTGGTGCCTTACAAGACATTGTTATTGCTAATGTAACGCTTTCAGAGGTTGTAGTAAACCATTTATGCAATGGTGCAATGTCAGTTACTCAAATTATAACTTGCTACTAATTTATTTGTATATATAAATAGAGGGTAGGCTGAAAAGTAATGCACACATGAAATGACAGTGAAATGACCTTCAGAAGTGCGCAAGGCAGCATTTGGTAGAGGCACTCCCCCTCTATAAGTATGTGCAATTTGAAGGCGTTGAGTTCATCCAGTGTATTTTGAACAGCAAAGTATGGAGACGTGTTCTAGTGCTATGTAAACGCGAGTTGAACAGCGTGCTGTTATCGAACTTTTTAACAGCTGAAAAAGTGACTCCTACTGAGATTTATCGTCGTTTAAAGGTTTTTTTATGGTGAGGATGCTGTTGATGGGCCCACTGTATCAATTGAAAATACAATTTAGTGCTTGCGAGCCTGGAAAAGCCAAGACGATAAACATCACAAACTCGTCGATGATTTGATTAAAAATGACCGGTGAATCACTCAATAGCGTATCGCAAACCATATTGGAATATCTAAGGAACGTTTCAGCTTCTTTTGGTCAAATAATTTTTAATCAAATCTGCTGCAATGATTGGATGTCCACTGCATAGTTATTCAACATTTATGGCTTTTCCTGGCTCTCAAGCACGAATTTTACTACCCATTGATATACAGTTGACCTATCAACAGCATCGTCACCATAAAAAACCTTTAAACGACGATCAATTTCAGTAGGAGTCACTATTTCAGCAGTTAAAAATTCGATAACATCGCGTTTACATAGCACTAGAACACGTCGCAATACTTGCGATGCTCAAAATACACTGGATGAATTCAAGGCCTTCAAATTGCGTATGCTTATAGGGGGGAGTGTCACTACCAAAAGCCGCATTGCGCTCTTCTAAAGGTCATTTCGACCGCGTTCTACAAGCATGTGTGCATTACTTTTCAGCTTTCCTACATACTTACTAAAAATAAATTGTGTGTCCAGGTATCAGGGAATTACCGACGCAACTTTACGTCATGCAGCAGCCCATATGCATCTTCTTAAACATCTCGACGTATCTAGAACATCCTGTACCAAGGCCGGTCTCTTAGTTTTCTCCACAGCTCGACCTGAAGTCAATCTCATTCATTCTCAAGGAGACCTCTTATAGCTTAACGTTTCTTTTCCGTTTCGTTTAGTTCCTTCGAAGATAGTATCCTTTTTTTTAAATGATGCCGAGTGAAATAGCATTGATTTCACTTACCGTAACTTACATTTCTGTTAATCCTTTTTTTTTATTTCTTACTGAATTATGTGTTTACCTTTTTAGATTTAATTAGCTTTTTTAAGTATACATTTTTTTTCTGTCTGAAAATAAGTAATGATTGGTACTCTTTGTAAAAAAAAATAAAAAATAAAAAATAATAATAATAATAATAAATTGGCGGTCAACTATTACAAATGTTGTAAATGTATAGTTGAGCCTGAAGCTTTTCTGAAGGATGAGAACAGAGGTTGATGCAATATTTTTTTTAGTTAAAAACACACTTATTTAACCTAAACCATTACTGTGGTTCATATGTAAAAATCCGTTCATTTATAATTTAATGACTTGCTTAGCAAATCTTGTTATAATTCCATATTTGTAATCATAATCTGATGCAATAGTTATGGAATATGAATACCACCATAATTCAAAGAAAGCTAATCTGGTTTTTATGGAAAAACATGGATTTAAAGTACCCGTATTTAAAAGATTTTTGTATATTTTTTTTTCTTGCTATAATCCCTCTCTCTCTTTTGGTAATCTCTTGACCAGAACTGAAACCTAAGTTGTTTTTCAATCTCAATATCAATATCATCTGATAAATATATGATATAATAGTACATATCTTAATTCAAAGTTTATGAAAATTGATAAAGATCTTGAACATTATAATTAATGCAGAATTGCTGTATTTTATGGAAACTTATGAAGTTTAGGATTTTTATTGACTAATATGTAGCAAAAGAGGAGTCAATTTATCAATCCCTAAAACCTTCTTCCTTTTTGTTACACTTTGAACATGCTAAACGAGTGGCCTCCAAACAATGGTCAAAAAGATCCGGCTCATGTTACGTTTTCATCTGCCTGCCACGCCCCGAAAGAAGTTAAGAAATGCACCTAAACAAAAAGTTATACGTTCCCTATAAGAAAATGCCATTTCAAACCTCCGAAAAGACCTGCAAAAGCCTTATTATAGTACATTACGCGTCGAGTGCGGAAAGTAGCATTTTGCATGCGAGTGTGGAGTTTGCGCCCGAGCGACAGCGAGGGTAATAAAACCACTACCCTCGCTGTCGCTCGGGTGCAAACTCCACACGAGCAATGCAAAATGCTTTTCTTTATCTACGATTGTTAGATTTAAATAATAAATGCAGAAAAAAATAAACTTGCTGTATGTAAGTTTGTATCTCTCTTAGTTATATTTTTTGTTGAATTAATTATTTCTGGAGGAGTATTACTCTCCACTTTTTCGTCAAAGTCACTTGATTCACTCATTGTTTTTCACTAAAAACTCGATATAAACAGTTACTTTAATAAAGAACAGCAAATGAGTTTTGTTAAATGTAAACAGACTCGCTAATCGAATTCCTCTTCTTTACCGCCCTTGGGTGGTAAAGAAGAGGAATTCTTCAGATCTATGAGACGCGCATGCGCAATGAATACAAGTACGTAAAGAATCACTTTCTACGCATCTAAACAGAGATACAATGTTTATATTTCGTATCAATCGTAGATAAAAGTTGTTACGGCCAAAATGGATAGTGTTTATCCAGATATTGCCTACTATTGTAAAGGCCGAATGTTGCTTTATCGGGCCCGCTATAGACTATCCTATTGTGATCCGGCCCTTCAACCAAAAAGATTGGAGACCCCTGTGCTAAACTATCGGAACAAAAAGTGTTAAAATTAATAAAGTTGGCTGAATGAAAATGTCCAAATTTGTAAGCCCTCTTGTGTGTAAATAATGTTAAAAAGGTAGGTTTGCAATTTTTTAATGAGCTGTAGGTATTAAGTTTTGTGTTGACTGAGTGATTTATAATTTGATTTTTATTTTGTGCAATTATTTTTTGCTTTTTTTATTTAAATACCCAAGTGCCATGAATGAACTTGTGATGTCAAAACCTTTGGAAATGGCATTAAAAAGAAATAATAAACAGGTTACAATTCGGTAAAAATAAATTTTATTATATACATATATTTTTTTAATAGTTGTGTGATTTGTATGATACTAACTTTAATTTGAGTACCTTATTTTTATCTTAAATAAATCACTTCCGCCTCTTTTTAGGGTTTCGTTGGTAAACAAAAAAAAAAAAAAAAAAATATATATATATATATATATATAGATATAGTTTCGTTACTGCGTCTGTCTGTCACTCTGTTCGGTTTTAATAATTTGTGAATCAAAAGAGGTAAAAACATAAAACTGTGCTGCATTAAAGATCTTTTTGACGCTCACACAGGAAAAATATAGCTAACTCAAAATGATTACCTGTTCAAATCAAAAATGGCGAATAATTTATGTCCCTAAAAAAAAAAAAAAAATAAATAAAAATAAAATAAAATTGAGTGAGGTATCAAATGAAAGGTATTGAAGAGAATATTACAAAAAGATTAATGTGGACATTTTTTTAATTTTCCATGCCATTTTGTTAAAAAATTACAAACATTTTACATGCCCCCCCCCCCCCCCCCCCTCCTTAATTCCATATTTGTGCTGTTACTAAAAATTTAAATAAATAAACAAAATGTACCTACTGGACTATAGTAAATATAAAAATGACAATTTCATCTGATTAACTGGGCCGTATGAATATTGATTTTTTTCAAGTTTTCATGTTCAGCACTTCCTCTGCCGATTAATAATTTCATGTTCATTATACCAACGAAACTCTTTTTACGTGAGACTTCACAAACAAAACTATTTACTTTTAATACCTTTGCTAATTTTCCTGCAAATATTAGACTACATTATTTAATTTGTTAAAATAAATATATGCAGTAAATATATATGATGGTTAAATACCATGAATCCAATCCAAACATATTTCATTTTTTCTAGGGTAACATTTTTAAGAAAATTGGTATTCTAAATATATAAGATGGACAATAAAAACAACCTTCTGTATAACTGTATATTATTATTTATTAATTTTGTGCTAATTTATTAATTAATACCGAACTTTATGATTCAGAAATAACTCACTTGAATCAGAGGTTAACCAGAGAGGAACAAATAATTAACTGTAGCACAGATATGGATATGGACTTTTGTCAAATACATTATCAAAATATTTTTTCTTAGGACAGTCATTCGTATGGCGAGGGTGACGTGTCTGTCTATTTGTCGCTTTTATGTTCATATCTCCCGAACCGTTTAAGGTAAAAAGTTAAAGTTTAAAACACTGGCGCAACTTTTTGACCCGCACACAGGAAAAATATAGAAAAGTTAAAAATTTAATATGCGCATCAGCAATTCGCAAAAAAGGTGGTAAACTCAAATATTTTTTTTAATTTTCAAGTGGGGTATCAAATGAAAGGTACTGATAAGTATATGCTTTTTTAAATTTTGCATTTATTATTGGTTTTTCGTCCTAAAATGTTGAAATAATTCATGCAAATACCTTAGTACGGGGCAATAAAAATTTTCCGAAAAATGTATATTTACCTTGATATTACCAATAAAAAAATTGTGACCCCCCGGGGGATCGAACCTTTTAGGGCCTTCCGCCCAAATTTGTTTATATTTTTTTTATTTGCATATACAGCGGGATGGGTAAATAAAAAATAAAAAAAAATTATTATATAATAACATAACCCTAAAAAGTACTTCCCTGTGTTTTTTTGTTTTTTTAATTACTAATACTGTAATTGAGGTCTCAGTCCCTTTGTATACCTCAAAATTGTTCTAAATGTGAAATAAATATTATAGAGTATATAGATAATATATATACTGGTTTTTATATATTATAGGTATGCCATCATTTTACAAATTACTTTATGGCAAAACAAGTTAATTAGTGGCCTTTTAACTAGTTAAATTATCAACCAAACCAGTTAAGGTGTACTGCTTTTGATATTTATAAATTGTTATATAATTATTATGTAAGAGCACTTCAGTGTCTTTTAAAATGAAAATATGTTTGTGTGTGTGAGTGTAATGTGTATATGCATTTATCTAAGCTAAAAAAATGTAAAATATGACAAATTATTATAAATTTAAATCAATCAATTTCAAGGAGTTTTTTTCGTTACCCTTTAGCACCCAGGGATAAAAAAATGCACTATGTTCACTCTCCTAATTCATTTTATTATTTTATTTTAATTAATTAAATTGAATTACTTATTTAATTTATTAAATTACATTTATTATTTAATTACATTTAATTTATCTTTAATTAATTATTTCATTCATTTTTTAAATTTTTAGTGTGGGCTTTATTTGGCATATTTGGGTGTTCCTCATAAGAGAGCCCTTTAACTCTGCTTCGAAATACCGATACCAAAGGTAGGGCGGGTGAGACAAGATGATAATGTTTAACAAACCCTCTTGTGACACCGGTTTCTGTTTAACTCTGTGAATCGCACCTATCTCCTAGTAACCATTTTTACTTTTTATATTTTTTGAGATTTCAACTGAATTATCCGTTTTGGGTGTTTTTAAGACCTCCTGAGTGGTTTTCAGCATGACGTCTGTATGTGTGATATCATCGTATCACCCAGGGTATTTAACCTAGAGAGTTGAAACTTGGCAGAAAAATCAGTCCTTACTTCTAATTGTGCCGCCCGGAAAATCAACATATTCCGCCATCTTGAACCCAGTTTGTTGAGGCAGCAAACAACAAAAAGAAGCTTATTGGTACAACTTTAAGCACTTTTTTTTTAGATTGTTACTCCCCTTATAAAAAAACAGAAGTGTGATATTCCTTTGTCCCAAAGTACATTGGACTAAACATCCCTTTGTCTTAATAGTTATTTTAGTCATAAATATGGCTTCTGTTCCAAAAAATCGGAGTATCAATTTTTTTTTTATCATAATTTGGTCTATGTTTACTAGCGTTGGGACAACCGACTAGAAAAAACAACCGAATGAATAAGTCGATTCGGGAAAAAACAGTCTCATATCGGGTATAGGATATACGAATAAAGATATAGACCGAGACTGAACCCGCAAGTCGATATACATACATCTTATTATAAAAGATTACTTTTGACATTGGTCGACAAAAGGAACGACGGTGAAGGGCTCAGAGCGGAGGAGGGGTGAGAAGGCGCATGACACTCGTTATCTCGTTATACACACGTCCACATATACACGTCCGAATTATAACTAATACAACTCCAAACTATAGACTGATATCAGTCGAATGAAAACTAGATATCCACAATGAATATTTTAAAACAACCGTTTAGTCGACTGTTTTCAATCGATTGGTTCCCAACGCCATGTTTTACCACTTTTTACATACCTTTTTTTGATAACTAAATATCATGTTAATATTGTTAAGGAATAAATGAAATATAATGTACATTGTAGTCTAATTTATAATTTTTTTTTTAAATCTATGTACACATGTATTTACCCTAGTTAAAAATAATTAGGTTCTCTCTTGATTAAATCTTTGCAAGCATAGAAGAGTGACATGAAAACTAGTGTGTGAACATAATTATGGTTATTATTATGGAAAGCGAGCTAACAAATTTAAGAGTATCACAAAATTGTGATAAATTTAATACATATTTTAACATTATAAAATGCATATCTCTCAAAGACATAAATCATTTAAGTCTGAGACATAAATCTCAAAAAACTGGTTAACACACTATTTATAGATTTTGAAGAAAAATTATTGAGCAAATTGTACCTCTAGATTGATTTATTATTAGACTACGTTTACACTGAGTGCAGCGAAAGAGAATTCATGCTGTCCGGAGAATGTATCCTACAATTTTGACACAAAAATAGTGGATATAGATGACCTGCAAAGGTGCAAACCTCCAGGAAAGGTTGCATTTAGAATTTTATTACTTTGGCACCAAAATTGTTGCCCTTTCATAGGAATTCAAATTCTAATTGGATTTGACTACCTTTGCACAAATGATTGAAATTAGTCTTGTGTGTAGAGTGATTTTTATCTAATCATTTTAAAGAAACTTGTTTTGCTAATTGGAGGCTATAAAACTTTTTATTTTCTTGAGCACAGCTAATTTTTGCCATTCCTCTATAATAGAAATACAGCAGAACCTCGATAAGAAGTGTCTCTAGGGGATTAGGGAAACAGTCTTGTTATTGAGGTGCTCTTTTTGTTGAGGGTCGTGTTATCAAGGTTATTTTGGCTATAAGTCGTGTTATCGAGATTTATGGGCGGGGTTTTCAAGTCTAGACTTGTTCAAGGTCGACCCATTCCTGTATAGAGTCGCGTTATAGAGGTTGACTTCTCAAAACGACTTGTTATAGAGGTTCTAAGTTACGTTGTGAATTGGAAAAAATCCGTGTTATAGAGGTTGTTTGGATATTAATAGTCGTGTTATAGAGGTTAATTTAACATTATGTGTTATGGCAATCTCAAGGGGATTTGAAAATTACACTTCTAATTGAGGTTGTCGTGTTATTAAGGGTTTTGCAAGCGAGGTTTTACTGTATTTGCTTTCCAGGTGGATTGGTTTTCAGTTAAGTTGCTTGTAGCTTACCAACGAGGCATAGTCAAATGTCCTATAAACATTGGATACCCTCGCCTCATAGTTTCATTCTGCAACTAAATTATTTCTTAATAAGTCAGTGACAATTGAGTAATGAAACTCACCAATTGAAGTTTTCTTGAAATCTATTTGTCTTTTTCCTCCTTTTACTCTGTTGGGTTCACAAAATTAAGCTGAAGAATTCTGAAGACATATAAAAAATGTGTTTACTCTGTGCTTTCATTTAATTACATAATTATAAAAATAAGAAAAAAAACTATCACTAATAAAATATAGATCAACTACCTTACAATCATTATGCTCAAGAAAGTTAACCTGGATGTGAATGGTTATTATTACAAGACAAAATGATCTATACAGGATGATGGGCGGTATAAGTACCAAAAGAAAATAGGGTAATTCTAAAAATCATTGGCTACCGAAAACGTCATATAAACCATGGGTCTATTTTCAACCGTTTTCCCACAAAGTCAAATTTTATGATTTTTTTTAAGATCGCATACCTTGTCTCTTAAAAACACTTATTGCTCCAAAAGTATAAAAGCTAAAACAAAATGTATGGTTTCATTGTAAAGCTGACAAAATTTCTGACAAGAAATGTTTAAAATTTATTTTCATCCCCTTAACTTACACGACAAAAAATGTATACAATTTTTTTTTTTTTTTTTTTTTTTTTTTTTTTTTTTTTTTTTTTTTTTTTTTTTTTTTTTGTGGTTTCATAACTTGGTAGAGAACACAGCTTTAACTTGTCGGACTTCAGGAAAAACTTCCTCATTTACTAACGTTTCGATCAATATTAATATTATTACCCATTCATAAGGCGGAAATTTTAGTAAACTTCGCTGAAAGTAAAAAAAGAAACATGTTTAGGGTTGTTATTGTTGACATGTAGGTAAGTATACTAAACCAATCTTATATGCTTATAATTATTTACTCACATGTAAGTCTACAATAGTAACAGTTAACACGTTTCTTTTTTCATTTCAGCGAAGTTTACTAAACATTCCGCCTTATGAATGGGTAATAAAATTAATATTGATCAACACATTAGTAAATAAGGAAGTTTTTCCCGAAGTCTGACTAGTTAAATCTGTGTTCTCTACCAAGTTATGGAACCACAAAAAAAATTAAAATAAATTTTGTATACATTGATGATTTTTAAAAAAATCAGGTTTTGTGTACATTTTTTGTCATGTAATTTAAGGGTATGAAAATTAATATTTCTCATTTCTTGTAAGAAATTTTGTCAGCTTTACAATAAAGCAAAACATTTTGTTTTAGCTTTTATACTTTTGGAGCCATAAGTGTTATTATGATCAAACGTAAGCGATCCTAAAAAAATCATAAATTTTGACCATGTGGGAAAACGGTTAAGAATAGATCCATGCTTTATATAACTTTTTTGTAGCCAATGAGGTTTAGAATCACCCGATTTATTTTTGTACATATATCGCCAATCACCCTGTATATATTGTATAAAGCTTTTATCTACAATTGATACGAAATATAAACATTATATCTCTGTTTAGATGCGTTGAAAGTGGTTATTTACGTACTTGTATTCATTGCGCATGCGTGTCTCATAGATCTGAACAATTCCTCTTCTTTACCACGCTAGCGCGGTAAAGAAGAGGAATTCTTCAGCTTTACGCACAATTAGCGAGTTTGTTTACATTTAACAAAACTAATTTGCTATTCTTTTATTAAAGTAACTGTTTATGTCGAGTTTTTAGTGAAAAACAATGAATGAATCAAGTGGCTTTGACGAAAATGTAGAGAATAATACTCCTTCAGAAATAATTAATTCGCCAAAAAATACAAACTCATGATTAATGCCATCTTTATCAAGAGAAGAGATACGAACTTACATACAGCAAGTTTATTTTTTTCTGTACTTATTATTTAAATCTAACAATCGTAGATAAAGTACGGTACGCAACTCGTGCGAAAACGGCATTTTGCATTGCTCGTGTGGTTTTACTACCCTCGCTGTCGCTCGGGTGCAAACTCCACACTCGCATGCAAAATGCTACTTTCTGCACTCGACGCGTAATGTACTATTATTTTTTAAATGGCAGTAGAATTAATTGAATTTCACTCTTCTTGTGGGCAAATGAGTTGAATAGAGAATAAATTTAACTCTTAAGGTAAATTTGATTGTAAAGTTGTACATTGAAAATAATACATTTTTCCTCTTTCTCCAATTAGAATTATCTTCTAATGTGACGATTAATCTTAACCCTCATTATGTAAAATTTAATGTAATCAAATCATCCACAACTTTTCATTTTTGCTCTTAGTAAAATTTTATTATTATTAAACAAATGTAAATATTTATTGATTCCTTTGTAATAGTACTAATATAATAAATAACATATATATTTATATACCAAGATTTTTTTTTTTTACCTTGGATGCAACCCATTTACTTATAATTTATTAACTTATGACATGATTTATGGATTAAAGGCTTTGATTTAGCTAATGCATATGACACCACTTGGTGTCTTGGAACCATACTACGATCCTGGGCATTAGAGGGAAGCGGCTGGAGTTGATCTCTAGTTTCTTGATTGATAGAGTTTTTCGACTCCGCCTTGGAGATGTTTACTCAGGCCTGCATACACCGGTCAATGGAATCCCTCAAGGATCAGTTCTGAGTGTTGACATTGTAGATCAGGTCCCTTGCTCAGTTATTCAGTCGCTGTTTGTCGACGACCTGAGTATACAAATCAAGGTAAAGACTTAAATCAAATATAATAGCGGTAATTGACAATGTTGCTGAAAAAGCTAAAATGAGAGGATTCTGTTGCTCATTCTCTAAAGCTGCATGTCTATACTTCTCAGAAAAAAAAATGCTATTTGCCCATTATGTGGGAAGTAGTGGGGGTAGTGCCACCATTATATGCACCCCCCCCCCCCCCTTCCTATAGGTATGGGCGCCCATGTATCTATATGTAAAAATAACTTTTTTCTGATTTTTTGTAAGTATTCATTTAACAAAGCTTACCTTTCTGTTGATAAATAAACTAAAACTAGAGCAATGGGCCCAATTTAAAAAATTTTTTTTTATAAATTTTGAGGGGATATCAAATGAAAGCTCCTGAAAAATATATCTATACTTTTTTAAATTTTGCATTCCATAATGGTTTTATGAGCTAAAATATGCACCCCCCCCCTTCCCCAAAAAAATGCCCCCCCCCCAACCACCCTACAACGGCTAGTCCTAAAATATATTTAAGTAATATATATTATATTCAAAGTAATTCATGCATACGTATTCATTTAACAAAGCTTACCTTTCTGTTGATAAATAAACTAAAACTAGAGCAATGGGCCCAATTTTTTTTAATTTTTTTTTTTATAAATTTTGAGGGGAATCAAATGAAAGCTCCTGAAAATATATACTTTTTTAAATTTTGCATTCCATATTGGTTTTATGAGCTAAAATATGCAACCCCCCCCCCCCCCCCCCTTCCCCAAAAAAATGTCCCCCCCCCCAACCACCCTACAACGGCTAGTCCTAAAATATATTTAAGTAATATATATATAACGTGTATATATTATGCTTAATAATCTACGAAACCCTAAAAAAATACTTGGATGCATCTTGGATGCAAGTATACTTCTCTGTAATTTTCTTCTTTTGTTCTTCTTCATTGTTTACTATCCTCTATCTTCTGCTTCTTCTCTTTTTTTTTAACGTGCCTTCGGCCCTTCACTTCATTGTTTCATTTTCATTTCATTAACATTGCTGTTACTTTATAGGATAAAATTTTAAGACAAAAAATGCTAAGAATTTCTAAAAAAATTAAGTAATATTTAGAAATAACGAAGTTTTTATGATTATATAACAAATATTTGAGTCTTACAAAATTGTCAATAATCGAGCTCGACTCGAGCATGTTTAGTTTTAAACGTGATAAGGATAAGTTTCTGTTATCAATTAATTCTTAAGTGTGATAAGTGATGTAATTTGAAGTTTTGTTATATTTTGTTATGATTTCGTGTGACTAATTGCTTAAATTTTGTATGAAGTGGATGGTTATAAATTATTTGAACCGTGATTATATTTTTAAAACGATTGAATTAAGTACAAAGTTGTTGTAATTGTAACTTCCATCTTATAAATTTGTCTTGGAAAATTATTGTTGTTTTATAAAAAAAGTTAACTATGAAAATCGATATTCATCCACTTACTGGAAATCCTACTGGAGCCTGGAAGGAGTTGTCTAAAATACAAAAAGTTATTAAAATTAAAAATGTTCCATCTAATATTGGCCCGGTATCTCCTGACAAGGTACGTTTACAGTTTATTGTATATTTTAAGATTCGTTCAAACTGCCGGATACATCAGAGGATACAGGTGTTCTGGTTTCAACCATCCCTGAGCCGAGCACTATAATATGATCCACGACATATGTCTCATCATCTCTGCTTCGAGAAATTTTAGTATAGTTGATTTTTAAACTTCAATACTTTGTAGTTTGTGTTTCTAATACCTACAATTGGCTAATTCGTGTTGTAGGTGCCAGAGAAATTTGATCTCACAAAAGCTTAAAAATTCATTAGAGTCAGTTAAAAAAATTATTTTGGTAGGAGCCTGATTATTAAGGGACTACAGCTACCCCCTTAGGTTTTACCGAAAAACCTTAGCTTTCACATGAAAGCACCCCTCCACTGGAGAGGTGCCCCTCCCTCCCTCACTACCCCATAAGGGCAGGTCCTAAAAAACATAAATATACATCTCTATGGGCCAATGATTTTTCGGGAGTTAATATAAAAAAGTCAAATTTTAGGTGGCCGTAACTATGGTTAGCAAAAATGTTTATTTTTAGCAATTATTGAGTGGGGTATCATTTTATAGGTATTGAAACGTAAATCACAAATATACAGGGTGGGGCGAAATAATCAGTGCAGTTTTGAAGGGCTATTAAAAAATAAACTGCGCAACTTAGAAAAATACAATTTGTTTTATTTGGTTCAGTAGTACACCCCATTTGTTTACTAAAATTTTAAAGATCACATCAGCAAGTGGAGATCCAGCAGTGATGCACTGATGGAGGCGATTCCTGAAGCTTTCAGCCGCCTTCTGGCACATATCGACGGGAATCGCGGCGATTTCCTCTCTAATTCGGGTCTTCAGTTCTTCCAAAGTGTGAGGACGATGTTTGAACACCTTTTCTTTGAGGTAGCCCCACAGGTAAAAATCGCTAATGCTTAAATCCGGTGATCTCGTGGGCCACCCCAGGTCACCCCTCAGAGAGACGAGGCGCGCAAGAACGGCCGTTTTCGACAAACATGCAGATGGCGAAGCCTCGATGTCCAAACCATTGTAACGACTGAAAATGGGGTGAGTGGGCGGACACAATGAGACCCATCCCAGGTTCCTATCCCTACCACAAGGGATGTAGTCACCCTTCCAAACTGCATTGTTTGTTTTGCCCCACCCTGTATATCGAGTTACCAAATGGGCGGTTGAATGCCCATACTTATGAATTGCTTAGCAAGTAACAGATAAATGAACATCTTTCTTCTGTTTATTTATCAGTTTTAGACAAAGTAGCTTTGTCAGTTACTTTGTACGAACTGATGATGAAAATTACTCTCTTGATTCTTACGAGTTGATCTCCGATTCACTGTGGTCCTGTCCTTATTACTGATACTATCAATTAGCAAATCTCATTGCATCAAAAGGTTGTTTAGACTAATGGATACTATCACTTCTATACACGGGCCGTATTTTATTACTTGGTCTATCTAAGACAACTAAGGGAATTCATGCCTACTATTATTAATTTCAAGGTGTAAGTTTACTGTTGTATATGTAAGTAGTTGCTCTTTGTTTCAGGTTAGATTCGTGTGCATGAGTGACACTCATTCTTTGACTTCTCACATAAAATTTCAAATTCCTGATGGAGATATTTTTTTACATGCCGGCGACTTCACTAAGTGCGGTGCCGAGGAAGAAGTAATAGAATTCAATAACTGGTTAGGTGGGATTTAAAAAAATATATATTCAAATAATTTGAGAATTCATATAAATTTGACTACGATTCTGAATTAACTTAAAGATAAAATTAATTAAACCCCTACGGGTTAACTTCTAAAAAAAAAAAAAAATTGTCGAAAAAAGTTAACATAATTTTTAAGTATATGTCTGTTTTAGGTCAGTTACCCCACAAGTATAAAATAGTAATTGCAGGAAATCACGAGCTGAGCTTCGACAAGGCATTTTTGGAGCCACAACATCGTGCAAGTCGATCAATTCCTACTCTAGGTTTTGAACGATCCGAACTTGATCTCGCATGTTCCAATCCCGATGCCAAACTAAATCTCACAAATTGCATTTATTTAGAAGACGAAGAAATTACTTTATTCGGAATAAAAATCTACGGTTCTCCATGGTAAATATAGATTAATTATCAAGTAGTTTTTAATGTTTGTTATCGAAGGTCAGGGTGTTTTTAATATAATCAACTAACCAAATATGAGTTGTTTATCTATATCATCGATGAGGGTGTGTCTGTGATTTAGTATTTTAAATAAATAAATAAAATTCAATTAATTTAGTGTAGATCTTGGAGCAAAAACCTTTCTTAGATGGTAAAAATTAAATTTAAATTTATGTTATTTTAAAATTTAATGCATTGTTACTTATATTAACAGCTCGATTCAACTTTAAGACATTTAATTTATGAGAATTGTAAAGATGGAATAAAGGTAAGAGCTTACTAGGCTTGCGGGAGCCCATCACAAAAATCCATCTGGGGTCGGTTTAATACATTTTATATGGCCTAGCTTTTTTATTTATCAATTTAAAGGGGAATGTATCCGTAGTAAATTTATATTTTATTTTAATTCATTAGCCCTCCAAGCAGTGAATTCACCGAGTAGCTACCATGCGGTTGCCTTCCTGGGGTGGACGATTTAAGCGAGTAGGGGGTAGAGCTCCCTAGTTTTAGGTTTCTGTACGAAGTACAAAAGAAACCTTTTACAACGGCTCTGTCTGTCTGTCCGTTGGCATGTTTCAATTCATAAACTACTACAGCTAGGAACATGAAATTCAGCACACAGGCGCATCTCGGCATTTTGACAACTGTACACTTTTTGGAGTTTTCACACTTAAATTTCCAAGATAAAAAAGTTAAGTTAGTGTGAAGATATGGTCGATAATCACTCCCCTCCTAGTTGTATTACAACCAAGAGTGTCATCATCATGGTTTCCAGGCCAAAACCTGGTGGCGTCACTCTTTCAAGGAGCTTCCCATTTGTTTAAACAATGCTGGGTGGACATTGAGCGGGGCCCGTTCCAGGAATTGAACCCAGAGCTGTGGCCAGAAGTGGTCACCCATCTATCTGCTGACCATGCTTGAGGCTGCTTAACTTGCCTTATCGCAAGGCGAGCGCTCTAGCCTCCAAGCCACACTTATTACTTGTTTTTATTAAAAATATTAATATAATGTTCAACAGGTGGTATTTGTTTACATTTTTTGTTTTTAATTTTTAGGTAAATTATATTATTTTCATCAATATCTGGAAAACTAGATTTTCATGGGGAAAAAAAATTATATGGCTACATTCCTATAAAATGGATTGCAAAATAGAACTTTTTTAATCAAAATCATAGGACCTTTTTTTCCTCACAAATGTTGAGGGTATTAAGGGTAGTGCCCCTGGATCTAGAGTTAAAATTTATTTTTCAATTTCACTTTGGGGTATTATTTTCTGATCCTGTGAGTCAAATTTTATCAAAATCAGCACAGAAGGCTTACGCTCCCGGCATCTGCACAGACAACAGACATTTTGTAAAGCTACTTTTTTGGACTCAAGGGACCTTGAAATCATGTAAATATATCAAAATTCAATTTTTGGTCATCACAATACTTTCAATAAACAATTTTTTTTGCAGGCAGCCGAGGTTCTGCAATTGGGCATTCAATGCTGAAAGAGGTGCAGAATGTTTATCGAAGTGGGATGCCATACCCGCTGATACCGATGTGTTATTAACACATGGACCTCCGATAGGTCATGGTGACCTGTGTGCAACAGGAGTTAGAGCTGGCTGTGTAGAATTATTAACATCAGTGCAGCAGAGGATCAAACCCAAATATCATGTTTTTGGACATATACACGAAGGTAATAGTTATAAATAGCTTTACTTATGAATTTAACGATTCTTTTTTAAGTTGATGGATGGTTAATTTGTGGTAATGATAGAAACAATTAATTTTTTCCATTATGAGACAATTTGACCCTTTTTTTAAGGTCATTTTCAATCATATTAATTTTGTGTTAATAATGGTGACGCTGAGGTAAATTAAAATATTTTTTTCTATCTCTGCATAGTTAATTTCATCTTTCTATTGTGCATAGTTAATTTTAAAATAGCCACTTCCCTGCAAAATTTATCGATTTCATATTAAGTTTTCTTAATATCTATTAATAAATAGAAGTTTTCGGTGTTACAGAAATTATCATTAAATATATCGTCACATTGCAAATGAAAGAAAATTAAATTATCTTTTAACAATGTAATAATATTCTTTTATCTACAATTGATACAAAATATAAACATTATATCTTTGTTTAGATGCGTAGAAAGTGATTGTTTACGTACTTGTATTCATTGCGCATGCGCGTCTCATAGTTCTGAATAATTCCTCTTCTTTACCACGCTAGTGCGGTAAAGAAGAGGAATTCTTCAGCTTTACGCACGATTAGCGAGTTTGTTTACATTTAACAAAACTAATTTGGTGTTCTTTTATTAAAGTAACTGTTTATATCGAGTTTTTAGTGAAAAAAAATGAGTGAATCAAGTGACTTTGACGAAAATGTGGAGAATAATAATCCTCCAGAAATAATTAATTCAGCAAAAAATATAACTAATGAATTAATGCCATCTTTAACAAGAGAGAGATACGAACTTACATACAGCAAGTTTATTTGTTTCTACGCAACTCGTGCGAAAACGGCATTTTGCATTGCTCGTGTGGTTTTACCACCCTCGCTATCGCTCAGGTGCAAACTCCACACTCGCATGCAAAATGCTACTTTCCGCCCTCGACGCGTAATGTACTATTGCGTAAATGTCATACATTACATAGAGTATGTGTATAATCATTTTAAGGGTTTTTAAATTTGAAAAGGGATTGATAATATTAAGTTAAAGAGGGGCTATCAAGTAAGAAGGGAAGAAATAATTACCTGCTGGCTTTAGGAAAGCGGTAAGTACATAAAGTGATAAGATAATAACATAGAGAAGACCGTGAAAAAAAGGTATGAAAAAATGACAAATAAGTTGATTATAAAACAAATATTTTAAAAACAAGCTTTTATTCGTATTCTTCTCAGCAAACCCTTTCATTTGATACCCATCTCATGGGCGTGCTAAATGAATATCTAGTCCACCATCTTGGGCTGCCCATCATATTGGATTTGGAATGACATCACATAGCTAACCGTGCATTATCATCCCAATTAAACGTCTATGCAAAATTTCAATTCAATCGGTTGAGGATAACTGCTTTAAAATTCAGTTGCAAGATTTGACCCCAACATACATACATACAAACATTGGAAGTTAAATAAAACCTTGTAAAAACATAAATTGTTTTAACAGCTTGCTAGGTTAATAAGTAGGATTAACATTTACATCAAAAATTATTTATAGGGAAATTATTACTTTTTTTATTTATAAATCTCATCAATTTTAAAACTTGACCCCACCTTGAACACGGGCCTGGTCTCAACTCTCTGGGAATTGAACGGATGTTTACTGCTCGGCTACTCTAGTCCCGTAACCTTGGTGTACATATAGGGATCATCCAAAAACAACTGTTAACGCCCACAGTAAAAATATTACAAATTGAATGAATTAATTAATTAATTAATATTGAATGTAATTAAATTTAATTAATTAATATTGAATGTAATTAAATTTAATTAATTAATACAATTAATTAGGAGGGAGTTCCACTAATTGTTTATAACAGCGGTTCCCAAACTGTGGTACGTGCTGCATAAATATTTGCAGTTGTTAGGAGTGTATTCATCCCTTATATACCCCAAAACCAAGTATAGAAACATTCTGTCCTGCATTGAGGATGATTTGTGTTTAAAGCTCAGCCCCATCACGACAGACATTGTTAGTTTGAGCCAATTATTGCAAGCACATCCATCCCATTAACCTGCCTAACCACATTGTTTATTGGTACTTACTCTTTCATTATATTCTATATGAATGTTTTTTTTTTTTTTTTTTTTTTTTGTTTTTTTTAGTACAATTTTTATTAATATTCTATGTTCTATTCATGTTACTTTATGTTCTAATTTAATGTTTTTTCATGAATATTTTAAAAAAATACAATTTTTATTTAGTCCTTATTAATTTCATGATCATCCTCAAACACCTACTCTCTCAAGGGGATTGAAGGTAAACAAAATAATGATTACAGTACTCTGGTCTGGTACAACTTAAATTTAAAAAAGTTATTGCATTAAAAAAAAGTGATGCCTACCCTTTTTGTATTAAAGAATGAAAAGCCCTACTTTTTGAACCTTTAAAACCCAAAATTTGTCCGGGGGAGTCCCCCAGACCCCCTTTCTTCTGTAAAAACGCCCTGGTTGTTCCTGTATAAGCATCAATGGTACATGAAAAATTCAAGACATATTAAGTGGTACGCCACCAACAAAGTTTGGGAACCCCTGGTTTAGAACATGGTGCATTTTTTATACCTGGCCATTAAAGAGTTAACGGGTGTTACCTTCAAAGCTCAGGCACTTAATGCTGCCAACCATACTATCTCTAAACTATATATTATGACAGAACTGATGTGACATGTTTTTTTTTTTTTTAGGATACGGCATCACATCTGACGGCAAGATAATATATATAAATGCGGCAACCTGTAACATCAATTATTTACCTGTACATCTGCCTATTGTCTTTGATATACCTCTACCACCTGGCATCAGCAAATCAGACATTCCTTGAAGTATAAAGATATAATGTGGATTTGGTTCTGATATTAGTTTTTAGTCTAAATCATTCAGGTGTGTGTAAACACCAGCTGATGGCTATCTTGCCTTAAATAATCACTTCATACTGAGTATTGTGCACTCCTTAAAGGAAAATTTGTTTCGGCTATTTAAAAAAAAAAAGGTTGTGATTTTTAATAAATATCTGTATTTCATATTAACAGATCGGCAGTCTTAAATTGAAATAAAAATGTTGAAATTAAAAAAGTATATCGGAGCCAATGCACGTAGAATTATAATTATTTATTTAGGTTGGAAATTTTTTTTTTCCATTGTATTTTTTATTCTTTTGCAGTTACCATTCCTCTTAATTAAGTTTTGATTGGAAAATTTAGCTTTAGTAAGTTAAAATAAAAAAACTAAATTGACTTTCATATTATTATTGGAGCTCAAAAGTTTTAATTTATGCGATTATAATTTTTAGATTAAAACAAATTAAGTTATCCTGATTGACACAGTATTAGTGTAGATAATAAGCTTTCCAGTGCGTTTATATTTTTGTAAATTTGTACTAACAATAATGCTATATTACTTTTATGGAAATGTAACTAACAAATGCAGTTAAAACTGTATGTAGTATGTATTTAACTTTTTTTTTGTAGGATTATTATAGTTTGTTAAGTTTATAATACTATTTAACTACCTTCCAGTAAAACTATATTAAAAATAATATCTAATGATAACACCTTAGTAAAACTACACCTGTCCTGTAATAACCTCACCTGTTGATCAGTACGTAAAAAAACTACCTTCCAATTAATGTATAAAAAGAACATTTCTGTAGTCAAAACCGAAAAGGCGTTAAGTCCAACATTTTTTTTATTAACTTTTTGAAATCAGTGAAAAATTATCTACAGAATGGTATAAAGGAGGTAATTCTAGCCTGTTTTGTTAATGAAATATCGAGCTTAATACATAAGGGTTAAGTTTGTAAGAAGTATTTAGAGCCAAGTATAAAGGGTTTAAGTAAATTTAACACCTTTGTACATTCTCTGATGGGATATCTGATTTTAGTATACAGAGCATAAGTCAACTTACACGTATGTATGTCATTCAACACCTTCATGCTATTGTAATATAATTAAACTAGGGTGTTTGGTTATTAAAATATACTTAATATAGAATTGAAATAGTTAGTTATTCTAGCTTATTAATGCTGATAATACACTATTATTGAACAATCTTAAATTTTACGAATTTTGGTCCAAAGGAGTTAAGTCAGTCAACAATGTGGTCCAAAGGGGTTTAGTCAGGGTTTCTTTTCCAAACTTTTGATAATACATAGCTGTGTGTTGAAGGAATAATGATCTAAGCTTATGAATCCTACACAGTATACTTTGAAGAAGATGAGGATTGCATTATATAATCTGAAACTATTCACAATTTAATTAGAGAATTGTTGAAAGTTTTTTTTTTTTTTTTTTTTTTTTTTTTTTTTTTTTTTTTTTTTACAAAATATGACAGGACTACGTTATATATGTTTTCCTCGGCAAAAAACTGGTTTAACGAAATCAACAGCTCAACGAGGTTTGGGTCAACATCTTGCGCATGTTGTAGGCTTGGTTTCATTAAAAAAAAAATTAAATAGAACCAAAGTTATTAACAATTCAAATTAAAAAAAAAACTATTTTCATAACAATGTCGGTTATTGATTTTAACATCAAAACAAATATGTTTTACAGTTACTATTGGTAATGTATAACTTTTTCATGGGTTTTTCTTTAAAAATAATTTATTCGGTACTAATTTGTTTGTATTTTTTTTTTTTCTCATATTGTACAAAAGCTCTTGAGATTAGATTAATAATATTTATGTTTTTATATTTTTATATGCTCAATTAAGATCATTAAAAATTGTGAGATTAAAAACTGTTATATTTTTGGATGTAAATAGCCTTCTAACTAGGATTTTGGGGTATTATTTCAATTAATAATGAAGTGAATAATTTATAGTATAGTCTTAATTCTTTTTGGTGAAGGTTTGGAACAGAACTATGTAGGTTTTTAATTTAATTTCTTGGCCTACATAATAATAGGAAATATAGCCTCCCTTAGCATGAGCCCCGAGCAGGGTGAAGGCTAGTTCTATCTACATTGACAATAAAAATAGTTCCTCCCTGGTGGGTGAAACAAAACTTGTCTCTCACACTTTGGAATTACAGATAATTTCTTAAAAACTTGCTTTTTTTTTTAAAACGACAGATGATTTGATTCATTTTTAGATGAACCATTTAACAATTTTTTAATTTAGATAGTCAAAATATAGTTTGAGATTTTTTTTTTTTTTTCACTTTTTTGGGGGTAGTGCTCCCAAATTTAGAGCTAAAATTCTGTATTTCACCTCAGGGTATGATTTTTTTGAACTTATAGTATACAAAATTTCATCGACATCGGCCCACCAGTTTCATAAACAAACATTCCACCGACTGACTATTGAAAGCAACTTTTTAGGGAATCGGTTCTAAATTTTATGTTCACAATACCAACGAAACCCTTTTTATGTGAGACTTCATGCACAAACATTTTTGAAGTGAAAAATCTCTGATCAAGTTTTTAATTTGATATAAACTCAAAAAAAAGTTAAAAGATATGTATGTGTTATAAACTCAAGACAACTAAAACTTATTTAAGTAAGCTTTAATAAATAGAAAATTGAACATAGTATATAATAGGCGTATGAAAACATGCCGTATATCTCAAACAGAAGGTTATAACAAAAGCAGGTTAAGATTCAGTAATCAGTGTTACCCCAACAGTATGAATGTAGTAATAAAAATTGGGCACTTTTTTACTTTAGCACCCCCCTTGGTTCTAAACGATAGTCTGCCCTACAAAAGTCTCAAAGGTTCGTGTGTTTGCCTCCCCAAGACATTGAGACTCCTGGGGCAGTTTTATATTTAATATTCCTTTATTTTAATAGTTGATTAGATTAAGGGATATGATCACAATTATACCACAATTATTACCACACAAGTGTGGTATTCCTTTGTCTCAAGGTACATTGGAATAAAAACCAAGTTTTTACTTTTTCTCCCTAGGATGTAAAAAAAATGTTTGATACAGTTTAGGAGTAATGAATAGTATATTATGTTACTAGGCTGTGAAGTGAGTTTTTTCTTTACCGCGGAAATTACATTTGCTCGACAGTAAATATTGCCAAGGTAAAGAAAAAACACTTCACAGTCGCATATGCTATTTTTTCCGAGGTAGCAGACAATGAAAAAACATTAAATATTAATAAATAATAACAAATATTAGTACATACTTAAGATTTAAAAAAAGAAACCTTAAAAAGAGGTTACACTATAAGAAAAGATAAATAAAACGCATTGACATCTAGCGGAATTAAATCGTACTAAGCATTTCAACAAAGACTGCAGCGCTAATAACAGAAGTTTTGACAACTGCCAGCAGTAGAATAAAAACTTTTTTCTTCCTAGCACGTAAAACATTTTTTCTTTACAGCTACGAGTAATGAAAAGATTTTTTAAGTCCACGTTATGAAAAAATGGATTTTAGCTATGTTTTTTAGGCTCTAAAGTTACTATTTCACAGCCTACCATGGAAAACAAAAATTTTTCCTTTGTAATTCACATAAAATTTAAATTTGTAGATCACTGATGAAGCTCTTGTTCCCTGGGTGAAAGCTCTGAATGACATAAATATATAAACACTCGAAGGACTTTCATTCCAAAAAAAAACCTCTTGCCTACAGTAGTAATAAAAGTAAAACTTTTCTTAAAATAATGGATAAAAGTTCAGCATTTTTGTTAAAAAAACAGAGAAGAAATCATTGCAGAATCTATCAATGTATTTATGAGAAATTACCAATTTATTTATTGTTTTTAAGACTAATCAGGTTAATATAACATGAATGGAATAAAGTATACTTAATAAATTAAAGTGTAATTGTTTGTACTGAGATTTTGTATATCTTGCTCACAGTAAAGGATAACTCTAAGTGCTAAATTAATTAATTTATTGTTAAAAACCATAATAGCCATTATTTGTTTTTGCAGCTACGGCTTTGATATCTTTTATAGCTATGGCTTTGATATCTTTTATAGCTACGGCTTTGATAACTTTTATAGCTATGGCTTTGATATCTTTTATAGCTACGGCTTTGATAACTTTTATAGCTACGGCTTTGTTATACTTTGTATACTTGTTTGTGCTTATACTTTTGAGCTATGGCTTTGATATCTTTTATAGTCCAGGAGATAGCGTGCAAAAAAGTGTCTGACTAACATCAAGCTAGAATTTTGTTTATAAGTAAATCTTTTGGTGCCTTTTATGAATATGTGGGTGGCTAAATTCGTCTGCAGGTCATAGCTAGACAATAGGCATTTGAAAAAAACAAACCCGTGGAGAGCGGCCATGTCCTGACCTTTTTGGTGGACAATGTGATTTTCATGATCCTGAGTACAAAATTAGTTAGTTGACCAAAAATCTAGTTGATGGTAGATCGTCACTTAATAGGTGACCTCTTTGATTTGGAGTAATATTTGACTAATTAATCTATTAAGTGACAAACTACCATCAACTTGATTATTGGTCTACTAACTAAGGTCGTACTCAGGATCATGAAAATCACATTGTCCACCAAAAAGGGCGGGACATGGCCGCTCTCCACCAGATTGTTTTTTTCAAATGCCTATTGCCAAGCTATGTTCCGCGCAGGCGAACTTATTCTTAAAAGGCACCAAAATATTTACTTGCACACAAAATTCTAGCTTGATGTTAGGCAGACACATTTTTGCACACTATCTGACCTATCTGACACTATCCTGGACTATTAGATAGACAAGTTGTAGCTCTGAAATTTTTGAAAGTTTACTGTTACTAAAAAAGTTTGCATACATTTTCTAATAAATGCCATTAAGTATGGCACAATATGGACTTGTAGCTCTAACTGTTATTAACACAGAAGCCAGTTTTTTCTCCATTTTTGTAAATTGTCTTTTTGAGAACATGCCATTGCATGGTATTCACTCATTCTTCTCAGTTTGTTTCAAAGTAATTATTTTGCCCAGCATTCCATTAATATTTCATTATTATAAAAGATCACTTTTTGCAACTATATTTTAATTTTTTAACTGGTTTTGACTATTTGTTTTGACAAAATCTTTCATATCCTCATAATTTATATTACCCAAATTTTCTCATAATTTATCGACTTTTTTAATGTTGAAGTGATATACTTACCCTGGGTTAACCTGATTAGTCTTTTAGAGCCTTATTTAATGTTAATATAACAGCCTGTTTAAGATTCGTTTGTGATTTTATTATTTTTTGTAAGCAAAACTTGTGTCATATGGCATATGTGATATATCTAGTCTGTTTTCATTTATTGTTTTTGTTTTTCTTTTAATAAAATTATTTTCAGAAATGTCATTTAAAAAAATATCCTTGTTTCTATATCTGGATCTTGTGTATAATGGTATCTACACTCCCCATCAAAATTAATCGTTAATCATATTTAATCATCATCATTTATTATATTTAATCATCATAAATTAATTATATTTAATCATCATCATTAATGATTCACTGTTATTTGCAATTGATTAAATGAGAGCTCTCACATAGTTATTCATTAATACAGTTGTTTGTTTGTGTCAACATGAATAGACCTCCTAATTTAACAATGGAGGAAGCTATTAAACCCATAGTGATGGGTTAAGAAAGGCTTTTCTCAAAAGGTTGGTGGTCGACTAGGAGTGCATCTCACTACAATCGGCCGAGCTTTTCGGGGGTTCCAGGAGTGTGGATATGATTGACAGAGGTGAAATAGGTCTGCCTGAGATGAAATACAATAGAAAAAAGACCCCAATTGAACGACTTTTGTGTAAGCATAAAAATATAAAAGTGGTGCGATAATTTTGACGGGGAGTTTAGAATAGTGTGTATGGCGTAGACTTATTAGGTAATGATTTGTAATAAATAAAAAAATAGACTGCATATTAGTGTGGCACATAGCTTCCTCGGATCCTATCATGTACTTTATTGTTATATTATATCAACATTATTTTAAATAATGTTGATCAGGGTATGTAAAATAAATACAGTAGAACCTCGCTTACACGACTCTCAATAACACGACAACCTCAATTACAAGTGCAATTTTCAAATCCCCTTGAGATTGCCATAACACTTAATGTTAAATTAACCTCTACAACACGAATATTATTATCCAAACAATCTCAATAACACGGATTTTTTTCCAATTCACAACGCAACTCAGAACCTCTATAACAAGTCGTTTTGTGAAGTCAACCTCTATATAACGCGACTCTATACAGGAATGGGTCGATCTTGAACAAGTATAGACTTGAAAACCCTGCGTTTAGTGATTCCATTAACCTCAATAACACGGATTTTTTCCAATTCACAGCGTAACTTAGAACCTCTATAACAAGTCGTTTTGTGAAGTCAACCTATATAACGCTTCTCTATACAGGAATGGGTCGATCTTAAACAAGTATAGACTTGAAAACCCTGCGTTTAGTGATTCCATTAACCTTGATAACACGACTGATAGCCAAAATAACCTTGATAACACGACCCTCAACAAAAAGAGCACCTCGATCACAAAACTGATTCCCTAATCCCCTTGAGACACTTCTTATCGAGGTTCTACTGTATAACGAAAGGAAAGAGCAGTAGCAGTATTCCAATTCAGTGTTCAAATTCGTAAAGCAAAAGTCGGTAGGAGTGAGAGTAGGTTTATAGTTTGAGAGCAGTTTGATAACGTGTGCACAGAAGTGAATACAACAGTGTACAGATAGTGAATGAAGCCTGGTCGCGAGGTCCCTAGGCTTGCTTTGCTATTGAAGAGGTAGGGGAACTAAGCCACCTCCTATTCCCCTCTTCTATCTCCCTCCCCACGTTCTCTCCATAATAAAAACTATTAATAGTTTTAGCGATCTTTAACATTTCATAGCGGTGCTTGGATTTACTAAAAAATTGTAATTTAAATCAAATTATAATTATTATTAACAAAGGGAGACAGACAGAGAAAAATAGACTCCAGCACCGGGACATGAACCACGGGCCTCTATATTTCCAGTATATGTATAGCGCTCTACCAACTGAGCTACACTGGAGAATAATTTCCTCTGTCAGTAACAATACCTAATCCCGAATTAAGCTTTCAATTTTCCACAAGTCTAGAAGTCAACATTAAAGACAATAGAACTAGACCGAGAAGTATCTCATTTAGAAGTTAAAAGTACTCATTTAGTACCTGTACCTTGTTCACAGACTCCAGCACTGGGGAGTCTATTTTTCTCTGTCTGTCTCCCTTTGTTAATAATAATTATAATTTGATTTAAATTAAAATTTAAACTTTCCGTAGTATGAATACTACCTAAAAACTTAAAAATAAAATAAAAAAATGTATTTGAAATAAATGTTTGTCTCATTGAATAGATGAAGTTAGATTTTTTTCACGACCTAAAATTCCAATTTTAAATTAGGAGTTCACAACGAAATTGTCCTCGGCATTAGTCAAATGAACATGTGTGCCAAATTTCAACTAAATCGGTCAACTTTTACTCAAGTTATCATCATTGGTCGATTTCTGACAGTTTTTTTTTTTTCGTATTTACTCCCAGGCTCCAGACGCTGTATAAAGCGCCATAAGGAACTTTATTCCAAAAACAAATATCCACAAATCAAAATTTACCACCCCAATTCTCTAAAGACATCTCATTAGTCCTACAAGTAACAATTTTCATGAATAAGCAGGGAAGGTACATGAATGTTAAAATTACGTCACAAATAAATTCACATCAAAAGGAAAAAGTTAAAAATTTACTGTAAGTTTAAATAAAATGTCACAACATTACATACATATATATACAATTTCTTTTCATAAAATACAAAGTAATTGATTCTCATTTAATTTAACTTGATACAAGTTGAAAGTTCAGTGGTTTCCTGACAGTAAATCAATCAATTTTGCTCGTTGAATTTTATTCAATGAGTAAGTTCCGCAAAATACTTAGTAAGAAACAATAATCATATTAAGCATTTTTCTAATCTTATTAAAACAATTGTTTGTACTTTTTGCTTTAGAAAATCTAACTTCAAGTGTATTTTTTTTTTTTTTTCACTTAACTTAAAAAGTTTAACTTTCAAAGCAGTCTCCCCAGCGGGACTGCACTTCATGAATTATCAATAGTTTACATATATCAATAGTGTTTTAGTGATTTACAGAGAGCGACCTGCAAAATAAGATCCTCTGCTATTGGTTAGTTAACAATTGATAAGCTAGATATCACACACAATGTCCGCTCTTTCCACAAAGTACTGTCAGCATTCGGTTGGAAAGTGCCAATCACGGTAAAGTAACACATACTAGTCAAGAGTTTTAATATTTACGGGTTTATTCTTTGAGGTGCTTTCTATACATTCCTCTCAATGAATTCCTAGTTATAATCCGTGTAAAGGTAAATAATTCATGACAAAATAATTATAATTGAAGTGCGATGTAAACACAGCTAAACAACTGTCAACAGGATTTCAAAAAGTGCAACTGCCTGAAGTCAATAAATAAAAATTAAAAATACATTTAAAAAAAAACCCTAAAATATTTAGTCAAATTATGAATTAACTGTTAATTTAATCTCTGTTGATTTCATCCGAGCCACAAAAAACCACTTAAGTTTTTCTCTTGGTAAATGTTTTAAAAATTGTCAAAAATGCATTTCCATTATCTGTCCTTTTAATTAAAACGGTCTTATTCTTGAGCTTCGATGCTGATGTAACCTAGGAGTATAGGAGGACTGTCTCTTCCTAAAGCACATCCGATGCCGACAATTGTAGTGTTTGATAATTTGAATTCAAATTTTCTGAAAAAAAAAAATAAATAAATAAAAACACTTATGAAAAGCAGGAATTTTTCGTGAAATCTAGCATCCCTAAATAAAGAAACATATAATGTAACTATAATATAATATAAACATATAACTATATTGTAATTTTTTTTAATTATTTTTATCCCCCCTAATGTTTTTAATCAAATCTAGGGCGGATTGTAGTGTAGGTCTATGTTTAGTTTTGTTTGTTCTTCACTTTTTTATATGGGTAACCCTGAGGGGGTTATAGCAGCTAGGGAAGTTTTTTGTTGAGTCAGAAGGACAGTGAGTTGTGTCATAGAGCTGTTGGCAAGAAACTACTTCCTTGCACAGTTTTTAAAGTTTAAGGTTAGGGCTGTTCTCACCTACGGTGGATTAAGAAGGAGCCGAACTTCCCTGATTGCGGAAACCATCGGCGTTTCGTAGGTCTCCGCTATTGCTACCTTAAAACTACGCAGCATAGCCAACAGACGGTTAAGCTAGAACACTGCAATCATCAGTCATCAACTTTTGAGGTTAGCTAAAATTATACTTCTCTTCCCTCTGATTTATCCCCTCTTCTTCGACAAGTATCCAGAGAACAAGCAAGGTTTAACCAGCTTTTGGCTTGAACCCCTTCACCCTAAACATCCCGGGAACTGACCTGAAGCCCCCTTCAAATTTAATTTCAATTATATTATTATTTTACTTGTTAAGTTTTAAATTTAGAAAGAAATAGTCGCTCCACGTGAAATAAGTTTATTATTTTCAGAGCAGCTTTCAGCCACTATAGGGCCATCATCAGTGCCGCAAAAGTGAAGAAAGTTAAATAAAAATATAAAATATGGGAGAACGGTGAGTCACGTTAAACCAGCAACTGGTACAAGACCAGTACAAGAGTCTCTGTACTGGGCCAAATATAGCCAAGTTTTGTAAATGAAAATATTTTTATTTTAACATTTCTCATCCCTGAAGACTCAAAAGATAAGAATATCAATTACAATAATAAGGGATCAACCAAAGAAAATTGACAATAGAAAAATTATATTCTTTACAAGGTTTTCTTTAAGGTGTTTTATGGAAAGAAGTGTAGTATTTGAGAATTTTAATGAAAAACGTCCAAAAATGGTGTACTTTTTAAATCATAGCTTGTTCCCTTTTGTATCAGTTATATAGTTATATGTTACTGTATGGGACGGAGTGGGTGGGGAATTATGAAGGGGGGAGGGGCAGCAAATTACTGATAGCACAGAGGCGCACAATTCCTAAATCCGGGCCTGCGTGTCATAACAGTTAGTTTTATACTTGTTTTATTACAAAGCAATGTTATATTTACTACGTTTGTGTGTACTACGTTGCGTTAAACAACGGATTTAATCCTGATTTGGGATTTAATGAGTTAGGAGTTTCCAAGAGTGGTATTAAATCCATATTCAATACAAAATAAAAAAAAAAACTGTTTCTTGGTTACTTTGGTTAAAGGTTATAAATAATTTTGTATTCCAAGAGTGGTATTAAATCCATATTCAATAGGAAATAAAAAAAAACTGTTTCTTGGTTACTTTTGTTAAAGGTTATAAATAATTTTGTAACCTTCACCTTTTATAACCATGATTTTTATTACTTATTTCGACAGATTTGACTACAGTTTCTACAGAAATATGCTAGGTGCGCTCACACCCACGCTCTGCGCATGTCAGGATCGAGTTCAGGTGTTTCCATGCAACTAAGATCCAGATACGATCCCAGAATTTAGTGAATTGGATCGGGATCGTACTTAATCCGTTTTGAATCAAGGTTTCCATGGACACTTTGGATCCAAAAACTGTAATCTACCCGTATTCAATATGTATTTAAACATCATGGAAACATAGTAATTATTAATGTATTAATATGTTTACCTAAGGTTCCATTTTCTATCTAAATAGCGTGAGTAGATAAAATATTGTATGCAACAAGGCAGCAAAGGAAACATTTCTACCTCGTGTATTCATTGCCTGCCTCGGCTTCACTTCTGTAGTTAATTTTCATGCCCTGTCCTCGCCTCCGGCTCAGAGGCTAACTTAATCACTCGTCAGTGAAATTCCATTTTACTGCCTAGTTACATAAATAACTATTGGGGGACAATGTTAAAATAGAAGATTCTAGGATTAGGTCAATAATGATGCCATTTACTATTAATACACTCTACCTTAAAACAAGCTATTGAGGAAGTATTGTCTAAGGAGTAGAGTAAGCTTTATGCAGTTGAACCTTCTCCAGCACTACTTATCAAACTTTATCAACTTGACTTTGGTAACTCACCTACTAAATGAGGAGTTTTAAATACATAATATAAAAATTAACTACCTTTGCTCCCATGTGGACATCCTGCTTTCATGTAAATGAGTTACTTGTTTAGGTAGGACGTAATCAGATATTTCAGGCCAAATTTCCATTTCTTCCTCCGAGCACAATACTTTCCTAGAAACAAGTGACATCGATCGCTTATTTATTTTTAAATAAATTCTATAATTCAGCTCTTTATTTATCCCAGCGTATAAGTCGATTAGACTCGTATCAACTATGCAAGTTTGAAAACACGGAATTAGTTTGTTCCTATTCACACACATTAGTCATGTCACCGTTCCTAATCAGAACCGTTGCCGTTTGTACTAACGTGCAGATTTTTTTAGTTGTGGATTTAGAGAGGGAAATAAAAAATCAATTTTTTTTTTCTCGGGTTGGCAAAGTCACATTTGAAAAAAGAAATTTTAAAAGTTTTCCTAACGCTGTCACAAATGATTACTTTTGACATATACTCGCTCAAAAATATTTTTTGTCGTTGCCTACACCAATAATAAAAAAATACGCACCTTGACTGAGTTCCATCACGATTTTCCAAAGATAATACTAATGTGAGATCTGGACGACTCGTGTACTCGACAACTGATATTATCAGAGTTATTTTTATCATACAGTCGTACATTATTTTAAATTCACTTACAAACAGTCTGAAACATTTAACATTAGTTATAAAAAATTAACTAAAAGTTGGGAGAAATGCATTCTGAAAGGAGGGAGTAAGTAGAAAAATGTTATTAGTTTTGTATTTTTATTAAAATAAATTATCGACAAAGGCCTGTTTATATTTGACTGAGCTTTATACATTGCACAAGTCAATTATTATACAGATAGACAAAGTATTTTTTACTTAAGCACCCCCCTATATCCCTTTTTCTTAAGTTAGTTAGACAAAGGATCATATACAGAGTATTATATATTCCTTAGTCTAAATTACTATTAAGACAAAGGGATATTTAGTCCAATGTACCTTGGGGACAGAGTAGTATATATTCCTTAGTCTAAATTACTATTAAGACAAAGGGATATTTTGTCCAGTTCACCTTGGGGACAGAGTAGTATATATTCCTTAGTCTAAATTACTATTAAGACAAAGGGATATTTTGTCCAGTTAACCTTGGGGACAGAGTAGTATATATTCCTTAGTCTAAATTACTATTAAGACAAAGGGATATTTAGTCCAATGTACCTTGGGACAAAGGAATATAACACTTGTGTATATAAATGTGATAATATCTTTTAGTCTAATTAACTATTAAGACAAAGGAATATTAAATATACGTTAAGAAAACTGTAGAACTCATTGTCCTACAGTTTCCTGTTTAGGATTTAGTATTACATGTGATAAGACTTGATTTTGAAATAGCGTAATAGTAATAGATCTTCCTCAGGAGTCTCAATGTGTTGGGGAGACAAACACACTAACCTTTGAGAATTTTGTTGGACAGACTATTGTTTAGAACCAAGGGGGTGCTAAAGTAAATAAGTGCATTTATATTAATTAACCTCACAAGTTAGAGCTTTTGGCATAGGGGGTGTAAACCCAGGGAACCGTGTTCAATTCCCACAAGAAGGAGGCATTTTTACCTGTATTTTTCCCCTTTTTCTTTTTCATAATATATAATATCAAAACATTAAAATTAGATACAACAAATGGATTTGTTTTTAAGTAGCATGAAAATAGATGTTACTATCTTAAAACAACTTATTACTTACATATAAACACATACATTACTTATTTATAATTTATCACTGAAATAAAAACTATGTGAAACAAAATACCTGTGGATAACCGGCTCATTTCCCTCCTTCTCCCAGGTGCATTTGCTAACAAGGAGACAACTTCCTCCGTTAAAACCATTTTTAGCATAGTGAGAAATACAGTGGGATTCTTTATCGCTACCGATTAATTCTGTAGGTTGGAATTCTTGTTTGTTAAGATCGTACCAAGGGGTATTCGAAACTACCTGAAGAAGAAAAAAAAAAAACACATAAATATCTACAAAATAATCCTTCAACTTCGATGCAATTCAGTGTAGCGGTGATTAATTTACTACTTTTCCCACTTTGAAAAACCATAAATTTAGATTTGAGGCGTTCAGAATACAAAGGGCGAACTCTACATCCAATTTTTTTTTCCTGGCATCGTTGGGGACCTAAGATATTGCCTATATAGTTTTTGTGTTGAGTTCGCCTTTAATTCCTCTTAAAATTACTGTTTTAAACTTGTTGGAGAGGTTCGAATCGTCTATAAGCGGGCGGATACGAAGAGCCAACTCCACGCTCCCTTCTATAACTCTGTAAGTCCCCCACTTCTCTCATAGGTTTTTTTTGTTGAGTTCCCCCATTGCTTTAAAACATTGATTTAAGTTTTTCTAAAAATCTCCAAATGTTGAGTTCGCCCTTCGTATTCTGAACGCCTCATTTCTACTTAAATCAGTCCCTTCTATGCTACTATTGTCCAGTTGAAATCAATTTCATTTTAAATTATTGTCAAGGTAAAATTACAAGTATATTATTAATTTACAATACTTATCTACGGTCGATCGAATTCACTTACAATTCCTTGTTGATATCGCCTCTCACCGTACCCTTGACAAAAAGATGTTTCAAATGGTAGTGTGGCGGGGCCTCTAACGTACATAAGAGGTTTCAGAGGAAACCAAAACTTATAGTCTCGGTCGTTGAAATTTTCTTCTGTCGGTAATGTTTCATGGACCCATCCAGGAGCAAAGAGTGCTACAGACAGACCATGGTTTCCAATCACATCCACAGCCTAAACAAAGCTCACAGTTAATATTTATACAACATTTACCTAACATAATATTAGAATGCAATTATTGAAGAACTTAGCACAAGCTTCAACCCTTTGACCATGGCAGGGCGCACCATGTGCGTCACATATTGTCTCTTAAGAGAAACTGCATGACGCCCATGGTGCGTCATGGAAGTAAAAAAGCCACTCTCTAAAAAAGGAGTGGGGGAGCCTCTGCCATATGACATCGGTTTGGAATAGGGCTGGCCATGTAAGTACTAGTCCAATGGTTGTATGGAGTGAGGAAGAGAAAACTGCTTTCTTTAAAACGACATGACGCCCATGGTGCATCATGAATGACGCACCTGTTGTGTCAATCTGTTTTAGTAATATTTTGCCCTTCAAATTTTTTTCTTTCTTCTGATATATATTAAGTTCTAATATAAATACTTTAGATGGCTGGGGTGGAAAGAAATCTTTAAAAAAAATATATATAGGGTAAGTAGGGGGCAAAGGTCCGCATGGGGTAAATGTCCGCATTGCTTTAAAAATGGGAGGGAAACTACTTTTTGCAAGTGGGACTGGCAACACTCATTCCTTACGTTGAGGCTTTGCTCCTGTAAGGTTATCTAGATTTCGTTTGTACTGTTGCCAAGAAACATGAGGTAAGTTTATTTTTTAATGTTTCAATCTAACTTTTATAGAATTTCGGCAGTTTATTATTAATTATTATAAATCTATATTCGTATTTTTGATGAAGTTGTACCAAAATGGTGCTAAAGTAGTGTAGAAATAGACACTTGGTTTTACCTTCATATGTAATTACCTTCGATAGGTTACAATATTTTTATAATTTGATAAAATGGGGCAAACGTCCTAATGTGGACTCTTATCCCATTTAAAAAGTTTAATCTAAAGATTAATTTATTTTAGTTACTTTTGGTAAAAGAACTAGTTTTTAATTTTGAGAGTGTACAAGAGAAAGAGAGATTGTTTGCACCCTTTACCCAGCAGGTCCTGGATGAAGCGAATGATTAATTAAAAGGGGTTTCTCGATCAGAGGTTTTCTAATTCTATACTTTATTCGATGGTGTTGCGCCAAAAGGGCCAATCTGAAAAAATCCATGAGGGCCAATCTGCAACTAATATCACGTTTGTTTTTTTATTTATAATTAATAAAATAAATTTGGTTATTTGGACTTATTAATTAGGTATCCAAGTATATCTTAAATGAATAAAAATATAAATAAGCATTCAAATGTCAATTTTTCATTATCGCTTTTCAAGTTTTAGAATTCAAATACAAAATGCAGATTGGCCCTTTTGGCGCAACACCATCGAATATTGTATCTATTATGTTTTCTTTATCGTTTAATTAATGCTCAAAATTAGCCCTAAACCAAAAAGTGCAGACCTTTGCCCCCACCTACCCTATATCTTCAAACATATATCAATAATTATGAATAATAATGTCCAAGTTTTTACATGTTTCAATTACACAATAAATGTTTCAATTTACACAATAAATTTTACATGTTTCAATTACACAGGTTAAAGTTTGTAATGTTTTACAAACTTGTTATTTTTTTTACATATTAAATAATAAAATAAGTCAAAATAGAATAATATTTATAATTATGCAGTAAACCTCCAGACGCACATGGTGTGTCATAATAGATTTTTTTATGTTTATAAACATGTCTAATAAACAATAAACATTAGAAAAACGATTCTGATGCAATTTCATGCATATCTGAGTCCAGACTAACATAAATAAATGAGGAAAACATTCCGTTCCCAGGAAGTGCTTTTTCCTCTCTTCTATGCCACAGTCAAAGGGTTAAAGGGTAAAAATAATTAAGTTAACATAAAGCCATGACAAAAATGATATTTCTCCAAGAAAGGGAACATTGATGTCATATTGAAACATAATGGGAGTTCTAATCATGGAACCAGAAGTTACACAATAAACTTTTACTTTTTTTAAGTTTGCTTTAAAAAAAAAGTAAAATTTAATATTTATTTTTAATTTAGACGAATAAAATTAAAATGCATTGATAAGATGCATGTTATGTTATCAATACTACCGTCTCTTGATAAAATAAGGAGGTAATTCTCATAACAAAACATTTTTTATCAGCTCATTTATAAAAAAAAAACATGACAAATTGTAATCAACTTTGAACAAACAAAACCACAGTTTGAGATAACATGCATGCTGCATTTTGTTTATCTCTAAGGAAATGAAATGTGATAATAGTAAATGTACCAGAAAACTACGAGAGCTTTACCTAATAGATGGAAGGTAGGCATTTATCCCCATGATTCCGTACATTTACCCCAACATGGGCAACTTATTAAAATGAATTGGGAATTTTTACACCATTTCTCGTATCTGTGTTATTAAACAATATAGGCTATTTGCACTTTATTTATTTTCCAGTCTTTTTATTCCAGTCTTAAGTTAAGTAAGAGATATTTTTAGTCACTTCTGGTCCTGGGATTTAAAATAAACCAAAATAAATAAATAATAAATAAAAGGGAATTCCCTTTTAGCTAAGATGTTTTAAGGGTTTCGTGGTTTCGTCAAAAAAACCCTTATTCTTTAAGTTCCTGTGTCTGTCTGTCACTCTGTACAGTTTCAATAACTTTTAAATCAAGAGATAAAAAACATTTTTGACACGCACACAGGAAAAATATAGTCAACTCTAAATATCAGCCCTTCAAATCCCAAATGGCGGATATTTCATGCCAAGAAAAAAAATATTTTTTTTAACATTTTGAATGGGATATCACATGAAAGGTAGAGTAGATTACAAAAAATATACAACAATTGTGGAAATTGTTTAATTTTCCATGCCATTTTGTTAAAAAAAACACTAAAATATTGTGTGAACCCCCCCCCCCCCTCAAAAAAATTACATTTCTGCTGTTATTAAAAATTTTAAAAATATGCAAAATGGGTTTTCTCCCTGGGCCATAGAAAAATAAGAATAGCAATTTGATCTGATTAACTAAGGAATCCAAAATGGGGGTTTACAAAAATATATAACACTTGTGGAAAATAAAATTTTCCTTGACATTCTGTCCATACACATAAACATAATAATCATAAGTTGTGCGGTTGCGAGGCTATAGAAAAAATAAGAATAGCAATATGATCTGATTAACCGTTCCTAGAAAAATTTATATTTTTTTAAGTTTTCTAGTTCATTGTGCATTTTTTTAGCAGTTCCTCTGCCGATTAATAATTTTATGTTCACAATACCAACAAACACGTTTGAATACACGTTACACATGTGAAAAGGGTGCGTGAGACATGACGTACAACCATTTTATTAGGCAACACAATAGTTATGCAGTAGGTTATTCTTTCATTTCAGTTAGATGTTATTGTAAAATGGTAATGCTATAAAAGAAATGATCCAAATCAGCAACGCATTTAATCAATATTAATGGATAATAGAATGTGACAACCACCTGTTTGAGTTGGCTAAATTGTAGTTGTTTTTTTGTCATAGCAAATATTGGATGGACTTGCTTATACTAATTACCTGCCTACAAAGATTACTTTATAGGGATCTTTATACAAAGATCTCTTTATCTTTTGTATAAAAGATTACTATATCCTTTATCTTTTGTATAAAAGATTACTTTAAGTATCTTTATACAAAGATTACGTTATAAGCAACTTCTAATAAGAAAGAGTTTGACAGTAAACTGATCATTTTAACTTTTTAGAGTTAATAGCATTCACAAACTCCGTTACAGTTAATTAATTTACACAGATTTTCATCCAAACTAAATTAAAAACAAACCACATTGTTCTTGACAGCTGTATACAATTGATATTTACCAGGTTCGTGTTGAATCCACCGCCTCCATAGCAATTACGACCGAACACATCTACACCTACGAATATATCTTTTAATCGGTCTCGTCCATTTTTCGCACTAAGAACCAAATCGTCCTCGGTCCAATTGTAGTTTAAAAATATACCATCACAAACGTCGAAGAACCCTCTGCAAAAAATGTATACAAACAACACACTGTGATATATAAATATTTAAAGCTAACTGATTTATTCTTTAAAACTACGATATAAAAAAAATCAAAATTATTCTTCGACGATTAAAGTCACAGGTTTTTAAATAGGAAATAAAATACGGTATAGCTTACATATTGTAACCGTTGAGTTTATTCTGATATTTGATTTGTCCTGAAGGTATGATTACAGAGTCGTACCAGTAAACCAGTGAATCTGGATTACTAGAACACAGTAAACTTTTCAAAATGTTAACAAAGTCGATAAGAGGGAAAACGTGTTGCGTCTTGACTGTATTTTCAACATTTATCAAATAGCCGTCGAAACCGTAATGATTTGCAATTTGATTAAGTTTTTCACAAAGTTCTAGTGATTTCGCCGGATCATCGAGGACTTCTTCCCATATCGCTTCTCCACTTTTCCATTCGGTGATAATGGTACCTAAACAAAATAGGAAAAAGCAATGAAATAGAACACTTTTTTACAGAAATTTAAATATGCAATTCAGTAAAACTCTAATAATACGGATATCCGAATTAGCTAGAAAGTAATTCAGCTCACTCAAACAAAAATAAACTTATTTTAAATAATATGCCAATTATTGGTTATGGACAGCTTCCTGGGGCCCGCTCTTAGACGTCCGTTTTAGGGGCTTTTTTGGGGGCGTGCATCTTTTTTCCTATTCACTTTAAAAAAAAAAACTATTTTTTTTCTTTTTGTGAGACCTACAAAAAAGGTCCTTTGAGTCGGACCGCTGCGGTTGACCGTATTCGAGTTATGCAGAAAAAACGGTTTTTTTCCCCCGGAACGGACGTCTAAGAGCGGGCCCCAGGAAGCTGTCCATAACCCAATTATTCCACAAATTGTGTTATTTATTTAACAGTATATTTTTAACCTGTGGATATATATTTAGAATAGATAAAGTTTAAGACTTTGTTTATAATTATTTGATATTTTTTTCCTTTAAATTCGTGATTTTAATAATAAATCCTATTATCAGGATAATAAGAGTATTACTGTAATTCATTCTGAACAAAATAGAATACTATGATAGAACAATAAGAATAAATACAATTTTTATTAAAAATGTATTGGAAAATCTTAAATTTATTTGACTAAATACATTTATTTTTCATCTTTTATTGCTATAGAAAGTAGCATAATTATTTAATAAATTAGCAAAAATCATGTTTAAGGAAATATTTTTTAAATTATAATTAATTTTATTAATAGTTTTGCTAGGTATAATAATAATATAACTAATTTCTTTAATCAAGGCCATATTATATTCTCTTGTTTTATATGTAATAAAAGCATGTTCATTATTTCCTTATTTCAATCCATTTCATAGCCAATTATCAATAGCTACAAGGAAAACTCACTTTTCCTGTATGGCTGTAAGCCAAAATAAAACAATAATAATAATTGTTATTATTATTGGTCAAAATTTATAATTTTTGTCTGATTAATATGTAATATATATTTTATCGCCCTCCACTTGTAAACATTCCTATCCTGAGCGGCTGGTAAAGATCCATTTTACAGCCCTGGGGCCTGTAAAATGCATGCTTTATCTTTACAGGGCCGCTAGTAGTTCGAGAAGCGGCCGCTTCCTGGTCGGGCCGCGGCTTGCAGGAAGTGCTAGTAGTTCTCAGCGTCAGCTGTTAAGTTTGTTTTGGTACTGATGTAACCTTAATATGCATTTATTGTTTTGAAGATTACGGCAAAATAGTATGCATGTTTAGTTATTAGTTTACATGCAGTGGGCGATAAAATAGTGTACGCACCATGAGCAGTAAGCGACATGACAGGCCTCGGGCGTTAAACGCACTCATGCTTTCAAACTTCGCCCTCGGCCTGTAATAACGCCCTTACTGCTCTAGGTACGTAAATAGCTATTACAAGTACAAATACTAATCTGTCTTTTGAATTAATAATCTAAAGATTAGCCACAAATTTAATTAAATATGTATTGAGAAAATGCTTAAGGATTCATCGGAGTCCTTTTTATGTCGTACTAGTTGCTGAATTTAAATAAATGTATCTACATAATTTGAACACCTCCTTACCAAGAACTGGTACTCCATGTCTGTGACCCGAATTTATCCATGCCAGAGGTGGAATAGTGATAAAATTATGACTAAAATAGACAAATACATCAATAGATGACCACTGAGTAAATCTATATTCCTCGTGTTTATCACTTCCATAAACATACCTACAAATAAAATAATAAATGCCTTAAGAGAAAATGAGGAATAAGCAATCCAATAAATAACATTGATCTAATAAATAAATGTATATTGTAGTTAGTAATATGCCGCCCCTAGACAAGTTAATAAACAATTCTGTAGTGGGAAGTGGTTTCCCTTCGATGGTCACACGGCGTACTGTGATCGGCACTCAGCAGTTTTAAACAAGCATTTTTAAGATGGAATCTAATGGTGTTATAACATTATAACACCCCTAGACACTACACTAAAACTAACATCTTATCAGGGTTATTTCAGAAGGTGAGCTTAGAGTTTATCGCATTTCGGGTTGGTTCTTGGTTGGACCGTGTCATTGTTTTTCTTTGTTGAAACCCCTCTTTAAATCACTCATTACTACCACTGTATTTAGTGATAGTGTATAAAATATAAATTTCTTTTCAATCATGACTAATTAAGATAACAAAGTGCTTTTTTTTATCTTAATTAATTTTATGTTCTAGTCGTGTATAGAATTTATACGTAAGCAGTCGATCTATTTCAGGGGTTCCCAAACTTTTTTGGTGGCGTACCACTTAATAAGTCTTGACTTTTTCATGTACCACTGATGTATATACAGGAAAACCAGGGCGTTTTTTATTTACAGAAGAAAGGGGGGTCAAAGTGTTTGGTTTTAAAGGTTCAAAAACGTAGGACTATTCATTAATACAGTGTTTCCCAAACTTTTATCATCTGTGTACCCTTTCTATAATTTTCGTAACACTAAGTACCCCTCGTTAAAACAAAAATCCATTTCTATTTTGGTTGTCTTTTATTATTTAATTCTTTTTCTTCTAATAGTGTCAATCGGTATTGTTCTTAAAAAAATGAAATCATATAAATATAAACTACTTTCTTTCAATAAAACGGTTATAATTCGTTCCCACTTATATTGGAACATTTTCAACACTTTAGGTTTAATCCTTTTTAAAAATGGAAATTAAAAACTTTCTATTTGTCAAATATTTACAAATTATTACACTTAAAAAGTAATTTTTCCAAAACTAAAACCAAGGAGTAAGGTCTAATAATGTGAGTAACTTCACTCATTGGGATTTGTCCCACGACTCTAGTCGTCATGTAACAAATCTAACAAGAAATAGGATGAATAAATAAAAAAATAAAATATGCGTATACTTCAATAACAAAAAAAAAGAAAAAGAAATTAGTACATAAACGAAAACATAAATCAAATTTAAGAAATAAATTAACAGGGAACCAAATTATGATGAACTCTGTTGCCTCAACATAAACAATCTTATCCTTCTCAGGATAAAATTGACTACGCAGTCAAAGCCCATTGCACCGCGTACCCCCACCAAACTCTTCCCGTACCCCCAGGGGTACACGTACCACACTTTGGGAAACACTGCATTAATACAAGAAGGATAGGCATATTACATTTTTTTTAATGCAATAACTTTATTAAATTTAAGATGTACCAGACCAGAGTACTGTATAAATTTTTTTTTCACCTTCATCCCCCTGGACAGAGAGTAGGTGTTTGATGATGACTGTTAAATTAAAAAGGACTAAATAAAAAATTGTATTTAAAAAAAAAAAAAAAAAAAAAAAACCATTTATGAAAGAACATAAAATAATATGAATAGAACAAAGAATATTAATAAAAATTGTATTCATAGAGAAAGAATACATCCGAATAAACAATGTGGTTAGACGGGTAAATGGGATGGATGTGCTAGCAATAATTAACTCAAACTAACAATGTCTGGCGTGATGGGGTTGAGTTTTAAACGCAAATCCTCCTCAACACAGGACAGTCTGTTTCTATACTTGGTTTTGAGGTATATAAGGAATGAATACACACTTAACAACAGCATATATTTATGTGGTGCGACCCACAAGTGGTACGTGTACCACAGTTTGGGAACCGCTGATGTATTTGAAAATTCTAAAATTCTCTCTTTTTATTATTAGGGCGGCCCAGTGGCGCAGGGACGGTTTTACTTCTCTAAAAAGTCTAAATTTATTGATATCACCGATAATAAAAATGAAAAAAATAGTTATCGTACCCCCCTATCAAAATTTAATTTCTATGCCACTGTGGGGCGGCCAAAAACTATCTTGACTATGGCAGCGAAAAGTGTAGTGCCGGCGCTGAACATAGTATATTTATGTAGCTCTGTATGAACAACGTCAAAAAAAGTATAATACCATTGTAAGTGGTATTATACATGGATAAAGATGTTAGGGTGTATGACACTTTCTATTTAGAGAGTTAAATTATTTGGTTTTATTATAATTTAATTGAATGTTATTACCTACCTGTCTTCCAGGTATCCTCCTTTCATATCATGACATAGAAGAGTTTTAGGAGCGGAGCAGTGAGGTAACTTCTCGTTCGACAGCCGACACTGAAGTGAAGAGCCCCGGTAACAGAAAGAAGTCCTTTCTGCCTTCTTTATAACAAGTTTAGCCCAACTGTCTAGAGGAGGTGTCCATTCTAATACCGATTTTAAATCTTTAAGTGGTTGACACAGTAAGATATCGTCGTTAAGCTCTGCGTTGGACATGGTAAATTAACACTGGTACGTGTCGACAGAATATAGGCTTCGATTAGTCAACTATTAACACATCACATAAGAGTTTAACTCAAACTGAAATTTATAAGCAGGATGACGTGCTTGAAAACAGTGGCTGAGATAAGGCAGATAAGGAAAACAAATCATTTAAAAGCGATTAACTTTTTTAAAAAAATTCACCCTGAAAAAAGAAGGATTAAAACAGTTGTTCTTAATTAAGAATTCTATGTCTTAATCACTAAACACACAAATAAATTAGTTAATTAAATTTATGATCGAGAAACTTAACAAAACTTTTGACGAAACCGAAACTAATTTCAAAGTTGTGATGATGTAGTTTGTAGTAGAGAGCGGTAGAACTCGTAGTTTCGTATTTTTCAAAACCAGGTTCATTCAATCTTTGACAGTTGATGTATGCGAAGTGGGTCAAAGACTATTTTGTTTCATATTGCATGTAAGTACATATTATTAAGTATGCTATATGAATCCACGAGTACTTCAACCAATGCCTGATTCACCACTAGGCCGACCAGGCCGCGGGCTTTGGGGGGCCGCAGATATGGGCCATATATTAATATGGCTTGTCGCACAGCGCCTTTGACACAGTATATTCTAAAGGAGTACCTACCTATTTCTTGAATTTGAGTATGAACAAAAATTGCAATACAACAGCGGTTTGTTTAAAATTATTGTATACGTAATAATTTGCGCGGGAGAGCTTTTAGTTTATACGTGGCGTGTGACAATAGACCATTTTATTCCATCTGGGCCTGGATTATTTAAACTATACGTCTACTAGTTACAGTTAGTAGACCAAACATCAAGTTTTTTTTAGCTTGTCACTTGATAGGTTAGTTATTCAATTATTACTCAAAAAAAGAGTGGTCACCTATCAAGTGACAAGCTAACATCAACTTGATTTTTGGTCTACTAACTAATTTTGTACTTAGGATCATGAAAATCACATTGTTCACTAATGTGACACGATGTGATTGGTGAACAATGTGATTTTTTAGAACTGAAATAGAGCGGCAATCCGCTCTCCATATATTTTTTTAAAATGCCTATTGCCAAGCTGACGAGCTTATGTCCCGCAGACGAACTTAGCTGACCACATATTTTTTACAGGCACCAAAAGATAACTTGATGTTAGTTCCAAAACTCTTATACAGCTAGCTCCTGAAATATACCTACATTTTATATTTATAAGTTTTTAAAAAAGGTTCCACAAATAAATAAAATTCAATAAAAAATGTGAGTTTTATCGGCCTATTTATTAAAACCTAACCAAATATTATGTAGTACGTAGGTAAAACCAAGTTAAAAAGTATTTCGAAAGTTAAAAAAAAATCTTCCAATTTATTATAGTTAATTATACTTTTTTGACAATAGTTATTGACGAATATTGACTTACCATAACGGTTTTGTAAAAAAATTCAAAGAAAACCCAATTATAAAACTTCTATAGTTCATAAAAACTAGGATGAAATAAACAGGTCAAGTGTGTGCTAGTCAGCACACAGCGAGGGTCCGTCGGCCACACTTTATAGTGTTTAAATGTAAAGTGTATAAACAGTGTTTTTTTAAAATGCTAAAAAGCTTACTTTGAACCATTCTAAGGGTCTAATATTCTCAAAACACACTCTGATAAAGTATTTTTTTGCCACTGAACCGGACTACAACCATATAAATACATCGAAAAGACCATAATGATAAAAAAACGTATTTTGTCAATAAAAAATAAAATAATATTTTTTTCGAAATTTCCAAAAAGTGGTATCTTTACTTTTGGTCGAAGAATGTTCAGGAATTTTTTCAGATTTTTTGCACTTCACATAAGCGAGATAGAGGGGGGACACGTTTCAAACCCGCTTCAAACTCACCTACGCTCGCCCTATCAAAGTTATAACCAAAGAATTATATATTTTTGGAATCAGCTCGACGTACCCTTTCATATGATTCCCCTCACGGTGTCAAAAAAAAAAAAAAAAAAAAAACCCTTAAGTTTTTTTACCCAAATTTTTTTGATTTTTTTTTTTTTAAGTCGCTATATTTTTAAAATATGTGGGCAGGTACAAGACACATACATGCCAAATTTCAAAGTGATCGGACGAAAGGTGTAGCCGTGAGAGCACGCGAGAGGACGGACGGACAGACACACGCAGGAAAATATAAGGGTCCTTGGTTTTGCCTACGGACCCTAAAAACAATATGGGGGGCCTCTGGTAAAATTTGGCCTAGGGCCTCAAAAGTTCTAAATCCGGCACTGACTTCAGCTGAAGTACTCTTGGATTCTATATGGTTCCAGATATTTGTATGAAAATGATAAATATTTTCATAGGTGAACTCTGGTTTTCTGGGAACAAAGCAACTTAATTTAAATCTATACTATTTTTATATAAATCATAGAGAAGTAGGTACTTGCATATCCAATCCAAGCACCTTTTTGGGTTTCGTAGATTATTACTAGGCATATTCGCTATTATATGGTGGAATAACATTTTAGTATCTCCCCATCCCGCCCTTTTTTAGGGTTTCATTGGTAAAACCAAAAAAAGAAACCCTTATAGTTTCGTTCATGTGTCTGTCTGCCTGTCACTCTGTACGGTTCAAATAACTTTTAAATAAAAAGAGATAAAAACTTGAAACTTTCCAATATTAAAGATCGTTTTGACGCGCACACAGGAAAAATATAGCGAACTCAAAATTATCAGCTGTTCAAATCCAAAATGGCGGATAACTCACGTCATGCAAAAAAATTTTTTTTCTTAAATTTTGAGTGGGGTATCAAATGAAAGGTATTGAAGAGTAGATTACAAAAATATATAACAATTGTAGAAAGTGTTTAATTTTCCCCGCCATTTTGTCAAAAAACACCAAAATTTTGCGTGTCCCCCCCCCCCTTAAAACTATATTTCCGCTGTTACTAAAAATATAGAAAAATATGAAAAATGTGCGGTCTAGTGGGCCATAGATAAAATAAGATTAGCAGTTTGATCTGATTTACTGGGAATTTAAGATGGCGGCTAATTCCTGTCACGGGAATTTTTTTTTTTTTTTAAATTTTGAGTGGGGTATCAAATGAAAGGTATTGACGAGTAGATTACAAATATATATACCACTTGTGGGTAGTGTTTAGTTTTCTGCGCCATTTTGTCAACAAAAAAAAAAAAAAAATGCGTCACCCCCAACCCGCTATACTAATTTTATGTTCATAACACCAACGAAACCCTTTTTACGTGAGTCTTCACGCCCAACCAATTTATTTATATAGTAATTTTTATTTTTATAATTAAAGATATCCTTGAGAAATAGATATGTAATACATTAATTGACTTTTTAGTTCAACATTTCCAAAACGCAATCTAGATAATCTGGTTTTGACCTATTTATGGTTTGAAAAATGCATTGGCGCATAAAGTACGCCATCCGTGCCTCATTGTTTGTCCACTATAGCCGTGCCAATAAGGGTTTCAAGGGAAAAAACATAATTACACACAACTTACTCAAATTTATTATCTTATATAGACAAGAACATTATCAATACAATAAGTTTTAATATTATATTACAGAAACCTACAATATTGTCTATAACTAATATTATAATATAAGTGAGTTAGAAAAAAAAAGTTGTAAATTATCATTTAGTTTTATTATCATTTCGATACGTCATAGCCAATTTCAACTATTGGAAGACGTAAATATTAAAATAATTAAATATTTATTTCATTTTATAGGTCATAATTTGTCTATAAGTTCATGTACATAACGATTCCACAAACATTTAATAAGAAAAAAAAACCACAAATTCTTAAAATGCAATTTTTCATCTATCGTCTACAATAAAAGTATTATCTTTTTTTTTTTTATTTACATTTTAACGTGGTACATTTAATCAATTTTTTTTAACTTGTAAACAAAAATAAATAACAGCTAGTATGGTCCGTAAGCAAAGATTAATAAGTTATTATAATTTTTTTTTCTTTTTTCCTTGCAAACTTTTTAATTTTTTTTAAATATACATAACATTTCTACACAACAACTACAAGATGTCTATCACAAAAATTTCATTATCTTGTATTGTGCTAATTACAGTCATAATCATTTAAATAATTTTTATTTTATTATATATATATATATATATATATATATATATATATATATATATATATATATATATATATATATATATATATATATTATATATATTTGTATTTTTTTCATTATTATCCCTTTTATTTATTTTAATTTTTTTTAAAAATGCTTATGAAGCTTACTCACTTAAATTTGTTCAATGCATTCCATGTCAGATTATATTTTAATGGGTCCCCAAAGTGTGGTTAATAATACCGACATTAGTTATATTAATATCTATATTTTTTTTAAATTTAATTTATTAAAAGAGTGATTAAAATACATAAACGTTTTCAGTAGAAGTTTACTAACAAACGTTTAGAATGATCCTACGAGGGGTTAAAATATATTTTCATTTATTTTAGACCCAACAAATTGGGAATTAAAAGCCGAAAATGTCCTTTTTTCATTTGAACTATTTTTTCGATGAATATAGTCGAAGGGGAGACCGGGGACGGTTGAAACATTTTTTACAAAATCGCTTCCTGCAAAAACATTTTAACCTCAATGTATTTGACACTGGGCCTTAATTGAACTTTAGTTATCAGAATAGAAGTGGATGAGGTTATAGTAAGATTATCTGCATTACAAAAATATTTATAGGCATTTTAAAAATGTTTCAACCAACCCCATACCAGGGTCGGTTGTAACAGTTATTGGGATTAGTTGTAACACTAACAGAATAAAGAGAATTATGTTAGAAATACATATTTATCGAGTTAAAATCACAGAACATGAAGCAAAATAATTGAATAAATGGTCATACGCAGAATAATAGGTGTTTAAGATAAATGAAACAATAATAAATATTCTAAATGTAATTTGTATCATATATTTTGTAGTTCAAGGTAAATTAACATTAAAACTAATAAACTTTGACGAAAGTAAAAAAAAAGATTTAATTTAAATTATTTAAATGAAGCTTAAAGTGTATGTGAAAATTTCATACTTTATAGCCAGCTGGTAACTTAATTGTAAACATTGTTACAACCGTTCCCAGAACATGTTTTAAAAAAGTTGTCGCCATAACCTCCGAAATAAACAATTTATATAAAAAAGAATTACACCTGTTGAACTTCCATAACCAAAGTTCTTACGTTACGTTAAAAACTATCATAACCACAACTATTTTAGTTTTGGATAAAAAAGCTAAAGAGAAGCAACAAAAATACTTACTTTTGGACGCGAAAACACAATACCCCCTCTCAGAAACTTATGATAAACTCGATACGACTCCAAACCCAAAAGTTCAGATTCCGCCACGGAAGCCGCGTCCCTTTTCCTTGGTTGTTCCCAAATATCGCTAATTTTTCTACCCGTTTGTTGTTTCAACCGTACACTGTTTCAACCGTCCCCGGTCTACTCTACTATTAGAGTACATTTAAGTTCTTGTCGATGTCTAATCCCACAAAAATCGCCATTAATGATCCAAACAAGTACCTGTCATATAATATTTGAGATTCATTCTTCATAAATCCATTAAAAGTTACAGATATAATAAACTTTTAAAATTGCAAAATTTAACGCATGATAATAAATATATAATTTAAGATTACCCGATATAAGTTTAGCCGATAACATTATTATCGAGTTGATACATAACAGAATAAATTTAAGGTTTACAATCCGAATTTCTGAAATGTTTCAAAAGGCACACTGTAGAGAATGACCGCTTAGTAAATAATATAATATTATATATAAATTATAAAATATAATAATACATAAAAAACAAGAATAGAACGTATACATTAGACACACTATCATAACTTTAACATTTTATTATATATTTACTGACATAATTAGACAACGTAATTTGACAATATTATCTAGTAACTTACAAATTTAATTTTTTTCCAAACACAATATGATATAGGTAAATTACAACTTAAAATAACGGTCTGTAAATGATATTGAAAACATGAACTCGTGGTTCATAAAACTGTTAAAACCTATGTAATAGTACATTACGCGTCGAGTGCGGAAAGTAGCATTTCGCATGCGAGTGTGGAGTTTGCACCCGAGCGACAGCAAGGGTAGTAAAACCACACGAGCGACAGCGAGGGTAGTAAAACCACACGAGCAATGCAAAATGCCGTTTTCGCACGAGTTGCGTACCGTACTTTATCTACGATTGTTAGATTTAAATAATAAATACAGAAAAAAATAAACTTGCTGTATGTAAGTTACATAGTATCTCTTCTCTTGATAAAGATGGAATTAATCTTGAGTTGTATTTTTTGCAAAATTAATTATTTCTGGAGGAGTATTATTCTCTACATTTTCGTCTAAGCCACTTGATTCATTATAGTTTTTCACTAAAAACTCGATATAAACAGTTACTTTAATAAAAGAATAGAAAATTAGTTTTGTTAAAAATGTAAACTAACTCGCTAATCGTGCGTAAAGTTGAAGAATTCTTCTTCTTTACCGCGCTAGCGTGGTAAAGAAGAGGCATTCTTCAGAACTATGCGACGCGCATGCGCAATGAATACAAGTACGTAAATAATCACTTTCTATGCATCTAAACAGAGATATAATGTTTATATTTCGTATCAATCGTAGATAAACATATTTACACTGATCGTCTTGATTTAACATACTTTCAACGCCAGTTGAAAAATAGTTATTTATGTTACTAGGCAACAAAATGGATTTTTGCTGACAAGTTTTTTAAGTTTTAGTTCCGAGCCGAAGGCGAGGATAGGCTAAACAATTAAACTAAGAAAATGTTTATTACCTGTTAAGGTGTAACCGAAGCAGGTAATCTTTAAACGAATCAGGAATGTTTCATTTGCTGCATAGTTACATACAATATTTTATCTGCTCACGGCAGCAAAATTAGGCATTGTTGTATTGTTTTCAATCTGCAAAATGTCATTTTTCTTGATTCTTTTGTAACATGTCAAAAAAACTCACGCAGCAAAATATCAAAGTGTCAGTAAAATAACAAACAGGCTGCCTCATTTTTTAAGAAAAAGTTACTACATCTCAGGTTATGAACTCTCCCACATTGTTCATTTTTGTATATTTAAGCGTAATATTCTGCTAAATATTTATGTTTTTTTGAAAATGCCTTTAAAAATTATAATAATAAAACTAATATTATTATTATTACAGAGATTATTTTTTTAAAAAATGCTAAAAATTGAGATAAAAAACAGCTGTTAATAAAAAAAGTGGCAACACTGATTGTTTTGTTTTAACTTTCGAGTTATTAAAAATATGGATGATAATGTTGTGCAAGACATACTGCAACATCATACAAGGAAAGTCTATCTAATCCCTCAAAATCAGGTACTAAAATCTTTAGTGTAATTTTTCTGCCGTTAGTAGATAAAATATTGTATGTGACTATGCAGCAAAGGAAACATTCCTGACTCGTTCAAAGATTTTTCCTGCCTCGGCTTCGCCTCGTCAGTCAAAATGTAATTTTCCAGACTCGGCTTCGCCTCATCAGTAAAATAGTAAATTTCCTGCCTCGGCTTCGCCTCAGCAGTAAATTTGTTTAGCCTATCCTCATCTTCGGCTCGGAACTAAAACTTAAAAAACTTGTCAGAAAAATTCCATTTTGCTGCCTAGTGACATAAATAACTATTATCTACTAACGGCAGAAAAATTGCATTTAATTATCAAAATATTATAGTCCTTTTTTAATAGATAAAAGATTTAATGAAATGAAAGTTGTAAAAATAACAATACGAAAGTTTGAGTGATCAAGTTAAAACAAAACAAAGGCAAAACGATCAGTGTTGCCACTTTTTTTTATTAACAGCTGTTTTATCTCGATAATTTTAAAAATAATCACTGTAAAATAATAAAATTTGTTTTATTATTATAATTTTTAAAGGTATTTTCAAAAAAGATATAAATATTTAGCAGAATATTACACTTAAATATATAAAAATGAACATTGTGGGAGATTTCATAACCTGCAATGTAGTAACGTTTTTTTTTTTAACATTTTGCTGCCTGTTTATTATTTTCCTGACACTTAAACTTTTTTATTTTTATCAATATTATAGATAACATTTTGTAATTAAATTGTAATATGATAAAATTATATTTTTTAAAGAGACGTTTTATCATTATTATAATAATAATTATAGGTATGGATTGTGTAATTTCCCCCTTTTGCCTTACATTCTTATTATTCTTTTTTATTTAGTTGTATTTATTTATTTATCTTTATTATGATATAAAAAAGATTATTTCATTGAAGCATGAAATGCTTGTATAATTTCATAACAAGCGTATTATACCCGCACTTCAAAGCATTATAAATAAGATAGTTTTCTTTACAATTATGTTATATAATGTTATCGTATTATTTAGTATTATGTTATAATTTCTAAATCTAAAAAAGTAACGAGACATTTTAAAGTAGACAAAATGTTTTAAAAAACATAACAATAATGATTAATATATTTTAAATCAATACACAAGCAACATTTAATAAAATAAGTAAATAAAACAAGGAAGTAATTAGGCCGCGGTGAATGTACTAAGATTTAATACATTTTTCTAAAAACAAAGAAAATAGGGATATGTTACATTCTCTTTATAACATAAATACATTACATTCTTTATAATACATTCTTGTTCTGTTTGAACTCCTTCCCCAGGCTCCAGCTCTGCTTTTTTGGGGAAGTAGAATTTGTTAATTTGTTATTTTTTGACATTTTTATGTTTTGGCTATGGCACATTAACCTCGAAAAGCGTTACGTTACACGAATGGGGAAGATATAGAATCAAGGTGTTAGGAAGGTATAGGAGGTGTTCAATCGAGTCTGTTCGCTCTTGGTAGGGATAGTGTCTCCCACTTCCGCGCTTGGTATCGCTGTCGCTAGGGCGTCCCCTCCCCAAGCGATTCTAAAACGCTGTACACTGTACTAGGAGAATAGAAAAAGGTTGGAGCTAACTGCACTCGTTTACATCGCTGGTTAGAGGTCGGCTGAGTTATGATTGCAGTTTAATACTCTTGATAATACTCTACTAAAACCACCCCCCCCCCCCCCTCAACTACAACTTCTGTTCAACTGCTCTGATTTTTGTAACCAATTTTTAGTATTGTCAATTTAATAAAAAAAAGTTTATTTATAGAAATCAATTTAAAATTAACTCGATCGATAAATATAACTCTTAAGAATTACATATTTTTATTTGACTTATTAGGTAGATTTAAATAGCTTGACTTTTATTTAATAACTGATAAAGACGAGCAAGTCCTTGTTATTTCTTTATTTTTAAGACTTGTGATATATATATATATATTTCTTTTTTGTAATTTCGCATAAGTAAAAGTATGTACTTTAATAAAATGTTAATTAGCTAGTTGTAAAAATGAGTATTTAAATAATAAACGCTTTTTTATCATTGCCACAGAAATCAATAATACCAGCCCATAAAAACCAAGTTTTTATTATAAATCCTTTATATTTTTGCATTTTGATTGTGAGGGGGAAGTATTGGTAGAGAGTCTATGTGCCAAGTTTTAGCTCGATTGGACGACTGGAAGAGGGTTAACTAGCCCTATAAAGATTTTATATATACCTACCAATTGATTAATTAATTAAATAAATTTTTATTACTTAATTTTTAAATATTAATTAATACATTCATTTTTAAAAAGATAATTAATTAAATTGAGAAATTAACTAATTAATTAATTAATTAAATTTAATTAATTAATTAATTTGTTAAAATGTTTTTGTATTGGTAGAGAGTCTATGTGCCAAATTTCAGCTCGATCGGATAAGTAGAAGAGGGTTAACTAGCCTTCCAAAGATTTTATATACCAACCAATTAATTAATTAATTAATTTTTTATTTTACTTTTAATACTTAATTTTTTAAAATTTATTTAATCCATTCATTTTTTAAAAAAATTAATTAAATTGAAAAATTAATTAATAATTTAATTAATTAATTTTAATTAATTAATTAATTTTAATTAATTAATTAATTTGTTAAAATGTTGTTGTATTGGTAGAGAGTCTATGTGCCAAGTTTCAGCTCGATCGGATAAGTAGAAGAGGGTTAACTAGCCTTCCAAAGATTTTATATACCAACCAATTAATTAATTAATTAATTTTTTATTTTACTTTTAATACTTAATTTTTTAAAATTTATTTAATCCATTCATTTTTTAAAAAAAATTAATTAAATTGAAAAATTAATTAATTAATTAATTAAATTGAAAAATTAATTAATTAATTAATTAATTAATTAAATTTAATTAATTAATTAATTTGTTAAAATGTTGTTGTATTGGTAGAAGTAGAGAGTCTATGTGCCAAGTTTCAGCTCGATCGGATAAGTAGAATAGGGTTAACTAGCCTTCCAAAAATGTTGACGCCAGGCACCCAGGCACTCCCCCAGGCACTCCCCCAGGCACAAAAGTGAAGTTAATATAAAGGATTTAAAAATAAAACAATTCGAAAAATAAAAATAAAGTAAATACAATGCAAACAAATGAGAGAAGTGATGGTTTTAGTGATTATTATACATTCTTTAAAGTACGGGAGTTACTACTTATAATTTCGCATAAGTATTTAAGCCAGATCGTTACTGGGATGTAATTGTTTAAAATTTAAAGCCTAGTTAAGCTTAAAATATTATATTTTGTGCAGAAATTTATTGGACGAAACAAATTTATTGATGCTCTAGATATTGAGACATTTTGCGAAACTTGTGCCGTTGCAGACTCAGTCGCTTTACTGCTCCAGATGGACGGGTTCCTGGTGGTTTCTTTATTTTAATATTAACTAGAAATAATATAAAATAGACTACAACTCTTTTACAACGAAATAGAGTTTTATTTTTAAATTCTTTTACTTAATGGGATGCGGCTACAATACCTGTTTTACAAGGCATATGTTATAGGTCTATATTGCATATGTCAAAAGTCTATATTGGTATATGGTTTTCTGTATAAACCTGTTTTACTAGGAGTATTTTAGATATTAGTCTATATAGCATTTGGTTTTCTGTTTTACTAGGCGTATCTTAGATATTAGTTTGCATAGACATTAGATTTATTGTTTTACTAGGCGTATCTTAGATATTAGTCTATATGGACATTTGGTTTTCTGTTTTGCTAGGCGTATCTTAGATATTACTCTATATATAGGCATTTAGTTTTCTATTTACTAGGCGTATCTTAGATATTAGTCTATATAGGCATTTGGTATTCTGTTTTACCATGCGTATCTTAGATATTAGTCTAAATGTAGACATTAGGTTTTTAGTTTTACTAAGCGTATCTTAGATATTAGTCTATATAGACATTTGGTTTTCTGTTTTACTAGGCGTATCTTAGATATTGGTCTATATAAGCATTTGGTTTTTTATTTTACTAGGCGTATCTTAGATATTACTCTATATATAGGCATTTGGTTTTCTGTTTTACTAGGCGAATCTTAGATATTGGTCTATATAAGCATTTGGTCTTTTATTTTACTAGGCGTATCTTAGATATTACTCCATATATAGGCATTTGGTTTTCTGTTTTACTAGGCGTATCTTAGATATTAGTCTATATAGGCATTTGGTATTCTGTTTTACTAGGCTTATCTTAGATATTAGTCTATATAGACATTAGGTATTCTGTTTTACTAGGCGTATTTTAGATATTAGTCTATATAGACATTATTTTTATTGTTTTACTCTGCGTATCTTAGATATTAGTCTATATAGACATTTGGTTTTCTGTTTTACTAGGTGTGTCTTAGATATTACTCTATATATAGGCATTGGGTTTTCTGTTTTACTAGGCGTATCTTAGATATTAGTCTATATAGACATTTGGCTTTCTGTTTTACTAGGCGTATTTTAGATATTAGTCTATATAGACATTATTTTTATTGTTTTACTCTGCGTATCTTAGATATTAGTCTATATAGACATTAGGTTTTCTGTTTTACTAGGCGTATCTTAGATATTACTCTATATATAGGCATTTGGTTTTCTGTTTTACTAGGCGTATCTTAGATATTAGTCAATATTGGCATTTGGTTTTCTGTTTTATTAGGAGTATCTTAGATATTAGTCTATATAAGCATTTGTTTTTTTGTTTTACTAGGCGTCTCTTAGATATTAGTCTATATAAGCATTTGTTTTTTTGTTTTACTAGGCGTCTCTTAGATATTAGTCTATGTAGGCATTTGGTTTTCTGTTTTACTATGCGTATCTTAGATATTAGTCTATATAGGCATTTGGTTTTCTGTTTTACTATGAGTATCTTAGATATTAGTCTATATAGGCATTTGGTTTTCTGTTTTACTAGGCGTATCTTACATATTAGTCTATATAAGCATTTGGTTTTCTGTTTTACTAGGCGTATCTTACATATTAGTCTATATAAGCATTTGGTTTCTGTTTTACTAGGCGTATCTTAGATATTAGTCTATATAGGCATTTGGTTTTCTGTTTAGCTTTTTAGTTACATGATTTAGATACAAAACTTCTTTTTTTAAAAACACTACTTAATGTCAAATGTTGACTTCTTACTTTTAGATTCCTCATACTAGCAGTTAATACATCCGATAACTTTAAATTAGAATATTAGAATTATGATCTAATTAATAATAACAAGTAAATTTAAGTATTACAATTAAAATTAATAAGTAGTGTTGGCTTTAGTACATAGTAAGGGCATTCCTGTGGCTCTGCTAAGAAAGCGTCGAATTGTTGATAAGGTGTTCCGACATAATCTATAGATCGATTAAATCAAGTGCCAGACTACCATCAACTTGATTTTTGGTCAAATAACTAATTTCGTAGTCAGGATCATAAAAATCACATTGTCCACAAAAAGGACAGAACATGGCCGTTCTCCACCGGTTTGTTTTTTTCAAATGCCTATTGTCAAGCTATGTCCCGCAGACGAACTTAGCCGACCACATATTCTTAAAAGGCACCAAAAGATTTACTTATACACAAAATTCTAGCTGGATGTTAGTCAGATACTTTTTTGCACGCTATTTCTTAGACTATATAAACACAGTATGTAGGTTAACATCGAAACCTCGAATTTCAATTTTATTTTACTAAAAAACCCCTGAAGAAACAAGAAAAAAACCTAATTTTAAGCATATAGTCAAACAGTGGAAGCAAGTATACCATTCATTTAACCAAGTAACATTCGTGCAAACCATGTAACATTCGTTCAACCATGTAACATTCGTGCAAACCATAAATATAACATTCGTGCAAACCATGTAACATTCGTTCAACCATGTAACATTCGTGCAAACCATGGTATAGCTTTGAACCAACCATATAGCCGTGCTTCTGATTTATGTATTGATTTGCCCAGCAAATAAATAAATTTTGTAATTTTTGTTCAAAATGTTAAGGATTGTTTTGACGAAGTAAACGGGACAGGTATTTTAAGATGACGAATTTCACTTTTTAAATTGTTTTAAAGGATGTTATCCTTTGAATATAAAAAACATTTGTGGAAATTTTGTTTCTATAAGTTTATTTAAGTAATTTTCTCTTTTCTTCCACACTGTACTTACATGTAAAGTATGGACTTACATACTCCGCACAGTACGGACTTACATCTGCCCTGTACTTTACATACTCCAGCACAGTACGGACATACTACTCAGTATGGACTTACATCTGCGCTGTACTTTAAGTACTCCAGCACAGTACGGACATACTACTCAGTATGGACTTACATCTGCACTGTACTTTACATAATCCAGTATGGACATACTACTCAGTATGGACTTACATCTGCGCTGTACTTTAGATAATCCAGCACAGTACGGACATACTACTCAGTATGGACTTACATCTGCCCTGTACTTTACATACTCCAGCACAGTACGGACATACTACTCAGTATGGACTTACATCTGCCCTGTACTTTACATACTTTTCTTCTAAATGACGTAGTGTAAGGTGAAAAATTCTATTTTTACGTATAATTTGCTCGGTTTTAAAGCATTGTACAAATTTTACTGCTCCCTCTAGTAATCGCATGTACATTGTATTTTTTTTTTTCCATAACATTAACCACTCTTCAACATCGTAAAAACTACAAATTGGACGTCAAAATCACTCCCACACTAATGTCTTTTAAGGCGACTTAATTTATATTATCTTAAATTGTATTAACCATCTAAGCGAACCATCGTTGAACTGTTAGACCCATTAATTTACCCGGGATGTGCAGATTACTCATATTTATGTTTAGTTGACACATTTTTTTTTTAATGTACTTTGTTTTTGAGTGATTCACATTTCCGATAGTTTATTTTTTCTCTTTTACTAAAAAGTTATTTTTTTCTGAATTTAAATAGTTTGTTTTATTTTATAGATAAAGGGAATGTGACATGGATAATCTATTCGAAATTCCGAGGGGAGTTTGTTTTTCATTGTGTCAGTTAGTAAAATAAATATAAGGGGGGGGGGGGGGGGGGAGTCGATAAAAACGAGACTACTTTAAAAGAAATCGTAAATAAAAAAATATTTTGTCGCAACGAAAATGGTCGATGATGTTACTTTTAAAAGATTCGAAAGTTTGTCTTTTTTGTTGTCTGAATTTAAACCGTAATGTTTCTAGAATCGGTTAAAAAAAAGGAGAAATTGTTGGAGGATACGGGCCGGAGCGGTCAGCAAGTGGTCAGTCCGTCGGTCGGTCCGAAGTTTCCCTCGGTTCAGAAAAGGTCGACGTCGAACATGTCAAGTGACTGCTGGTCCAAAGAGTGGAAGCCCTGGGCGTCTGGAGACGTACAATCCTTGGGCGCGCAGGTGACGCGTGCACCCGCCGCACACTCGCACTGTAGACACGTCCCCGTCTCCCTCGGCAGTATCTCTCCCACTTTGTATTCTACACCTGAACAATTAAAACAACCAAAAATATTGTTAGCAATCAAGTATCACATAGTTAATATATACAGGGTGGACAAAAAAAACTAGATTCTTCTACTTTAAATTTTATATCTATAACAAACTATTGGTTAAAGCCATGTAATGACGGTTTGAATTAGGGTCTTAAAAAAAGTCGTTGTCCAGGTAGTTTTCATGAAATAAAATGTATTTATAAAATGAACAAAAAAAATGAATGCATATTTTACAGATTTACTTGTTGTATGGTTCAATATGTTCTAGTTCATTTACGACAGCCTGTACTCTCCCTCTCCAGTGGGATATGACCCCAGCAATAGTTGACTGACGTATATCATCCCTGGCACGAAGAATCCTCTTCTGAAGTTCATCAACGTCCTTTATTCTTCCTCCCACGTGCACTCTTTATTTTTACAACCCCAGACAGAGTAATCAATGGGATTTAGGTAAGGACTGTTGGGTGGCCACACGTCTGGCTGAATGAAGTCTGGGCAATTCTCTTGCAAGTATTGAATTGTTTGTAAGGAGCGATGGGACGGGGCACCATCTTGCATAAACGTGTAATTTGGTATTTGATCTTCAATTTCAGTCAAAATTGTGCTCAACACATCTTCAATGTTTGTTATAACACTGAGAGACTCCTCCCACTTGCCTATAAAGACCCCCCCCCCCCTCTACCATATGCCACCAAAACTATAATACCAGACAACGATTTCTGCCCGGACAACGACTTTTTTAATACCCTATTTCAAACCGTCATGACATGGCTTTCACCCAATAGTTTTTTAAGTTATAGATATGACATTTAAAGTTGAAGAATGTAGTTTTCAGACCCCTTAAACTCCATATCTCTATCTATTACAGAAGCTGAGCTATAAATGTTCAAAAAGTGCGGTTTATTTTTGCCCACCCTGTATTTACTTTAAAAAGGTATTTCGATCCACTTAATAGTGCGGTAATAAAAGTCTCAAGGTGGTAATAGAGCCCGGTCGTAAGTTGCCGGAGGTGCGAGCTTACCGTTGAAGAGAGAAAATTCTGCGATGGGTAAGAAAGAATAACCGAGGAGTCGAAAGAGTATTAATTGTTACCAACAAACGACGATTGCAACCTTCTTGGTCAAGTCCGATTCGTTGAATTCGCCATTGTAATTTGTTTTGAGAGCTGTCACGAGACTTAAAATAGAGGTATTAAATGCCAGCACAACTACACATTATCTTGGCTTGAGCGTTCCCTATACATGTTATCGGTAAACATATCAATATCAAAATGTAATTATCAAGTTTACAGAAATATTTAGTGACTATAATTTATGAAGTTGGTATACATCATATTCATGTATCGTAAGTGAAACGTTATTAAATTGTAGAAGAACAAATTGTACGCAGATAACGACACTAAAATGATGGCGGATTCCGACGATCATGATAAGTCCTATAATACATTCGAAAATTCATTTCAAAAAAGTTTATACGATGTCGAGTCTGTTATTGCTTTTTTGCCAAATCGGACATGAATTATCATACATGACCCGCAATTTCGAATCGGTCGCAAAACGATTAGTAAATCCGGTCGCACAACACAATATGAGAAATTCAGGCTATTGACTTGTAAATTAAATTATCCCTCTCTCGTTCTAATAGACTTTGATCCGCTCGGCTTTACGACGGTTATTTGTCAACGGTAGAGAGATTGGAAAGGGAAGATGAATATTTGAACAGATATTAGTTAATTACTGGGGGGAAGATCGCTGATGGATTCCGAATAAAGTGGATTATCAGGAGACACCTGGCTTTTTCGTGTCAAACCATTCTGTTCGCTGTTTCAAAACGTATAACATATTCACGTGAAACATGATTTAGAGGTTCAGGTACATTTAAAATAAAATTAATCCATCGTAAATAGTTTAAAACAAAATAGTAAAACGTTTAGAGGTTGGCGCTGTGAAAAAAAAAAAAAAAAAAAAAAATCGGAATTATGATTACACTAGTGATTCCAACAATGGAACATCAAAATGCTCTAAGCACTAACAACCGTCTAAATAAAGACTCACGGTTCTAATATTTAAAACAAATTATTGAACGTAAATGTAAAAGACTCTACTAAAAGAATATGGTGGCCATATGTAGAAATCATAATGGCCTCACTTTTCTATTTACTGTATAGTCTATGTACCAAATTGCAAATCTCTATGTCAACGGTAAGCTGGAGAATTAATGATCAGTCAGTCAGTAAATCACAGTCACTATATATGTATATATATATATATATATATATATATATATATATATATATATATATATATATATATATATATATATATATATATATATATATATATATATATATATATATATATATATAAACGAGGTTTATAACAAATATATAACACGAATGAATAATTATATATTAGGGGGGGGGGGGGGGTAAATATATGAGCTTTGGCTGATTTTAAGCAGTAAATTATTTGAAGTGCTTTCAGAAATAATAGCCCTCTTGTTTTAAATTTAGCGGGTGGAACTGGAATTTTTAGCCTTTTGTATTTTTTGGCTTTAGGCATTTTGATTTCACACAATCATCTGTTTTATAAAGGTTTAATAGAAAAGGAAATTGGGTGCTAGGGATTTGTACTGAGTTAGTAATTTGTAAATTGATTTGAGTTTCCTCTCTATTTGGTTGATCTACAACGGTTGTGGATTGAAGGTAGACGCTGCAAGGTTCCAAAGCTTTCCATAATTCATGGAGGTAAAGCTCCTAAATATTTAGTGCCTTAAGGTAAAAGCCATTACAAATTATTAGAGGCGCCTTTCTCGAAGCGACACGACACCTTATGTTGCTGTTTAGTTAGTTTATTGGACAGTATAAAACCTTTATAACATTGAATTTTACCGATGTATTAAAGCTGACTGTAGAAAACATCTGAAAACAGGTCTGTGTTTCTTAGTAACTTGTCACAATTAATAACAACTTAAATTAATTTGAGAGCAGGCAATCCGCATCTATTTTCTATTCCGTATTTCTCTATAAAAATGCTTTTTATCCATAATAATTAAATTGGGCAAATAAACGTTTTAAAAACGGACGTCTACTTTACCAATACTTAAAACGACGATTTTGTAAGAATGTTTGAAGAAGCAGTGGTGTAAGATAAACTGATTTCGACCACTGAGGAGAGCTTCCTACATTCAACTCTAAATATGCTCCGCGTCTGTGTAAACGTACGACAGTAACTTGAGTAAAAGTTGTCCGATTTTGATGAAATTTGGTACACATGTTCATTTTACCAATGCTCAGGACGAGTTCGTTGGACAACGTTGTCTCCCCATACGTTTGGGGGCAACGCTCGTGTAAACGTGCGTTTCAAAATTAAAATTGGAATTTTAGGACGGGAAAAAATAAAATAAAAAAAAAAAACTTTATCTATTCGACGAGACAAACATTTTTTACAAATACATTTTTTTTTAGTAAAACTAACAGCGACACCGCTATGAATTAAGAAAGATCGTTAAAACTATTAAAGCGGGCCTAAACGTTTAAAGTAGAGAAAACAACCTTTTCACCAATATCTTACGTTCTAACGTAAGATATCTAAAGTACAATTGAAACAGGCATATAAAATTTCAACTTGATACAATCAGAAGTTTTTGCGTAGTGAAGTGATACATTTATAATAATTGTTCAAAAGTTACTGCGGGTGGTTGAGATTCTAGGAGTGTAGGTTTATCTAGGAAGGTAAGCTTTGTACCAAGTACCCCTACTCTAACTCATTCTACCCTCTTCCACTTATCTTCAACTATGACATTCATCATTCTATTCAGTATTATATTGCAATACGCTCGCTTCAATGATAGAGCCACGCGATGCCTAGTTTTATTTTTTCATTGCCCGCGAATAAAAATTCGAAAAAACGATAAAAATTAAGAATACGTTTAAATGAATTATTGTTAAATAAGTAATTTTAATATATCTAACTTAGTTGTTTACCCATGACTGTGCAGGAGGTCGGGGTGGCTTGAGATGTCGCAGGTCCCACAGATTCAGTGCTGTTGCGCTCTACACCGGCGTCCCACGAACTTCCGTCCCAATCTTCGTCCTCAACTGAAACACCATTATCTTGTGAGAAACATTTCAAACTGCTTTATAAGATAAACATTAATAGTTATTTATGCACCTAGGGAGTAAAGTAAGCCATTATTCCCTGAGCGAAAAAGTTGGTTCTTGAGGCAAAGCCGAAGGAACCATGGTCCTTAGTCCTTAAGTCCCGAGGCGCAGCCGAGGGAGATAATTATCGCAAGGGGAATAATAGCACTTCACTCACGAGGTACATACAATATTTTATCTCTAGTAGGGACAAAATTTTCATCCATTGCACAGTTTTTATTTATTATTTTAATAAGTAACAATAATTGTTAGCACTTTTAATAGCTGATATAAGAGATTCAATATTAAAAACAAATAAGAATTGGAATTAAACTCAAATAGAAGGTTATTTAGATGCAGGTTATAAACAAGGCCGAAAAAGCAGTGTCACCAACCTAATCTGAACAACTTCATTACATTAGCCATTCATTTTCTACTATTTATAAAATAATTTAGTTGTCAATCCTTACTTTTTTTCCCTACTTTACTTTTTCGTCCTACTTTTACTTTTTCTCCCTATTTTTTGAGTTCAGGGATGAAAAGACTTACTTTAGTCCCTCTAAACTAATCCAAAATCATAACTTTTTCTCCCTACTGGAGATAAATAATTTTTTGGACTCTTCAGAACCCTACCTATCACCCACTAAGATAATCGAGGTGAGTTTTTTTTTTGTTTTTTAGGAGAAGCTAAATATCGTGAAATTTATTGCCGGAACGTTAAAATTGAACAACAACAACAGCAGGTTACAACAGTTGTATGAGTTGTTTATAATGTATCTTATTATGGATACATTAATATCTATATAGTAAATAAACCTAATATACAAAATAACAGATAAAATAGAAGAATTAAATAAAATATAAATTATAAAATCAATGAGTGTAGAAGTTTTAGTCTTTTAATATGTGATAAGGTACTAGATTTTTATAATAAAATAAAATAATAACAATGCAATTCAAGATATGACAGTATTATTTATTGAATTTCTACATGCATGATTCATCATAGATATAAATTAATAGATACCACTTTTTTGGGCATGTTAAACTCAGACTACAATTTATTCGTTGTCGACTGGTGACGGGGCTGCAACATTTTTAAGGGAAACAATCTGAATATTTTTTTATTTTTTGCTAAAGACTAATCAGATTGTTTCCATTTCGCCACCTTTTGCCCTGTCAACGGCAAAGAATTGGGAATCCGAATAACTACATATACGACATGTTATAAGCAATTGTGGTGCTTGTTGATTCAATGACGACATGATTGACATCAAGTGAGGGACTGTCCATTAACAGTGCTCACAGATACCGACTTGAGATATTACCTAAATGAAAAAATGTTAAGTATTGTTCAATAAATCGCATGGCCACTGCCACTTTAGATGTCTAGGAGGATTTTCAGGAATCAATAGTAATGATAGATGGATGTTGTGGATTGTGGATTAAAGGATTGGGATGTTGGGATATGGAGGCATGGAAGTATTTGCATCGGGATATGGCAAGGTCGTGGACGAAAGGGACTTTAAGGTCATTGTGAAGGGTGATGTTAGAAACATAAAAAGGAGCGTGGACTATTCTTCTTAGAATTTTGGACTGTAGGGATTGGATACGATAGGAGTTGGAACGCTTGGTGCAACCCCAGAGTTCAATATCGTATCACCATATGGGCTTAATTATAGTGTTATAAAATCCGAATATGGGTGTAAAAAAATAAGTAATAAATAACTTAGTAATATAATAGAAACTGAATATATTACCTATAGACAGTACAAAACATAAAGAATAGAAATATTAAATTTGGCAGATTGACTGACGGGTGACGGAACTGAATGGACATGATGGGAACGTGGAGAAATCATTTAAACAACTCAAACAATCAGTCAAGTTGATGAACTTTTCTATTACTATTAGTCGTCATCAGCCAGATAGGAAATTACCTACTTTCACTTAAAATATTCTTCGAGGTAGGAAGTTGTTAATATATTTAACGATGTAACCACGGAATCCAAAGAGAGAGGTAGAGTTGTCGTATAATGGAATGTTTCCACTTCTTGTCGCATGCTTTTTTACAGTCGAAGAATGTTCCAATCGTCGTTTTACCCTGACTAAAACCGTCTCTTATATATACGATACGTCTCCAATTTTGATATGATGTTGGTCGTCGATCTATGCTTCCGAATCCGTTTTGTCGAGTCGATAGAAGGTAGAAACCTTCTATACGAAATAGAATCCAGAAGGATTCTAGCCTTGAATTTTCAATTTTTTCTAGTAGTTTGCCAAGTGTATTTGTCACGGCTATGGGTCTGTATGATGAGGTTAGAGCAGGGTCTTTGCCTGGTTTAGGTATCGGTACTATTGTCGCTATGCGCCATCTCTCCGGATAGCTATCAGTAGTCCAAAGTAGATTGTACAGTCGTAAGATATAGTGTTTAAATAGAAGAGGGATGATTTTAAGCATGTCATTGACGATTTTGTCTGAACCGGGTGCTCTTTTCTTAAGAGTTTTTATGGCTGTATTAAGCTTCCATGGGCTAATGGGCTTGTTGTATTCTTCAAAATTGTTGGATTTAAAGTTTAAAACCTCTTTTTCAGCGCTCTTTTGTTGCTTAAATTTTTGAAATTCGGAGGAGTACGTATTAACTCAGATACTTGCTGTAGTTCTGTAACGGTGTGAGATCCATCATTGATTATAGATATAAAATAGATATAAAAGACTATAGATATAAAAACATCGGGCGGCCGATGTTTTTCTTATGCCTGAAAGGATTCTTACTTTTCTCCACACTTCACTGGTTTCAGTTCCTTGGATAATTGTTGAAACAGTTTCTCCAAGATTCCTTTTTCGCTCGCAAGAATACATAATTATATTTTGCCCGAGCTTGTCGATAAGTTCTTTAAATTATCAGAGATGGAATTGGCTTTACAACGCCATAGCGCCCTTCTCCTACCTCTTAAAGCTACGACACTCTTTGTTCTACCAGGGTACCGGGTTTCGTCTACCTTTTAACTTTGTTTTTAGAACTGAAACTAGTGCTGCAGACAAGATGGCGTTTGTCAGGTCATCAAGCAACTCTTCCGCATCTTCTTCGCTGCTATAGATTGATGGGCGCGGTGTGGGTAAGATGGTTTCTATAGGCGTCCCAGCCCGCATTTTTGAAGGACCAGTTTGTATCAGACGGCGTCTCCAAGTTTCCTAAATTCAGAGTAAAAAAAGCGGGTAATGGTCGCTTCCGTAGAGGTGGAATGATACGGAGAAATCTATAAATCTTGCCGACGACAGAGAACTTAGGACTAAGTCTAAGGTGTCCTGCATTCCTGTTCTTGAATCCAAGTAAGTAAACTCCCCATTGTTAAGGAGGTACAGGTCGCCATGGTCGATAAACGTTTCTATTTTGTCTCCTATCGAATCAGTTTTTGTAGAGACCCACACTAGCCTGTGAGCGTTGAAGTCACCCAATAATACTTTAGGGCCCAGTAATTGCTGCATAATATTGTTGAGACCAATGACTGCAACGTCATCATTACTATCTAAATATATGTTGTAGGCTGTAAAAGGATTTACTGTACCGACCCAAATAGCTTGTACCTGAAAGTTACTTTGGACATTAATTTCACGACTCGGCAGTTTGGACGAGGCAAATATAGCCAGGCCTCCTTTCCTTGTAGGATATGTAATAATATAATAATTTAATTATAAAAAACTCAGATTTGTTAAAAGTCGAAACAATTTATTTTTTCATTGTTAGTATAAAATATTAATTTCGTGCTTTGTTTTTTTTTTTTAAAATAAAATATTTGTGAAACCCTTATCTCAAAAAAGAAAATGTATACATGTATTAAAAATAATAAAGATTTTATTTTTTATCATTCGTACTTTTCTTGCGGTTTTCTTTAATTGCTTTATTTTTCGAAATTTTTGGATTAAATCGATTTTTTTTCTTAAAGAAAGGCACTTGTAAAACACCACCGTTTATTTTAAAAAGAGGAAAAGGCAAGCCACATATATACGTTTAAGTACTATTGGTTTTTTAATGTAAAGAGCAATCAGCTTTCAACAAATGGAGTTTAAAAGTATAGTATAGACCACTTATTTAACAATGCGAACCGGAAAATTCGGAAAAAAAGGAATTTGGAATAGCAAGTTCAAGCGTTGCTGGTCCGGCAATGCCACCGGCAAATTGTTGCATGACGCGAGGAATCCGCACCTGCCCTTCGGACTCTGCTTCTACGCCACTGGCAAATTGTTATCTCACGAAACTAGGGAACCGCACCGGCCCTTCGGACTCTGCTTCTACGCCACTGGCAAATTGTTATCTAACGAAACTAGGGAACCGCACCGGCCCTTCGGACTCTGCTTCTACGCCACTGGCAAATTGTTATCTAACGAAACTAGCGAACAAGGCTCGATATCAAGGCAAATTGATATCGAACGAAGCTAGGGAACCGCGCCGGCCCTTCGGACTCTGCTCCTACGCCACTGGCAAATTGATATCGAACGAAGCTAGGGAACCGCGCCGGCCCTTCGGACTCTGCTCCTACGCCACTGGCAAATTGATATCGAACGAAGCTAGGGAACCGCGCCGGCCCTTCGGACTCTGCTCCTACGCCACTGGCAAATTGATATCGAACGAAGCTACGGAACCGCACCGGCCCTTCGGACTCTGCTCCTATGCCACTGGCAAATTGATATCGAACGAAGCTAGGCAACCACATCGGCCCTTCGGACTCTGCTCCAACGCCAATGGCAAATTGATATCAAACGAAGCTACGGAACCGCACCGGCCCTTCGGACTCTGCTCCTACGCCACTGGCAAATTGTTATAGAACGAAGCGAGGCAACCACATCGGCCCTTCGGACTCTGCTTCTACGCCTCTGGCAAACGTGTAACTTCTTAACTTTTTAAGACAAAGCAACTACAAATATTTAAGGGCAAAGGTAGAGGGAATCAAATATTAAAAGGTGAACATTAAATACGTTGTGTAACCTGTAATTTTAACAATAAAAAAATATAATTATGTTTATAGTTTCTATCAGAAGATGGGACACTTATTAAATGGAATTATAGTTATCCATTTATTTTATGTTAAATTTTCATTTTATTTTCATGATGAATTCATTTGTTAAAGTTTAATAGGGGCATCTATCTTCCACATGCACAAAACATACATTTATTTACACCTATATCTTTTAAAGTATTCATATAACTTTTAAGAAATTCGGATGGTTTGTCGAAAGTAGCCCGAAGATAGCCCTAGATTAATTTCATCCTTCGACGCTTTAAATTTTGCTAAATTGACACTTTAATTATTCATGTAAAAAAATCAATATAACTTTTACAGACTTAAATAACGGGTGGACAATTACAGAAATCTTACAATAATAAAATCATTAAAATAAACGAAATATGACAGGAGGAAGTTATGTGCTCCACTAATTGGAAGACTATTTTAGTGTAATTAACATTTTAAGAAATCTGTAATACGAATATTTATTTTAAAGAACATATAAAATAATGTAAAGACGAAACGTAAGCAGTTGCTTAGGTTTAAGGGAAAGTAGTTGAAAGTGTCTGTTTGTTGGGAAGAGTAGGAGAATCGAGGGAGTAATCGGTCCGTATGAAATGAAACTAAGCACGCAATACACCTTGAAAAACTCTATTTCTAGCTTAGTATCTTCCCTCGCCATCTTATTGATCTCAACCTAAGACTGTTACCAAATAATAACAAGAAAATTATTTTGAATCGAGAGAATATTTTAAAGTCGAGATAGTGTTCCTCTATCATTACATTTTAATTGTTATGAGTTCTCTCCTGATAAAGCGATTGCTTTTACTTGAGGAATGCTTAAAACACTATGTGTACCGTGTACACTGATAAAGCGATTGCTTTTACTTGAGGAATGCTTAAAACACTATGTGTACCGTGTACACCGATAAAGCGATTGCTTTTACTTGAGGAATGCTTAAAACACTATGTGTACCGTGTACACTGATAAAGCGATTGCTTTTACTTGAGGAATGCTTAAAACACTATGTGTACCGTGTACACTGATAAAGCGATTGCTTTTACTTGAGGAATGCTTAAAACACTATGTGTACCGTGTACACCGATAAAGCGATTGCTTTTAATTGCGGAATGCTTAAAACGTGTCAAGTGCTAGAACAAATAACGTTACTCTCGAAGAACCTTCCAATTATTATTTAACAAACAATCATTTATTATTTTCGAAACAAGTTATTCATTTGCCTAAAGGTGGGTCCACAGCTAGAAGATACGTAATTGCGGAGGCCCGAAGGGATTTATCTATGGCAAACGCTTTTGTGGCGCCGCAAAAAGTTGGTTCCAAACAATCTTTTTGCGGCGCCGCTTTAAAACCTGTAAGAAACCTTCACTTCGTCCTCTTCTTGTTTCCCTTCTGTGTTTATTTAATATTTAAATTGTTTTATTATAATATATTTCTATCTGTTCCTAAATTATTTTTATTATATACCTATTTCTTATTTATATATAATAAAAGTCTTTACATACAATCTTATTATATAAGTTTTTTTAAGCAAGATAACTAAATTAAAGTTGAAAACACAATGTTATAATTGGTTTTGTTGATAACCTGACTGACCGAAACTCGAGGGTGGGGAAAACAGCGATTCCGTCACGGCGGCTCCCCAAAGATATATTGTTATCTATATAGCCTTCCGCCCCAACGGATCCGCTAGCTGTGAACTCACCTTAATGTTGTCGTTGTTTCCCAAAGTAAACACTCACGTGGAAAAAATGTAAACGAAATAATATCGCTGCATTTCGCACACAAAAATCATGTTGTCTAAAATGATTTTTAAATAAGACTCGAGAGGGAATTTTAGTCAAAGCTATAAAATATAACTTCAAAGTTATTTGATATGAGTATTGAATACCACACGGAGGCTACAATTTACTCAGTTTGAGCAAAAAGTGCTATTAAAGTGTAAATACTATATTTCCCTTGTCAATACGAATCTGGATTAAATTTCTAAATGATTAATCGTCATCATAATAATTGAATGTCTGTTCTAATAGAGGAAGGAGTAGGCATAACAGACCTCGTAGCAACAGAAACAGCACCATTGTGACAACCATAGACATATCTTCATATGTCTACAAGCCTCAAAATAACCAATTAGAAGTCAAAATGAAAATGGAAATTTTGATTTGATTCCACCCCATGGGAGCCTCGGCAGGCAGGTGCAGTTATCGTGACCCCGGGATACCCCCTACATGTCTATACACCCTGCCCTACACGACTACACACCCTGCCCTACACGATAATACACCCTGCACTACACGATAATACACCCTGTCCTACACGACTATACACCCTGCCCTACACAACGATCCACCCTACACTACACAACTCAACACCCTGCACTACACGATAGTACACCCTACTAAAATAATTATTTTAAATGATCGTAACTTAAAATAACACACACAATGGTAGTAGTTATGAAGGAAGTTTAAACTGCACAACATTGAACTACAAATTTCCAATGGAAATTCGCTCGGCTTGCGGAACCCCGCGGTAGGATTATTTTTTTTAATTCTGTAAAAATTGTTTTGATTTTTTACATGAATTAAAGTATCAATTTTGCAAAAGTTATAGAGTGCAGACGGTTCAAAATTATGTAGGGCTATCTGTGGGTTACTTCCGATAAGATAAACTATAAAAGTTTCATTCTAATCTGAAAAGTACTTTTGAAGCTATAAGTGTAAATAAATGCCTCTTTGTGCGCATGTGGAAGAGAAACATAAAGGCGCAGAAGGTTAAAACCTATATGGGACCAGGGACCGCGGAACAGGGGGGGCAGGGGGGGCGGCTGCCCCCCCACAGTAAACAGAGGGGGGGCAGCGCCCCCCCTCGGTTAACTGGTATATTACCTAATTTTGTTAGATAAAAAAATATATTGTTGCTGTAAAAAATTTGTTGAGGTTTAAGTGTAAGAGTATCTCGATATATATCAGGTTGTAAATTCATTTAATTAATATTTTATAATAATTATTGTAATTGAACTTACAATATGTTTCACATTAGAATAAACTTTAAAATTTATATTTAATCAAATAATTACAGTATACAAAAAGTCAGCGATGAACATAATTCTTAAAACAATATTTAAAAAAAAAATCCATGGTTCACGTACGTTTCCATATCAATTCGGGCCTTATTTTGAATTTATTAGCTATAAGGTACAGATAAAATTGTATTCGTTTATGCGATCGTTATTATTTTTATAAATGTTGTTGTGTTTAGTCGAATTTCATCGCGAGATCAAAATTACTAGGTACTTCTTTTATGGTTATATTAATGCAAATTATAAATTGATTCTAAAAACCCTTTAGTATAAGTTTAAGAATAAATAATAATGATTATTTAAGTATAAATAATAAGAAGTTGTAACTATAAGTGTTTCTTTACAGCAGTATAGATATTAAAAAAATCAGTCAGAGACAACTCACACAAACTTTCTCATATACGAGTTCATTACTACTTGGTCCAGTGTTTGTCATTTACATATTAGTTTTCATTGGTACATTTAATTATTATTGATCATTTTATCAAAATATATCATAAAAATAACCTCCTCGGTGGGGAATTGAACCCGGCCTCTCTCCCTCCGCGTTTAAAACTATTTTCTCAGTAACTAGATTTTTCCGGGAAAACGGCTAATATCGTTAGATTCATATTCAAATGGACTACATTTTTAAATTTTTTAATTAATATCGTCGGAACCGTTTTCGAGATACATTTTTTTTTCACGTTTTTTGTGAGAGTTTTTGGGGGGTAGCGCCCCTAAATTTGGAGCTAAAATTCATTTCTCGTTTTCGCCTCAGGGTATGATTTTTCTGAATATGTATGCCAAATTTCGTCAAAATCGGCCCAGTAGTTTAGGCTCCAGGTGACTCCACAGACAGACAGACATTTTTTAAAAATCTATTTTTTGGACTCAGGGAACCTCAAAACGTGCGTAAATCCATTAAAATGTCAACATCACAATACTTAATATGAGAAAGGAAAAAAGTCACTAAAACTAAAACATACTTCTAAATATGTTATTCTCTGTAAAAGTTTAGATGTTAATGTATAATTTGAAGTAAAAAGTGCGGTCACTACTATAGTCATTAATGTATAGTTTATAATAATACAAATGGATCTATATAGTAGTCATTAAAGTATAATTTAATCTATAAATTGATCTCAATGATATTAAAGTATTTTTTTTTATAAAAATTATCATTTTAGTTAAGTTTAAATATTGACGAACAATTTATAATATCAATCGATCGATGTATAAATAATTAAAGAATAATATTTAAAATATACTGATCTCTAAAAAAAAACAAATTGTACGTATAGTACAAAATTATCTCTTTAAACGCATTAAGTATGTTTTTAAGTGCAAATACTCAATAGAAATGTTTATAAAAGCATAACTTATTATGTAAAGTGATGTTTATCATTATGCTTTTTTAAAAACCTAATTGCTTAATTTGAGTGTTTTATTGTTTTATTATTACTAAATTAATTTTCTTTTTCCCTAGAAAATGTAGCCTCTATACACTAACTAAAAATCCTACTCGAGCATTCATCTCCAAACTGGACATTAGTTCTCTGTATTTCTTCCTCCCCCTTTCTTTAAAATAGTTTTGCGGTGCTTGACATTTTAAAAAAGTTTCATATTGGCAAAATGCTAAACCCGCAATACTCATATCATAATTTCGCCCCCCCTCTCTGAAATAAGTTCCGCGGTCCCTGTATGGGACCAACAATGGGCTAATAATGACCTACCACTCAAATTTCATTACGACAGACCGACAGACAGACACGGAACCAAAAATGTTCCCTGATGTCTGAAACGGATTTCTGTCTTGGAATTTTTGAAATCGGAGACCTAAAAATGTTTCGTTCTTCAGAAAGATCACATAGCTTCCGTTACCTTCGGTATGCTCGGAAGCAAAATAAAAATATTAAATGTCGTAAGAAAATATCACTTATTCTTATTAGAGGTCGACCAAGAAGTCATGGAAATGAGAGGAGTGCGCTAGTGTCGTCATGTATAGTCAGTTTTTAATAAAATAGACCATTGTCAAAAAACACAGAGTTGTTCTTTTGTTATTAATAATTTTATTTTTGATAACTTCTATATTTTTTTAGTATTTTTTGCAACAGGCAACACTGTACCTGATAAGAAATCACTAATAATATACGATAATATCTTTATATTATTATTTATTGATTATTCATAATAATATTCTTTAAATCTAAATCGATTTTCTTCTTTCTTAATCAATTTTTTTCTTCCTCTTTATTTCTGAGTTTGATTTGTTACTTTTTTATTTCTGGATTTTAGTTGTTACTTTTTTGTGAATTATTTTTTTACTATTACCTCTCTCGGCTTGTTTTTGGCAATTTTCTCTTTAGTAAATTAAATTTCCTGGTATTAATAAAAACATGGATAATAACACGAATTCAAAATTAGGAAGAAAGACTCTTCACAGTCAAGGACGTGAAATAGTTTACAATGTGTATTTGTATTTTAAACACAACAACATTGGCGGGAGTGGCAGTTCAACAACAGAAGTACCTATCCATACAGATATTAATTGTCATGGAGAGCAATCATTTTTATAATAACAAATACATATAATAAGTTAATATCATTAAGTTACATATTATAATAAGTTTGTTCCAACCCCGTTATTTGTAGCGTCCTTTGCATTTGCATCATCCCGTGGATTTGTGGATCGTACACAAATCGTTTAGGATAGTTGTGACTATAATTCGTACTGTATAAAAACAAACAAAACAGGAAACCTAACAGATTGGGAACCTTGCTGTTGTTATTCTTGAGATTTGACATAACTGGGCATGTCATATAAACTAGAAATGGGTATTGTCTTAGCACCCGACTGTACTGACTTCGGCACTACTCGGAAGTTCCGATTTTAAACGAAGTTAAGCTTTCCGTTTTTCCCGTGTTCATGACTTCTTGGTCGACCTCTAGCTGATATCAGATAAAATTCGAGTTTTTATCGAGATATCGATATTGTTTCACAAAACTGCCGCTTGGGAGGTTTAGTATCGGGGGAGAGCATAATGAATCACTTTTTGATACCCAGATTCTATAGTATTGTTCGCTCTACCCCTTCCTAGCTCTGAGGACGAAACCGTCGTGTTATCAAAAAACTCGTTATTTTTAATTAAAAATAAAAAATCAGCACTAATTGTCCACTAATTCACAAAAAATAAAGATCATTTTACATTATAATAAAAATAATTCTTCAAAACGACAATAATCGTTGGTTATTTTTCCCCTCCGGTCTCACGGAACTTGTTAACAAATGAAAGAAGGGTAGAAAAACTGTAAAAGAAAACGGCGCGAATACTAAAAACAAAACGAATGAATTGTAGAGCTTTTCTCTTAAGAAGATATCTCTGGCAGCTTAGATTAAAAAATATAAGTAAAAGTTTATCTTTTGACGAACTCCTCCCCTCTGTAGAGAGTACCACTCAGTGAAAACCTCAAAAACTTTTTCTAATGGCCGGCAACTTGTTAAAAAAATAAGAAAAAAAGTTTATTCCCTAAAAAAAAGGAAGATTCTCTCTGAAACTTGTTTTAATTTTAAGTAAGTAGAGATTTTCAAGATTTTTTTCTCAGCAGTTCATCATTTTTCAGCCGGAGAAGGGTTAACACTTAAAAAAACTTATTTTTCCCTTTTCTCGTTCCTACTTTTTTTTTTGTCTGAAAGAAAAAAAACGAGTTTAATTTTCATTAAATTATTGCACGCGGTTTCGAGGTAACTTAACCGTATAATATAACTAAGAGATTTTTATTAAACAGAACTCGGAAACTCATTGTAGCAGTATATTATATAGAAATACCTTGATAATAAATATCAAACTGTTTTTTGTTTTTTTGTAGAAAGAAATAAAATTAATTATTTATTAAAACTCAGTTTTCCGGACCGAGAGTAAAATGTAGATTTAAATGAAAAAGGAAAAATTTAAATCGAATCAATTATGTATAATAACTATTTGTTTTTCGGATAATACATTTTTAAACTTAATTTTTAGAATATTTAGGGGATAAGAAAGAACCGTAATTTAACCAGAACGAGAAAAATCAAATTTATAAAAAGTTTTATAAGCGTAAGGAATTAGGTTGTTGTGAAACTTTTCTAATTAACATGTCATTTTATTATTACGCATTTAAAAAGGATTATAAAGTGAAGAACAGAAAATGACAACACTGCATCCCCTCAATCCGTTACATTTGCTGCCAGGTTCACATTCATCTTATAGATCAAATACAGTTATTTTCAAGAGATAACAATTAAAAACAATTTTATTATTTAATATTATTTGATTTAACGTTTTAATTTGATCAAATACTTTTATCACTTTTTCATTGGTGAAATTAAGAAAGGAATCGACAAGTAATTATTAATTTTATAACCCGATGTGAAAGTTTTTATTGTATTTAATTGGAGCTCGAGTGAATTAAATATTTTACCTTTAGAAGGGAGAAAAAGTTATGATTTTGGATTAGTTTAGAGGGACTAAAGTGAGTATTTTCTTCCCTGAACTCAAAAAGAAGGAGAAAAAGTTAAACCAGGGAGAAAAAGAAGGATTGCCAACTTAATTATTTTATAAATAGTAGATGAATGAATGCTAATGTAGTGAAGTGAATATGAGATTAAAGCTTTAGGGACATCAGGGAACATTTTTGGTTACGTGTCTGTCTGTCTGTCGCTCAATTTTTGCGAACAAACATATTATTAGTTATTTGCTCGAGCTTACCGAAGGTAACGGAAGCTTAATATTTTTATTTCATTTTTATAAAACTATGAAATATGATAATAAATAGGATATTAACCTGAAGTATAGTTGTGTGCAGGGGGTGACTGATGGGACGGCTGCGTGAAGTTGTGCTGCAAGGGACCTGCGCATTGTTGCTGCCACCAACAGAACACGTCACCGTCAAGGCAAAGGCAGAATTCGCACGGGTCATCCCTCTCGATCTAAGCACAAGGTAAATTAGTTTTCATTTATTGAGCTAAGCGAAGCGAAGCACACATACTCCTCCTGAACGGCTCAACCGATCCGCACAAATTTCGGCACGGACATAGTGACCAACCACAGGGTATACATCTGAAATGGTCCAAATTGGTACTCAGGAGTACGGGGTACAAAAGTTAAAATAGTATATGCCCTTCATGATGCATGTCGTTGGAAAGTTCTTTAAGAGTAAAGTTATTGTTGTTATGTTCACTTTTGTCATATTTTCATTTAAGAGGGGGGTAAAATAGAAAAACAGGAAAAAAATGCTTTTGACAGTTTCATGTTTAGGCTGTGCTACATAACTTGAAAAGCGTTACTAAAAAACGTTACCCGGTGTATCAAGGAGTTAGAAAGGTATAGGAGGTGTGCACAGTCTGTCTCCAGCTGTTAGGCCTCCCTCCACCACACGTCATAGGGCCGAAGAAAGTCGAAAAGATTTATACGTGTGACAGGGAGTTAGGAAAGTACAGGAGGTTGCCATCAACTCTCAGCTCTCTCGGCCTACCTAGTATGAAGGTATATTAACAATTCGTAGAAGGCGGGCCGGCGCCTTTGAATTCAGTCGTTTGTAATCAAGCTGTGGCAGTGCCGGTGTGGAGATTAGAATAAATATTATCTTCCATCTACTTTCATCAATTACTAGAATAAATTACCGATTTTATTTCATTTTATGTCGGTCGTCGGTAGTTTACGCAGAGTGAAAACATGAAAATGTCTCACTGTCTTGCGGACTCTTATACAAGAAGTATTTTTTATTTAATTAAAAATAAAAAATATTAATGTTTTTGATTCGATTTCAGCTGTCTAATATATACTGCTTACTGCATTTTTCGCTAATAAAAACATTGAATGATATTGTTTTAATTTAATTAGTTATTGAGCCAAATAAAATAATCTATCAAATGCTAATTCTTAAAAAAAGCGATGCGGAGTTACATCTCCCGTCAACAACAGTAAGGCAAGTTTTTGATAAATTTGATCATGGCGCGATACAAACAAATTAATGTAATATGAATTTTAACGCATGAATAAAATTTAAGATTAAAATGCACGCTCAGCTCAATATTGCAAGCAGATAACTGCGTTGCACACATGGTATGTATATTCCTTCCTCCCCCACGGCTGACGGGAGTATTACACGTGTCACCCATTACTAAAACAGTAGTAAAGTGCCGTATGGTGAACTTTGGCCCCTCGTTAGATGTCGTGCCGTGGAGCTTAGTTTATTTTTCTCTTACTTTAGAACTGTTAACTTGACGAGGAACTTAACTAAGTGGTAGTACATATACGATACTTATTGTCATGAGATCTCTGGTAGACGCTTCCATGTCCCTAATTCGTCGACTATAGGATAAATTTTTAAGTGACCTCTTTGATTCGGAATAATATTTGACTGACTAACCTATCAAGTGACAAACAGACATCAAATTGATTTTTGGTCTATTAAAATCACATTGTACTTGATTTAAAGTAAAGGCCAGATACTTGATCTTTGAAGACATAAAATATAAAGGCGTTTCACCTAGCCGTATAATTTCCATTTCCAATATATGGTCGCCTCTGTGAGGAAGCGAAATTTTGATTTAACCCGGTTTAACAGGTGAGTCTGTGTCTGCACCCTGAGTTGTATTTAATGTCGTAGCGACAAAATGTCGAGAACGGGCACTGAGAAGCGATAACAGTAAATATATCGGCCATTATACCTCGAGCAAGGGTTCGTAATGAATGTTACCTCCACTAAACCGACTATAAACAATGTCGTGAATCGCCAGGGAGGGGGGGGGGGGATTAAATATACCTTGGTAATTATAACTCCATACGTGACGAACTCGACAACCGTACGTAACTATATCAGATACAAGGCTGATAGTTTAGATTTAAAATTAAAAGAGTTATTTAGTTAAAAATAATAACTATTATCTACGATTGATACGAAATGAACATTTGATCTCGGTTTAGATGCGTAGAAAGTGATTCTTTTCGTAGTTGTATTCACGGCGCATGCGCGTTGCATAATTCTTCTTTATTTCCACTCTAGTAGGGAAATAAAGAAGAATTCTTCTCCTTGAGTAGCGTGTTTGTTTACATTTAAAAAACTAATTTGCTGTTTGTTTAATTAAAGTAACTGTTTTTATCAAGTTTTTAGTGAAAAACAATGAGTGTTAATGATTTTGAAATTTATTTTTCTGTATTTATTATTAAAATCCAACAATCGTAGATAAAGTACGGCACGCAACTCGTGCGAAAACTGCTTTTTGCTTTGCTCGTGTGGTTTTACTACCGTCGCTATCGCTCGGGTGCAAACTCCACACTCCACACTCGCATGCAAAATGCTACTTTCCGCACTAGACGCGTAATGTAATATTATTCAAGTAGTATAGTAAGTTGTTTCTTATTGATTTTTATTTTGAAAATAAAAAGAATCCCTTTTAATCGGCACGATTACAAAGCCATACTTTTCGTAGATTATATTTATCTGTTACTGTTCCAACTGTCGTGCAGTTTTTTTTACTTCTTAAAGCTAAAAGACAGTTCTAAATATTTTATAACAGTAATCATACGCATAAATTATAGTGACTTCAAATAAGCATAGATTAGTTTTATTTATTATATTCAGTAACGAATGGTTGATTGACATTTTCGATTACTTCGTTGCAAAGGTACATCTGGTGTGAGGTCATAATTTAGGACGCGTTTACCTGTCTGGACATCTAACACTCATATATCCGAATCTTAGTCACATAGACCAAACCATTTTCCAATAACCATCAATATACCAGTATAAAAATATCATCCTTTTTTTACATGTTCACTTGTTCAGTCTAACAAATATTTTTCTAAATCCTAAGCAATACTATACTATTATTAATATTTTAATATTACTTAAAAAAATCTCGTTTCGAAACGAATAATATTATTTTATAGAAGTACGCCAGTTCTCAAATCTGGTTAGATATTGTACCCTGATCAAATCTGCTTGTATGTTTTATAATTTAATTTAAGACTTGTACATTGACTCAGCACAATATGAAAAGCTGAGTTAAACACTAACTTAAAATAATTAAATTAATGATACTGTGCGGTATATAGATGTTAGTGCAGATTTAGACTACGGAGTGTACAGACCTTGCTCTCTCGAGATGAGACTATACTTACCGTCTCTTCATATAGCAATAGTGTGCTCTACCGTCTCTTTATATCGTAATAGTGTGCTTCAACGTCTCTTCATATCGTAACAGTGTACTCTAACGTCTCTTTATATCGTAATAGTGTGATCTAATGTCTCTTTATATCGTAACAGTGTGTTGTTGTACAGAAGTGTTTATTCGGCATATTAGTTTAAATTAAAAAGTGACCTCCACATCATCTTTTTTGGAAGAATCTTAACCTAGGTGTACCTGAACCTGCAGTTGACTGGTCGAAAGGTCAAGTTAAATCAGCTCTTAAGAAGTGGCTATGGGATGAAGCAGAAAGAGAATGGTTAGGAACAGAGGGATGCAGACAGTCCAAGATGTTACTGCCAAAAATTAATAAAAGGAAAACCAGATGGCTCTTAGGATTGAGCAGGACCAACCTGAGAAATCTGGTTGGAGCGCTAACTTGACACTGCAGACTCAGTAGGCATCTGGCATTACTAAAGGTAGAGTAGGACCCCATAAGTCCAGTGTGTGGAGAGGAGGAGGAAACAGCTTACTATTTCCTGGGGAAAGGATATGGGAGATTGCGCTTTCATATATTAGGGAAGAGAGGAATTGGGGTAATGCAACTTGATACACTGAAGTGGCAAGACATCCTCTCCTTCATAATCCAAACAAAAATGTTTGGGAGTGAGGCAGTTGTGGTTTGTTGGGTGTGGGAACGTCTGGGTTTGGCAAAAAGGATCTAATGATAATGATGGTCTGTTTGCTGCGCTAGGCCTCTCCTACTTCTACTACTACTAAACTAGGTGACTTCCCCGGCATAAAGGGGGGGAGGGGGATTTCATCTCTTTACAAGTACTAAGATTAATAAAAATACTCCCAAAAATAAAAATAACCCAGAAAATAGAGAAATTGCTAATGTAATATCACAGATTGCTAATAACGTCATAACAGGAACAATTTAGGGTGGAACTCCAATGGATACTTCTATAACAACATCTAACATTGACATTATAGAATTTACTGCCGCCCTATTATGTTTTTTTGAAAATTTATCTAGGGAATCAGAGTAAAAGGGCATTAGCCGGATACATCCGATGACAGTGGCAAAATTATTCCATAATAATAACTCCAAAACGATGCATTTTAAATTAATAAAATAGGTTAAAAGTTAGTTTTAGATCAGAAAGCTCAGCAAATACAGTTCTTTGATCCCCTTGTGTTCAAGTAAAAGGTTTAAAAGCTTATATACCTCGGTTTTTGCTCTACAGGACGGGTACTATAAAAAATGCAGATAAACTAGTGTATCTGAAGACAAAGTAAAGTTGAAACTTAACCTCTTTTTCGGCGATAGATAACAGTTGGTTTCGGTCGGGAGATCAAATTATAGAGTGGTATCCACTGATAGCAATTTCCCATAGAGTTTCACACCCATTAGTGTAATAAGGTTAACTGTAAGAGGTTGGCAGTTACCCCCGTATGTCATACTCTATAGTCTTAGGTGTTCTGTCGAATAATTTGTTCAGCGAGCAGTCCAATGTAGACCCTGTTTCAGATTTGGTCAATGTCAGGACCAGTGCAAAAGTAAGCCTCGCTGAGCTCATTGTGGAGATTCCTTACAGTCGAGAAGTTAAATATGTACATTACGGTAATGATCATCTTGCTATTGAGCTATCGAAATATAAAGAATTATGAAACAAAAATTGACTGCCAATTAGTGTTGCATATAGCTTCCTCGCATGCTATCACGTACATTTTGATTTTATGCTTTTTCAAGCCATTATTGTCTAATTTGTTTGTTTCCCCCATTTTTATTAATCTGTGCAAATTGCTTTGATTTTTTACATGAATTAAAGTATACATTTAGTAAAAGAGTGCAGACGGTTCAAATTAATCTGGGGCAATCTGCAGGTTACATTCGATAAACTATAAAAGTTTCATACAAATCAGATAAGTACTTATGAAGCTTTAGGTGTAAATAAATGTATGTTTGTGTGGATATGTACTAGAAGAGAAACAAATGAGCGAAGAAGGTTAAAACTTATATGAGACCAACAATGGGCTAATCATGATCTACCATCCAAATTTCATTAAAATCGGGCATGTAGTTTTTAAGATTGAAAAAAATTGAGCGACAGACCGACACAGAACCAAAAATGTCCCCTGATGTCTGAAACGGATTTCTGCCTTGGAATTTTTGAAATCGGAAACCTAAAACTTTTTCGTTTTTCAGAACGATCACGTAGCTTCCGTTACCTTTGGTAAGCTCGGAAGCAATATCCGTACCTCAATGACCTCAGAAAATATTTCATACACGTATATGGAAGCTGGTCGCAGTTTTGGTACTTCTTACTCCTCTCTGACCTCTTGCCCAAATCCTGACGATAACTCTGCTTATCCTCCTCTATCAAAATCGTTGAATGCTCCTCATAACTCCTACGCTGTTACTTGACGCACACTCAGTCGTCAGGCAGAGCGTTTCCGGGTACGAAGCTCTCCAGACACACCCCCTCATCATTCTCACTACCCCTCAGAGAGATCTACGAAACCCTAGTTAGCATCTAATTTATGGCTGTATGGTTTACAAAAAAAAAAATAATAATATGAAAACAAAATTTAAGTGCCTAAATATTAAAATAGTAATATGGCTAGATGAGGAAACATAATCTATTCATCGTAGAGAATAGTATATTATGTTACAAGGCTGTGAAGTGAGTTTTTTCTTTACCGCGGCAATTACATTTACTGTCGAGCGAAGCGAGACAGTAAATATTGCCAAGGTAAAGAAAAAACACTTCAAAGTCGCGTAGCATATGCTATTTTTTCCGAGGTAGCAGACAATGAAAAAACATTAAATATTAATCACTAATCAATATATAATAATAACAAATATTAGTACATACTTAAGACTTAAAAAAAGAAACCTTAAAATGAGGTTACACTATAAGAAAAGATAAACAAAACGCATTGACATCTAGCGGATTTTTATCGTACTAGAAGCATTTCCACAAAGACTGCAGCACTACTAACGGAAGTTTTGACAACTACCCGCTGTAAAGAAAAAATCTTTTAGTGCCTAGGACGTAAAAGATTTTTTCTTTACAGCTAGGAGTAATGAAAAGATTTTTTAAGTCCACGTAATGAAAAAATGGATTTTAGCTATGTTTTTTAGGCTCTAAAGTTACTATTTCACAGCCTACCACGGAAAAAATATATTTAATATATAAGTACCAGAAAGAATAAAAAAATTGAGTTATTAAAAATGATTTTGTGTACATACTTGAGTTCAAGTCGCTTCAATAATATAATATTATGTATTTGGTAATATGTATGAATGTCAAGTTTAATGTTTTGTTAAATAAAGGGACCCAGTGAACTGGCTCTAAAACATTTCATAACATGACAGAATCCTCCTACATTTTATTCTTCCCTTTACTTAAAAATGCGTTTGCTTTATTTGCATTGTTGATATATTATTTAAGTAAAACTAGCTAACAAGTTCTTTTTATATTCGTTTTTAAAGATTTAAAATATATATTTCTAAATTTCTAACGAGGCATTGCATTGTTATGTATTACGAGAATAATATTACACAGCATTCCAGCGTGCCGCCATACTGCTGTCTTCATAATATTACACAGCATTCCTGAGTGCCACCATACTGCCATCTTTATCATATAACTCAGCATTCCTGTGAGCCCCCGTACTGCCAACTTCATCATATTACTCAGCATTCCTGCGAGTCGCCATACTGCCGTCTTCATAATATTACACAGCATTCCTGCGTGCCGTCATACTGCCGTCTTCATAATATTACACCGCGTTTCTGCGAGCCGCCATACTGCCAACTTCATCATATTACTCAGCATTCCTGCGAGTCGCCATACTGCCGTCTTCATAATATTACACAGCATTACTGAGTGCCGCCATACTGCCGTCTTCATAATATTACACAGCATTCCTGCGTGCCATCATACTGCCGTCTTCATAATATTACACCGCGTTCCTGCGAGCCGCCATATTGCCGTCTTCAAAATATTTCACAGCATTCCTGCGTGCCGCCATACTGCTGTCTTCATAATATTTCACAGCATTCCTGCGTTCCGCCATACTGCTGTCTTCATAATATTACTCAGCATTCCTGCGTGCTATTATACTGCCGTCTTCATAATATTACACAGCTTTCCTGCTTGTCGTCTTCATAATATTTCACAGCATTCCTGCGTGCCGCCATACTGCTGTCTTCATAATATTACTCAGCATTCCTGCGAGCCGCCATACTGCCGTCTTCATAATATTACACAGCTTTCCTACTTGTCGTCTTCATAATATTACACCGCGTTCCTTCGAGCCGCCATATTGCCGTCTTCAAAATATTTCACAGCATTCCTGCGTGCCGCCATACTGCCGTCTTCATAATATTACACCGCATTTCTGCTAATACAGTTAATTTACATTTTAATTAATTAAAGCCAATATAAATTTCAATATAACTCAACACTGTATTGGTTTTAGGGCTTTCTAATAACATAAATATGTGTATTTTTTTTTAGACCGATTCGGGACGGTAAAAAAATGCATTTAGAAAAAAGTTGGAGTTAGGGCCTTTTAACGACCTTTTTTATGTTGCCCTGTACTAGTGGTTCCACTCAAGATTTCTGCGATAATAATGAATGGGAGCGATAACACTTATCGACGTAAATAACAAGTAAGTAGTCGGTTGACTTGGCTACATATTCATTTTGTACCGGATCCATTTGTAAGATTTGTTAAAACCAATTCACTACAAATCCCTTGAAAAAGGTTGGACTTGATTTTTCCCTCCGACCTTTTATCAGGATGAAGAACCTTAACTCTCGAATAGATTTCCTAATTTATACGGCTGTAGAAATTGATGGAGGGGATCGGTGCGGTTCGGACAGGGGGGCTTCATGAATACTCTCCTGGGCCTCACCGTATTATTCAGGGCCGATTGCTTTAATTCTATCGAAGCCTGAGAGACTCGACCTCGGGAGTAAAGTCTGTTGCGGTGGACGCAGCGTTGTGCCGGGAACTCGCCGTGGTGTTTAATTGAGACAGGACGTGTCCTGTTTGGAAGCTAAGGTCACGTACCTCTTTACTCTCCCTTGTCTTTTTTTTGCTTCGAGGGATATCCGTCTTTTCCACTGGTACAAATAGCACTTAAAGGACCGTCCAATCGAGTTACAACACCCCTCTTCCCAACCCACGATATCCAAATGTACATAACCCCGTCTCTGAAACCCTTGGTCGAGTAAAAATTCTCCGCATATAACATCTCGAAAAAAAAAAAAATAAAAAATACGTAAAAGAGAAAGAGGCAAAAGACCGATAGAACAATACGACCGAAACACGTTTAATCTTATTTGTAATTTATTTTTGGCCATGCATTTTGTTTTGGCGGGGGGGGGGGGATGAAAAGAACAGGGTTCAACTCCTCTTACCTGCCGAAGGTAGTGGTTTAAAAAATACCAAAAATAATAGTAAAAATTAAAATACAAAAATCCGAACGATAAATTAACATCTATGATGAATAACTTTATCTACGATTGATACGAAATATAAACATTATATCTCTGTTTAGATGCGTAGAAAGTGATTCTTTACATACTTGTATTCATTGCTCATGCGCGTTTCATAATTCTTCTTTTTTTCGCCCTAGTGCGGTAAAAAGAGGAATTCTTCCCCTTAACGCATGATTAGCGAGCTTGTTAACATTTAATAAAACTAATTTGCTGTTTGTTTAATTAAAGTAACTGTTTATATCGATTTTTTAGTGAAAAACAATGATAGATTTATGTCATTATGACGAAAATGAGGAGAATAATACGCCTCCCGAAATTATTAATTCTGCACAAAGAACAACTAATGAATTAATGTCATCTTTATCAAAAGAGAAATACGAACTTACATACAGGAAGTTTATTAATTTTATTTCTTCCGAGCTTACCAAAGGTAGCGGAAGCATTGTGTTCACTTTTGAGAACGAAAAACTTTTATGCCTCCGATTTTAAAAATTCCAAGACAGAAATCCGTTTCAGACATCAGGGAACATTTTTGGTCTCGTGTCTGTCTGTCTGTCGGTCTGTGTGTCCGCGAATTATGAAACGTGCGACGATAGCTTGAGTAAATGTTGACCGATTTTGATGAAATTTGGTAGACATTTTCATTTTACCAATGCCCAAGACGAGTTCATTGGACAACGTTATCCGTCCAAGCGTTCACGAGCAACGGTCGCGTAAACGTGAACTTCAAATTTAAAATTGGAATTTTAGGTCGGGAAAAAATCTAACTTCATCTATTCAATGAGACAAACATTTTTTCAAATACAATTTTTTAGTAAAACCAACAGCGACACCGCTATGAAGTGTTAAAGATCGCTAAAACTATTAATAGTTTTTACTCAATAAACAATGTAACAATAAAGTACATGATAGGATGCGAGGAACTATGTGCCACACTAATTGGCAGTCTATTTTTTTCTGTATTTATTATTTAAATCCACAAACGTAGATAAAGTAATGATAAAGTTATAAATATTAAGTGGAAAACGTGTAAAAGCTTAATAATTAAATCACATAATATTTAGTTAACTACTTAATTACTTAATATGTGTAAATCAGCCTTAATTGAAGCGAGCATAGCGAGCTTCCTACATTCTACGAAATATGCTCCGTGTCTGTGTGTCTGTGTGTGTGTCTGAAACGTTCGCCGATAACTTGAGTACTAGTAGACCGATTGTGATGAAATTTGGTACACATGTTTATTTTACCAATGCTCAGGACGAGTTCGTTGGACAACGTTGTCTGCCAAAGTCTTCGTGGGCAACGCTCGAGTAAACGTGCACTTCAAAATTAAAATGAAATTTTAGGACGGAAAAATTCTAACTTGTATCTATTCGACGAGACAAACATTTTTTTTTCAAATACAATTTTTAAGTAAAACTAACACCGACACCGCTATGAATTAATAAAGATCGTTAAAACTATTAAAGCGGGCCTAAGCGTTTAAAGTAGAGAAAACAACCTTTTTACCGATATCTTACGTTCTAACGTAACGATTTTAATAAAACTTTATATACGAGTACATCGTCTAAAGTACAATTGAAACAGGCATATAAAATTTCAACTTGATACAAGCAGAAGTTTTTGCGTAGTGAAGTGATACGTTTATAATAATTGTTTAAAAATTACTGCGGGTGGTTGAGATTCTAGGAGTGTAGGTTTATCTGGGAAGTTAAGCTTTGTACCAAGTACTGCCACTCTACCCCACACTACCCTCTTCCACTTATCTTCAACTATGACATTCATCATGATTAATAATTCCTTAATATAAATATTCAGTATTTTATTGCGATACGCTCGCTTCAATGATAGAGCCACGCGATGCCTAGTTACATATACAGTTGAATTGTTGTATAAGCCCTTTGACAGGCCTAGGTCTCCCGCTGCACGGAGTTAGTTATTATTGTAATTAAATTAATATTATTAATTAGTCGTACCAAGTTAAAAATAATGTCGCTAATCGCAAGATTCTAAAGGAAGAGAGAAATAAGACGCTAGATGAGACACTGGACTAGAAGCAGAGGAAGAAATCCAAACTAAGCTTAGCACTCTCCCAGTCACTCTCGTCTAATTCGGATCCAATCTGGACTCACGACTAATTGGATCCTTCCTCCGGTTCTCGTTCCAAAATTAAACCAAGTCTGTTTTCTACCGTCTCCGTCCACTAAGCAAGTAACAGGGAGTTGTATCTCTCATCTAGGCTCATCTAAGGGTTTACTTTACAAATAAGAAACTTTTAAAGTATTTTAAGTAAATAAAAGGTAGAAGACCGTTCCTTTTTGGAAAACGAAATTGATTGCAAGTGGAAACGATTCTGATGGCACCTCTATTTCATCCAATCTTAAATCTTCCAAATTCGTCCGATCATTTTGAATGAATGAACCGAATTTGTAACTATTTGAAAACAGTGAGAACAATTCTGAGAAAACACCAAAAGTAAATAAAAAAAATACGTGTGGTGTCGTGGGACACCCGGTAGGAACGAAGTTCCTTACGCTTTTCATTAAATATAAATTATAAAATCGCTGTAATAACTACGTATACGGTGGAGTTAGAAAAGAGACAAAATTAAAAGTAACTAACTATTTACTAGCGGAGTTAAGGCAAAATTAAATGAAAATCATTTTATTATCTTTGAAGCGAGCGTCTTTCAATAAATAATGTATTGTATATTGAGAAAAACGTTAATGATAAATTTATAGTTAAAGCAGATGGTTGTAGAACGAAAAAGAACTGTCCTCCCAGGCTCCGTCGGCATATTACTCCAATTAAATATTAAAATAAAAAATATTAATCATTAACTCACAAAAACTTCTGCTTGTATCAGGTTGAAATGTTACATGCTTGTTTCAATTGTACTGTAGGTGATGTATACAAAGTTTCATTTAAATCTTTACTTTAGAACGTAAGATATCGGTAAAAACGTTGTTTTCTTTATTTTAATCGGTTTGGTCCGCTTTAATAAATTTAGCGATCTTTATCACTTCATAGTAGTGTCGGTGTTCGTTTTACTAAAAAAAATATTTATAAAAGTTGTTTGTCTCATTAAATAGATGAAGTTAGAATTTTTTCCCGTCCAAAAATTCCAATTTTAAATTCGAAGGTTACGTTAACGCGAGCGTTGTGCGTGAAAGCTTGGGCGGATAACGTTGTCCAACGAACTTGTCCCGGACATTGGTAAAATGAACATGTGTACCAAATTTCAACTAAGTCGGTCAACTTTTACTCCAGTTATCGCCATCGGTAGATTTCGTGACGGTTTTTGCGTGACGGTGATTTTGTGATGGTGATTTTGTGACGGTTATTTTGTGACGGTGATTTTGTGACGGTGATTTTGGTCGTTTTTTTCGGATTCACTCCCGGGCTCCAGAACGTGCCATAAGGAACTTCGTTCCAATAAAGGAATAATAAAAACAAACTATATCTATATGTATATTTATTTAGCACTAGCCTTCACTCCACCTCTGCGTGGGGCTCATGCTAGTTATTAGTGACTATGTTTCATATAACATGTAGGCCTAGCAATTAAATAAAATTCCTAAATAGTTTTGTTTCCGAACCCTACTAAGAATAGAATCAGTACTATATTATTCATAATTCATTTCATTACTAAGAATACAATACCCTCCAAATCGTAGTTTAAAGTCAAAATTAGTAAACAAAAATGAACCTTTTTTGATTTTTTCAGTCGGTATGGGCCAATTTCCGACCGCAAACGCAAAAAACCGCGAATCTCTAGGTGGTCTAGAAGTACCCAAACATTTTGATTAGCGAGTCTGTGGGTTTTGTCACTTAATAGGTATAGGTATACTTTGTCAAACTAATTCTTTTAGGATACGTTTTTTTATATATATAACATTTTTGATAACTTTGGTTCTACTCAATATGTTTCTATAAAACCAAGTCTACAACAGCGCACACCAGTGCGAAAAAATGAATCGATTTCGTCAGCCAGTTTTGCGCCTACATAGTCGGACTGTAGCGGCACATACAAACAAAATTCTAATTTTATATATACTATGTATAGATGTGTTACTTTAGTTCGACGTAAAATTTCAAGCCAAATAGATAAATCTAAGATTAAATTTATGGAGATGTACACTTATTGTTTTCTTGTTAATAGCATTTCGTAATTAAACTTCCAAGAGCGCATAGCGTTGTTAAAAAGAAAGCATTTCTATTATTGCACAGCAATGATTAAATATTATTAGTGTAGATTTGTTTTGCAAAGCAATGATTAAATATTATTAGTGTAGATTTGTCTTGCAAAGCAATGATTAAAGATTATTAGTGTAGATTTGTCTAGCAAAGCAATTATTAAAGATTATTAGTGCAGATTTTGTCTTGCAAAGCAATGATTAAAAATTATTAGTGTAGATTTGACGCTTGAAAGAAGGTATAAGTTGCTTACTTTGAAACTTAATTTTATTTCTTTTAGAGGTAGGTGTTTGGCAAAGAAAGGAGAAGGTACGGAGTTGCTGGTCTCCCTTTAGTTTATTTTATTTCAACAGAGAGCGGAGGAAAGAGGCCCTGCCGAGGCAAACCGTCAAACTTATAAACAAGAATTCAACAGATTTTCCACCGAGCAGAGCTTGAATAATTCCGTGTTTCCAGCCGTCGGTTTCCCTCCTGCCTTGATTTTGGTTTTCTTAACCCAATCTAAAATTCACTCTCCTTCAAAGTCCATTTCCTTTTTTGAAATCAAACACTTATCACTTTCGTATTTTTTAAGTAATAATAATAATAATATATATATATATATATATATATATATATATATATATATATATATATATATATATATATATATATATATATATATATATATATATATATATACATACAGGATATAATATAGTCCTGATAATATTCCCAAGCTAACAGATAACCATATTACCTAGCAACAGCCCCTTGCGTAGCGCGGGGTGAAGGCTAGTTAGAGATAGTAATTTTTACACAGCAATTAATAAATACATATTTATTAAAGTTAAGCTTAATGGTGCTAGAATGATACTTGACTTCTTTTACTATTTTCTTAGGTCAGATTTTACTCGAGTTAGGCTAGTGACACACTTCGCCACCCGTGTAGCGCCACCTGGGTGGCGCCCACCTGGTTGATGCCACTTGCTCCCGCCACCTGACTTGCGCCACCCACTTATATGAGGCATGCAGTCAGCCCCATTAATTTTTGCTAAATTGATACTTTAATTCCTGTAAAATAATAATACAATTTTGACAGATTAAAAAAACGGAGAAACAATTAAACAAAATAGACAATAATGGCTTGTAAAGTATAAAATCAATAAAGTACGTAATAGGGTGTGAGAAAGCTATGTGCCACACCAATTGGCAGTCTATTTCATCATCTGATTAAAAAAAAAATAAAATAAAAGAAATGAAACTACAGTTATAGTTGATTTCAGTTGAATTACTGCTCCTATACTATCACGTATAATATTTCACGAAGAAACGAGGAGTAAGGTAAAGAAGAAGAAAAATTACATCTTGACATATTACAGAGTGAAATATAGTACGTGGTGAGAAAGAAGAAGTAACACGGGGTTCTCTCTATGAGGAGGCAGTACGCGAGGGATTGTTAGTACTGTGACGACGCTGAGAAAAGCTTGCCGAAGTGTATCTTCCCCTGCAGTAGAACGATGCCAATAGAAAGTACAGTGTCGCAAGCAGATAGTGTCAGAGTCGCCCAGCCACTACTCTGACAACCCACCTGTTAACCCGATCCTCCTTAAGGCTGAAATCCCCTGCCTCCTCACGCTCCTCTGAACTTGGACTCGTTTCTCGACGCTACCTTTCTCTATCCCTTAAGTCCCTTCTTTTACCTTCTATTTCCCTTCTCTATTTTACCTTCTCCCCTCTCCGGACGGAAAAATATAGCCCTTCACGAAATAATACGACGGGATTCTTTCGGATAACGATGCCATTTCATCCGACTTTTAACTCAACCCCAGCGAAATTCACGAGACCTAAGAGAAAAACTATTTTTCTTCGACAACGTGTTTACTCCAAGTTTACTCGCCGTAACTAGGGTGCGCTTATAAAATATTCCGACGTGCGATAATCCGTCTGATATTTGTATCTCAAAAAAAGATTTTTTTTTTCTCGAGCATCCTATAAAATAGAGTTTAAAATAAAGTTATTTATGCACCTAGGGAGTATAGTAAGCCATTATTCCCTGAGAGAATAAGTTGGTTCTTGAGGCGAAGCCGAAGGAACCATGGTCCCTAAATCTCGATGCGAAGCCGAGGGAATAACGCTAGCCGAGGGAGATAATTATCGTAAGGGGAATTATAGCACTTTACTCTCGAGGTACATACAATATTTTATCTCCAGTAGAGAGAAAATACACATTTTCATCCATTGCACAGTTTTTATTTATTATTTTAATAAATAAGAATAATTATTAACACTTTTAATAGCAGATATAAGAGATTCAATATTACAAAAAAATAAGAATTGCAATTAAACTCAAATAGAAGGTTATTTAGATGTAGGTTTAAACAATGATAAGGTATTACATACAAATTAGGTCGAAAATGCAGTGCCGCCAACCTGATTTCAACAACTTCACTACATTAGCCATTTATTCTTTACTATTTATAAAATAATTTAGTTGGAAATCCTTCTTTTTCTTTCTGGTTTTACTTTTTCTTCCTGATTTTTCTTTTTCTCTCTACTTTTACTTTTTCTCCCTACTTTTTGAGTTCAGGGAAGAAAGGACTTACATACTTACACCACCTCTAACTCTTAGATTTAATAAAGTTATTTGCACGGCATTTTTATACAATATTATTGTTTTTTCTGTTAATATCACTTGACAGGGCTTTGAATGGATTGTTGTGACACGCGACAAATGTAATGCATCTTATTTCATGTCCATTTTTCACAATGGAAATGCAGATTCGCACCACACATGTTTTAATATTTTAATGGTAATTTAATTTTATTCGAGTTGATTATGTTAATTATAAGTAAAATCTCGTGTGGTTTAACTCATGTTACAGGTCACATATTTTCGGGGCTGTAGATGAGATCAGTCTGACAACCCGACATGTTTTTTTTTTTTAAATTCTTACATTAAATTATATATTTTGTTTAGAAAGGAGATTCAGCGCTGTGTCTAGACACTTTTAAAACGATATGCACATTCGATCTGTGGCGCAATCTTATACTGGAGGGCAGTAGTGGTGTTTATTATTTTAATTCGATTCAATAATTATTCTCGCCAATAGATCGATATAAATTAGTCGATTACTTGCTAACGAGAGAGTGACGTAAACAAGACAAATCCGGGGATATAAAAGAATAAACTAAGTCCCAAGTATTTTCGAAGAAATATAACACGATCGATTCCATCGTTTTAAAAATGTCTGAAATCGAGATTGATAAATGGTTCCGAAGAAAAATAATTAATTTCAAAAAGTGGAAGAAAAAGAAAATATTATCAAAAGAAAAGTTGCAATATAAGGACCTTATCTTGTCTGGGAACTTGTTCTTCTCCGTAACACTTATCTTTTTATTCTGAAAAAATAGCGCTATGTCGGAGATGGGAAGGATGTGTTGATGGTCTGTTACTTGTTGCCCCGACAAGTGATAGCCCCCCCCCTCCCTCTGAGGTCCTAATTACCCGCGCTCCTGCTCCAGCTCTGATGAGCCAGGAAAATAGAACCCCCCTCGTTGCCAGAACCTCCCTGGGGCGTAATGGAAACAAGATGCCCTCTGATAATGAAAACCCTGAAATATCATTTTTACCTCTCGCTTCCTTCGACTAGCACATCATTATCACCGCACTTTTTTCCTTTACTATAATAAAATAGTATATAACGTAGAGTAAGAGGGTAAGTCAAAGATATAAAAAAAAATTAACTTAGATATTATCAAATTTTCCCCCTTTTTGGGGCTCTTAGAAACTCCTATGCTTTTGGTAGTTCATCCGTCCGTCCGTCGCATCTTAGATCATATGTACCGACCTATTGTAGCTAAAGATTTGAAATTTGGTTTACAAGTTAAACTTTTTTGGCCCGAAAACAGGAAAAAAAATCGGTCCGAGACAACTCAGACAAACTTTCTCATATACGAGTTCATCATTACTTAGCCAAGTGTTTTCCATTTATTAGTTTTTGTATGTACATTTAATTATTACTGAATATTTCATCAAAATTTACCATAAAAATTACTTCTCCTTGGCGGGGAATCGAACCCGGGCTCTCCCTGTCCGCGTTTTAAGCTATTTTCTCAGGAACTAGATTTTTCCCGGGAAAACGGGTTATATCGTTACATTCGTATTTAAATGGACTATATTTGAGAATTTTTTAATCAAAATTGTCGGAACCGTTTTCGAGAAATAATTGTTTTTCACGTTTTTTTCAGAGTTTTTCGGGGGTAGCGCCCCCAAATTTGGAGCTAAAATTCATTTCTCGATTTCGCCTCGGGGTATGATTTTTCTGAACATGTATGCCAAATTTCGTCAAAATCGGCCCAGTAGTTTAGGCTCCAGGCGTCTGCACAGACGACAGACAGACATTTTTTAAAAACCACTTTTTTGGACTCAGGGGACCTCAAAACGTGTAAATCCATGAAAATCTCAAAATCGAATTTTCGCGCCATCACAATACTTTCTCTTTATATGAGAAAGTAATAAACTGAAGAAAAAAAAACTTCACAACTCAACATTTTTTTTCGATCAGCGAACAATTGCGAACTAATCTCAACATTTTTTTTTTTTTTTTGTCATTTTTCAGTGGCATATCATTTTAAAGATATTAAAATTTAGATTAAAAATATATATCGAGTTTCCAAAATGGCAGCAATTTTACCCCCAAAATTACCACATCAATATCCCCAAAAAATATTCTCCCCCGCTACCCCTTAAGGAAAGGTCCTAATAATGAGGGAAAAATACATAATTATACTTCTTTGTGGGCCAATGATATTTCAGGAAGTTATAAAAAATCGGTCTAAGACAACTCAGACAAACTGTCTCATATTGTTAAAAATGTATTTAAATTGCATATCTCTTAATTGATGTATAAAAAAAACATTTTTAGAGGGATATAGCAATTCTTTCTCTATATATATCCTGCGTATATGAAAAAGTAACAAAATTGCCCCCCCCCCCTACCGGTTGATTTTAAATACTCATGTTGGCAGACTCGTTCCTTTAGGAACGAGTGCTCGTTCGTTTCTAAAGGAACAAATCTACCAACATGAGTACAGTGTTAGGACTTGCAAGATAACTTCCACGGCTTTAGCCAAAAACACAAGTTTAACTTCCAAGATGTCAAGAAGGTGTTGGTTCAGGAACCGGACGAACATAAGCGACTTACCCTGGATATGCTTTTTAATTGCTTCTGCCATCATAATTTTAATAAACTTTCCTTTCCAGTCGGTTCGGGCCAATTTCCGACCAAACGCAAAAAACCGCGAATCTCTAGATAGGCTACAGTAGTAGTAGTAGTCTAGTACTTCCTACTAGAACGGGTAGGAAGAAACACTTGTTCGAACCTTGCAATTAGGCCATGACTTAGGCCCTTTTTACGCTCCGTGGTGGAGAGTTCCAGCTACTTCACACATCATACATTTGTACATTGTACTGCCGAAGCGAGTATGGTGTGGTCATTAGTAAGCTATATAAGCGTGCGTCAAAGCGTGGGGGAAGAGTCCCCATAAAGGGTCCCTCGCCCTGCTCCGACCTCGAACCATAGATACAAATTACATCGTCATGACACGGATCGGACCCACACCAAAGAGTGGGGGAAGAGTCCCCATAAATGGTGTCCCTCGCCCTGCACCGTCCGCGAATCATTGATGCAATTCAGAGTATTATGGCACGGGATCGAACCCACGACCTTGAGTTGCCTCGACTTATTAATAGCTGAGCGAGCGCCCTAACACGCTCGACTACCCTGGCTCCCTTAAATAGGCTACAAGTATCCAAACATATCGATTAGCAAGTCAGTGGGTTTTGTCACTTCATAATGTTAAGTGACAAAACCCACTGACTTGCACTTTATACTTATATACTAATATTAATTTTTATAGGTTACTTTATTTTTATAGAATTGTTAATAACGTTGGTTATACTCAATATTTTTCGATGAAACCAACCCTACAACATGCGCAACATTTATGTGCTCACCTCTGAAAACAAAATTAGTTGATTTCGTTTAGCCAGTTTTGCTCTTATAAAGTCGGACTGATGGCGACACACACACATACATACACGAAAAAAGTTAAGGCCAGATTCAGTTTTCGGAATGTATGAAATGAAAAAGTGTCCATATGACTACTGTGCAGACAGAACTTTAATTTTGTATTTATAGATTTTCGGCGTTTTCAACATAATTTTTGTTTATCAAGTTTATCGTTTACAAATTTATTGTTAGTCAGCAAGATTCCCGATTGTTTGACAGTGCAGGTAGATTATTGATTTGAACATTTGACCATAACTTAGTATTTAATTATTTTATGATTGAGAAAAGTTGCTATGTTAAGAACAAATGTGTCGATTTGTTTCTTTAAAAAAAAAATGGTGAAATCTTTTATCCGTGTTTTATCATTCGATATCACAATACGACGATCAATAGTAGTGAACGTTAAACCTAAAGCAATCGATCGATATTTGCAATTTTAGATGATTTTTCAGGAAAGCCGATTCGGAAAATTACGTTTAAAAAGCAAGCACTTTAATCATTTTCATCGTTCCTAAGAAAAATATTTAGAAATAATAATTAAATTTATTTGTAAGAACGAAAGAATAAAAAAATCTATAAAAAGCCAAGGGGGATGATAAAGGGTAAAATATCTGTTTTACGTCTTCTAATCGAAGCGTATCTTCTCGTACGCCTGACGTTTAACGTAACCATTTGTCTGGAAAATGAGAAAATGAAAGGTTGAAAGGCCTGTTATCTACAGCATATCGTTCCGGTATGTTTGTAAGCCAGGAGACGGAGCAGCGAGAAAATAACAAAATCTCTCTTCCTTTCCACATTGATTTCTTGTAGTTAGGGAATCCGGCAATGGACTAAATAGCGGGAGAGATAAAAAAAGAGTGCGATAAGAGAGAAGTAAATCAGTCCAATAGAAATATATCTGTATATAATTGCCTGACCATTTTACTTGTTAGTTTTATTTTCCCAGGCATTCGCAAGATACCTACGAATGTAGGGACGATCGGTTATCTATAATTGGTTTAATAAAAAATTACTAATGAGTTATTGATAACTATTTTCAAGATTTTTATAAGAAAACCTTCTCATTTGAATAATTTAAAAATTAAATTGTACATTAATAAGTTCTTAGATAAAAATGTATCATTGTGTCATTATTATTTTAGGTCTGATGATGAGGATGCCCAGGTATGGGCGAAAATTCGCACCAATTATATACTTAAAAAAAAAAATAGAAATGTTTTTTAATGAGCATCCCTAAAAGCCCAATAAGAAAAAGTATTGTTAGATAATTAAGGGATAAACTTAAGATTAATAAATTAAAATTTGTTTTTAGGGTTTCGTATATTCTTCACATCAACAGACACATCTGATGATGGTGATGTGTCTGTCTGTCCGTCGCGCTTCGGTTCACATTTCCGAACCGTTAAAGGAAAAAAGTTGAAATTTTAAACAATGGCGCAACTTTTTGACCCACACATGGAAGAAATATCGAGAAATTAAAAATTTAAAATGAGTTCGCGCAATTCACAAAAATGTACTAAACTCAAATATTTGTTTTTGGAACGAAATTCCTTATAGCGCACGTTAAAGCGTCTCGAGCTCGGGAGTGAAACCGAAAAAAAACGACCGTCACAAAACCAACAGACACGAAATCGACCGATGACGATAACTTGAGTAAATGATGACCAATTTAGTTGAAATTTGGTACACTTGTTCATTTTATCATTGCCCAGGACGAGTTCGTTGGACAACCTTATCCGCCCAAGCTTTCGCACGCTACGCTCGTGTAAACGTTAGCTTCAAATGTTAAAATTGAATTTTAGGACAGGTCAAAAGTCTAACTTCTTTTTGTCTTCATGAGACAAAAAACTTTTTTTTTTAAAATAATAATAATCACAAATAATAGAAAAAATAATCTATTCAAAGACCTAGATAAAGGAATGAAGAGCAAAGAAATGTCCCCTAAATATGATATCGCTCCGAGTTCAGTGTCTATAATTTTGAAAAACCAATCAAAGAACGGATCAATGATCTCTTATACATCCTCTTAACAGGAAGTTAGAATATCCTCAATGATCGAAAAATGAATGATCTCTTAAATATCCTCTTAACAGGAAGTTAGAATATCCTCAATGATCGAAAAATGAATGATCTCTTAAATATCCTCTTAACAGGAAGTTAGAATATCCTCAATGATCGAAAAATGAATGATCTCTTATACATCCTCTTAACAGGAAGTTAGAATATCCTCAAAGATCGAAAAATGAATGATCTCTTAAATATCCTCTTAACAGGAAGTTAGAATATCCTCAATGATCGAAAAATGAATGATCTCTTATACATCCTCTTAACAGGAAGTTAGAATATCCTCAATGATCGAAAAATGAATGATCTCTTAAATATCCTCTTAACAGGAAGTTAGAATATCCTCAATGATCAAAAAATGAATGATCTCTTAAATATCTTTTTAACAGGAAGTTAGAATATCCTCAATGATCGAATAATCAATGAACTCTTAAATATCCTCTTAACAGGAAGTTAGAATATAATAGGAGGTAGATCGGTTTTCATTTGTATTCAGTGAACAACTATATTTCGCCGATAAAAGTTTCTAAATGTTATATAAAATTATATCAGAGCTCCTAGCTCCTAGCGGACCGAATGGTACTCAAAATGGATTAATATTTCATAATTTCACATCTCTACTATATCAATTAGAAATATGTATAATGGTTTTCTCCATTTTACGGAAAAACATTAAAATGTCGATATATGGATTTAACGGCCAAAAAAATTATGTCCGCGATTCAATGTTTTTCCTTGACAAGGAGAAAATAAGTGTTTATTTTACTTTCGATTATACGTCAAAGGAGGTATCGTGTAAGTGATTGAATTATACTTATTTTAACATTTTTTGTTCGGTAATAGTGTTAAAAACTAGGCATCGCGTGGCTCTATCATTGAAGCGAGCGTATTGCAATAAAATACTGAATATTGAAATTAGTTAATCACGATGAATGCCATAGTTGAAGATAAGTGGAAGAGGGCAGTGTGAGGTAGAGTGGGGGTACTCGGTACAAAGCTTTACTTCCTAAACAAACCTACACACTACACGACTATAAGAATCTTAACCAACCGCAGAAGATTTTAAACAATTATTATAAATGTATCACTTCATTACTCAAATACTACTGCTTGTATCACGTTGAAATTTTACATACTTGTTTCAATTGTACTTTTGACGATGTATATAAAGTTTTATTAAAATCGTTACGTTAGAACGTAAAATATCGGTAAAAAGGTTGTTTTATCTATTTTAAACGTTTAGGTCCGCTTTAATAGTTTTAGCGATCTTTATTAATTCATAGCAGCGTCGTTGTTGGTTTTACTAAAAAATGTTATTTGTAAAAAATGTTCGTCTCATCGAATAGGTGATGATAGAATTTTTTCCCGTCCTGAAATTCCAATTTTAAATTTGAAGCTCACGTTTACGCGAGCATTGCGCGCGAACTCTTTGACGGATCACGCAGTCCAACGAACTTAGCCTGAGTATTAGTAAAAGGAAGATGTATACCAAATTTCAACTAAATCGATCAATTTTTACTCAAGTTATCGTCGGACACGTAAACGTTACACACAGACAGAGAGACAGACAGACAGACAGGCAGACAGACAGGATGCATATTTCGTTAAATGTAAGAAGCTCGCTTACGCTCGCTTCAATGAAATAAAATTAGTTATTATTATTTCAACTCTAAAAATCATTAACTGAAAGTGTCTATAACTATTGGTCCTTAGTGCTCACAGGACAGAAATTATAATTTAACTTTGTGACCCAATTGAAAAAGTTGTTAACTTAGTACGGCCGTGCTATCACACTCCGGCTTTATTTATTACCCAAGACTTTTATCACGGTTCACCGGGAGTTCTCCACGGTTTAGGGAGGTGCTTATTCTAGAAACTTTTTTTCCCAATGTGGAGGAAGTCTGTAGGTGGCCCCTAAAATTTTACGATTGCTAAATACAGGAAAATCCCCCCCGCCTTGGAATCTACCGGTTTCGGCCAATAAGTAATCAATCAACATCAATCTCATGCCCCCCCCCCTTGTGAAAAACCGTAAAAACCTCGTTACTCCTCCCCTAGGGATCCTTTCCTTGCATGAATTTTTAAACGAACTATATTATTCAATTTATTATCCTTTCCCTCGGCTTTTTAAGTCGAAGTCTATAAATTAGAAAGAGAAGCCGAATAATACATGTACAAAGTATTTTGTTTCAATATCTTTTTAGTTGTATATTTCAAACTTAGTGTGGCAATTTAATATCCCTAAATTATAAATTAAACGACAAATCGATCGGTATTTCGGAGTAATTTCGATAATTCGATTAAACAGGTCTTTGTGATGAAGTAACTAGTTTTTGTTCGACAGTGTTCATTATAATAATAATAATGTGGCAGATGAACCGATTAAGAGTGGATTGGCACTTGTAAAGGTTTCTGACAATCCCATACCTATAAATAAAATAATCTTTATCTATGATACGAAATATAAATATAAACATTGTATCTCTAGATGCGTAGAAAGTGATTCTTTACGTACTTGTATTCATTGCGCATGCGCGTTTCATAATTCCTCTTTTTAGGGTTTCGTTGGTAAAACCAAAAAAAGAAACCCTTATAGTTTCGTTCATGTGTCTGTCTGTCTGTCACTCTGTACGGTTACTTTTGAATAAAAAGAGATAGAAACGTGAAACTTTCCAATATTAAAGATCGTTTTGACGCGCACACAGGAAAAATATAGCGAACTCAAAATTATCAGCTGTTCAAATCCAAAATGGCGTATAACTCACGTCATGCGAAAAAAATATTTTTTTTAAATTTTAAGTGGGGTATCAAATGAAAGGTATTAAAGAGTAGATTACAAATATATATATCACTTAGGGAAAGTGTTCAATTTTCGGCGCCATTTTGTCAAAAAACATCGACATTTTGCGTGTCCCCCCCCCCCTAAAATCTTATTTCCGCTCTTACTAAAAATATAGAAAAATATGCAAAAGGTGCGTTCAGATGGGCCAAAGAAAAAATAAGAATAGCAACTTGGTCGGATTAACTGGGAATCCAAGATGGCGGCTAATTGCTGTCACGGGGAAAAAAATATTTTTTCACAATTTTGAGTGGGGAATCAAGTGAAAGGTATTGAAGAGTAGATTACAAAAATATATAACACTTGTGGAAAGCGTTTAATTTTCTACGCCATTTTGTCAAAAACATCCAAATCCCCCCCCCCCCCAACTACTAATTTCATGTTTACAACACCAACGAAACCCTTCTTACGTGAGACTTCACGCACTACCAATTTATTTCCGCCTTAGTGTGGTAAAAAAATAAGAATTCTTCATCTTAACACATGACTATCGAGTTAGTTTACATTTAACAAAACTAATTTGCTGTTTGTTTAATTGAAGTAATTGTTTATAACGAGTTTTTAGTGAAAAACAATGAGTGATTTATGTCATAATGACGAAAATGAGGAGAATTATACGCCTCCCGAAATAATTAAATTCGGCACAAAATACAACTAAATGAATTAATGTCATCTTTATCAAAAGAGAAATACGAACTTACATACAGGAAGTTTATTCAATATTTTTTTCTTTATTTATTATTAAAAGCCAACAATCGTAGATAAAGTACGGTAAGCAACTCGAGCGAAAACTGCATATTGCTTTGCTCGTGTGGTTTTACTACCCTCGCTCTCGCTCGGGTGCAAACTCCAGAAGAATTCAGGAAAAGTCACTCAGAAAAATTCATTAAAACGGCCAATAGCGTAATATATAGGTTCGGACGCTTTAGTCCGTGTCGATTAGTGTACTCAGGCGTCAGTGGAGATGACCCAAAGCCGTCGAAACAACCCTCCCATGAAATATTAATTAATCATAATGCTACTGTGCATTTTTTGGTTTTTAATAATCTGATTAATTATGATTTTAATCACTCATATCATATGCATATTAGAATTTCATATAATCTAAATATAAGTTTCATATATGCGTGTAATAATATCGATTTATCTCTCCCTTTATTTATTAATCTATCTAAACTTGAAAAATCGACGGAATTAATTAAAGTGGGTGTCTCGAGATAATGCTATAAATTAAAACACATGTTCATCATTAAAAGACATCGATGAGTACAGAACGGACACAAGGCTCGGAGTCAGGCCTCAAAGTAAAGTTATCGCATTACAGAGTGAAACCTAACCACCAATACACGGGGGACATTGTGACAGTGATCCGTCAGAATTATTTAGTGTATCCATCGATCCTTGAATGCGTTTCCCCCAGGCCAGCTTAACAGTCCTGCCTGATCGAACTGAACTGCCATGCAACTGAGCACTTAATTAAAAATAGTATTCTCCCCGTCACGTTCTATAGTAGTTATAAATATAAAAACAATCGGAGACTCCAGTCTAACATTTTAAATAGTCAATATAATTATAAGGCTTTAACATATGGATAATGTTTTTTAATTCATTCTAAATGATATAATTATACATTTATATAAATGTTTTTTTGTTTTTTTTGTTTCTATTTGACAATAATTATTTATATTTTGTTGACACTAGCCTCATTATGGAGCGAAAATCTCCCCATCATTCCGAAGCGAAAGCCTCCCCCATTATTACCGGATTGTGGAGTGGAAGCATCCCGCATCACTACTGGATTATAGAGCGAAAGCCTCCCCATCAATACCGGTTTGTGGAGCGAAAGCCTCCCCATCAATACCGGATTGTGGAGCGAAAGCCTTCTTATCACTGCTGGATTATCGAGCGAAAGCCTCCCCATCAATACCGGATCCACGAACCGGTATTGATGGGGAGGCTTTCGCTCTATAATCCAGTAGTGATGCGGGATGCTTCCACTCCAATATGTAATTCTGCACACTTACACTTATTAGGGTTTTGAGGTCAAACTAGATACCCTTATGCTTTTGGCAGATCATCCGTCCGTCCGTCGCATCTTGGATTATCGAGTGAAAGCCTCCCCATCAATACCGGATTGTGGTGCGAATGCCTTTTTATCACTACTGGATTATAGAGCGAAAGCCTCCCCATCAATACCGGTTTGTGGAGCGAAAGCCTCCCCATCAATACCGGATTGTGGAGCGAAAGCCTTCTTATCACTACTGGATTATGGAGTGAAACTCTTCCTATCAATACCGGATTGTGGAGCGAAAGCCTTCTTATCACTATTGGGTTATGGAGCGAAAGCCTCCCCCTTCACTACTGGATTATGGAGCGAAAGCCTTCCCCACCAATATTGGATTTTCCCTGGTCTTTGATTTTATTTTACATAATACAACACTTAGAGACGACGACATGCATGAGCCCGTGAGGTGTCCTCTATTGCAGAATACCAAGTTCATAGTCCACATACTAAAGTGCTTTTTTAATCTTACATCTGCAATCCTTCCCAGTTATATTTCATATGTAATCCTGCTCTGTTTCACCTCATATGTAATCCTACCTAGTTTCACCTCATATGTGATCCTACCCAGTTACACTTCCTTATGTAATCCTGCCCAGTTACACATCCTTATGTAATCCTACCGAGTTACACTTCATGTGTAATCCTACCCAGTTTCACCTCGTATGTGATCCTACCCAGTTACACTTCCTTATGTAATCCTGCCCAGTTACACATCCTTATGTAATCCTACCGAGTTACACTTCATGTGTAATCCTACCCAGTTTCACTTTATATGTAATCGAGCCCAGTTACACTTCAAATGCAGTACTGCCCAGTTACACATAATATGTAATCCTGTCCTGTTATTCATAATATGTAATTCTGCACACTTACACTTATTAGGGTTTTGAGGTCATCCTAGATACCCTTATGCTTTTGGTAGATCATCCGTCCGTCCGTCGCATCTTGGATTATAAGTCCCGATCTATTGTAGCTAGAGATTTGAAATTCGGTTTACAAGTTAAACTTTTTTTCCCCAAAAACAGGAGAAATGTTGCGAACTTCACTACTCTACATTTCTTCGATCAGTGAGTAATTGGGAACTGATCGCAACATTTTTTTATTTTTTGTAATTCTTAAGTGGGGTATCATAGTAAAAATACATAAATATACTTCACTGTGGGTCAAAGATAATTCCGGGTAATGTGATGTTAAACTATGGCGCAACAAATATATACTAAAATATATGATTTTTCCTTAAAATGAAAAAAATTAAGCTACTTGGAGAAGTATGGGATACCTTTATCGACTACTAAGAGACGTAATTGTTGTTAAACCCATCTTTATGTTCCCTCTACTGTGAAACTTTCCGTTGGAGTTTTCTGTTTAAATATGGTCACGGTTACACCGTAACCGGGGTAATAATTCGTCCAAATACCAAACAAATATACAGCGTAAATGATAACGGATGGAGAGGTTTGCCCTGTTTCACACCACTGTCGATACTAAATCTACTTATTTAATACGGCCGGGGTTTCAGGCTTTCCTGTGTTAATGGAAACTCGTTTCCTTTCTGTTTCCCGTTTATATTGTTAGATACATTTACGGTGTGTTCCGACCCATCATTTTAAACTCATATTAGATTTTCTCCCTTTTGCTTTGTCCACAGCTAACACTTTTATTTTTTTTTAGAACTCCATAAAAAAAAAGGAAAGTTACTAATACGGATTAGTTTTTCGTGTTTGGTTTTTTTTATCGAACAAGTTGCGTATCCTTCAAGTGTCGAAAGCACGATTTTTCTCTTGTCTGTTAAGTCGACGGGAGTTCGGACTAGTATCGGATCCGGTCGGTTAGCAGTTCCAGTTTAACTGCTCGACAGAATTTATCAGTGTTTTTCCAGCGTCCAGGAAACAACTACCCCCCCCCCCCCCTCCACTACTCTTCTTCTTCTTCTTTTTAACCTTTACCCTTTAAGAACAACCCGGGAAAAAAAGAAGCTCAAAGAAATGGGACTTTCTCAGACCTTTTGTACTTATTAAATACGCCGGGAGAAAAAGCCCTCCATATATTAATTACTCTACTATAAAATAAATAAATAAAAATTAAATGAGTTTACTACATTTGTTTAAATTGCGCATGCGCATATTAATTTTTGACCTCTCTATATTTTCATATGGGTGTGTAAAAAAATTGCTCCAGTATTTTAAATTTAACTCTTTAGCTTAAACGGTTCGGAAGATTATTCCTAGTACTCTTTATTTCCGAATATTTATTTTATTATCTTATCGTTTATATCTAATCTATCTTTTCTTATCGGTTGCTATTTTTCGATGGGTGCATCCAAAGCATTGTTATGTTTCTTATAAACTTATTAATTTAAAAAGAATGCATTAAAAATACACAAAACACGGGAATTCATATATAATTTATATAATCGAGTAGTGTTTCGCCGGCGACGACTCACCTCGGAATGATTGCTTATTACTAAGCTCAGTCAACCACATTTATTCCAATAAAAATAAATGTTTGTTTTAATTTTTTAGTCTTTAAATAGATATAATAACTTATGTAAATATTTATAATAACTTATCTAAATTAATTTACTTAATGTTACTTTTTTCTAAATATAAAATTAAGCCACGGGCTTAATGGCTCGTATTATATATAAATGAAAGCCCTTACTCATTAATAATTCTGTCACTTTCTGTGTGGTGAGAGGGTTGAAGTTTGGAATAGTAATTTAGAATGCGCTATTTTAAGAAAATAAGCATAAATGGTGGGAGTGTGATCTCAAGCTAGGAATATAATAATTTCTCGTATATTAGAACGCATTTATTGTAATACACATTGCTTTGGTTGTGAAAATGACATAAATTCCTCTATCAATGACAATTTAACGTTTAAGTAACAACATTAAATGTATTAGTTGGCTCCCTAAAGGACAGGTTAGTTTAAACATGTCAACATAATATGGTTGGATGATTTGTGATATAATAATTACCTGTTGAGAGTGAAGGTACTTGACACCTGAGACGAAGCAGGGAGAAGCATCTGTTATATTTGACTTCACAACAGGCAAGCAAAATACTGCAACAGATAATTAAAGCAACAATAAAATAGTTTTGCAGGGAATTTATAACAAAAATATGAAATAGTTCGAAGATATAAACTCATCACAGTCTTAAATAATTGAATGATAATTAATAAAAATATTAACAACAATCGTGTAAAGCCTGTCGTCTGCGCAGGCGTGTGAAGTCTGTCACCTGTGCAGTCGTGTGAAGTCTGTCGTCTGTGCAGGCATGTATAGTCTGTCGTCTGTGCAGGCATGCAAAAGTCTGTCGCCTGTGCAGTCGTGTGAAGTCTGTCGTATGTGCAGGCATGTAAAGTCTGTCACCTGTGCAGTCGTGTGAAGTCTGTCGTCTGTGCAGGCATGTAAAGTCTGTCGCCTGTGCAGTCGTGTGAAGTCTGTCGTCTGTGCAGGCATGTAAAGTCTGTCGTCTGTGCAGTCGTGTGAAGTCTGTCGTCTGTCCAGGCATGTAAAGTCTGTCGTCTGTCCAGGCGTGTCAAGTCTTTTGTCTGTGCAGGCGTGTGAAGTCTTTTGTCTGTGCAGGCGTGTGAAGTCTTTTATCTGAGCAGGCGTGTGAAGTCTTTTGTCTGTGCAGGCGTGTAAAGTCTGTCTTCTGTGCAGGCGTGTGAAGTCGTTTAACTGTGCAGGCATGTAAATTCTGTCGTCTGTGCAGGCGTGTGAAGTCTGTTGTCTGTGCTGGCGCGAGGAGCCTAAACTTCTAGGCCAATTTCAATTAAATTTGGCAAACAAGTTCAGAAAAATGATACTTCGAGGAGAAATCGAGAAATGAATTTTAGCCCTAAATTTAGGGGTGTAATCCCCTTAAAAACTCTGAAACGTAAACAAAAATATTTATATCGATAAAAATGTATATATATATATATGATGCTGAAAATCTAAAAAAGTAAACAATCATGTTGAACACTATTTACATGTGTTCAAAAATAAATTTATTAAATTCAATTATATTGGAAATAAATTGAGAGTTTCTATGTCCATGAAAAAGTTTTGTTTAAGTTTGTCGCACTGATTTTTGATAAAAGATAAAGATGGGATTTGTTTGAGAGAAAGAAAACTATCATTGCTACAATGCTTTTAAAATCATTATAAAATCATTTACTACTGCGCAACTCAACTTTAAACTTTTACTTAAAACCTTTAGTTCCTAAAATACTTTTCATGATTAGTAGGGTAAAAACTAAGTTGGTTGTTTAGACTGAGATTTAGCCAAGTTTTACTCTTTCATTTCAAATCTCAAACTAGTATTTAGGTCGAATTAACACTTTAAATACAGGGTGGCACAAAAATATGGAAACTCCAGAATAACTCGTCGGAAATGCATTTTTGAAAAAAAGTTCCATACAAAAGTTTCAGGATTTTTCCTTAGATATTTAATGGTGACCTTGGATTTGACCTTAACCTTGCCCTTCAAGGTCATTTGCAGGTTAACTCTTTTATTTTAAATGGAAACCCCCATTTTTTATTGCTTATCTGAAAACAGCAGGAAATTGTATGTAAAATAACCTTGTTTATGTATTTATGTAAAATAACCTTGTTTATGTAAAATGACCTTGCCCATGTCCTTGAGCATAACCTTTAAGGTCATTTCAAGGTCAAAATTGTTTTTCCAATGGGAACCTTCAATTAGTATTGCGGATTGCGAAATAACCAAATTTTTCCTTTCAACAGCACCCTTGACCACGTTCTTGACCATGACCTTCAAGGTCATTTCAACCCTCCCCCCCTTTTTTTATTAATTTATTTGTTTAAGTACTTTTATTCATTTTTTTTCTTGTCTTTAAAGGTCATGGTCAAGGACGAGTTCGACCTTCAAGAAATAAAAAAATTCATGGTCATGGTCAATAACGTGGTGTAGGCCGTGTCAAGGGTAAGTGTTGAAGGGAAAAATTTGGTTATTTCGCAATCCGCAATATAAATTGAAGGTTCTCATTGGAAAAAACAACTTTGACGTTGGAATGACCTTAAAGGTCATGCTCAAGGACATGGGCAATGGGCAAGGTCATATACATACAATTTCCTGCTCTTTTCAAATCCGCAATAAAAAATGGGGGTTCCCATTTAAAATAACAAAGTTGACCTTCAAATGACCTTGAAGGGCAAGGTTAAAGTCAAATTCAAGGTCACTATTCAAAAGCTAAGGAAACATTCTGAAACTTTTTCAAAAAAATCCATTTCTGAAGAGTTATTCAGGGGTTTCCATACTTTTGTGCCACCCTGTACATTGTACATTGTACATACGGATGCAATCATCATTATAGAAAACGTGTCTTCATTTGTAGACACATAGATTGGAAATAAAATAAATTGATGTAGGTGTTGCATTCAAATGATTCGATTTTAAATTGGTTGATGAGGCAAATTAATGCTTCTATTACTTACTTAATATTTCTTCTAGACATATTATGCTTCTCACTCCCAGTCCAGCTGGCATTGGCTATGTACCGAGCTAAGTGACAAAACCCTTTATTATGCTTATAGGAAAAATGCTTCTCACTCCCAGTCTGGCTGACATTGGCTGAGTACAGAACTAAGTGACAAAACCCTTTATTATGCTTATAGGAAAAATGCTTCTCACTCCCAGTCCGGCTGACATTGGCTGAGTACCGAACTAAGTGACAAAACCCGTTATTATGCTTATAGGAAAGATGCTTCTCACTCCCAGTCCAGCTGGCATTGGCTATGTACCGAACTAAGTGACAAACCCCGTTATTATGCTTATAGGAAAGATGCTTCTCACTCCCAGTCCAGCTGGCATTGGCTATGTACCGAACTAAGTGACAAACCCCGTTATTATGCTTATAGGAAAGATGCTTCTCACTCCCAGTCCAGCTGGCATTGGCTATGTACCGAACTAATTGACAAAACCCGTTATTATGCTTATAGGAAAGATGCTTCTCACTCCCAGTCCAGCTGGCATTGGCTATGTACCAAGTGACAAACCCCGTTATTATGCTTATAGGAAAGATGCTTCTCACTCCCAGTCCGGCTGATATTGGCAATGTACCCAACCAAATGGCGAAACAAGGTTAGTTATTTTTTTTCCTACCTCCTTCCGTGGTTGAGTTAGGTCGCTTTAACAACTTAGGCTATTAGCGCATAATTAATATAAATGTTTTATATATTTCATTTTTTCAACCTCAAAAAGCCTATAAAGGACCTAATTGTATGTTTTTTGACTACTCAGACTTGACGGGTTGACGAATAACTCAACATCAAGTGCATTGTTAGTAATCATAAATGCAACACGTTGTTAGTAATCATAAATGCAACATGTTGTTAGTAATCATAAATGCAACATGTTGTTAGTAATCATAAATGCAACATGTTGTTAGTAATCATAAATGCAACATGTTGTTAGTAATCATAAATGCAACCTGTTGTTAGTAATCATAAATGCAACATGTTTTGTTAGTAATCATCAATGTGAACTAGTAAGGGAAGTCTAAGTAAACCTCGTTATCTCGTCCTTATTTGATAATATACATAATATTTCTTTAAGCCCAAATTAAATTAATTTCCAACTGATTATTTTATTTTTTAAGTCTCTTTGCCTTTAAAATGTTGCCTTTCATTATATTATGTCGTCTCCGCTTTTGAAGCATCTATAAGGGAAACGTACGGTTGGAATATCGTTAGAATTCACCTGAATTATAATTACACCGGTAGAATGCGTGACATCTTAGCTGTTGAAGCCGATACTAAGCTAAGGTAAAGGAGCTGGGTAAAAGAACAGGGGGAAGATTGCGTGCTGTATCGGCCTCAAATTCCTGTTCATTTCTGAGTTATTTCCGAGGCGTCTCTAAACTGTTAACATTGTACATCTCTCCCTCATTAAAATATCCTCCCCCCCCCCCCATATCTTCGTACTAATGATAAACAAACACGAAGTGTTTTAGTTAATCAGTGGAAAATTTCAAGTGCGATTATCAAAACCTTTCCTCATTAAAACCGTTGACGAATTTTCAACCGCCTGCTTTCTTTTTCCCTTTCATATGAAAAGAAATTCGTATATATCTATGTAAATAACTATATATATATATATATATATATATATATATATAGTCAGGGATATCACTGTAAAACATTTCTTGCATTTCTCATTTAATAACACTTAATGTTTATGTTAAGAAATCTCTTTGTCTTAGTATTAAATATATATAGAAGCTAGAGTTGTAGAAATGAAAAAAACAATTTTATATTGAATGGGATTTCCCTGGGACGGTAGAATTAATTTTAAAAACATGGATTTCGCATTTAATATCAAAAACCATTATTACTGTTTCTTATTGTAATCAAGTAAAATGAGTTGTATCCAAGGAAGAAAAAAAACAAAACAAATTTTATATATATATATATATATATATATAACTCAGTACTTACTTTTATTTACTCAGTACTTTATACACATACATATACCCTATAGGCACTTCTTTAGATTGTAACTCCCCTTATAAAAAAACAGAGGGAGTAACAATCTAAAGATGATGTACGGAATGTACTTCTTTAGACTGTAACTCCCCTTATAAAAACAAAAGTGTGATATTCCTTTGTCCCAAAGTACATTGGGCTAATTATCCCATTGTCCTTATAGTTATTTAGTCAAAGTCATTTATATTAAAAAAAAAGACACAGGGAAGTAACAATCTAAATAAGTACCTAAACATAAAAGTCAACGTGGGTGTGGTAAGTTTGAGGGTGTGTGTGTGTGTGTTCTTTATAGGCTCTCATTTTTGGAGATATCTGAACCAAATTTGGCACACATATATATTACCTACCTGGTAAAAATAATGGTATAGGTTTCCTCTAATACTCACTAATTTTCAAGATAGAACCATAATGTGCCACTTTTAAGGCAAAATGAGCACATTATAATCACCACCTATAATCACTATATCTCAAAAACTGTTAATTCTAGAATCCCAAATTTCCCTAAAAATCTTGCTTTAATCATGTATAGGTCCCTTGGTATGAAAGGATATTTTCGAACCGCCATTTTTTTCAAGATCTCGGCAATTTTCTATAACTTTTTATAGTTGCTATATCTCCCGAACTATTAGGCCTAGAGCCTCTTTTAATTTTTTTTCCAAAAGTCACTACATTTTTAAAATGTGTGGGTAGGTACTATACACATATATGCCAAATTTCAAAGAGATCGGCAAAAGGTGTAGCCATGAGAGCAGGCGACAGACGGACGGATGGACAGACAGACACACGCAGGTAAATATAAGGGTTCTTGGATTTGCCTACCGACCATAACAGTAACAATAATAATATATGAAGTCATATATGACGACTAGTTTAAATATTAAGAAGGGGGGGGGGGGGGGGTTCATGCATATAAATGAAGAAAAAACTGTTTTGTTTAGGGGATTAGTTTTATTGCTTCCGAGCTACCGAAGGTAACGGAAGCTACATGATCGTTCTGAAGAAAGAAACATTTTTAGGTCTCCGATTTCAAAAATTCCAAGACAGAAATCCATTTCAGACAACAGGGAACATTTTTGGTTCCGTGTCTGTCTGTCGGTCTGTCGCTCAATTTCTGTGAACCAACATAATCTTAAAAACTACACATCCGATTTTAATGAAATTGTATGGTTGGTCATAATTAGCTCATTGTTGGTCCTATATAATTTTCAACCTTCTGCATACATTTGTTTCTCTGCCATATGTGCACAAACATACGTTTATTTTCACCTATAGCTTTGAAAGTACTTATTTGATTTGTTTGAAACTTTTATAGTTTATCGAAAGTAACCCGCAGATAGGCACATCTTAATTTGATCCGTCTGCGCTCTTTAACTTTTGCTAAATTGATACTTTAATTCATGTGAAAAATCTAAACAATTAAATAACGGGGGAAATAATTAAACAAATTAGTCAGCAATGGCCGGTAAAAGCATAAAATCAATGAAGTACGTGATAGGATGCGAGGAATCTATGTGCCACACCAAAGGGGCAGTCTATTATGAAGTGTGTCCTTGCAATAAATGGCTTTTTATTTTAATTTTATTTATTAAAGATAATGGTTTTAATATTACTCGATGACTGCATGGAGTTTTACAATAGAATGGATTAATATAATAGTCTGGAGAATAGCTTATGAATATCGATCAACTATGAAAAGAGAAAGGGACGGTGGTGTGTAAGACAGGCACCGACTCAAGTTGACCTGAATTGAGAATCTTCTCCTTTTGACATGGGCCTGATATTGCCTGGACTCTCCAGCCTCTAAGTTCAAAGGATAAAGGGGAAATAATTTGCATGGACCCAAGTCTTGTAAGCTGCTTTAGCGATGGACAGCCGCTTTCAGTTCCAACCCAGAGCCACGTTCCCGTCATACTTGTACGTTCTTCCCATCATTCTTGATACGTTCGGCATCTCTACTGACAGATGGTCTTTTCTGTTTGACTATTTCAAACTCCTAATTTGCCTTTTCATCTATATTTTCCTAATGATGTCGAACCCTTCAATATCGGCATATACGAGGTCACTTCCCTTTTCGAAAATTTAATATGGTATAATTTGAAATGTAACTTGATAGAAGTTGGCCCGTGACTGCGGAAGAGCAAACAAATGCTCCGTTTGGCTCTTACGATATCTTTTTAATATTCTAAATCATTCATAGTCCAACAGGCTTTAATCTATAATAGTTAAAATTCATTTGTTAAACAGTTATTTTTTTGTCGAACGAACTAATTAATTGTCAAATGAAATTATTAATAAACGAATCAAAACAGAAACGTTTATTTTAATTTCAATTTTATAAAACTTAAAAAAAAAGTGTGGTGCGATCTTTGTGACGGTGATAATGTAACGATGATTGTATCTTATGTTGTTCTAAATGCAAAATTTTTCAATGAGTGCGATTGATCGTCTACTGAAAATTTTGGTAAAACGAGTCAAGATGCAAGAAAGAAATGGAAATTATAAGTATGTAAAACCTCTTCACAAACTGAGAGGTTTAAAATAATGCAGTACATAAATTCAGCTATAAAAACCGAATTAAAATTAGCGTTAAAGAGTATTAAGTTTATTAAGTTTATAGTTAAAGAGTATGGTTGTAATAGGTTGGAAATAGAACTGTTCTCTACCTATACCCGGCCTACTAATTTAAAATATTATAAAATATATCACATCCCTATACAAAAACTTCTACTTGAATCAGGTTAAAATTTTACATGGCTGTTTCAATTGTACTTAGCACGATGTGTATGAAGTTTTATTAAATTATCTTACGTTAGAACGTAAGATAATGGTAAAATCGTTGATTTCTCTATTTTGAAGATTTAGGTCCGCTTTAGTAAATTTAGCGATATTTACCACTTCATAGCGGTGTCGGTGCTAGTTTTACTAAAAAAAAAAAGAAAAAAAAAAAAAAGTTGTTTGTCTTATTGAATAGATGAAGTTGGAATTTTTTCCAGTCATAAAATTCCAATTTTACATTTGAAGTTTACGTTTACGTGAACGTTACTTGCGAACGCTTGCGGGCGGATAACGTTGTCCAACAAACTCATCCTGGGCATTGGTAAAATTAACATGTGTACTAAATTTCAACTAACTCAGTTATCTTTGACGATAACTCAAGTTATCGTCATAGGTCGATTTCGTGACAGTTGGTTATGTGGCGGTCGTATTTTTTGGATGCTGATGGATTAGAAGCATGTTTCTCTAATAATTGCAAAAGCCAAAGAAAGAGAATATTCACATACCAGTGGCGAAACAATAATATCGCTTTTTTGAGAGTCTCTCCCTGTTAATCATATTATAGGGAGGATTCATTTTATTTAATTAAACTGTTTAGTGTTTGAAAGTTATGTTTTCACCTTTAAAAAATGTTTTTGACAAACTTAATTTTGGTTCTTTTACAAAGACCAAAATAAAAAATAACGGATATGTTCTAACAATAATAACCAGCCTGAAGAAGCCTTAAGTTAAGGCGAAATATAGCTTACTTAAAGAGAAGAAAGGAGTTTTATTATTTTTAAAAAATATTTTCCGGTGGGTAGTTGTCAAAACTTCCGTTAGTAGTGCTGCAGTCTTTGTAGAAATGCTTCTAGTACGATTAAAATCCGTTAGATGTCAATGCGTTTTATTTATAATTTCTTATAGTGTAACCTCTTTTTAAGGTTTCTTTTTTTAAGTCTTAAGTATGTACTAATATTTGTTATTATTATATATCGATTAGTGATTAATATTTAATGTTTTTTCATTGTCTACTACCTCAGAAAAAATAGCATATGCTACGCGACTGTGAAGTGTTTTTTCTTTACCTTGGCAATATTTACTGTCCCGCTTCGCTCGACAGTAAATGTAATTGCCGCGGTAAAGAAAAAACTCACTTCACAGCCTAGTAACATAATATACTATTAAATATAGTTTTTTCTTTTTAATAAAATTAAATAATATCGCGCACCAGCAATAAAAGAGGTAATAAAAACTATTATTAAAATGAACCCTGAACCAGTTTTAAAAAATATTCCTCACAGTAATTACTCCATACAAAGTCGTTTATATGAAATGTCAGAAGATACTAAAAAAATCTTTAATTTGTGAATTGCAAAACAGTAAATTTTCTATGCAGTTTGATAAATCCACTTTTTTTAGAAATAGTATTTTTATGTTGTGAATGTTAAATGTTCGATATTATAGCTCCAGATTAAGAGAATTTACTGACGAATTTCTTTCACTGAATTTGTTTTGAATTTTTTGAAAATTTACACTGAAAACTTAAAATAGTTAAAAGAAGATATGTTATTTTAGCTACGGTGACTATAATAAAATGATGGGTAATTTCAGGTCAAAAATTAAAAGAAAAAAAAAAATCGGGTACAGGGTACCTTGGAACTTTTCCTCACTTCAGAGGCCACTAAAGTGGCCTCTCCTGCTGTTCGCAGCAGGAGGAATCAACATTGGACGTGGTCAGTACTTGGATGGGTGACCGTTCTGGACAAACTAATTTATTATCATTCTTAAAAAAATCCTTATGTTTAATACCTATATTTTATTGATTTATTTGAAGTTTGGAGGTATTTTGGCAGATGTAAACAAACTTTGACGTCATCAAAATTATCACACTAATAAATAATTATATTTGATTATAAGTTTATAGAATTTCATCGGTTCTAATAAATAATTATATTCACTTATAACTTTTAAACTAATTAATGGAATTTCATCGGGGTTTTTTATATTTGTTCCTTAATTTTTTCCAGTTCCAACGATATGCTATAAGTCAAAAACCTATTTATACTTTCGGTATTATTAACCGTCAAAGTTTAAAAAATAAAAAATTGATAACTTCAAAATGACGGCCAATATCAAAATGAAATTTGGTGGGCTTGTTTGTCATACAGAGAGGTATATTCGTGTCAAATTTCAACACGATTAAGACCATTGTCGATTTATTACGATTTTTTAAAAATGTTTGCTGACTCAACAAACTGGGTTCAAGATGGCGGAAAAATTGTATTTTCCGGGCGACACCACTACAGGTAAGGACTAATTTTTCTGCCAAGTGTCAACTCTCTAGGTTAAATACCTTGGGCGCTACGATGATAACACACACACACACATACATACATACAGGCGTCATGTTGAAAACCACTTAGGAGGTCTTAAAAACACCCAAAACGGATAATTCCGTTAAAATTTCGAAAAAACACTTTTTGGTGAAAACAGTACTTTTCCTACTATAGGTAGTGAGGAAAAGTAAAAATGTATTTATTACATAATGCCCACTTTAAAAATCGAACCATTGTCCAATTACAACGTCGATATTCTGCTAACGTTGTATGCTCTATATTAATGGAAAAATGCAAGGGGGTCGATGAAGAAAATAATTTGTTTAAAAGGAGTCGATAAAGGAAAAAGGTTGGGGGGCCCCTGATTTGGAGTGTCAACACTCGTTTATAATAATAAATATTCAGAAGAAAGTTGTTTTACCTCTATTAGAATATACGTAGTTAAAGGTATAATGTGACCTGATGTTAAAGAAATGCACAGGAGTCTGGAAACTAGTCGAATATCTACACATTATGATATAGAATAAAATCTCACCAGACAAAAACATGGAAAATAACGAGACAGCTAAACAAATCTTATCGTTACAATGTTCGCTTCTCTTGTACATTGCAAATATTTAATTTGATACTTTTTCATTTCAATCTTTCCGGAGAAAAAAGAGAAAATTAGTACCTATTAAATAAAAGAAAGCCTTTCTAAACCCTAATAAAAAACATTTCACCTGTGAAATCTTATTTAATCTGTGTAAATCAAGTTTTAGCCATGTTTTATGGCCTTAACAGAATTACATGTTAAACAATAACTTGTGAAAAAATAGATCTAAATTTTAGTTTGTTGTTTCTGTGAGAAACAACAACTTATATAACGGCTCTGTCTGTCCGTTGGCATGTTTCAATTTATGAACTACTATAGCTAGGATCATGAAATTCGGCACACAGGTGCATCTCGGCATGTGTGACAACTGTACACTTTATGGAGTTTTCACATTTAATAGTTTCAATATGGCGGGCGACAAAAAGAGGTTTTTAGTCACCATGATATGTTATACATCAATTTAAAGATCTTGAAGTGTAGAAAAAGAATATGCAACTATTAAAATTTTACACTTAATAATTTCAAGATGGCGGCCAATATGGCGGGTAACTAAAAATAAGTGCTAAAGTAAAAAAGTACCTAAAAAACTATAAACTAATTCAAGAAATTAATTTCTTCCTAGGTAGGGAGTTGTCGTAGGTGAAGTTGTCGTAGGTGAAGTTGTCGCAGGTGAAGTTGTCGTAGGTGAAGTTGTCGCAGGTGAAGTTGTCGTAGGTGAAGTTGTCGTAGGTGAAGTTGTCGTAGGTGAAGTTGTCGCAGGTGAAGTTGTCGCAGGTGAAGTTGTCGCAGGTGAAGTTGTCGTAGGTGAAGTTGTCGTAGGTGAAGTTGTCGTAGGTGAAGTTGTCGTAGGTGAAGTTGTCGTAGGTGAAGTTGTCGCAGGTGAAGTTGTCGCAGGTGAAGTTGTCGTAGGTGAAGTTGTCGTAGGTGAAGTTGTCGCAGGTGAAGTTGTCGCAGGTGAAGTTGTCGTAGGTGAAGTTGTCGCAGGTGAAGTTGCCGCAGGTTGAAGTAGATGTAGATCTATATAAAGTGTTATTTTGTTAGTTTTTCGTCTCTTTCCAGACTGTGTGAAGGTTTATTTTTCGTTGTACTGTTAGTAGCTGGTACTTGAACTCCCCCCCCCTCCTACTCGAGCAATACCTGTTTTCATTTTCCACCTGCCTCTTTCCTTCGTAGCATCCACTCTTGGAACCCCTCTCTCGCCAATTTCCTTTTAATTAAAATTGCCTTCCCGATTTCCCATTTCTCACAGGGAAGGCTCTCCATCCTCCTAGCTCTAAAACAATCCCCTCTTGTCCTTTACCGTCCCTTCGTCCTTGTAACATTTCACAACCTCCCTTCTCCCCCCTCCTCCCAAATTTTCTCCGACAACAAAAAGCCGAGCGTCTACGAACCTCCTCGATCCCCTCCCCTTTCCAAATGCCCGAAGCAAACTAAACTTCACAAACCCGCAAACATTCCTCGGCCCCCCTCTCCCTACGTTCACAATACCCCTTGACAAATTAATAGAAAAGACACATTATTTATGTTCACAATGCTACAAAAAACAGAATATTAAAAAAATACCCTTGAACTACATAATTGAATATTAATTTACATTTTACTCTTATAGGAAAGAAATAAATTTTTAAGCGAGTTATGCTCAAATAGAATGCTGATATCGACAAAATAATACAAAGACATACAGACACACACACAAGCATAGCCTGATGAAACAGCTCAGCAATATTATATGTATATGAAGAGGACACACCCAGAGCCGTGTGCGATTATCCAATTATTTTTGCCATTATTTCTTGGTATTATTCCGTACTTCTTAAACATTTATTTTAGTGTTGTCTCTACCATAGACGTATAAATTTATGTAATTCTAAATTCTTGTGTTATAAAGCAAAATAAAGTATTTTTTTGGAACGAAGTTCCTTATGGCACGTTCTGGAGCCCGGGAGTGAATCCGAAAAAAACGACCAAAATCACCGTCACAAAATAACCGTCACAAAATAACCGTCACAAAATCACCGTCACAAAATAACCGTCACAAAATCACCGTCACAAAATAACCGTCACAAAATCACCGTCACGCAAAATCCGTCACGAAATCTACCGATGGCGATAACTGGAGTAAAAGTTGACCGACTTAGTTGAAATTTAGTACACATGTTCATTTTACCAATGTCCGGGACAAGTTCGTTGGACAACGTTATCCGTATCCGCCCAAGCGTTCACGCGCAACGCTCGCGTAAACGTAAGCTTCGAATTTAAAATTGGAATTTTTGGACGGGAAAAAATTCTAACTTCTTCTATTTAATGAGACAAACAACTTTTATAAATATTTTTTTTTTTAGTAAAACTAACACCGACACTACTATGAAGTGATAAAGATCGCTAAATTTATTAAAGCGGACCAAACCGATTAAAATAAAGAAAACAACGTTTTTACCGATATCTTACGTTCTAACGTAAAAATTTAAATGAAAATTTGTATACATCACCTACAGTACAATTGAAACAAGCATGTAACATTTCAACCTGATACAAGCAGAAGTTTTTGTGAGTTAATGATTTATATTTTTTATTTTAATATGTTTTAATTGGAGTAATTATGTCGACGGGGCCTGGGAGGACAGTTCTTTTTCGTTCTACAACCATCTGCTTTAACTATAAATTTATCATTAACTTTTTTCTCAATATGCAATACATTATTTATTGAAAGACGCTCGCTTCAAAGATAATAAAAAGATTTTCATTTAATTTTGCCTTAACTCCGCTAGTACAAATAGTTAGTTACTTTTAATTTTGTCTCTTTTCTAACTCCACCATGTATACGTAGTTATTACAGCGATTTTATCATTTATATTTAATGAAAAGCGTAAGGAACTTTCCCACGACACCAAACGTATTTTTTTTTAATTTAAAAAACCCTCGAGTTCCTGGCGAACTTAATTAGCAAATCCAAAATTCAGAGAGTTTTTCAACTCAATTAATAAGTTTCTTATTAGACTTCCTATGTCAAACTCCAAGACATTAGATAAGATTATAACGAATTAACGTATTTTCAATACATGTAAGTAGACATTTACTTCTACGAATTTTTATAAATGTTAATAATTAATATTCTAAAATTAAATTGTAGTGTGTGAAGTCTTCGTTCGTATTGTGAACATGGAATTATTAATCTGCAGAGAAACTACCGATTAAAAAAAATGCAGAATGAAAGAAAAAAAAAATCAATTTTCCTAGGGCCAGTTAATCAGATCAAATTGCTAATCTTTATTTTATCTATGACCCAGCAGACTACAAATTATGCATATATTTTTTGTTTATATTTATGAACAAAAAACAGCAGATATGATTTATGGGCGTGGGGCGGGGGGATACATAGAAAATTTTAATCATTTCTGACAAAATGGCCTTGGAAAATTAAACAATGTCCTTATGTTATATATTTTTTTAATCTACATTTCAATAACATTCATTTGATACCCCACTCACCATTTGAAAAAAAATCGCGTGACATAAATTATCCGCCATTTTGGATTTGAACGACTGATTATTTTTAGTTCGCTATATTTTACCTTTGTATATTATGTGCGTCAAAATGATCTTATGTACTGCAAATTTTCATGTTTATCTTTTCTACGTCTTTAGATTCAAAAGCTATTGCAACCGTACAGAGTGACAGACAGACAGGAAGGAAACTATAGTTTTTTTGGTTTTACATACGAAACCCCAAAAATTGGACAAAGGGCGTCTCGGAATATCCCTTACCAATAATTCCAAAATGGCTTCAGATCTTAGGTTGACATAATTATCTTAAGAAAAGGTGTAATTGGTTCGAATTTAAGCTCAATCGGTGGAATAGTTCCTGAAAATATTCACCGTCAAAAGTCGAAATTTTTGAAATGGTAGCAGTTATCAAAACTTAATTCAGTGGAAATGTTTGTGTTTCGATTTTTTACTAATTTTTGCTAACTTAACAAAATGGGTTAATGACGTCACAAATTTATGATTTTCAGGGCAGCACAACTGTATGTGCTTAACACAGACAGACAGACAGACAAAAAGACATCAAGCTAAAAACCACTCAAATCGCCTTGAAAACCCAAAAAAAAACCAGATCATTCCATTGAAATCTGTTTCTAATTCTTCTGGGGAAAAAACAAACATTCATTTTCTCCATTTCATGAAAAATCATGATGGCATTGAATGCACATATCGACATTTCAATGTTTTTGTATGCTCCACTTCATATGAAACCAATATAATATATTTTTAAAATAACAGTTATTCTAGCTTATTAATGCTGATAACACACTATTAATGAAAAACATATGATTATAAACCATCTTAAATTTTGGTCTAAGGGAGTTAAGTGAGTCAACAAAGGGGTTAAGTCAGGGTTTTTTCCAAACTTTTGACTATACATACTTCAACACACTTGTGTAGGATCCACAAACTTAGATCATTATGAAGCTTGTGGATCCTACACATTATACTTTGAAGAGGATGAGGATTGCATTATATAATCTAAAGTATTCACATTTTTTTTAGAGAATTGTTCAAAGTTGGTTTTTGCTCTCCTGAACAGTTGTATTTTTGGACTTAGGCCATCCGCACATGCAGCAACTCAAAACAAACTGATTACAAACTCAAATCACCATCCAGTTGGCTATGAGTTTTAACCTGTGTAATTGACTGGGACACCGCACACGGAGCAACTCATTACAAACTTGGTTTGCTTCCTGTCAACTCAAAAATGACTGGAGTTTCCAGTTGAGTTTGTTTTGAGTTGCTCCGTGTGCGGAGGGCCTTAACGCCTTTTTGTTTTTGACTACAGAACTATGATCCTAGTTGTCATGTTTAAATGAATGTATTCGATTCATATTAAATTTGGTGTAATGTATCAGGGAATTCGCTAATTAAATGGGATTTTCTTCCACGTACAAATTATAAGGAACAATGAACACACAGTTTGAGCCGGCAAATGACTCAGCATTATTTTATTCTCTCGTAAATAATTCGCTACAAATTATTCATAACTACAAGAATAAGACACATATAGTTCGTTGTGAGTTATTATATAGAAGTGCAGCTGGTTTTTTAAGTGAAACAGAAGTTTTGATTGAATATTCTCAAGTTGCCATGTTGTTATTGCTTTATCACAAGCCCTTATCAGTTCTCCGTCCAGTAAGTACATAAGTATAACACTGGACAAGAGAATGATAAGGCCCTGTGATCGAGCTGATGTCGGTTGACGCTTCGATGATAAATCCTTGCTGCACTAAAATAAATCTCTTATCTAAAACAAATGAACAATAATGGTTATTTATGCACCTAGGGAGTAAAGTAAGCCATTATTATTGAGCGAAAAAGTTGGTTCTTGAGGCGAAGCCAAAGGAACCATGGCCCCTAAATACCTCGGCTGCGCCTCGGGAGATAATTATCGCGAGGGGAATAATGACACTTTACTCACGAGGTACATACAATATTTTATCTCCAGTAGGAAGAAAATACACATTTTCGTCCATTACACAGTTTTTATTTATTATTTTAATAAATAACAAAAAGTATTAGCACCTTTAATAGCAGATATAACAGATTCAACATTAAAAACAAATAATAATTGTAATTAAACTCAAATAGAAGGTTATTTAGATGCAGGTTATAAACGAAGATAAACATGGTCGAAAAAGCAGTGTCGCCAACCTGATTTCAACAACTTCATTACATTAGCCATTCATTTTCTACTATTTATAAAATAATTAAGTTGAAATCTTTACTTTTTTTCCCTACTTTACTTTTTCGTCCTACTTTTACTTTTTCTCCCTACTTTTTGTGTTCAGGGATGAAAAGACTTACTTCAGTCCCTCTAAACTAATTCAAAATCATAACTTTTTCTCTCTACTGGAGATAAACATTTTTAAATTACTCAATATTTATATTATTTTATGGTATTAAAAAATTTAAGAAGCTTAATAAAATGATTTAAAGTATACAAAGTTAATTTCTTATTTAGTTTTATATAATCTTCAATATTATTACATTTTGTGACATTAGTGCAAAATAGTTATTTATGTAACTAGGCAGCAAAATGGAATTTTTTCTGACGAATGATTAAATTAGCCTCCGAGCCGGAGGCGAGGTCAGGCTATGGAAATTAACTGCCGAGGCGAAGCCGATGCAGGTAATTTATTTGATTGCCTCATATATCAATATGAGGCAGAAATGTTTCCTTTGCTGCCTTGTTGCATACAATGTTTTTCCTACTGGCGGCAGAAAAATGTTTCCTATAAATAATATTCATTTCATAATACTTACTTACTTATCAAATACGATTATTGAACTATTCAAATTAAAAAAAACAAGCAACAATATCAAATGTTACAATTATAAAAAATGAATTGACAGAAATACAGCAAAAAGAAAACAAAATGATGATAATAGACGAGCTGCAGTGCTGCCACTAATTTAATTATTTATGATTATTTTAAGACCTACTATTTTTTATTTCTTTTTTATCTTTTTACTCCATTCTATTTTATAAATATAATCTGTAATAAGTATTTATAAACCTTTTTTTTTTATGAATTCGTAATATTTTTAAGGTAAATTGTTCAAATAATTTAGGTTAAAGATAATATATAAAAGAAAAGGTTGTCCGTTTATTTATTTGTAGCGGGGAATGTGGGCGTGGCTTAGCCTGGAAAAATCCTCAGCAAAATACGATTTTGCCGCCCAGGCAGCAAAATCGTATTTTGCTGCGTATTGTAAAGTTTTCTTGAAAACTCAGAGAAATTAAACTTTCATGCCTAAAAACAGTTCAATAGTGCGTAATTTTGCTGCCACTACTAGGAAAATATTATTTTCCATTTTGGATTTCAATAAACTAATAATGAAGGTAAATTAAAAAAAGTGAAATTAATGAAGCAAAGTCAGAAAATGTTTTTAAATTTAAACCTGTAGAGTGATTTGGGATAGAAAAGTTTGAGTTTGTGAAGGACAAAGAATAGAGAGGGGGGATAGACAAACAGCACCCCCTACTTGTACTGGATATATTAGATCTAGTAGAACTTACTTGGACAGGGGGAAAATTGGACTCTTGGACTATACTCTTACAACGTTTTACTAGAGACTACACTTATTTCTTCACTCACGCGTTTTTGCTGGGATTTCACTTCTTTTTGTAAGTAATTTTTCGTTTCTTTGCCTCCTGGTCTTTTTGAACATATATTACAGAGTACGGCAAGGAAACTTGCTTATTTTAAAGGTTAAAAAATATTAGTAGGGATATTATTATAATTTTTTCCTCTTATCGTACATCATCTGAATTTATTTAAACTGTTTTTAAGATAACATCGGCCAAGTGAAGGCTTCCATCGTCAATGCACTGAGCTACCTGATTTTTGAAATGTTGATAAATTCTTTCGAGAATATCGAAAAAGTATTTTGGCCAAGGCTTGGCATATGTTAACCTTCAGGTGAGGTAGGGTCCATGGGCGATCAATATAGACGACGAATTTGAGGTAACTCAATAAGAAGGTATCACATGGAACCAAGCGAGCGCGCCGGCCACGGAAGATCGTGGAAGTGCTCCCTCAAAAGTTCCACTGATTCTAGGCGCTGTATGTACCATAGCTCCATCCTGTTGGAACCACACATCACAAACCTCCAAAATATCACATCTAAATCACACATCCAACGTTTAAAATAACCGACCATGTGTACAACTTTAAAGTAAAGTTTTTTATTTATTTTTTTTTTTTTTTATTTTTTTATTTTATTTTATTTTATTTTTATTTTTTTTTGATAATTATTATTAAATTGCTAAAAAGAATAAGAATACGTTTTTCCCTTTTACTATATATTATAACACATTGCTATTTTATATAATACAAAATATTTTATTACATTGGTTAATATTTTTTACTTTTTTATAAATCAGTAGAAATAGTTATTGTACTTAAACTTTTTTAATAGTTCTATGTATATTTTTAAATCAAAAGTGTAAAATAATAATTGTTATTTAAATCAAATTATAATTGTCATTAACTACGGGAGACATACAGGGAAAAATAGACCCCAGCACCGGGACTTAAACCACGGGCCTCCTATATATACGTTACAGGCGCTCTAACCAACTGAGCTATACTGGAGAATGATTTTCTCTGTCGTTACCGATACCAAGTCCCGAATCCAAGCTTTCAATTTTTTCTACAAGTCTAGCGAGCCAATATTCACGGTAATAGAACTAGATCGAGAATTAACGCTTATAATTATAAAGTACTCAATTAGTACCTGTACCTAGTACAATCAATTAGAAATTCAAATTTTTAAGTTTTAGGTAGTTTTCTTACTATGGAAGTTGGTTATAGCGCCTGTAACGGATATATAGGAAGCCCGTGGTTCAGGTCCCGGTGCTGGGGTCTATTTTTCTCTGTACGTCTCCCGTAGTTAATGATAATAATAATTTGATTTAAATGAAAATTTTAATCTTTCCGTATTAAGAATACTACCTAAAACTTAAAAAATAATTGTTATGGAACTCTATTGTATCAATAAATGTATCTTTTGAAAACAATAATGATTGAACCTATAATACTATTAACGTGTTATTACTCGCTTTATAGTCTGTAAGATACTACGTGCCAAATCAAGAGAATATCTTGTAAGAAGCCTCCGAGAATAAACGGGAGATGCTTTACTCAGGTTTCTATTAAGACTCGGGATAGAAGAGAGGAAAAGTATCTTCGTAAAGAAGATAGGACGGAAAAAAATAATGGACCGCCCCGATACTCGGGCTATAAAATACCACTCGCTCAACAGATTCTAATTCGGCTTCGAGAGAAAAAGGAGACGCGCAGCTCGAAAAGAGGACGGTTTCATACTTTCTGTTTACAGAGCAGTGGAGCGGTTTCCGCGGCTCGAGCACGTATGTTTCCGTGGAGTTTGTTCGACTTGAAAATAAATATTAATATCGAGGTAGGAAGAGGGAGAGGAGGTGTTTAGGGAAAGGATGAAGGTAGAACGGAGGACGGGATCGGTCCCAGGGTAGTAAGGGCTCGAGAGATTCTATAGGACGGGACGGATTAGGGCTCGAGATATTCCTTCCAACACTCCCTCGGGAATCAGCAGGAAAGCGAGTGCACAGTGCCAGGAGAAGGGATAAAGAAAGTGACAGGTGATTGCAAATCCGCTAGACTAGGAGAGGCACACTGAGTTGTGTATATGAGTTTCATATTCTTTATACAATAGAGGCTTAGCTGCAATAATGTGCTCTACCTGCTTACCTTTACCATCTACGGGTACTTTGTCATAGCAAGCAGACTTCCTCTCACCGAGCAACCAAAACTTCTACTCAACAGTTCTAATCATCGAAGGTTACCTCCGAAATTAAAAAAAATACGTGTAGTGTCGCGGGACACCCGGTAGGAACGAAGTTCCTTACATTTTTCATTAAATATAAATTATAAAATCACACTGCTAAGTGCGTATACGTTGCTAACTACTTCTACATGGTGGATTTAGAAAAGAGACAAAATTAAAAGTAAATAACTGTTTGTACTTTGCGGAGTTAAGGCAAAATTAAAAGAAAAACATTATTTGTATCATTGAAGCGAGCGTCTTGCAATAAATATGTATAGAATATTGAGAAAAGAGTTAATCATGATGAGTTTATAGTTAAAGAGTATGGTTGTAGTAGGAAGGAAATAAGGCTGTTCTCTACCCACCCGGCCTACTAATTTAAAATATTATAAAATATATCATTTCCCTACACAAAAACGTCTGCTTGTAACAGGTTGAAATTTTACATTGCTGTGTACAAAGTTTTATTAAAACAACGATGTGTACAAAGTTTTATTAAAATCGTCACGTTAGAACATAAGATATCGGTAAAAACGTTGTTTTCTCTAATTTAAAGATTTAGGTCCGCTTTAATAAATTTAGCGATGTTTATATCACTTCATAGCGGTGTTTAAATATTTAAGAAAGTTTGTTTATCTTATTGAATAAACGAAGTTGAAATTTTTTTCCGTCCTAAAATTCCAATTTTTCATTTGAAGTTTACGTTTACGCGAGCGTTGCGCGCGAACGCTTTAGCGGATAACTTTGTCCAACAATCTCATCATTGGGGCATTGGTAAAATGAATAAGCACACCAAAATTTACCTAAATCGGTAAACTTTTAATCAAGTTATCGTCATCGGTCGATTCGTTTGGTGATGGTAGGGTTTGTGACGGTTGGTTTTGTGACGGTCGGGTTTATGAAGGTAATTTTGGAACGAAGTTCCTTATGACACGTTCTGGAGCCCGGGAGTGAATCCAAAAAAAACGACCAGAATCACCGTCACAAAATAACCGTCACAAAATCACCGTCACGAAATCTACCGATGGCTATAACTGGAGTAAAAGTTGACCGACTTAGTTGAAATTTGGTACACATGTTCATTTTACCAATGTCCGGGACAAGTTCGTTGGACAACGTTATCCGCCCAAGCGTTCACGCGCAACGCTCGCGTAAACGTAAGCTTCGAATTTAAAATTGGAATTTTTGGACGGGAAAAAATTCTAACTTCATCTATTTAATGAGACAAACAACTTTTTTAATCGGACCAAACCGATTAAAATAAAGAAAACAACGTTTTTACCGATATCTTAAGTTCTAACGTAAAGATTTAAATGAAACTTTGTATACATCACCTACAGTACAATTGAAACAAGCATGTAACATTTCAACCTGATTCAAGCAGAAGTTTTTGTGAGTTAATGATTTATATGTTTTATTTTAATATTTTAATTGGAGTAATATGCCGATGGGGCCTGGGAGGACAGTTCTTTTTCGTTCTACAACCATCTGCTTTAACTATAAATTTATCATTACCTTTTTTCTCAATATACAATACATTATTTATTGAAAGACGCTCGCTTCAAAGATAATAAAAAGATTTTAATTTAATTTTGCCTTAACTCCGCTAGTACAAATAGTTAGTTACTTTTAATTTTGTCTCTTTTCTAACTCCACCATGTATACGTAGTTATTACAGCGATTTTATCATTTATATTTAATGAAAAGCGTAAGAAACTTCGTTCTTACCGGGTGTCCCACGACACCACACGTTTTTTTTTTTTTGGTTTCACTCCCGGGCTCCACATGGCGGAACGTGTCATAAGGAACTTCGTTCCAAAAATTATATGTTGCCACATATCTTGTTTTCTAACTGTTACAGAGAGTAAGGCCAGATGGAGATGTCGGTACCACAAGGTTATTACCCCATCTCCGCACACTGTATCAAACGCGCAGAACATTTATAATGATCCTCTGATGACTGTATATACAGTCCAAAGACTAAATAGGGATTAAATAAGAACTCTACTCGAAAGAACTACCTAGGATCTACATTAAAAACAAATTTGGAGTTATGTGGTGGTCAAAATTCTATTACTGTTTCGTCATTTTCAAACGTCGAATAATTACAGTACGTGCAATAATCTGTCACTATAAAAAGAAAACAGGTCGGTACTCCGGTTCGACAGGGTCTGTACAAGTTACTTCATCGTAAGCTGCAACTTTAATATCTTGACAATACTGGTTAACCTAAAAATCTACACCGTATTTCTCGTCAACCGAATCGATAAAATATCTATTTAAAATATTTTTTTTTCAGAGTTTTTGGGGGGTAGTGCCTCCAAATTTGGAGCTAAAATTTATTTCTCAACTTCGCCTCGGGATATGACTTTTCTGAACATGTATGCCAAATTTCGTCAAAATCGGCCCAGTAGCCTAAACCAGGTGTCTTCACTGACGACAGACAATAGACGACTGACCGACATTTTTTAAAAACCACTTTTTTGGACTCAGGGGACCTCAAAACGTGTAAATACATCAAAATCTCCTAATCGAATTTTCGCGCCATCACGATACTTTCACTTTATATGATAAAGTAAAAAACTTGTTTTTTTTTAGTGTTATAAAAAGGGTCGATACTAAAATGGATCCAGTTTAATAGAGTTGAGAGTGAAAGTAACAGAAAATAATTGACTGTTGAACAGTGGGGGGGGGGGGGGGGGGGGGTATGTAAAGTAAAAGATGATGCTCCCTTGAGGGAGATATAGGGGGGGCTAATTCCGGCTCGGGATTGCCGCTAAAAACAACCGTTGCTCTGCCATTAGGGTTAATATTGCAGGAAGAACGGCAGCTCTGCAGTAATCGTCCCGTTCTCATATACATTGTTAAAATCATTTCATCTATAACTTCACTCTACGCTTTCTACCTTCCTTTAAATTTTTCAAAATCATATGACTGGGTTTTTCCAATGATACTTTATTTTCTCCCCTTTTTCTTATGATAACTTGAAGAAAACCCATTTATCCGTGTTGGATTTACTTCTGAAAAAAAAATTATAAAATAAAATAAATAAATAAAATAAAATATATTGCCAATTGGTGTGGCACATAGCTTCCTCGCATCCTATCGCATACTTTATTGATTTTATGCTTTCACAAGCTATTATTGTCTAATTTTTTTGTTTCCCCCGTTTTTATAATCTGTTAAAATTGTTTTGTATTTTTACATGAATTAAAGTATCAATTTAGCAGAAGTTAAAGAGCGCAGATGGTTAAAAGTAATCTGGAGCTATCTGCTGGTTCCTTTCAATAAACTATAAAAAGTTCATATAAATCAGATAAGTACTTTTAAAGCTATAGGTAAAAATAAATGTATGTTTGTGCGCATGTGGAAGAGAAACAGATGAGTGCAGAAGGTTGAAACTTACATGGACCAACAATGAGCTAATTATGACCTACCATACAAATTTCATTAAAATCAGACGTGTAGTTTTTAAGATATGTTAATTCGCAAAAATTGAGCGACAGACCGACAGACAGACACAGAACCAATTCTTTCAGTTCCCTGATGTCTGAAACGGATTTCTGTCTTGGAATTTTCGATATCGGAGACTTAAAATATTTACGTTCTTCAGAGTGATCACATAGTTTCCGTAAGCTCGGAAGCAAAATGAGTATTTACCTATTAAGTTAAACATTTAACCTCTTAAGTTAAAAACTGACGATTTTTTACTATATTAAATCAAGTATAATTTAATTGGAAGTGAGTGAAATTAATTAAAATTTTAAATGAAAAGATAAAACCCCTTAAGTTTTTTTTCTGTTAGTTAAACAAATCGTATTAGGAGATAATTATTATTGTAAATACTTCTCAAATTCATACGTGTAATATTTTCATTCTTCAAGTAACTAACTGCTCAACACATTGCACGTGGCTCTCTCTAGGCCTGCCAAAGGAATTTTACAAATGGATGATACGGGGATTAATGTGTTGCTACATCAACCCATAGCATTGTCTACCAGTTAGTGGCCTCTTCACATAACCTGCTAATAGTGATTCTGGGTCGAGACATCAACATGGGGGGTTCTGTACCTACCCATCCAGATGCTGGGTCAACACATCAACATGGGGGGATCTGTACCTACCCATCCAGATGCTGGGTTGACACATCACAAGGGGGGATCTGTACCTACCCATCCAGATGCTGGGTCAACACATCAACATGGGGGGATCTGTACCTACCCATCCAAATGCTGGGTCGACACATCAACACGGGGGGATCTGTACCTACCCATCCAGATGCTGGGTCGACACATCAACATTGGGGGATCTGTACCTACCCATCCAGATGCTGGGTCAACACATCAACATGGGGGGATCTGTACCTACCCATCCAGATGCTGGGTCGACACATCAACATGGGGGGATCTGTACCTACCCATCCAGACGCTGGGTCGACACATCAACATGGGGGGGGGGGGATCTGTGTCTACTATCCAGATCCTCAATATTTTCGTTTTATTAAAATAAAGTCCAAAGTAGTTCAAATTTTCTTATTTATTTTTAATATCTTTTTATATTGTGGTTGGTTCCATTCGACTGGGATATCGAAGGATATCAGACACCCTCCCATTGAATTCAAGCTCAGATTATTGTTTATGTTTGGATTTATATTCTTGCCAAAGTACGTTAAGTCTCTTGGATACCCTACTTACTGTAGAGGTGTTCAACATTCTTCTCTTGATTTCTAGTGGAGCAAAAACTCGAGTAGTTGTAGTAACATACAAAGGATATTCTAACTAATATAATATTATTTTTGACGTTGATTCACTCTAAGCTTATCATTCGTCGATTCGTGACAGTACTTTGCATCTTCTATAGAACCTCAACTTCTTATTTTCCTTGACAAGTTGATTGTAAAATAGCTGATAAGACAAAGATTCTACTGCAATTTGTTTTGAAATAATTGGGAAAGGAAGCGATCTATGTTTTAAAGAAAAGTAAAAAGTCGTATGCGGTGTACAGTATACTTTTTGGGGTTGTAAAGAAATATAGAAGAGTGCTAGTGACTGGGGACCGGACTCGACTGTAATTAATGAAAGCGAGGCTGTAATATTCGGTGTGTTCACCCCCAGAGCAAGAGTCGGATACAGGTGCTGCCGGTGAACGTGATAAATGGGTCACTGCAAAGCTTCCACATCCAAACCCATACGGGATTCAAAACCTTTTACAACCTGCCTGGATAGACCGGGGTCCAGCCTCATCTGTATGAATTTTAATTTGCGTCTTCTAAAACGGAATGTTAGCCAATCACCTTCTTTTTCTTCTCACTCCTCTCTCCTCCTTTCGTACATTAAATAAATTGGACTTTTTTCCTCACTGACGCCAAACAGCCCGATAATCATAATATATATTTTCTAATAGCAAGACTCGAAACGTGAATTAATTATAAAGTGGAATTAAGCGGTGAGAAAAGTACTCGACACACATTCCTCTAAAATATTCATATACACATTAAATATATAAAATGTGTATCTTCTGATTTAAATTACGACGAATTCATGTTATATGGTTAATTTACGATTATTCTGAACCTTATCCTACTTTGAATCGATGAAACTACTATCCTTGCTTTAACTTTGTCAACAAATACAAAAATGCACACACACATATATAGTTCTATTTTCTTATAACTAAGCCTTAAACTTAAAAATTCAACATTTGAATTGTTATTTACTCTTTTTATTCTCTAAAGACCTTTAAAACGTGTATAACATGTCATGCTGACTAAAAGTTTTTTTAGTTGTCCGCCATATTTACCTCCATCTTTAAAATATTAAGTGTGAAATTTTAATAGTTCTACATTCTTTTTCTACACTTCAAGACCTTTAAATTTATACATAACATGTCATGGTGACTAACAACTTTTTGTTTAGTCGTCCATCATATTAGCCGCCATCTTGAACATATTTAGTGTGGAATTTTCAGACGGATACTAAATATTCGTAGGTATTCTTTGCCCTATAATCCGTAAACCATCCATTGTACGTAAAAATAAATGAAACTTTTTTTTGGTGGGACATTTTGTTATCTTTAATTTCGGCAACCACCTTGATTGGTGTCGGAGCCATAGGAAGCGAGATATTCACAAAAAACAGAATTTTTTGACCTTTGCCCTTGAATATTAACGCGACCACAATCTCAAAATGATGCGATCAAAAAAACAAACAAAAAATTGAATCTCCGATTTTGTTGGAACAGAAAACCTAGAATGACTGGACTATAAATAAATATTGATTTCGGTCGGTAAAAATTTTCTAAAATTTTATTCGTAAGGGGGAAATTAGGGGCAAAGTAAAAAAAAAAAGATGAATAGAATTTTGAACCTTCTGAAGTTCAGAAGTTAATACTTGGGAAAAAGCTTTCTCCAATATTAAAGATTATTTCAATTTCAGCCGGGGTGGGGGTTGGACTCAAGGAAATCAAGCAACGGGTTGAAATCAAGGAAAAAACCCGTTGCTATTCCTGGACAGTTAATATTTAAAAATTATCCTCCAGCAATGTGAATCAATTAATTATTATAGATATTATAAAATTTTAATTAATTTGTGGGTATAGGGGAGGGGTTAGAAATAAAATAATTAATTTAAAAATGCCATTTTTCAAAACTGGTCTTATTATCAATTTTTTTTTGTTTCTGCATTGTTCACCTTAGTTGTCACCTATGTGCAAAATTTGGGGAAGATTAAATCACGGTAAGTGGTTCAAAATTGGGGAATCGGAAATGTGCGATGAAACTTACAAAGCAAAGTAATATAAGACCAGTAATAAATGGAGAACTGTGTGGCATCAAGCAAGTTCTCGCATAGTTATTATTAGTTATTGTTAGTTATTATTTGAATGCTTCTTGACGGTAGTTCTGTAAACCTGTCGAATTGAAGAAAATACGTGTGGTGTCGAGGGACATGTTAGGAACGAAGTTCCTTACGCTTTACATTAAATATAAATGATAACATCACACTGATAAGTATACGATGCTAACTACTTATACATGGAGGAGTTAAAAAAGTGACAAAATTAAAAGTTACTAGCTATTTGTACTTAAAGGAATTAAGACAAAATTAAAAGAAAATCATTTTTTTTATCATTGAAGTGAGCGTCTTGCAATAAATATGTGTTAAAAATTGAGAAAAAAGAAGAAATCATGATTAGTTTATAGTTAAGAGGATGGTTGTAGTGGTTGTATAGGGAACAGTCCTGCTTCCTACCTACCCGGCCTCAATTTAAAATATTATAAAATATATACCTTCACTACGCAAAAACTTCTGCTTGAATCAGGTTAAAATTTTACATGCCTGTTTCAATTGTACTTTAGGCGGTGTGCATGATGTTATATATTAAAGTAGTTACATTAGAACTTAAGATATTGGTAAAAACGTTGTTTTCTATATTTTAAACGTTTAGGTCAGCTCTAATAAATTTTGCTATCTTTATCACTTCATAGCAGTGTCGGTGTTGGTTTTACTAAAAACATTCATTTGAAAAAGTTGTTTGTCTCATTGAATAGATGAAGTTTGAATTTTTCCCCGTCCTAAAATTCCAATTTTACATTTGAAGTTTACGTTTACGCGATAGTTGTGAGAGAACGCTTGGGCGGATAACGTTGTCCAACGAACATGTCCTGGATAAAATGAACATGTGTACCAAATTTCAACTAAATCGGTCATCATTTACTCATACTCAAGTTATCATCATCGGTAGATTTCGTGTCGGTCGGTTTTGTGACTGTTGGTGTTGTGACGGTGGTTTTTTTCGGATTCACTCCCGGGCTCCAGACGCTGTAACGTGACATAAGGAAGATCGTTCCAAAAATACATTAAAAATAACCCACTCCGTATTTTTTTGTCATTATAAATCCACTTATAATTATAAACAATTTCATTTTTAAATTAAAAAAAATAATTTTCTGTACAACTCATGAAAACAATTATATTTTTAAAAATACTGTTCTTTCTTTTTAACAATTAAACTTCTTTTTTAAAAAAAAAAATAAAATAAAATAAAAGTCAGGAAGGTTTCGGTGAAAATAGAATAACTGAAGACCAAATAAAATAATTTCTTTAAAACCTTTTATTTATTTAACGGAATATCTATAATAAAATATAAATTCTTCTCTGCGAGTATTATAAAGGAAGGCATTATCAATACATTGATAACACTGTAGAGGATAACCAACCTCTACTAATTATATAGAACCCTCATCAGCCCCGATAAACATCTCCAAGCAATTTAATTAAAAATATAGAATAAGAGTCTAAGCCACTCACATCGTAGCGGATTTATTAAAAGAAATATTGGAAACTACCTCGCACTTACCAAAAAATATTCTCTCGAAAAAATTATTAAAAATAAATTAAAATATACAATTTGATTAATATAACTGATATTTCAATGTTGTTTTTAAATATTTTGCTAACTAAGAAACTAAATATATATTTTGACATTTTCATGTCTTGACTTTGGCACATAAACTCGAAAAGCGTTACAAAAAAAACGACACCAAAAAGCGTTACACACGTAACAGGAGGTTAGGAAGAGGTAGGAGGTAGAACGTACTGAATAGTATTGTCTAGAGTAGAGGTTGTAGATGGAGCCTTCCCCCCGCGGGCTCGCCATCGTAGGGGTTACACCTTCACCTTGCGCGGTATCTGGCTCTGCGCCCCGACTTCTCTTCGCTTCTCTCTACCGCTCCAGCAGTCACTCGCGTGCCCTGCCCCTCCCCAACTACAACTTCTGTTCCACTGCTCCGATTTGCATCGGACAAACGCCAAAACCCTTAGAATTGTATTCCTAATAAACTAATTATTTACTTCATTATTTTTTTTATTTTTGTTAAACTATAATTTTTTGCATTAATTATAAAAATATGGGTGAAGATTACTTCTTAATAAACTGAAGAGAACTCGATTTAATTCCTAATTTACAAACGCAAGAATCTACATGCTCAAATCTTTTTTATATTTTCATGTCTTTACTTCGACACATAAACTCGAAAAGCGTTACCAAAAAAAACAAAAAAACAAAAAACTAATAAGCGTTACCTAATAACGACACCAAAAAGCGTTACCTAAAAATGACCCCAAAAAGCGTTACATGAAAATGTTTTACTGTCTTGCAGACTCGTATGCAAGAAAATTAAATAAATTATTAATTGTATTGTTTAACAATAGTTTTAATAACAAATATATTATTTATAACTAAATATCAGCAGCAACACAGTTTTATCTTTTAAACCCCTTTTTTTTCAAGAAAAATTCTTAATGTCAGTGAATTGTTCATCTGCTCGATCTTTGCACAAACAAAGCGAGTTAGTAGGCAAAAAAACTAAAGAGAAATAGAGACGAAAAATCTCAATGCCAGATAAAACAACTGATAAAAGACACAAGGATAGTGAAAAATTATGATTAAGGGGATTCTTCAGTGGAATGGAGGGGGGGGGGGGGGGGGGGGGGTCCGGGTTAGGGGCCCCCTGGGGGCAGAAAGCGTAGACCTATCACAGAGGGCGAGTTGAGAAAAATCCTACAAAATCCAGACAGATCTTTCAAACTAAATGGTGTCTCTCTGGCTTCCCCTCCCTCCCATTACTAACGAAAGAAAGAATAAGGTCCCCCCCCCTCAAAAAAGCCCCTTTACTTTATCAACTCGGAGAACGGAAAAAAAGATAAAAAAGGAATCCATGCAAAAAGTGAAACAGAGAAAAGTTCTATTCTAAAAATTGTAAGTAATTTTCGTCATTTTTCCTTAAGGATTTTTTTCAAGGATGATCCTTTGGTGGGGATACGAAGCAGACTATGAATTCTTTTAAGTGTCTTATTTGTTATTATTATGCGTTTAAAGTTTAAAATAATGTAGAATTTAAAATATTTATTGAAAGGTGAACCTTAAATTAAATTATATTAAGGGGAAGATCATAACATTTATATTATCTTTCTGTTAATATTCAATTTTTAATGTATTTTTACTTTCTCATATAAAGAGAATGTATTGTGATGTCACGCAAATTCGATTTTGAGATTTTGATAGATTTACACGCTTTGAAAAGTGGCTTTAAAAAACTGTCGTAAAATCTTTCGTCGCCAGTGTAGACACGTGGAGCCTAAACTAGTAGGCCGATTTTGACGGAATTTGGGATATACGTTCAGAAAAATTATAACCCGAGGCGAAATCGAGAAATGAATTTAAGCTCCAAATTTGGGGGGAATCTGATGAACCGGGAAAACAGATTGTGGACTAGTGGATTAGAATGGTCGGAAAAGGAATCGTGGAAGGATTCGTATCTGGATATGGCTGATTCTCAAACAAGGGGTACTTTGAGGTCGTTATGATGGATAATTGTATACAAAAGAGGGAGAATCGGCTATTTTTCTAAGGATTTTGGATTGGAGAGATTGGATTCGATAGGAATTGGAGGGCTTGGTGCAACCCCAGAGTTCTATGCCGTATGTCCATATGGGCTTAATTATGGTATTATAAATAAGTACTTTGTTCTGCATGTTGAATTTAGATGTGTTGTGTAAGTCTATGTAGGAGTTTATAGCATGTATTGCATGTTTAACGGACGTATATGTTTAGTGTGATGTGCCCATGTTAGACGACGATCTAAGTGTAGCCTCAGGTAGCGGATGGAATTGGAATGAGGAATAAGGATTTGGTTTGGGGTAACTGGTTCACACATACCGTGCCTTAGAGCGAAGGCCACTTGGGAGCTTTTCGTTTCGTTTAATTTTTAATTTGTAATTCATAGCAAAATTGAAAATACTCTGAGTTACCCGTTATTACAAGATATTTACCCGTTAGGCTGATAAGACTCTTCTTGTGTTTCTTCATCTTCTTTTTAGAAGGTATATTAAAATTAAATACACTCTGTTATATTGCAGCATAGGATTACTGATGCTTTAGGAAACGATATTTTACCATTATCAGCCGTAATTTACGGTCCTGGAGCTTATTTTATCGCGCTATATAGTTTCTTGTTTCATAACGCAAAAACCGCAAATTAAACCGGCTCAATTGAATCGTATAGCATATAGGGGCTTTTAATAATACCGACACCTTACAGTCCTCTTTATTAAACGCAGTTATACGGAAAGATATTAAAATATATATATTTTGCTTTGCACATGGTGTCGAATGTGGAATCTTAAATAGAAAAGGTATTATAGAGTGGAAGAGTTACTATTGTGACACTGCTACACTGGGTCCGTATTATTATTTTGTCGAGATTATACTCAGGGTTAATATTTGACTTGTGTGCCGGTCCTTGCCTCTCCCCAATGAAGCCTCCACAAGATAATAATAAAGCTTTGCCGAAGAGAACAATATAGTTTCTAATGCGTTCATAGCGAGTATTGTGCGGTACTTTCTATTCAACGAGTCCTAAGCCTCCTCCACTAAACGTCACAATAGGACCCCCCCCCCCCCCCCCCCGTCTCAGCCCTTAAAAGATACCCTTCTCTCCTACAGACCCCTTTATTCTACAATTTTTATAATTAGGACCTTTTTAAACGTTTTGAGGGACTAAAAGATGAACGAAAAATGGGGGAAAAAAATTGTAAAATATATGGTGATCTTTTGTGTGGAGTATTTGTTTTGAGACTGGACAGCGAACCGGGAGCTAGTATTAGTGTAATGAAGCTCGGGGCTAAAATGAAACCCCCAGATTCTTGTCTCTTGTAAGCTCCTAGTACGTCTTCCAAATTCTTTTCTTTTATTAATTGAAAAAAAAGTTTAATTAAGAAATTATTAAGTTTGTACAGGCTTTCATTAAAGTAGAAGCAGGTTATATCATATTATATATTCAGGTTTATATTTAACTAGCCTTTTAGAAGTTCCGTCTAAAAGTTGGCGCTATGAGTGAAAAATAATTAAAACAATATAATTAATATATAATTTCGCAATTTAGTATAAGTATGCATATATATTTGTTTATGCTTATTTATTTTTTTTTTTTTATTATTTTTTTTTAATGTTTTTTATATAATCAAGGATGTTACATAAAGGGGTTGGAAAGTTAGGTAGGGTTTAAAGGCAAAAGAGTGACCCCATGGAGACAAGAGAAATTGGAGAAAAAATCGTATTGCGCATGCTCACAACTTTATATTGGGACAAATTACCTTCTTTGTCAGGTTATAAACTGATTTAATTATAAACAAGTTCTTGGTAACCTATAACCAAGAGGAAGGTAATTTGTCCCATTGGAGCTAATATTTTAAATATCTTCATGGGGTCACTTTTTTTTCCACAACCCTCCATCCATTTTATTTAACATCCTTGCATATAATATGTTTTTTATTATAAATGATTTTAACCATTAATTATTATATTTATCTACTTTGCAGTTATTATTTAGATAATGCATTTTGTTTAACAGTATAATATATTTTTAATTAAAAATATTATTGCGCCAGAAATGAAATTTTCTCACATAAAACTGTTGACGGTAGTGGTGTATATCCTACTTTGTTAGTTCACCGCTAGAATGCGTTTGAAGTTTTGTTACAAAATGAATTTGCTTAAACTTCAAACTACTCTCCTGAACAATGAACAAAGATGGTGGCCATTATGTTGAAGTGATAGTACCTTTAATTTTCTTCTTTAGCTACCATTAGTCTATGTACCAAATTTCAGATCTCTAGGTCCACTTGAAGCTGAGATAATAGAATGTGATTAAATCCAAGATGCTATAATTCAATATGGCGGCCATATATTCAGAATGGCCGCACTTTTCTATTTATGGTACACTCTATCTATGTAACAAATTTCAAATTCTATGTCAATGGGAAGTAGGATAATTAGTGATCAGTCAGTCAGTCACTGTCACTCTTAGCTTTATATACGTAGATACTAGCCAGATACCCGTGCTTCGCTACGGACTGTGTTATTTTTAATTTAACGGGTTTATAAACACCACCAAGAACCATTCAAGTTATTTTACTTAGCGAGAATATCTAGATTAATTTTAAATTGTAACATCCAAATAAATAATTATTTAATGATTGTAATCGGTAACAGTGGTAATTGTTTAAAATGACTTATATCCTGTAAGTGCAACTGTTGTATAGGTGCTTTAACCTTGTAGTTACACACCTAAAATAATTTAATAAATAAATAAATAATTATTTATTTCATTTACTTAGTTAGTGCCCCGGTGCAACTGTAGTTTGTAATTACTGTGAAATAGAAGGATTATACATAGTTTCTTCAAGAAATCCCCTCTCGCTAAAAAAGCCATTCGAATTCTCTTTTTTTCCTTTTTGGTTTATCTTTACTTTGGTTCAAAGAGTGAATTGAATTCTTTGGGCAAAGTCCCGGCTTTCTCTCACAAGTTGAAACAGTGCCTTCTGCAATGTTGAGTGTAAAAGCAAACGTTTTAAGAGATTGGGGGGGGGGGGGGGGTATCAAACAACTCAAATCTAAGAAGAAACGATCAAATATTCAATCTTTGCTGGCTTCGTACCACCATGCTTTGTCAACTTGACAAAATAAAGCTTTATTTTAAAAATAAGTTGGAAAACCTTGTAATTCAATGGAAATATATCATGTTAACTATGAATAATAGTTTATAATTATTAACTATGAATAATAATATATAATGTTAACTATGAATAATAATATATAATATTAACTATAAATAATAATATATAATATTAACTATGAATAATAATATATAATGTTAACTATAAATAATAATATAAATATTAACTATGAATAATAATATATAATATTAACTATAAATAATAATATATAATATTAACTATGAATAATACTATATAATGTTAACTATAAATAATAATATATAATATTAACTATGAATAATAATATATAATATTAACTATGAATAATAATATATAATATTAACTATGAATAATAATATATAATATTAACTATAAATAATAATATATAATATTAACTATGAATAATAATATATAATGTTAACTATAAATAATAATATAAATATTAACTATGAATAATAATATATAATATTAACTATAAATAATAATATATAATATTAACTATGAATAATACTATATAATGTTAACTATAAATAATAATATATAATATTAACTATGAATAATAATATATAATATTAACTATGAATAATAATATATAATATTAACTATGAATAAAAATATATAATGTTAACTATAAATAATAATATATATTATTAACTATGAATAATAATATATAATGTTAACTATAAATAATAATATATAATATTAACTATGAATAATAACATATAATATTAACTATGAATGATAATATATAATATTACCTATGAATAATAATATATAATATTAACTATGAATAATAATATATAATGTTAACTATGAATAATAATTTATAATGTCAACTATGAATAATAATATATAATATTAACTATGAATAATAATATATAATATTAACTATGAATAATAATATATAATATTAACTATAAATAATAATATATAATGTTAACTATGAATAATAATATATAATATTAACTATGAATAATAATATATAATATTAACTATGAATAATAATATATAATGTTAACTATGAATAATAATTTATAATGTCAACTATGAATAATAATATATAATATTAACTATGAATAATAATATATAATATTAACTATGAATAATAATATATAATATTAACTATAAATAATAATATATAATGTTAACTATGAATAATAATATATAATATTAACTATGAATAATAATATATAATATTAACTATGAATAATAATATATAATGTTAACTATGAATAATAATTTATAATGTCAACTATGAATAATAATATATAATATCATTAACTATGAATAATAATATACAATATTATTAACTATGAATAATAATATACAATATTATTAACTATGAATAATAATATACAATATTATTAACTATGAATAATAATATACAATATTATTAACTATGAATAATAATATACAATATTATTAACTATGAATAATAATATACAATATTATTAACTATAATAATATAACTAGAATAATAATATACAATATTATTAACTATGAATAATAATAATACAGGGTGGGAAAAAAACGCACTTTTTTGAACAATTATAGCTCGACTTCTGTAATAGATAATATGGGGTTTGCGGGATCTGAAAACTGAGAACTACAATCTTCTACTTTAAATTTTAGTTTTTCACTTGGATTCACTTGGAAGGTTCAATAATAGGAGGGTTCCAAAAGGTGGGTTCGCAGTCACAGCTAGCGGATCGACATGTGATTCGGCTGTATAGATTACAATATATTCATATTTTCTAGGAGCTAAGACGGAGGTTAAATGAGAAAGTTAGTATGAATTGTCTCGGAACGATTTGTTTAACCTTAATCATATGAAACGGCAAGAAAGTTTAGAAGACAACTTGAACAAATAGTTTTAAACAAAAATAATTTTACAAAAGACGTCTGGTTCGAATGCTTAGAAAGAGCAGTTTTTAGTTTTTTATTCGGGTTTACAAACTGTTAAGAAACATGACTTTCTTATCTAAGCGAGAATCCCTAGATTGCCGGGAAGGATAAATTATCTTTAGTAAAATACCCTAATTAATAATTCCGACTACTGGAGGAATATTTTCAAATGTTTACACCTCCCCCCCCCCCCACCAGGATGTCTCACTTCATCTCTTGGTGAAATTGGAATTATATTTTACATTCTAAAGAGAAGATTTTTCCCAAATAAACTTCCAAACTCCTGAAAATGAATCTGCCTTTTTACTTAGCCTCTATTTCCAGAAAATTCCTTAATTTAATACCCTAAAGACCTTCAAAAGAAAACAAAACAGTAGATCTTAATGTATTTTTTTTTAGCTCCTAGGGGTTAAGAGGATCCTACCTAAAAAATTATGATAATAACTCCTGTGGTTTCACAGATATCTTCAGTCACTGGTATTATGATTTTAAATAATATATATATATATATATATATATATATATATATATATATATATATATATATATATATATATATATATATATATATATATATAAATATATATATATATATATATATATATATTCATATTTTGTTCATAACAGTTTCAGCTGCTTATATAATTTATACGGCCATCATTCAGAGAGAAAACTAAAACAATAAATAAGGCATATGAAAGAAAAAATGGGTTTTAAAAATTATTATAGAATGCAGACAGTGTGAAAAAATAGATCCGTGACAAATAAAACTTAAGGGAAAAAAAGAAGAATAAAATTATATCATAGGTAATAAACAGGAAAATGTACATAAAAATTTAAATAATAGCAGAAAAACTAGCATGCTAAAGATAGGAGTAGTGAAAGTCTAGAAAAGTGAATATAAAAGTAAGCAAAATTTTGCATTTAATAACAGTAGTGTGGTGGGAAGAATAGAAACTAATAAAAACACCAACCAAAACATCAGGCGATATAAAATTAGTAACAGCTTTGAACCAGTAACATACAGTTGCATTTGGTAACAGCGTAGTGTGGTGGGAAGAATAGGAACTAATAAAAACACCAACCAAAACATCAGGCGATATAAAATTAGTAACAGCTTTGAACCAGTAACATACAGTTGCATTTGGTAACAGCGCAGTGCGGTGGGAACAACAGGAACTAATAAAAACACCAACCAAAACATCAGGCGGTATAAAATTACTAACAGCTTTGAACCAGTAACATACAGTTGCATTTGGTAACAGCGTAGTGCGGTGGGAACAACAGGAACGGATAAAAACACCAACCAAAACATCATGGCGATATAAAATTAGTAACAGCTTTGAACCAGTAACATACAGTTGCATTTGGTAACAGCGTAGTGCGGTGGGAACAACAGGAACTAATAAAAACACCAACCAAAACATCATGGCGATATAAAATTAGTAACAGCTTTGAACCAGTAACATACACAGGTAAAAATCAAGATCATTAAAAGAGAAAGAGTGAGTGTGAAGGAAAAGAAAGAGCGAGAGCACGAAGAGCTTTAACCAGGGTTAAGATACCTGTAAGATGTAACACTAATACCAGATACATCCGACCTGTAGTTTATCTCTTTGAAGGGTTTCGTAGGTCATCCTCGAAACCCTTATGTCGAGGATGATGTGTCTGTCTGTCCATCGCACTTTGGTTCATAATACCTTCCAAACCGTTCACGCTAAAGAGTTGAAATTTGAAATACTGGCGTAACTTTTTGACCCACACATAGAAATAATATAGAGCAGTTAAACATTTAATATGCGCAAGCGCGTTGCGCAAAAATGAGCTAGGTTTTTTTGGTACGAAGTTCCTTATGGCACGTTCTGGAGCCCGGGAGTGAATCCGAAAAAAAACGACCAAAATCACCGTCACGCAAAATCCGTCACGAAATCTACAGATGACAATAACTTGAGTAAAAGCTCACCGAGTTAGATGAAATTTGGTACACATGTTCATTTTACCAATGCCCAGGCTGAGTTCGTTGGAAAACGTTATCCGCTCAAGCGTTCACTCGCAACGCTCGCGTAAATGTAAGCTTTAAAAGACGGGAAAAAATGTTATAAGGAAGCCTGTTACTTGACTTGTTTTGATTATTTTTTTTATATATGTCAAAAATGTCACTTTGTTTTGTAAATAAATAAAATATAATCATGTAAAATTTCACCCTGATACAAGCAGAAGCTGTAGAGTAGGGAAGAGATATATTTTATAATATTTTAAATTAATTGGCCGGGTAGGTAGAAAACAGTCCTATATCAATACAAACTCCTTTAACAAACATACTCTTTCACTATAAACTCATCATGATCAACTTTTTTCTTATATTTAATATATATTTATAGTAAGACGCTTACTTTAATTATACAAATAATTATTTTCTTTTAATTTTGCCTTAACTCTGCCAGGTACAAACAGTTCGTTACATTTAATTTTGTCTCTTTTCTAACTCCACCATGTATAAGTAGTTAGCAATGTATACATACTTAGCAGTGTGATTTTAAATTTATTTATAATGAAAAATGTAAAGAACTTCGTTCCTACCGGTGTCCCGCGACACCCTACGTATTTTTTGTGGGGGGAGGCTTCCATTTAAATTTGTTTATATTTTATATATTTTCATATGGGGCGGGATGGGGAAATAATAAAATGTTATTTCAGCATATTATGAATAACGTATATGCACAATAATCTACGAAACCATATAAAGGCTTGCATGTGAGTACTTTCCTGTGATTTTTCGACTTTGGTTGATTTATAGCATCTCAAGGATGAGTCGTTTCAAGGTGTTATTTTCAATCCTGAGAGTTTATATATCTGTGCAAAGGCATTAGTAGTTCGCTCTGTTTTGTCGATAGAAATTAAGTGTGCGTTTTTCGGCTTAGCGAAGTAGTTGGAGAATTTTCCGATATGGACATGATGACAGTCAGGGAAACTAGTCAGGAATATTAGCCCTGATTTCTTTATGATAGATATTCGATCTTGGGTAGGAGTGAAGAGGTCACAACTTTCCAAGTGGTGCATTTAGCGTAGGCTTTATCAGATGTAGAGTTTCCTAAGTATTCTCAGCAGCTTGTTGAGGGCGTAGTTCCTGATCTTGGATGCTTGTGTCGTTTCCTCTTCCTATTAACGAAGTTACAGTGCGAGTAGGATACCCATTTTTCCTGAGAAGAATCGATTTAATCCCTGTTTATTCCTCGGCTTTTTGTTCTTCACTAGACAGGTTAAGAACTAACCTGGCCCCTATTAATAAAATTAGAGGCCACGTTAAGTTTCATAAACATGGGGTGTTTTGAGTTATATATATATATATATATATATATATATATATATATATATATATATATATATAATATTTTCCGTATTTTTGCATTCTTTTAAAAAAGATTTTCTGATAATAGTAAGTTTTTGTAATAACCGAGTAGAATTGAGATAGAATATACAAGAATATAGCGATGAGGATTATATATATATATATATATATATATATATATATATATATATATATATATATATATATATATATATATATATATATAAGGATTAGTAACTTTGTCGACTAAGGTGAGTAGGCCTCGAGGTTTGCTATCTGTTTTCAGTTGATTCTTTCGAGGTAATGAAACCTAAAAAGGGACAATTTTGCAAGGTGAAAAATATTTGAAAGAAAGTTATCTGGAATTATTGATGTTAAAATAAAAATAGTCCCACTGTGAAACTTTTTATCTCCCTACACTTTTCTTATTGGAAAATAAGGAAGTTTTTTTACCAAGGGCATAAATATGTGACATTTGATATAAAATTTGATTTGAAAACAATACTGAAGTCGGTCGAGACCGGGACCTAACTTCTATATTATTCAGAATGGAAAGCATCCCCACTGAGATATGAAAACATCTTGACCTTAAACGAACCCTCATCTTCTTTTCAATTTAACTAAAATATTATTATTTTGGATTTACTCGGTTCTAAATGCTCGTTGTATTTAAAATAGAAAAACGATTGAGGAAATTTAGAGGGTCTTTAAAAAACTACTTTTAACACAAATGTTTAGCCCTTAAGGGCAGAAGAAATTTCCGTCACGCTAAAAACGACATGAAAAATGTGACGCTTTTAAATATCGTGTCAGGAAGTTAGGATTAATCAGGAGGTTTATAAGTTTGCATTTATAGTACGATATTTTGACGATAGGTGGCCTGAAGTTTCAATAAACTACATGCACAATGTGACGCTGTTAAATATCGTGCCAGGAAGTTAGAATCTAATAGGAGGTAGTATTCATTGAAGTACTGTATTTCGCAGATAGAAGTTTCTAAATTTCATATAAAATGATGTCAGAGCTCCTAGCAGACCAAAAGGTAATCGAAATGGAATAATGTTTCATAATTTCACTCTTTAAGAGCTATCAACTATATCAATTTAGATACATTTATACTGTTTTTTTCCACTTCAAGAAAAAAAATATTGAAATGTCGATTTGTGTATTGAACATCCATAAACATATCAATGATTCCATATTTTCCCATGAAATGGACAATTTTTTTAAATTTTTATTATGAGTATTATACAATAAAAATGGTGTATTTATTAAGTCAACTCGATGGTATTAATTAGCCTTGAAGTTTAGAGCTTTAGATTGGTGATTTAGTTTGTTTGCTTTACTGGAAATTTAATATTCAAATATTTCATTTTGAATCTAACAACCTTCTTTTAAAACTTCTTAAATGAATTAATTACTTTGTTTCTTTTTTATTATTCTTAGAAATAAATTACTGAATTATAGCTGTATTAATATTCCTGAAACCAGTAGATGGCCAAGTGGTTGAGTTAATACAAGATATCGTAGTGCTCAACAGCACGCTAGGCCAAGTTCCAGTAAGCAGACAGTGAATCTGATCGCACAGCAGCACGCAAGGCCAAGTTCTAGTAAGCAAGCAGTGAATCTGAGCGCACAGCATTGCGCCAGGCCAAGTTCCAGCAAGTAGACTGTGAATCTGATCGCACAGCAGCACCCAAGGCCAAGTTCCAGTAAGAAGGTAGTGTATCTGAGCGCACAGCATTGCCCCAGGCCATGTTCCAGCAAGCTGACAGTGAATCTGATCGCACAGCAGCCCGCAAGGCCAAGTTCCAGTAAGCAAGCAGTGTATCTGAGCGCACAGCATTGCGCCAGGCCAAGTTCCAGTAAGCAGACAGTGAATCTGATCGCACAGCAGCCCGCAAGGCCAAGTTCCAGTAAGCAAGCAGTGTATCTGAGCGCACAGCATTGCGCCAGGCCAAGTTCCAGCAAGTAGACAGTGAATCTGATCGCACAGCAGCACGCAAGGCCAAGTTCCAGTAAACAAGCAGTGTATCTGAGCGCACAGCATTGCGCCAGGCCAAGTTCCGGTAAGAAGGTTGTGTATCTGAGCGCACAGCAGCCCGCAAGGCCAAGTTCCAGTAAGCAGGCTGGATAATCCTTATAATGGGTATTGTATATTTAAGGATATTTTGTATTTGCGCGCATTTCCCAGTGTAGAGACATTTATATGTGTTGAGATATTTATCATGTGTTTAAATAATTAATTGTACCGTGTGCCGTTATAATCATATGATTGTAACTATAAACTTTACTGTGATGACCACAGCAACCCGGCGGTAAAGTGTGTTTCCGCCGGTAAAAGTTTTTCAGTCTTACTTTAAGATCCAAGCGTGTTCCCACACAGAAAAAAAAACCTTAAGACTCACCACCAAGCCAAGAACATCTATACTCCTCTCCCAAGGTAAATGCGTCGACTTTAAATATCATTAGTATATCGTTCTCATTATTTATCCAGCGTGTTTGTCTTCCCGTTACTTGAGCCCTCTCAAACGGGAATTCGTCACAGGCAGTGTATCTTTATTAGAACCAATCAACCCAATTTTTTCTACCCTCAAATCTATGCTTCTTCTTAAGATGGGCTTTTACAATTTGAAACATAGGTTAATCTAAGACTTAATCTTAGACTTGATGGGGAACGGCAGTAGTTCATAACTGTGTGAGCCTAAAGTTTAGTTATATTGACACTGATCTATCTATTGATTGACTGACTCATCATAATTTTAAGGTATTTGAACGAGCGCAGTGAGTTCTTCATTTCAGAGACTTGGCATTTTAAAAGTTTGTGTGTTTGTTTGTCCAACGATAACTGGCGTAAAAATTGAACGATTTGAACGAAATTTGGATCACAGGTGCTTCTAAAAATTTGTCATAACTGTATAGTTTTTGGAAATTCCACACTAAACATTTCCAAGATGGCGGCCAATATGGCGGACGACTAAAATAAAAATGTTTAGTCAGCATAATGTGTTATACATCGTTTTAAAGGTCTTTAAGAGAGGGAAAAGAATATGTAACGCATTAAATTCCAAACTTCATATTTCCAAGATGGCGGCCAATAAGGTGGACGACTAAAATAAAAATATTTAGTCAGCATAATGTGTTATACATCGTTTTAAAGGTCTTCAAAAGAAGGAAAAGGATATGTAACGAATTAAATTCGACACTTCATATTTTCAAGATGGCGGCCAATATGTTTGGACGAAAGAACAAAAAATGTTAGTCCTTATAACATGTTATATATCAATTTAAAGGTCTTGAAATGTAGAAGAGGACTATGTAACTATTAACATTTCACACTTGATATTTTGAAGATGGCGGCCAATATGGTAGACAACTAAAAAAAATATTATAATCAGCATGGCATGTTATACATCGTTTTAAAGGTCTTTAAAAGTAGGAAAAGCGTGAATAAGCTAGAAGGCTATCTGCGCTCGCCTGCTAGACAGCATTTACAAGGCTCGATAAGTTCGCCTGTTTATTCTACAAATTGATGTCTAGATGCATTTATTAAATAGGCTCACTTTGATAGCCTGTAAAAACTTTAAAATAAAGATGTCTACAAATGCAAGGAAATATGATAAAGCCCAGCTGTCTACTGTCTAGGCAGGGAGCCTGCATATGTGTTGAATAAAGATCTTCAAAACTGCTGTATAAACAGGCGAGCGTAGCGAGCCTGCAATAATTTTATTTAATAAATATTAACTAATAATGCAGTACCAACAGGCGAGCGTAGCGAGCCTGCAATAACATTTTATAAGAAATTAACCAATAATGCAGTTCAAACAGGCGAGCGTAACGAGCTTGCAATGACTTTATTTAATAAATATTAACTACCAATGCTGTAACAACAGGCAAGCGTAGCAAGCCTGCAATAATCTTATTAAATAATGTGTTTGTACAAAGGCTGTAAAACCTGGCGAGCGTAGCGAGCCTGCAATAACTTTTTATAAGAAATTAACTAATAACGCAGACCAAACAGGCGAGCGTAGCGAGCCTGCAATGACTTTTTTAAAATAAATATTAACTAAATAATGCAGTACAAACATGCGAGCGTAGCGAGCCTGCAATTATTTTATTCAATAAATATTGCTGCAAACAGGCGAGTGTAGCGAGCCTTTAATAACTTTAATAATTAGTGATTATCTACAAATGCAAAGAATTTTTTTTCCCATCCAGAACTAGCGAGTTAGTACGAAATTCGTTTCACAACATCTGAGTATTTTTGACACTTTAAATTTAAGATTGCGGTCAATATTACAGACGACTTTAAATAATATGAATGTAGTCTGCGACATGTCATACATCGTTTTAAAGGTCTTGAAGAGTAGGAAATAAATATTAAATATGATCAAAAAAGTTTTTGCAACAAATATGGCGTTGCAACAAAATAAGGGTGTTAAGAAGTAAGATCAAACTTATATGGCATATTACATAACATAATTTTAAAGCTATTTTCAGGTTGATTAAGAATATTTAATGTTTTAACCGAAATATTATCCTGGTAGTTATATTGAAAACATAGTACGGCTGATATAAGGACACAATTCTACGCGAGTTCTTTATGCAGCGCATCACTAGTTTTAACAATGCTAGAGACTAGGAAATGTATATAGGTAGAGTTTAATGTGCAAAAGAAGGAAATTTTTTTTTAAAACTCTGATTCATTGCCTCTCTCAAGGTTAATATTTAAACCATCATTGTTTCTACGATTATATTACACGATAAATACTTCAATAACGCTTGTCTAACTATTATTAATTTTGCTTCTGAGCTTACCGATGAGAAACGTAAGCTATGTCATCGTTCTGAAGAACGATTTTGTTTTTTCTTAATGGCAGAAAGTTATCTCAAGTCAAAATGCTATAGGGATATTATTATGTGGATGTCAGTATATTATGCATAAACTTTGTACAAGAATCATCAAATACATGTGAACATCGATATGGAGGTTGATACGTTTGGAAAATAGAACGGTAAATATTACGAATTAGTTTCAGGTCTAGAAGTCAAGTGGATTTCGGGGACGAGGGAAATACAGGGACAAGGTGGAGGGGTGAGGAGTGTTAAAACAGTTAGAGCAGTGTCGCAATTAGTCAACAGCTTGGAGAGGGGACTCGACTGGCAACCTCCTCAAACAGAACCGGGCATTGCATAATGTGTAAATATATCAGTGAGAGCCTTGTGATACAGTGAAGGGTCAAGTAGGACGAAGGGTTTCAAGTCCCGGACACTGGGGACTTGTATACAGGTCGTTATGCAGCCGGACTACACCGTTACATATACATTTCTCTAGACGTACCTGCACATCACACGTTTTATAGCTTTCATAATTATACCCTTTAGTTGTGTAATATTGCGGTTCAGTACAATTAATAATTACCACGTGCTAACATCATTAGCGATATTTGTTGAACAAATGTGCTCCTAGCTCGACGTCTCATTAAATACAAGCTTGTGTTAAGAACTGTCTCTACCTCCTCATGCAAACGCATTTAACTTGAAAAACAACACCTACACCTACATTCTATTGCGCAATGTTCCCAAGTTTAATTAACTTACCTTTTAATTAAAGGGAATAATAAAACAAATCCGCCAGCTTTTTTATTAGCTCTGACTCAACAAAATATGAATATATATATATATATATATATATATATATTTATATATATATATATATATATATATATATATATATATATATATATATATATATATATATATATATATATATATATATATATATATATATATATATATATATATTTATATATATATAATTTTTGATTGTCTAAAACAAATATTAAATGTAATACTCAAGGTTGGATTGTATTGTGTGAGCACACTACAGAACTAAATACTACGAGATCCTTTACGTCGTGTATAGTTGTATAAACCCCTTGCCAGGCCTACCAACAGGCTGTTCAACCAAATAATATATTAAATACGAAGAGAGAAGAGCTCTGGTATCCGAACCAATGTAAAATTTTCTAATTAATAATGTTGCATCCTCCGCATTAATTCAAGTAAATGTGTACATTCTAACAGAGACCACTATCATCACCAGATTAGCGGGCTCGCATTTGTATGAAATCGAATTCTCGCTCCTGAAAATTTTCGGATTTCCGAATTAAATCAGAAATAAACGGAGATAAACTGATAAACCCTCGAAAAACGGGTGAAAAAAGGAGATAGGGCAGAAAACAAGGGCCCGGGTTTCGTTAGATCGGTTCCACGTTCAGTTAACAAGAGTTTTAAGACCGAGCTAGGAGAGAAGAGTTTTACAATGGGGAACGGAGGTTGAAGAAGGTAAATATCATTGATATGGGCTCAAGAGCTAGCATCAACTCGGGGTAATTTTGTACTGATCCCATTCAAGATGGCTTCAATGAAACCCGATAGAAAAAATTTCAATTTTTTTTCCTATCTACAGTAAACGGAAAACCTTTATGAGAGTTCTAATAAAGGATCTGTGACACAATATCCCTATAAATTGCTTTCTATCTTCTAACACTCAGTGTATTAATTTTTAATAACTCTAATTTATTTACACGTTAATCGAATCAATATATTAGATTAGATTAAATGTTTATTGAATAAATACATATTTAATTTAAATTAGAAAATAATTAAATAAACATAGCACAGCTTGGCCTTGGCCGTGAGCTGGGAGTTGTTACAAAGTTTAACATAACAGTTTTGCTAGTAACATCGTATAGATAATATGAACTAATAATAACATGCAAATATAGATAATAATATAACTAAATATAATTATTGGTGTGTTTATTTACCTATAAAAAAATTTAACTCTTAAAAATACCTCTATAATCAAATAATATAATCAAAGATTTTTACCTCTTATCTAATTCTTTTTTTTGTACAAATTCTTATACGCACACACACATATACATAAATACTACATATACATATCCCATATACATCCACACATACATACCTACATATTTATATATATATATACATAAATACACACACACATACATACATACATATATACATATACATATGTATACATACTTATACAATACAAACAATGTGTACAAACATACTATATAATGTACTTATTTGTTTATTTTTTACATCTATATATTTTTTTATCTCCTCGCGGCAGCAAAATTAAACATTTCTTAACTGTTTTTAGGCTGGAAAGTACTATTTCCCTGATTTGTCATTAAAATATTAAAAACAGGCAGGAAAGTAGTTAAAACAGTCAGGAAAATACTTTCTCTGCCTAGGCAGGGAAATATTTCCCTGCCTAGGCAGAGAAAGTAACAGTGTTTACCACTGTGTGTCATAACCTCTTATTTTGGCAAGAACAGTTTATACTATTATCTCTATCTTATAACATTATATATTATAGTTAAATAAGTAATATTGAATAATAAATAAACGTTTTCATAATAAAATAATTTGTCTATATTTGTTAATTCTGTTAAATAAGTTCAATGATTAGTAGATCTTTAATTAAAAAAATAGTAGAGTCACTGGCTATACTGCAGCGTCATGTAAACATTGAACATCCATATTATTTTTATTATTGAAATCTTTCTAGATTAAACTAGCTACTTTTCTTGATTTATCCTAATTACTTCTTTTCTTTTAAGCAATAGAAGATATCTTTAACACTTTTATTAATTTTTTAGTAAAAATATAAATAAATATTTTATATTCGTGCATTATTCATTTAGAAGTTATGTGTGTTATAAAGGTGTGTTTTGTATTTTGTTGTTATAGATTGAGTTTGCTTTTCACTTATTGTTATTATTCCCGTTTCTTATTTGAACATTAATTTTAGTTAATACATATGTTATTATCTTTATTAATATGACACATAGTTATTAACTATGTTATATTAATAAAGATAACATTTTAGCAGCTTCATTTTTCTTCCGCAAGTAGATAAAATATTGTATGCAACAAGGCAGCAAAGGAAACATTTCTGCCTCGTTTATTCATTGCCTGCCTCGGCTTCGCCTCGGCAATCAAATAGGTAAATTACCTGCCTCGGCTTCGCCTCGGCAGTTAATTATCTTAGCCTGTCCTCGCCTTCGGCTCGGAGGCTAATCTAATCACTCGTCAGTAAAATTCCATTTTGCTGCCTAGTTACATAAATAACTATTCCTTTATTTGAGTGTTAAATTCTCACATGACAGTTGTTTCTTAATTAACATTAATAAAAATAAAAGTTCTAGTTACTGTACTATTTGTAATTATCTCTAAATTTATACGCAGCATAAATATATTTTGAGAAATTTGACCAGTCAAGTCCATTGATAAGGCTTTTGATTTCGGTTGTAGTTAAAATTGGCTTCAATAGGAATTGCTCTCTGTACTTTTTCAACGCTGGGCAAAATGCTAGAAAATGTTGTATACTTTCTTTTTCTCCTAAGCCATACAGATCACACATTATATCCCTGTCGTCCTTCAATATATATGATGCTTTAATTTCAAATATGTCTCTGTTAAAGGCCCCCAGCATTTAACCCTAGAACGCTAACCATATTTTTTAACCTCTTATGACTAACCTTGAGTCATATTGACTCCCTAATCTATTATACCCAGTTTTATTAAAATATGAAGGCCTAATATGTACAATATTTTTTTAACACGTTTTAGTGCTAGTTGATGGGACACTTGGGTGCTTTGTTTGCCATAAATAACAAATTTTTCCTTTTAATTCCGGTTTTTCAATCTAGACTACTATTACATATTGTTATCTACCGGAGTGGTTTTATTTACTTTTTTTTATGTAGCATTTTTGTTTCCTTTCCTTTGGTTTTTCTATTTCGTAAATTGTTTCAATTAATTTATCATTTTCCTCATCATCGCTGATGGGATCAAAAAAGGCATTTTCTATTTTCAAATCAGGGTCCAAATCACAACCGTCACCATTATTGTCGAATACGCTCTATTTCATAATCGGTATCTGAATCGGTCATTTCCTTCATCAAGCGATAAATGTCGTTTGGATCATTGTATTTTTTCTCCATTATTTGACTATATTCATATTCTATTAACTTTATATAATTTAGACATATAAAGACAAAAAAAAATGTAACAATTTATACTTATAAATGAATAAATTACAATTATATTGCCTTTAATTTGAAATAATTATTTATATAATATCTAATTTATAAGATTTGAAATGGCCAAATAAACAATAACACTACATACTATTCTAAAAAATACTATTCTGCGTCATAATGACGTACAAAATATTTACGTGTAAGACTAAACAGGAGTCAAAATGACTCCGTGGCTGCAGAAAAACAAACGATATGTCCACTTTAGAATCTGAATGTGGAACTGATAGAAGTGTAAAAGGGTCATTCAAGGGTGGGAGATAGCATAGCTGAGATGTGGGAGTTCTGTGTTTTACAGACACCGTGCATTTGTATAGTTAAAAAAAAATGGGAGTCATTTTGACTCCAGGTTAGCTTTCTAGGGTTAATAGCACTAGACTTTCGAGCCCTTAATATGCGCATGCGCAATTCGTACAAATGTGGCAAGCTCAACAATGTTCTTTTTAATTTTCGAGTGGGGTATCAAATGAAAGCTACTGATGAGTAGATTACAGATATACATAATTTTTTTCAAAGAAAATTAAGTATGACGGTGTATGAAGAGAAGTTTGTGAGTTTGATGGCTTGATGTAGAATTGTGTACATACTAGGGTTGGGACATCGATAGGCAAACATCGATGTTTTCGATACATCGACATCGAAAGAACAAACATCGATGTTAGCCAAAACATCGAAAGAAAACATCGATGTTTTCGATACATCGACATCGGCCCTGCAAACTGAAGAGCAAAAAAAAAAAAAAAAAGTCACCACTTTCAAAAAATCTCTCCTTTTTCGTCCCCCATTTTCGTTGTCGACCATTTTTTTTATGCTGCTATGGATCGATAACGGTCTTTTCGATGTTTCAGGTAAACATCGATGTTGACCGATACATCGAAAGATCAACATCGATGTTAAACATCGATTTTTTAAAGTCCGATACATCGATGTTTTCGATACATCGACATCAAAAAAAAAAAAATTTTGGGTGGTTTCCAAATAGCTTTAAAAAAAATGAGGGCGAATTCCTTTTAATATGTCTGCTAACTTTTTTTAAATTCTTTTTATTTAGTGGAAAGGAGAGATATTACTAGTTTTACTTTAGCTAAGAATTATGTTTGATAACTCGAATGTATTTTTTATCTTAACATAGTTTACATTTGTTATATCGATTTAATAATTCATTTAATTTCAGAAAAGAATAAATTAAACAAAATAAGTGATATTATTGTTTTTTACTTTATTCAAAAAATCGTTCCAAAACTTATAATATCTAGTTTTATAAGTTCATTATTAAATATAAATATAATATACGTCTGTGAGGTGATTATTCACATCTCTTTTACGATTTTCAGTAAAATCAAATGTATTTTATCTGGAAACTACTTAAGATCCTCGGTCAGATTGGACTTTAAATAGACTAAATTTTAGCATTTTTAAATAAAAATCGTGGGAACCGTTTTAGAAAAATAACATATTCCAATTAAATCAGAATTTTTAAAGGTAAAAGTCATTTCTCGATTTCACCTCCTGGTGAAATATTTGTGAACACGTGTGCCAAATTTCATGATCCAATCTAGCAGTTGAGGCTGCAAAGAAGATAGACTGGCAGTTTTTTTAAAAAAAAAACCGAAACACTGCTTCGGACTCAAGGGACCCTAGAGAGACTGTAAATGCATCGAATTCGAATTTTTAAGCAATAATAATACTTTCCCTCTATTTATTCAACCTGTATGAGAAAGTAAGAAAGCTCTTAGAATACCCGTAAGATGTTATTTTTAAGCACTCTTTCCATAAGCAATTTTAAAAGTTAAAAAATAATATAAAGTATATTATCCATTTGAGAATTTATTTACAGACCTGTAAATAAGAAGAAGTTTAGAGGTGAATTATAATCATGAAATATTTAAAAAGTTGATGGTTTTAATTCTTATTGGTAATATAATATTGCTAAAAAGCGAAGTAACTAAAATTCTAAAAGATAGACGCTAAGTAAGTGCCAAATTCTAAGAGACATAAGCTAAATAAGTGTCAAACTATAAGAAATAGACGCTAAGTAAGTGTCAAATTCTAAGTGATAGACGCTAAGTAAGTGTCAAACTCTAAGAGAAAGACGCTAAATAAGTGTCAAACTTTAAGTGATAGACGCTAAGTAAGCGTCAAACTCAAAAGCCGTGTTCACACTATGCCGATCGACAAGGCCGACTTCTTGGCTTGTCCAGATTACCTCAGTATGTGTGGACTAGTCGAGCGACAAATAGTGAATTTAAATATAAATACCTATAGTTTTAATTTAATTTAACTATCAAATGAGTGATTTAGAAGATACTGCAGTTGCGGCTGCTGCAATTATCATCGCACTTGTTAGAAGCCAGCAAGATCGTCGACGCCGCCTAAGGAGGTTTTGGGTAAGGCCCAGCCTTGTCCGAGGTAGAAAAAGTATAGTACGCAGGAATTCATGAAGGATTTTCCACAATAAACTCTGATCACGATACATTTCAATAAACGAAATTGTTTGTTTATCACTTTCATCATGATAAAATGAATCAAACTAAAAACCAATAAATGCATTCAGCAAAACAAAACTGAACAGAATGAATATTTTGTACCTGTTGAAAAGACGAACAACATATTTTGACACGTCCAAACTACTGTTGTCGATTCGACTTCCTTTGATCCACACCGACTTGATTCCGGTTGCGTTCGACTCGGCCCAACATGGTCCAACAAAGACAGGTGACACGTACACTCTTGTTTGACATTGATCGGCATAGTGTGGACGCGGCTTAAGAGATAGACGTTAAGTAAGTGCCAAACGTTTCTTCAGCTTGTGAAGAAGATTTAAATTTGTCGGTTTTGTGGTGTATTGATCTGACTGTGTTTAATTTGAATGTGGATTTAAAGTTGTATTTGGATCCCTTTGTAAGGAAATGGTAAGTGGGAGTAAAGTGCGAGTGGATTGAATACGCTGAAGGAAGGCGTCCAGAAGGAGTTCGAACCGGCCAGTTTAAATGTAAATAGTGCGGGGATTTCAGAGTCCGGCCCAGTCGCCCAAGCTATAGGAAATCAACACCCTCTACACGGCCCAGGCCTTCCTTAAATATCCTCCCCCCCTCCCTTCTGCCGATTCCATCTAGCCGGATTATTTTCGGTGACTCGCCTTCCTCCTACTCGTTGCCGTATGTTTTCATTCACCGACCTCTGCCGAAATGTGAATTGAATTGTTTCTCACTAAATATGCTATTTTATTTTTAGGGTTTTGTAGATACTCCTCAAAACCCTTATGCCGAGGGTGATGTGTCCGCCTGTCCATCACGCTTTGGTTCATAGGGCCTGAACCGTTTAAGCTAAAGTGCTGAAATTTGAAACACTGGTGCAACTTTTGGACCCAACCACAGGAAGAATATACAGAAGTTAAAAATTAAATATGAGCATGCGCATTTGCGTAATTTGTAAAAATATGATAAAATCAAGAAAACAATTTTTTTTTGAGGGGGATATCAAATGAAGCTGCTGAAGAGTAGGATACAAATATATATATATATATAATATATATATATATATATATATATATATATATATATATATATATATATATATATATATATATATATATATATATAATATATATATATATATATATATATATATATATATATATATATATATATATATATGTATATGTTTTTTTAAATGCTGCATTCTTTTTTTCCCTACTTTTACTTTTTCTCCCTACTTTTGAGTCCAGGGAAGCTAATCCAAAATCATAACTTTTTCTCCCTACTGGAGATAATAACTATTTTCAGTTGTCTAAACCCTTTAATTGAAGATTAAAATTCAGTGGTAGATTTGTTGTAAGCGGTGGAATCAAGGATATATTGTCCCTGACTAAACTCGAACCGAACTAGGTAAACATAAACTAGGTAACATAGAGAATGCCATCTACGATTCAGATTCGACGAAAAGAATAAGCTAAATAAAAAAGAAACTGTTGAATGGCTAGGGAACTCGGGGGCAGGTCTAAACTATAAGACTTTTTCCATCCTTTATAATCAAAAAAAGAAAAAGTATTGTTTTCTGCCGGTAAAATCCCCTCCTGTTCTTTCTGCCGCTGCTTTGACATCCTTTGTCTACGCTATTGTTTTGTTTCCTGTAGAAACAATGGGATATCAGTTCGCGGCCTTAGATTTCTTTGTTTTAGTAAAAATCTCTTTCACGTCAACACTAATGAATGGTATAGTGTGATAAGAGTTTAGAACCGATAAATTCGAGTAATTTAAACAAAGCTATTCGGGGAGGGGGGAGAAGACTTAATAAAAAAAATTGTTATCGATAGAATAATCTTAGAGATTACCTTAAATCTAATTAAATAAATATTGTATACAACAATCTTTACCTTTTTCCCCTTGGTCTAGACTTTTTTCTTAGAAGACACAATTGTACATTACGCGTCTAGTGCGGAAAGTAGCATTTTGCATGCGAGTGTGAAGTTTGCACCCGAGTGACAGCGAGGGTATTAAAACCACACGAGCAAAGCAAAATGCAGTTTTCGCACGAGTTGCGTACCGTACTTTACAATTGTTGGATTTTAATAATAAATAATGAAAAAATATTTAATAAACTTCCTGTATGTAAGTTTGTATTTCTCTTTTGATAAAGATGACATTAATTCATTAGTTGTATTTTGTGCTGAATTAATTATTTCGGGAGGCGTATTATTCTCCTCATCTTCGTCATAATGACATAAATCAATAATTGTTTTTCACTAAAAACTCGATATAAAAAGTTACTTTAATTAAACAAACAGCAAATTAGAATGTAAACAAACTCGCTAATCGTGCGTTAAGGTGAAGAATTCCTCTTTTTCCGATCTAGGGCGGTAAAAAAGAGAAATTCTTCACCTCATTATGAACGCGCATGTGCAATGAATACAGCTACGAAAGGAATCACTTTCTGTGCATCTAAACAGAGATATAATGTATATATTTCGTATCAATCGTAGATAAAACTTTTAATTACCTATTTATTCCACTATTCTTAATTTATCCCCATAAAGCGTAAAACCAATTTATGAATAAAAAATTGATTATATAACATATATTCATATATATCTCTTCCAGGTCTGAAGAACATAGGAATAATTTATTTTACCTCTGCATTTTATATAATATACATAAAACTTTAGACTTTTTAGAGTGCAAACGTGAGACTTTTTGTTTGTTTTTCGGATACATACTCAAAAAACGAAAAAAATATCTTCCAAGCAAACAGTTTTGCCAGAATATTCTAAACACTAAACCATTTTATCGTTTTCATTTTTACATCGAAACCAAAGTGGAAAGAGATAATATTTTAAACATAAAATTATACAACTGGCACTATCGATTTATATATATTTAAAAATTATTCATCTAGATCATTTTATTTTTTTAAGTTATAAACTTTTAGTTGTGACTCACTTACGTGGCTTTACTTCTTAACACCACCATATATTTACCTGAAACAAAAATAATATTTCATTAGGAACATTTGTCTAAAATTGAAGTAAGTTCATAAAATAACAATTTAAAAACGTCCAAAATTAGATTGAATGTATACAGATATGTATAATTGAAATTTACATCAAATTTAATGAAACACTATTTGTCAAAAAGGGTAAACACAAAATATCAGGTAAATCCGATAAATATACTCATAATAGTGCAATGATATATTATATTATAACACTTATTTAAATTTCCTTTTTTTTTGTTCAAAATAATGGAACAAATTTCCTTATTAGTTACAGCGTCTGGAGCAAGGGAGTGAATCCGACAAAAAAAAGCGTCACGAAATCGACCTATGACGATAATTTGAGTGAAAGTTGACCGATTTAGTTGAAATTTGGTACAATCTCCATTTTACCAATGGCTAGAACGAGTTCATGGACAACAATTTCCGTCTAAGCGTTCGCGCGCAATTCTCGCGTAAATGTAAGCTTTAAATTTGAAATTGGAATTTAAGAACGGGAAAAATTCTATCTTCATCTATTTAATGAGACGAACAATTTTATAAATAATTTTTTTATTTTTAGTAAAACCAACACCGACAACACTGTGAAGTGTTAAAGATCGCTAACTTTATTAAAGCTGACCTAAACGTTTAAAATAGAGAAAACAACGTTTTTACCAATATGTTACGTTCTGACGTAACGATTTTAATAAAACTTCATACACATCGTCTGAAGTACAATTAGAAATTGTAACCGGAAACTCCTTGGTTTTCCGGTGAAATCCGAGTCACGAAGGGGTTGAAATCCGACGTTTTGCTTCCACTACTGGAAGCATCTTCAGGGGACAACAAGACATACAGTATGTTCTGTTGTTGCTTCAAGTAAGCATCACGATGCATCACACCCTTGAAGATGCTTCCAGTAGTGGAAGCGAAACGTCGGACTTCAACCCCTTCGTGACTCGGATTTCACCGGAAAACCAAGCTGTTTCCGGTTACAATTTCTAATTGTACTCTATACTCTTTAACCATCAACTCATCATGATTATCTTTTTTCTCAATATTCAATACATATTTATAGCAAGACGCTCGCTTCAATGATAAAAAAAAAATACTTTTCATATAATTTTGCCTTAATTCCTCTAAGTGCAATTAGTTACTTTTAATTTTGTCTCTTTTCTAACTCCACCATGTACAAGCATCGTGTACTTAGCAGTGTGATTTTATAATTTATATTTAATGAAAAGTGTGATTTTATAATTTATATTTAATGAAAAGTGTGATTTTATAATTTATATTTAATGAAAAGTGTGATTTTATAATTTATATTTAATGAAAAGTGTGATGTGTCCCGCGACATCACACGTATTTGTTTTAATAATAAATTTATTTTTTAAGGTTATATTTAATAATTTAAAGGCTAACAAATTGCCTTGTTTTAGTATGTTACATATATTTTTAAATTTAGCAATACCTATGTAGATTTTAAATTAGGAAAGTAATTTATTATACAATAAAGTAATCGGTTATACTCGAAAATGGTAGTGGTAGAAAAGGAAAGGAATAAAATATAAACAGTAGAAGAAATATGCCAGTACTGAGTAGTCTAGAGTACGGACGCGAAATAGAGGTTGGGCGTCAGCTGAATCAAGTGCGGAGACGAGAATACTTTGCCTGGGAACAGAGAGATATCGCTGCAAGTAAATCCCTGGCACAGAGCGCGCTTAGCTTATCTACCAGACATAGTTCAACAACTTGCCACCTTGCATTTTTTATTCAAATAAATGCTTCACCTTGTAAAGGAGAAGTCGGATTTTTAACCTTTTCCTTTATGAATTTTGTTATTCTTGAATTTAAAATTCTTTAACTTCGTTTAACAATGTAGTATGGATGGTTAAAACAAGTATCTTTTGTTTTCAAATAGTGATACAATTTTGTCCATCAGTGATAAAAAATTAACTAATGAATAGGGATTGAAAGCACTTGTTTGAATCTGTTTCAATTTCCATTTGGGATCCTTATTTTTATTCATTATTAAATATGCGCAGGAATTTGAAAACGATTGAAGACCAAACAGTGGGTTAATTACGATCCAAAATAAGAATTTCCTTAATAAGATCTTCACAGATACGGACAGACCTACAAACAGACACGAGACCGAAAATGTTATGTGTGCTTGTGCTAAAAAGGGTAAATATTATTATTAGAATAAACAAGTAAAGCGCGCTTCACGTAAGTGGGGACGTGAGGCGATAATCGCCGGTTTCTGTACGATTAAGTTAAAATTATTAAGTGTACAATTTTAATTGTTGCATATTCTTTTTCTACACTTCAAGACCTTTAAGTTGATGTATAGCATGTCATGGCGACTATACATTTTTTTTAGTCACCCGCCATCTTGTAAAGTGTGAAAACTCCAAAAAGTGTACAGTTGTCACAAATGCCGAGATGCACCTGTGTGCCGAATTTTATGTTCCTAGCTATAGTAGTTTATTAATTGAAACATGCCAACGGACACACAGACAGACAGCCGTTATATAAGGTTTCTTTTCGTACTGTGTACAGAAACCTAAAACTCTATGACAGTGTAAAACATCGTTATTATCTGAAGTAATATTTATTAAAGTTGAGTAAAATATAGAAATTAATAATAATAATAATTATAATATAGAAATTAATGAAAACCATCACTAATTTTCTTTTGCGTTATCAATGACTTTGCTACTTCGTACAGCTTTTTTTGCTACTTTGTACATCAGTGGCGTTTGGATTACCAATGTTCGGACTAACGAGGTTGTACTATAAATATATATGTATACATATTATATAGAAATCCCTTTAAATTTATTATAGATGATGATTAAAATAATATAAGAGAAACAATTTATTAAAATTCCAACTAGTTGTGCCTTTATACACAAAGGCAACCCCCCCGGGACAACCCCTGGAGGGGGGGGGGGTCTCCCTTTGGTAATAAGGGAGACGACTAGGTGGCCATCCCATGTCTCATGTCTGTAGATGTAAAAAAAGTAATGTATAGTTGATTAGGAAGAGCCGACGTCCTCTAGCCTGGTTTGTCAACAGCGATGTAATGCCGGTCAACACACACAACTCTGGCATTCCAAATCAATGTCCGTACACCACTCTAAAGTAGGCCATTTGTATGTTGAAACTGTAGAGGCAGGGGGGGGGGGGGATACAATCTGGCCGATGTTTACTACACCAGGCTCCTGGGAGAGTTTGCACCGTACTCCGGCACCTGCAGCTACGTTATCTCTAAAACCTTTTGTAAAGGCCGCAGAGAGAGAGAGTGGTGATCCGAGGAGAAATGTCACTGTGATTTGTGATTCTTCCGGAAACATCCTCCGTCCGAGTGATGATACGTAAATATCCATCATGCACAACTATAATATATATGCGCTTGGATTATGCATGCTTATCAACTTGTGCTCACCATATATCTTAATGGCATAGCGCTTTAAGCTTTAGCCAATGTGATAATAAATTACACTGTAAGTCTCTCTCTTAATTTTTTGTTCACAGCAACATAAAGTAACATTATCACTTATGAGATTTCATTATATCTGTCTATTGTATGTATTGTATACATATATTTTATTTAGTTTTAAATATTAATTGTTCCTTTCACAAATAATAGTTATTTTTGTATAAAATATCCTGTCCGTCAAACAATGTCATAACTTTCTACTAGCATAGTTACACTGAATATAATTACTAAAACAAACAATTAACACTAAGTAATTTATTATTAAAAAAAAAAGTCTGTTGATAAATTTAACTCCGAGAAAATGTGTGAATTAAAAGGTGCATTAGTTCTGTTGAGAGAGTGGTGTTATTTAGTAGACTGGAAAAATAAAAAGATGTTGCTACACCCCTTGTTTCGCTTATGTCTGTAACATTTAATATTAGAAGCTTTTTACATTGTACATGTATAACTTAGAGACGATTGAGTAAAAATTACTTTGCAGAAAATGAATTAATGCGCACATATTTATGATTCTGATTATTTTAATACCCGGTTGTTATTTATTCAATATTAATTATTTGGCTGTGCAGAGAATGTTGGGTTTTACTTTCTCATATGAAGAGAAAGTATTGTCACAGCGCGAAAATTCGAGTTTGATATTTTGATGGATTTAAACTTGTTGAGGTCTTCTGAGTCCAAAAAAATGGTTGTTTTTTTATAGTGTCAGTCCGTCTTCTGTGCAGACGCGTAACTATCAGGTGCTTAAACTACCAGGCCGATTTTGACAAATTCAGACGTACAAAATAAAAAACAAATTCTTGGCATAAAAAATTCAGTAAAATCATACCTCAAGGCAAAATCGAAAAAAATTATTTTAGCTCCCAATTTGGGGGCGCTACACCCCAAAAACTCGAACAAACGTGAAAAAAAATTATTTCTCGAAAACCGTTCCGACGATTTTGATTATAAAATCCTAAAATGTAGTCATACTTGCCAACCACGTTCTAGAATCTGATCATACATTTGATCCCAATAATTACTACTCACATGTAAAAATATATTTTACTTTTGTTTTAAGTCATAAAAGCTTGTAAGTAAATATATAGCGTAGTAGTCTTTCACTCACTAGTCGAAGCGAGTATGTAAATTAATATAAAACTGTGGTAAAAATATTGTTGTTACTTGTTATTATCCTGTCTAGTCATAATTATAAACCTATATCTTCAAAAGTACTCATCATATTTTATTGTAATTTGGATGGTTTGTCAAAAAAAAAAAAAAAAAAAAAAAAAAAAAAAAAAAAAAACAGATAGCACCAGATTAATTTCAACCGTCTATGCTCTTGCAATTATACATAAAATATTTAAAAGATTTATATTTTTTATAATTATTCAAAAAACTTACTTCGGTAAATTTTTCTACTCAATAATATACACTTTACTAGTACAATTATTATTGGAAGTTTATTTTTTTAAATAATAATCATACGTCTACATAAATACTTTTATTAAGTATAGTAATCAAAGTAAACATTTTCTAAAAATTATTTCTCATTTAGGCGTACGTATTAAAAAAAATCAAATAATTTTAAAGATTAAACTAATTAAAGTTCTTTTTCAGGCTTCTTATATAATAATGAATTTACTAGAATTTCATGTTAAAACAACATTTTGTTCTATTTTTGCTTTTAGTTATGTTCTCCTGTTGGTTGCATGTTTTGTGGTTGTTAAGTATGAAAGATATACAATTATAGTAGAGTTTGATTTTTTTTTACTTTTTACATTATTTTTTTTTTATTCTGATCTAGTCTAATATCAGATAATTTCATTATTGCGTTGTCGTATGATCGTCTTTCAGAAAAAAAAACATATTATTTTTGGTGTAATAATAGATCGCTGAAATGCAAAATAGTCTAAAGTGAAATTTTTAAATAAAATCCATCAATTTTGAAATTTATATATCTAGATGAGCATTGTAGAATTTTAGTGAAAATAATACAATATCTTTATTTTATATTAAATAATTGTGGAGAAAAAGACAAATCTGAATCTACATGGTGATTTGCACACAAAAAAAGGCTTTAATATACCAGTCAACATTATGTAGACACAATTAGAACATCACCTCCTACCAGAGAACATCATGCAGCCACAGTTTGAACATCACCTCCTTCAAGAGAACATTATGCTGATGTTCTGTGCATAATTTCGATGCACTGTCTGCATAATTTCCAATTAGATCATTACCTCCTACCAGAGAGCATTGTGCAGCGTCAGTTAGAACATCAACATTATGCATACACAATTAGAACATCACCTCCTACAAGTCAACATTATGCATACACAATTAGAACATCATCTCATACCAGAGAACATCATCTCCTACCAGAGGAACAAATCTACATTTACATTTAATACGGATATGTTTTTGGGCTGGGGACAGAAGGGATTTCCGTCACGCAAAAGACGACATGAAAATTAAAAAGTTAAGATGTAACAGGAGGTAGCATGGTTTTAACTTTAGTAATATATTTCGCCACCAGGACTGAAAACAAAAACATATAAATGATTCAATGTTTTTCCTTGAAGTGGAGACATTTTTTAGAAAAGGATGGTTACAAGATGCAGGTTTTAAAATTACTTTTGCCTATGCAAAATATTGTTGGAAATGCTTATAGAAATATGAAATAATCTAGTTATAACGTAAAATTAAACAATTTCATTGATAGTTTAATCGTATGACACATTAAAATCAATACAAGGATTGGAACCTTCGATCCTCCTAGCGATATGGTAAACTTCGAAAGCATGCTCTGGCGGGAAATCAAACGGTGATGGATTGCAACAAATCACCTTCCACTGATAAATCCAGTAAACCCACTGAAGAAATATAGCTATAGCATTTGCTGAACAGTCGTAGAAATGAAGGGTGACGGGTTCTTGCTGCAGTAAGTTGACTTGCTTCATGTGCAAGAGTTTCTGGAAGGACACTGTGTAAAGGAAGCTCTTCTCGGTAACGAATGTAAATCCGTCAGCTGATTCGATCCAGACCCACGAGTTGCGAGTTTTGTAATCCCATAGATTAGTGTAGGGAAGCATACATGTTGTTTCTATGTTGTCTTCGATTCTTCGTCGAGTCGCAACTCCGAAGAAATGGAGCTTGCCGCTCATCTGAGGATAATACATCTTTTACTCTTGTTTCTTTCTTCGCGGTGCTAGCAAAACCTGTCCTTCTATTCAAATTCTCTTGTCTCCTTTTTCTTTAAACAGATCTCTTTAAAATTGTTTGAATTTGTATTTTTTTCACTACAAACTCTTCAAAATATTATATAAATTTGTTTTTTGATATTATCTTTGACATGAATACACTATAATTTGTCCATTTATATAAAATAAAAATAACCGTAGAAACTGTCAAGGAAGAAGCGAAATTCATTAAGCAATATTTATAAAATAATAATCTTTTAAATCAAACCACCGTATGTAATTTAGGAATCTTAGGTAGCTTACTAAGCCCTTAGGCTATAGAAAGGTTCTTTGACGTTATTCTGACTCCTTCTCGGGTTCAATTTTCACCTGAATTCAGGTGATGTTGATTCACTTTTTGAGTCCTGTTTGATTTGGAGTAATATTTGACTTACTAACCTATTAAGTGACGAACTATCATCAACTTGATTTTTTTGTCTACTAACTAAGTTCGTACTGAGGATCACGAAAATCATATTGTCCACCAAAAAGGGCAGGACATGGCCGCTCTCCACCGGTTTGTTTTTTTTCAAATGGCTATTGCCAAGTTATGTCCCGCAAACGAACTTAGCCGACCACACATTCTTAAAAGTCACCAACGCATTTACTTATACACAAAATTCTAGCTTGATGTTAGTCAGACACATTTTTGCACGCCATCTCCTGGACTATTGGAGGGACCTTTTTTCCGGGTATTTAAACCCCTGTAACGTAAGTTAATTTTTTGTGATTTAAGATAACGTAAAGTCAGGAATTTTATATGGTTTATAAACAAATATGATTATCACCTTATTTGAAAATTATTTTAAAAATATTAATACCCCCCCCCCCCCCACCAAAAAAAAATTATATTAAAAAAGTTTTAAATATCGGCGAACGGGTTGCGGCAACACCACGAGTCTTCCATACGTCCGATAAAGCACCGTTTTAATATAGCATACCGCCTTATAAAAATTCATCTTGCAACGTAGTACAATATTTCCGATGGAAATATTCCAGAAGAACAAAGGTTGGAACGAAAGAAAATATTCACGTCGTCTGTTTTCGGAATTAATTTTGTCGCCGAGTGTTACTCGTCCGAGTTTTTTCCTTCTTAGTTCGAAATTAAGATAAAAAGCACGTTCACTGAATCCCACTTGAGATTTGTTACACATATCTAGTAGGACAAGACGGGGCTTTCTCCTCATACTATTGTTTACTCTTTAAAAAATAAGTTAAAAGCATCGTCGAGTTTAAAGCTGCCACACGCCGGCTTTACCCGCGGAGATTACAAGGATCCGGGTCCTTGTTAAAAGAAACCTGTTTTCCCAGGACGACTACTGATTAGTATTATCTCGAAAAACACTTTTTTAAAAAAAAAAGATCAAAAAAGAGAGGTGAGATCGTGCAAAATAAAGGAGAAAAGAAAAGCGCTGTAAATTTATAGGTGTTAAAACTCGGAGGAAAGTAAAGTTCTTTTGTGTTTGTTAGTCGAGATTAAGTCGAAAGAGCAGACGGCGTGTGTTGGTAAAGTAAAAGTGTGTAGTGAGCTCGCTACTAGTTTTTGTTTTCGAGTTAGTGTGTAAGGTGACGCGGATTTATCGTGCGAGCTGCTTTAAACTGTGTGGAGGAGGTGGAAGGGCTCGGATTTGAGAAGCGATTCCGAAGCTATTTATACAGAACCGATCCCTTGTGCTCTTCTCTCTCCTTCTCCCTTTGAATTTCGTTATCGGGGTCGAGCCGACCGATAGCCACCGTCAGTATATCCCGTCCCGACCCTGGCAAACCCTTCTTACCGTAGGGCTTTTCTATTAGAGCTCGGGCCGACCTGGGCGAGTCCTTCACGTAGGCTAATCCCAAGCCGTTCATATCGTGTGGGGATATTCCTCCTCCACACTATAACCCCGCCACGACATTAAGCCACTAAATTTATCACATTCGACAATGAGGAAAATTTTGCAAAATCTCGAAACTAGCCTGCAAAATACCTTGAAAACTAAATTTTATCTTGTTATTCGTATCAGTCTGCAATAGTACATTACGCGTCGAGTGCGGAAAGTAGCATTTTGCATGCGAGTGTGGAGTTTGCACCCGAGCGACAGCGAGGGTAGTAAAACCACACGAGCAATGCAAAATGCTACTCTCTCTTGATAAAGATGGCATTAATTCTTGAGTTGTATTTTTTGCCGAATTAATTATTTCTGGAGGAGTATTATTCTCTACATTTTTGTCAAAGCCACTTGATTCACTCATTGTTTTTCACTAAAAACTCGATATAAACAGTTACTTTAATAAAATAATAGCAAATTAGTTTTGTTAAATGTAAACAAACTCGCTAATCGTGCGTAAAGCTGAAGAATTCCTCTTCTTTACCGCGCTAGCGCGGTAAAGAAGAGGAATTCTTCAGAACTATGAGACGCTCATGCGCAATGAATACATATACGTAAAGAATCACTTTCTACGCATCTAAACAGAGATACAATGTTTATATTTCGTATCAATCGTAGATAAAATAAGTTACCCATTATACGTTATATTATAACTGCTCCATTACGAATGTAAAAAGTAAGATAGCCTTGTGCAGAAGAAAATTATTACAAAACATAAACATTAATAGTATTACAATTAATAATAATAATGGCTTTATTTATTAATACATAATTGAGACATAAATATACTTGAACGAAAAAAGCCTCTACTCCAGGGCTTATAAAGCAGTCAGGAGGGTTTCATTTATATGTCAAAATACTATATTATTTAGTTAATTGATTTATTCATTTTTCAATGCTGTTTTATTTTATTTTATTTTTTTTCCTTTTTAGGTTTCTGTACGAAGTAAAAAAAGAAACTTTATATTCTGTCTGTCTGTCTGTCCATTGGTGTCTGTCCGTTGGCTTTTTTCAGTTTATAAACTACTATTATAGCTAGGAACATGAAATTCGGTACACAGGTGCATCTCGGCATTTGAGACAAGTTTTTGGAGTTTTCACACTTAATATTTTCAAGATGGTGGCCAATATGGCGGGCGACTATAAAAAAGTTTTTAGTCACCATGACATGTTATACATCAATTTAAAGATCTTGAAGTGTAGAAAAAGAATATGCAACTATTAAAATTTTACATTTAATAATTTTAATTTAATCGTACAGAAACCGGCGATTATCGCCTCACGTATTCACGTGAAGCGCGCCTTACTTTTTTATCTTTATTTTTAGTTAAGTCTTAGTTAAATTTAAATTCCTTGGTGAGCGATGCCCTGCACCCACATATTTCTCTCAAGAAAGCGAATTGCGAGCACTCCTCCACAGTGTTGCACTCTAGCCTTTGGAAGATATTCCTCCTTGGAAAAGTGTCCTTTACCAAAGAAGGACACTCGATACTCTGCGATTACAGGACAGACAGCAATTTAGTGGAAGTTGTCTTCAACTGAACTTAAATTTTCAGAGAGAGCATCTATAAATCTTTGGTCTTCTCGTCCTTGACTAAAATTTACTTTTAGAAGCTGACCCCTGGCTTTAAACATCCAACCTGCAATAAAACTATCCTCTATTTTGCTAAGATACTTTAGTATTACAATTTATTAGATGGTTTTTAGAAGTGATACTTTATCTTACTATCAAAAACAAATTGCTTGCATACGAGTTTGCAAGACAGTGAGGCATTTTCATGTAACGCTTTTAGGTGTCGTTTTTTGGTAACGCTTTTCAAGTTTATGTGCCTAAGTAAAGACATAAAAATGTCAAAAAAAATTGAGCGTGCAGATTTTTGCGTTCGGGTATTAGGAATTAAATCGAACATAATATTGTGCACGAAGAAAGAAAGTACTTTTCTTCTTATCCAGTTTATTAAGAAGGTAGGGGAAGGCCCTACAGCATGGAGACTGGATTGCACACCTCCTATATATTTCTAACTCCCTGTTACATTTTTCTAAGCGTTACTTTTAGTAACACTTTTCGAGTTCATGTGCCATAGCCAAGACATGAAAATGTCAATACTAATGTTTACCTAGTTAGTGTGTTTTAGCTGGGTAGAAAAGTTATTCATTGTACACCTTCAAGTCACTATTAATAATATCCTTTTAACTTACGTTTACACTATCATATTCTCCTAATAAAAATTAGAGAATATTTAGAGATGTTGTGTAAAAGGATTAGGGGAAGTATAAAATGCCCTCTTGTTTAAAAGGGGTTTTTGTATTAGCTGCCTTGAATCCCTGATCGGATAATTTGTCGGGCGGGCTGTTGAAGCGGTTAAAAATGTCAATGTTGGTTTTTCTTTAAAAAGGACCGAGCACGCATTGACCGGACTATTAAAATTTAACGTGTACTACAAGCCACTCTCGGTTGAGATCGTAAAACTGTTGGTTTAGGATATTAAATTAGTAGAACATTAAACAGCTCACTTTATCTCCTCTAATCATCTAATCGACCGGGTTTTTTTCTTCTTTTTTATCACCTTTTTAACAGGACGACAGAGAAAGAAGTTAAGGAACGGAATAAACGACGTATTAAATATGAATCGGCAGTAAAAGTCCGAAGTAACCTTTAACAGTGTAAACACGAGGCGATACGACCATAAAAATACATTAGAGTGTAATCCAGTCGACTTTCTCCCAAGGTGGTGTTTTAACTCTCTCTATAGAGGTATAAAACCAAATCACCCCTTAAGCCGTTTAATTTTAGAAGAGGGCAAGATTGTTTTTAGTCAATCGCCGTAAATTGGATCGATATAACGAAGAAAGACTCAGAAGAAGGGGAGAGGTGGGAAGAGATAAGCAGCGTATCAGGTGCGATAATTCTACTTGTTTAAGGGTCTGTTTATAGGTTTTAAGTGTCGGATAGTGTCAGTGTTTATACAAGTAATAGTGTGAAATTGATTGTTTGGTTGTAGAGGGGGGGGGGTCTGTTTGATTATATTAATTGAGAGAGGAGTATGAACCAGGGCTGAGGCAATTTCCTTTAGGAAATGGTTGCTGGGTGGTGGTACCTCACTCCATCACTAATATCCTCAGTGTCTGACAGTACATCTAAACACAGACTCTCTCCTTGCATTCACTCCGTTCTCTTTAAACTAAATAAATTCCTTTCCTTAAATCTTCAACTAAAATTTAAATAGTCAAAAGAATAAAATATTTCTATAAAAGAACAAATATGACTTTACGCTTAGTGTTAAAATGAGTCAGAGAGTCCAATAGTAAAATTTCATTTGTAACGACTTAAGTGCATTACCAACGAAAAATTACCTAAATAATAAATAATTAGTCTACCTATAAATAATAAATAAAATACAAATTAATTCCTAGTTATTTGCATTTAAAATCATTTCTATTTTTTAAGAATAATTAAAATTTAATAAATAGGAACTTAAATCGCTTATTTAATTTTTTCGATCGCAAGGTTGATGTAGCGCATCTAGGCCATAGAAATGAAAAAACTGGCATATATAATTGAAGTCTTTTTTGTAGATTGATCAAGAATGCACCAATTATGGATACTTCTTCATTTCATAAGTTTTCCCTTAATACATTTTCCATATTGAGTCCTTTATTTTAAAACACAACTGTACACAGGTCAATTTTGCGAATCTTAGGCGTATGTATCTGTCGTAGATTAACTGGGCTTCGATGTAGCGTATCTGGTTTTTCGAAAGAGTTTGAAATGAAAAAGTATCCATAAATAATGCAATTTTTTATCAATATACAGGAAACACTTTAATTATATATATATATATGCATTATATTTATCAGTTTTTCCATTTCTATACGTGATGCCCCAGATACGTTACATCAACCGATCGAAATTAATAATGATAATTATAATAATAACAATATTTATTTCTACCAAAATAAAAATAAAAAATCTCCTAGATTACAAATTAATGAACCAGAATAATGGTGTTACTTTTACCTAGACCTAGAGAGAGTACCCTGTCTCTACAAATTTAATATGATGTAATTAATATTGCAATTTTAAACATTCAATATCGATGATTTGTTTGTATATACATTTAATCATATAAAATATAGACAAAACGTGTCTGTTTTGGAACGAAGTTCCTTATGGCTCGTTATAATAAGTGGCTCGTTATATGGTTCGTCTGTAACCCAGGAGTGAATCCTAAAAAAACGACCGTCACAAAACAGACCGTCACGAAATCGACTGATGACGATAATTTGAGTAAAAGATGACCAATTTAGTTGAAATTTAGCACACAAGTTCATTTTACTATTGTCCAGGACTAGTTCGTTAATTGGACAACGTTATCCACCCAACCGTTCGCGCGCAAAGATCACTTAAACGTAAGCTTCAAATGTAAATTTGGAATTTTAGGACGGGAAATTTCGGTCATGGACACCTTAGCGTGGCCCGCTCTTAGACGTCCGTTTTAGAGGCTTTTTCGGGGGCGTGTATCATTTTTCCTATTCACTTTAAAAAAAAACAAAAAAATATTTTTTCCCTTTACGCAAGGCCTACAAAAAAGGTCCTTTGCGTCGGACCGCTGCGGTCGACCGTATTCGAGTTATGCGGAAAAAACTGTTTCTTTTCCCCCGAAAAACCGCATTTTTTTTTTTTTCGCATAACTCGAATACGGTCGACCGCAGCGGTCCGACGCAAAGGACCTTTTTTGTAGGCCTTGCGTAAAGGGAAAAAATAGTTTTGTGTAAAAATAGTTCGTGTCGCGGATTTAACCGGAAAACCAAGCTGTTTATTGCGAGTTTACTCGCGGATGCCTGCGTACCAAGTTTTCTCATAAACATAAGACCGACGCAGAATAATACGAAAGCACCTTTTTCAACTGATCTATAGAAAAAGACTTTCTTCTCTATGAAAGCTCGGCTAATTTATATTTGGAAATAAAAATGACGCTCAGGTGTTCACTTATTATGTCTATAAATATAACAAGTAAAGAGAGAAAATCTTTTAGAAGGCGTTGTGTATGTAGAAATATGTTCGAACTGTTGTACGTCGAGAATAGGAAGAAGTTTAAATTAGTTTAGATGTTGCAAGTAATTTTAATTTATTTATATTTCCTAACCCAAATATCAAAATCTGTCTCGGATTAATAAAAGAGGAAAAATAATTGTTTTAGAATCAACAGGTTAGAGAGCCGTCCCTTTTCTATTTTCGTATAAGTCTTTTTCTTTTCGATATTTCTAAAAAGAAAAGGGTCGATAAATACGATTAATATTCTGCAGTCGTGCAATATTTCCGGAGTTAATTCACGGACCTTTTCTTTCGAATTAAAATGTTCCTTTTAAAATTAGTAGCCCTTTTTGTTTTTCAAATTAAAATACGGGATCAATCTCGGGGAACGAAAGGGGTTCCATGTAGTGCTAATTTATAAGGGAAGGGGGACTTTTGTTATTTAGCGGGTCGAAAGCAGTGGGTTCGCTAAAGTGGTCGTTTCATAAACTCTACGGAGAAGGGGTTATTAATTAATTTCCGAAATGAAATATTTTTTTAAAAGCACTGTAATAAAGAAAGAAAAGGTCCTTGAGATATTCAAATAAGTTGTGTGGAAACCTTGCCGGCTCTATTTTGAAAATTTACCGCTTTAAATTTACCTCTCCCTCGATCCCCTTTCTGGGTTTCACATTAATAGAGTTTTGCTTACGTTACATTTATATGGAAATACCCTTTAGGAGTTTATAGATTGCCAAGTCTATATATTCTTCAGAATATTATCCCTCCTTTTTACCCTCGGCAAATTTTGTAAAGGCCTGTACACATTATAACGTGTACACTGCACGTCCCCTTCTCTTTGTTTAGAAGTCTTCTCTTTCTCCGCGGTCTCGACTTATCTGCAAGTGATTCAGGCGCTTCAGGGTAAACTTGACGAAGTAAGATACGCTAACCCCCGAGGCTTTCATCACTTAAAAAAACCACGCTCGAGATGGAAACCGGTTTGTTCGAGAAGCTCTTATTATTATATCGTTCTAGTTATGAGTTTTTTAAAACAAACATTTGATAAACTCTCTCTAAAGCATAAATCAAACTTTAACATTCGGGCCAAGCATATCCCGACCATATTCAAGGCAATTGTTTAGAGAATTTTTCTCTTCTATGAAGCTTAAGTTAAGCAAGTTGACCACTGTCGTCGTAAAATGGATAAACTCAAAGGCGACATCGAATTGTACTGACTAACTTGATGTTTTTAATCATCGTTTATATAATTGTGTAGTGTCCCGACGACGACGTACCTCGAAATGATTTGTTATTGCTAAGCTGAGGCAACCACATTTATTCCAATAAAAATAAATATCCGTTTTGATTTGTCGGTCTTCAAATAGATAGAACTTATCTAAATAGGCATCTAAATTAATTTACATAATTTTACTTTTTTTTTATAAAAAGTAAATATAAAATTAAGCCCGTTGTCACGGGCTTAACATTTCCTTAACGATATTCCTACAAACTTTAATTTAGCTTTACAATTGCGAGTCAAGTCGGCTCTGTACGTTAGTTGTGTGTTTAAAAATAAACAATATTCAACTTAAATGACAAATATTTGTTTCTCCCACATCTAATGTTGTTCGATTTAAATTTAAGATAAAAACTTGTTTATTTTTTTGTCTTAATACAATTTGAGCATTTTATTGTTTATGTAAGGTCATACTTATTGCAAACTTACTGAAACTTTCTGATCTCTTGCTCTCGTAACAAATGAGAATACGTAAATGGACTTTTTCCCCTCTTATGATATTATTGAGCCCCGATCATTACTAGAGTGTCAAGGTGCTTGTTGAATACAGCTAGACAATGCGGCAATGTTATTTCTAGCTTCGGTTGTGTTTCTGAGCTGATATCATCCCAACTGGTGTTAATTTACCTCTAGGAAAATAAATAGGTTTCGATAAATCGAACAACCCTGTCTCATATCGATACTAACACTTCATTTTAAACTCATAATTCGATTTTATCGATTTATTTATAAAAGTATTTAAAAAGTTGTCGAGGTTGTTTACATTTTGTTTTCCAATTAAAATAAAAAAAAATCTGATTAGTTTTCATTATCTCAGAATCAATTTTTCCTGGGAAAACGACCTTTATCGTTAGATTCGAATTTAAATGGCCTGCATTTTAGAATGTTGCTACCGAGCTTACCGAAGATAACGAAAGCTATTTGATCGTTCTGAACAACGAACATTTTTGTTCCGAATTCAAATATTCCCGACAGAAATCCGTTTCAGACAACAGGAAACAGCTTCCATTCCGCATTCGTCAGTCTGTTTTTCTCTCAATTTTTGCGAACCAATATATCTTAAAAACTACATTCGCTATTTGTAAGGTATTTGGATGGTACTGGTAGTGGCGAATACGATTCACATGTTGTTGGAACTTAGAAATCAGGCCACATTGGGCCCATTTTACTAACCCGTGGTGGAGAGTTGCAGCCGCACTTCCCACATCATACCTGTACTGTACAATGGCACCACGAAGCGGGTAGCTATTTAAATCAGAGCATCATGGCGAGGGATCGAACCCACGACGTTGATTTGCCTCGACTAATTGATAGCCGGGCTGCCTTGAGTCACTCGGCCATGCTAACTCCCTCTTATTTGGGTGGCAAGTCTAACGTAGCCCTCAGATGTCCACTAACGTTTAAGACATTTCCCTAAGGCATTTCTCGATTTCACTTTGGGGAACGATTTTTCCAAAAATGTAAAATTTCATTGGAATCGGCCCGCAGAAGTTTAGACTTCAAGCGTCTGCGCAGACCACAGACTCATCTTTAAAAAATCACTTCTTTGGACGAGGGGGCCTCAAATAGTTTAAGTCCGTAAAACTGTCAACATTTAATTGTCGCACCATCACAATACTTTCAATTTTATACTGGTTGAATTCTAAACATGCTGCACAAATTTATGGGTTATTCCGTGCACTATTTAAGAATAATTATACCTTTGAGGATATTGCTTCCGAGCTTACCGAAGGTAACGGAAGCTGTGATCGTTCTGAAGAACGAAAAAATGTTACCCATTTTATATATATATATATATATATATATATATATATATATATATATATATATATATATATATATATATATATATATATATATATATATATATATATATATATATATTATAAATATATGTTGTCCCCTTATTTATGAATATTTATAATCTCTTTTGTGTACAAAGGGGTAAAAAAAAAAAAAAAATAATAATAATAATTAGGTCTCGGATTTCAAAAATTCCAAGACAGAAATCCGTTTCAGACATCAGGGAACATTTTTGGTTCCGTTTCTGTCTGTCGGTCTGTCGTTCAATTTTTGCGAACCAACATATCTTAAAAACTACGTTCAATTTTAATGAAATTTGGGTGGTTGGTCATAATTAGCCCATTGTTTGTCCCATATAAGTTTCAACCTTCTGCGCCTATTTGTTTCTCTTCCACATGCGCACAAACATACATTTATTTACACCTATAGCTTCAAAAGTACTTATCTGATTTGAATGAAACTTAATGAAATTTAATGAAAGTATTCCGCAGATACCCCATATTAATTTCAACCGTGTACGCTCTTTAACTTTTGCTAAATTGATGCTTTAATTCGTGTAAAAAATCTGAACAATTTTGACAGATTAAAAAAAAAAACGGGGGAAGCAATTAAACCAATTTGACAATAATGACTTGTAAAAGCATAAAATCAATATAGTACGTGGATATAGGAGGAAGCTAAGTGCCCCACCAATTGGCAGTCTATTTCTAAAATGTATATTTCGAGGATACAGGACTTGATTTGATGTCTTATTGAACCGGTATTTCTACCGGCAAGACTTACCGGCGAGGAATTACTACCTGGATTTCTAGAGAATGAACCAATAGCAACGAGGATTGTAATTTGGTTGATGCAGCATGCTGCAGCAGCACATTTTATTTTGGTTATTCATGATCATGAGCAGATCATGAAGATGGCTGGATTGGTCGAGCTGGACCTCACTCATCGCCACCTTGTATATATACCCAGTCTTATATTCCTTGGATTTTTTTCTATGAGGCCATTTGAAGTCATTACTGTATAGTACTGCAGTATAAAATGTAGAGGATGAGAAATCTGATAATAGAAGGGTGTAATACAATAAGAAACACCCTAAAATGTTAGAGAGAGTTTGGCAGACAATAAGAAAATTACGGATGCAAGCATTAGAGCTAGGGATGTAATTTTCAGCAGTATCTTAAATTAAGAGTCTCAAAAGTAATAAATATTGTTTTATTTTAAAAAATCTAGCACTAAAATAGTTCAAGGAATAACCCCTCTTAATTTGTACCCCATGTTTAGTATCCAATATACCTTCTATACAAAGTATATAAGAAATCATCGAAGTAAAAATATTTGTAGGCCACACCCTGAGGAAAAGGTTCTTACTCTGTACATTCCTTTCTCACTATTAATTTCAGTTTAAAATGCTGCATTTTCCAACGAAGAATATTTGCTTTGCTACTTATGTACTTATACAGAATTATTATATAAAAAATAACTTATACTCGCAATACGAACCAGTGTATCAAAGAAATGTAATTTTCAATAACTATCTTTAAAAGTGTTTTTTTAATCTAAATAAATACGATTTATATTATGTAATAAATTTATTTACTCTAAATCAAAATACAGATAGAGATTTTTTTTCAACTTAAATTTAAAAGGATATATTTATCTATCGTATCCTTAAAAGGATATAATTTAAGGAGGAGGAATCTTAAAGACATCTGGATCTGGTATTTTTTTTCTTTAAATGTGAGATAGAAAGTGATATTTCATTGAATTAAGTCTACTTAAAGGCATTCATTCGTGGTTTACACAGATGAAATATGAATGTGGAAAAGCGCAATCAGCGAGAAAAGTCGGTGAATACTCGCATCGCAGGTCTTTATATAAATAGGGCTTTCGTTGTGTCGAGCTTCCATTCAAACAGGCCCCCCGGGGAGGGGGACCGTAATTTATTTTTGCGCGGGAAAGGAAAATTAAAGGGGACGAGTTAAAAGGATCCTCCCTGTTTTCCCCGCCAGAAAACCTCCATTTTTAATGACGTCTTGTCGTCCGTAGTTTTTTGGATAAACGGAATTCACTAAATTGATTTTGTCGATGCCTCTTTAAGGAGACGGAACAACCTTAAAAGGGAGGGGTTTTTCCGGACGACATAACAACCCTACCTTGGGCGGGTTCTCTCAGACGAAATCTAGTCATGACTCGTTAGAAAAGGTACTTGAACCATCAAAAGTAAATTCTCCAAACCCTTCGACGACAAGAGATAAGAAAAAAATATTAATTCAACCTTGTTTTTAATCCACAACTTTTCACATTTTTTTTTTTGTTTATTTCTACGGATCTTTCTTTAAGTTTAGTATAAACCCGTTTAGGTTGTTGACCCTTTTTTAGGTTTAGTACAGGTTCACTAGACTTTTTTACTTGCTTAAGATTATCGAACCGTTTAATATAAAAACCTTTTCGAGTAGTCTTGTCTCCATAACATCTTTGAACTCAAAATACATATTTTTTCAACTTTAAGCAGAGCAGATATATGATTTATCCTGGTTCTGAAAAAACACGATTATATTAAACAATATTTTCTTTCTCAAGGCATTATTGACGGTTTCTATATTAAAACTTATTGCGGATTCCAAAGCGGAATGACGACAAACTGATAGTTTTAGTGTCTGGTCTAAGGGAGGGGTCTATAAGAGTTACATTTTTGCGTTAACACTCCCTAATTTCCCCTTGAAAACATAATATTAAACCTAAATTTTTATAACAAAGTACAATAACTTTTGTAATAATATATTTTTAAACATATTTATACATATTTATATTTTTTATTTTTTTTTAAAATACAGAAATGGTATTTCTAAAAATATTCAATTACTCATGTATATTATAATTTAAACAGTAAAATGATAAGAGCTCAATAATCTTTCCCCAATAAATTCATTCATTCATTTAAAAGCCGATACAACTCAAAAGAACTTTACGACATTAACCTAATTTTAAGAAATTTACAATAATTCAACTTAATAAGGCTTTTGATTAACCTTTCTCAATTATTGTCGGAAAGTCTGCAGACTGTTTTGTCAGACAGTCTGCAGACTGTTTTGTCAGACAGTCTGCAGACTGTTTTGTCAGACAGTCTGCAGACTGTTTTGTCAGACGGTCTGCAGACTGTTTTGTCAGACAGTATGCAGACTGTTTTGTCGGACAGTCTGCAGACTGTTTTGTCAGACAGTATGCAGACTGTTTTGTCGGACAGTCTGCAGACTGTTTTGTCAGACAGTATGCAGACTGTTTTGTCAGACAGTATGCAGACTGTTTTGTCTCCAACGTGCGCCTAGCAGTGGTGTAAATATGGACCCGCACGGGCCCACACTGTGGGCGGGCCCCCGGTGCCAAGGGACCCCCAAATCCAATGTACCAATGTCGATAGGGTCCCCCTTTATAGCATATAAAATCTAACTACCTTGGAATCATACTTCTATACCCTTGTCAGGGGGCCCCATTCAGTTCTGAACGCAAATTCTTTTTTCGAGAGGCCCCCAATGACTTGCTACGCCACTGGCGCCTAGCCTAACCTTAACAGATATTAATTAAAGAGTTAATTAAACTATTTGAAATTCTGACTAATTGCATGCTAAGGCTCTTATTATACAATGTATTTTCTTTTTCTTAAACATTTTAAAAAGATTTTAAAAAAAAAAAAACTGTCCTTAATCAAGTCTTTTTTAGAATTAGTTTTTATTTCTCTAGACTCCCCTCTGATTAATCTAAATGAAAACGAATTACATTTCTCTAGCTCCCAACTTCTTATTAATTCAGCCGAAACATTTAGAAAAGCAACCTATTTATTTTCGTGTTTACTTCATTGTGGTAGTATAATATTTTGTATTCTGGTTGTGGAATAATATTGGTTCGTTGTAGTATGTAAAAAAAAAAATGGTATACAGTTGCGAAATTTCTGGTACCTTATAATACTGTTAATATTTATTAATAGTTATTTGTTTTTTATTAAAAAATATGAGTTCATTCGTATAAATTGTGGGTTTTTGAACCTTTTATATTCTACACAGTTGTCTGCTAGGGCAGACAATCATAAAAGTTGAGGGGTGCAACCCTGTGTATGTGAAAATCGCATACACAGGGTATGCGAGGGGGGATAACAAAAAAGACTCGATTTGTCCTGATAAAAGACTGTCTGTGACAAATATTCGAGGGGACTTTAGTTTTGCATGGATCGTTTGGGACACATGAGAAAAGCTTAACTCAAACTTTGCTGGACCGTCCAGAAGGCGAAAGTACGGGGTACAATTTCAAAATAATTCATACCTTTCTAATTGGTGTGGCACATAGCTTCCTCGCATCCTATCCACGCACTTTTTTGATTTTACAAGCCATTATTGTCTAATTGGTTTAATTGTTTCCCCCGATTTTTTAATCTGTCAAAATTGTTCAGATTTTTTACACGAATTAAAATATCAATTTAGCAAAAGTTAAAGAGCGTACATGGTTGAAATTAATCTGGGGCTATCTACGGGTTACTTTCGATACACTATAACAGTTTCATTCAAATCAGATAACTATTTTTGAAGCTATAGGTGTAAATAAATGTATGTTTGTGCGCATGTGGAAGAAAAACAAATAGGTGCAGAGGGTTGACACTTATATGGGACCAACAATGGGATTCTCATGACCAACCACCCAAATTTCATTAAAATTGGACGTGTAGTTTTTAAGATAGGTTGGTTCGCAAAATTGAACGACAGACCGAGCGACAGACCGACACGGAACCAAAAATGTTTCCTGATGTCTGAAACGGATTTCTGTCTTGGAATTTTTGAAATCGGAGACCTAAATTTATTTCGTTCTTCGGAACGATCACATGGCTTCCGTTACCTTCGGCAAGCAAATGTTCCCTGATGTCTGAAACGGATTTCTGTCTTGGAATTTTTGAAATCGGAGACCTAAAAGTTTTTTGATCACATAGCTTCCGTTACCTTCGGTAAGCTCGGAAGCAAAATTAGAAAATTACTATTTCTGATCCAATATGAATGAAAATCAATATACAGGAACACGATTATAAAATAATTTGTGTAAATTTAGTACTTTGGTTAAAAACGGTCTTCTCGAAAATTAATCAGCGGACAATCAGTCGATTTATTACAAGTTATAATCATATATTTTTTTAGGGTTTCGAGGTCATCCTAGAAACCCTTACGTCCGTCTGTCTGTCCATCCGACTGTCTGTCGCATCTTGTATCATATCTCCCGACCTATTGTAGCTAGAGATTTGAAATATGGTATACAAGTTCAACTTTTTTGCCCAAAAACAGAAAACATGATGCGAACATCACAACTCAAAATGTCTTTGATCAGCGAGCAATTGCGAGCTAATAGTAAGATTTTTTTTTTTTTTTTTTTGTAATTTTTAAGTGGGGGTAAAGGCATTTGAAATGTAGATTACAAATATAAATATATTACAAATATCGCATTTTCAAAATGGCGGCTATTTTACCCACGAAACGATTAAAGCAAAACGCAAAATAAAAATGTCCCCCAGCTACCCCGTAAGGAAAGGCCCTAAGAATGACGTAAAAATACATAAATATACTTCTCTGTGGACCACAGATATTTCCGAGAGTTCATATAAAAAGTCAAATTTTTGAAATTTTAGGTGACCGTAGGGTGACCAAAAATTTTTTTTTTTGAAAATTTTGAGTGGGGTATCATAATAAAGGTATTGAAATGTAGATTACAAATATAAATAGCATTTTCAAAATGGTGGCTATATTTCCCCCCCCCCCCCAAAAAAAAAAAAAAAAACAAATAAGTGCATACCTATGATGCTAAAGAATAATATGCACACCTTGTTCCTCCAAAGAACAACTTTTTTCACATATTTTTTATGTAAGAAAAATAAAATTGTAGGAAATTTTACGACTGAAGAAACCCTTTTAGTTGCTTAGTGGCAAGTACTTGACGGGGTTTTTATCTTAATCATACTGCTGCATTAATATAAAAATTCCGGGTTAAAAAGCGATAAAACTCTTTTTGGGGCACTTAAGCGGCACCTACTTGTTGAAGTACTCAATTACATAAATTGTAAAGAACAACCCACCCTACATTTTTGTCAACAACAATTTTTCTCTACCACTTACCACTTGCTAGATAAAAGAAATGAAACAAAGATGAGCCCCCCCCCCAAACACCTTCAAGACGGTCCCGTTTACAGACAGCCTTTTATTACGACAGATTGACTGTACTAATGCTAATACTAATATTTTTAATGTACTCTTAAAGAGGTTTCCAACGGCAGTATTGTGAAGGGTGTATACTATTTTGACTTTTGTACCCCGTACCCCTGTGTACCAATTTGGATCATTTCAGATTTATACCTTCCTGTGGTTGGTCACTATGACCGTGCCGAATTTTCTGAGGATCTGATTCAGCGGAGCTGTTCAGCCATTCAGAAGGAGTATGTGTCCAACCAAATGCAAAGTGTAGTACAGCTAAATAACCTACCAAATACCCCGTACTTCTACCTTCCGAATAGTCCCGCAAAGTTTTAGTTAAGCTTTACTCATGTGTCCTTAGCGATTCGTGCAAAAAGAAGTCCCCCTCAAATTTTTGTAGCACAAATTTAGATTTAATGAACTATTTATTTTTTCATGGGTTTTTTCTTTAAAAATAATTAATTCTGAACTAATTTGATTGCTTTTTAATTCTGTGTTTTTGCCTTTTCCTTACTTTTAAAGAAAAAGTATTGTTTTCACCCAAAAATATGAAATTAAGATATCAACGGAATTATCCGTGTTACATGAAGACCATTTGAGTGATTTCTAGATGGATTTCTGCCTCACTGTTTGTGTGTCTGTCTGTCTCTCGCATAATCCCGCAGATTTTAAGCTAGAGAACTGAAACTTAAATAAATTTGTGAAGCCATTAACCCATAGCATATTCCGATTGCGCTGAAATTCACATCGAACGATTTTTGAAATCTTATTAGGTATAAGAAAACTCGTGAGGCGTTGATTGAATATTTGGTGTTTTTTTATTGGCTATTTGTCGTGGATAGTAATTAAACGAATGATTGGTTGCCATAATAAATATCCTCTTTACTGGGATTCACAGGCTACTTTATTCTTACTAATGGCAATTTTATGCATACTAATGGAATGTTGTATATTATATTTCCTATGAAGGCGTTGAAAACAATACTATTAAGGTTTTTCATTTTATCTTTTTACCTACATGATAATAGGAAACCCAGCCACTGATTCTAAGCATGAGTCTCGGGGTGAAGGCTAGTTTAAAATATAATTTAAATAAAGGATATTATTGATTAACTATTTTCTCTCTTTTCTGAAATTATTTAAATTTTAAATTAAGCTCTAGAGTCGTTGTAGAGGTAAATGGTAATTCTAAATTAAGATAAATATCTCGAGCCGTACTCTCTACATTCTGTGAATTGTGTTCTATTTGAGACAATATGGAGGGGATAATGGTGCTATATTGTGAGTTTTCAGTGCGGGTTTAAATGCATTTGAGAGGTATTTAAATGTAGAATTCTGTGTTGTAAATGTTGCTCTTTGTACAAGTACAAGGGTGGCTATGTATACCTGTATTGTGTTGATGTAGCCCATACCTACAAGCAGGAGGTCCATGATGAGAACACATAACTCTACCACCATGTCTCTCTAAAGCCTCTCCTTTATCTATAAATCCAACACAGCTCTGTCCACTACCTCACTACACACCTCGCTACGCACTTCCCTACGCACCTCGCTACGCAACTCACTACACACCTCCAGTGGTGGATTTAGCATCAAGTTTGGGTGGGGGTCACTACCGGGGGGGGGGGGGGGGTGTCATGGCATACAGGGGCGCGAGAGGGAGTTCTCAGAGTTTTATTTTTTTTAATGTCACCATCTTAAAAACACGTTTTTACGGATTTCTAAGCCTAAAATTTTTCATTTTTATAATGTTACAACACACAAATGGAACAATTTTAAGAAATTTAAAAAAATCTAAGACATTTAAGAATGGGGAATAGATTACTGCCTGGGAATTTGAAATTTAAAAGAATTTTATATCATAATGAAAATAATTTATTAGTAAAGGATTACTTACATCTTAGGGACTTACTAAATAAGTTATTAAATATTGGTACTATGTTGGGGGTGCTCATTTGGGCGTATCAGTGTCGTGTAAGAAAATAATATATAATTAATAAACACATTATCAAATTTATTAAATTATGAGAGGGGGAAAATCAAGAAAAGAATTACATACTATACATTAGTTTAATTTAGAAGGGGTGGCCGAGCTATTGCAGCCCTCAGACGAATGTGGGCCCTAGGAAAATGTTATGGAATTTTAAGAAAAAATTTGCATTTTTCATATAAAATTTTGATTTTTATATAAATTTATAAAGTAGGTTTGGCTACTTAATAGCCATTTCAGATTCTAAAGTAGTTGTGCACTGTTCACAGTAACATGGTATCAAAGTGCCACACAATGAATAATCAATTATTAATAATAAAATATATGTAGAAAAATAAAATAAGGTTGGATATTTTAAACAGTTTTTAGGTTTAATTCTACATTATACCTCAAACATTGGGGGGACACGTCCCCCAAGGCGATGACGCCCGTGATATTCCGTACTTTCTTCCCAAAATACAAATACAGATATCTTACTGAGTAGTTAGTGCAAAATGAAGACAAATATTATATTATATTTAATTTTTAAATGTGTAAAAATCAATTAACACAAACCCTTGCCAACGCTTCTTTGTAGCAAAAAGAAAATTTGAGGGGGGGTCATGACCCCTGTGACCCCCCTCTAAATCCGCCATTGCACACCTCGCTTCGCACTTATCTTCCGATAATTACGTCACGAAATCTACCGATGACGATCGATAACTTGAGTAAAAAATTACCGAGTTAGTTGAAATTTAGTACACATGTTCATTTTACCAATACCCAGGCTGAATTTGTTGGACAACGTTATCCGCCCAAGCGTTCACGCGCAACGCTCGCGTAAACGCTTTAAATTTAAAATTGGAATTTTATACCGAGAAAAAATTCTAACTTCATCAATTTAATGAGACAAACAACTTTTTTAAATATTTTTTTTAAGTAAGACAAACACCGACACTGCTATGAAGTGATAAAGATCGCTAAATTTATTAAAGCGGTCCTAAACGTTTAAAATAAAGAAAACAACCGATATCTTACGCTCTAACGTAACGATTTTAATAAAACTTCTAACACATAGTCTAAAGTACAATTGAAACAGGCATGTAAAATTTCAACCTGATACAAGCAGAAGTTGTTTGGTGTTGGTGATTCATATTTTATATTATAATATTTTAATTGGAGTAATACGCGGGTGGAGTCTGATGGGACAGTTCTTTTTCTTCTCTACAACCATCTGCTTGTATAAGTACTCCGCCATGTATAAGTAGTTAGCATCGTATACTGAACACAATGATTTTATAATTTATATTTAATGAAAATCGTAAGGAACTTCGTTCCTACCGGGTGTCCCGCGACACCACATGTTTTTTTTGTTTTTTTTTTTTTGGTTTATAGTATTCAGGATCTAAAGCGTTATGGAGTTCATCATTAAATGTAGAAGCAAACGTTTCTCCACGTAAAATATTTATTTAAATTTCAAAGCAGCTTTCGGCCTTTCTAAGGCCATCTTCAGTGCCGAAAGAGTTGGAAAGGTAAATTAACTAGAAAAGCTCATAGGGTTGGGTGAGTCATGCGAAGCCAGACACTGCCACTAGACCTTGTCTTCCAACTTTTTCGGCACTGAAGATGGCGTTATAAAGGCCGAAAGCTGCTTTGAATTTGAAATAAATATTTTACGTGGAGAGACGTAAAATAAAGATGTTAATACAGATATAAATAGAGATGTTGGATATCAACTTGATGTGAGTATTTCATAAAGAGGAGTAAAACAAGACCGAATTCTTTCTTTCCGACCAAATATTTGCAAAATTTCAAATCCGGCTCTAAAACAAAGATAAATCAAGGTAGTGCAGTTAGGCTGTGGGATAGGAAATCATTACAAATAGGAGACAAGGAGAAGCCCTTGGGATATATATAGCTGGTCTTATAGAAGTATCCTTGCTCAGGGCTCAGAGAGAGCCTCTAGAGAGAGGCTATAGAGAGGTTACCAGACACGTCCTAACCTTGCGGCTTTACAATACATCCATATATTGAGCATGAAGAGGATCTAACTCTGATATCTTTAGTAAGGTATCTATCCACCTAGCCAAGGACAACATTACTATGTAATCGGGCCGTATCCTACAAAAACACATCTCTCTCGCTTTATACCCTTTTACCCTTGTATTTTCAACCTCCGGTTACCTTCACCATTAGCATAGTTGTAAAAAAGTAACTGAAAACCACTCACAAGTTAGACTCGTAAAATAATAAAATATTGTATTTTACACCTTTTAAACTTGGCCGGTTTCGCTATTTTCAGCCAGGTGAAAAGTGACATTTTTATTCCGAGAATCCTAATTGAAAAAGATGTGATGTTAAATTTGACGATACGACTTTTCTCGAAAAAAGACAACGTTACTATGGCTACACCGAATAAGACTAAACTGAGGATACGCAATTCAAATATATTTATTACTATAAAAATAAAAATAGACTGCCAACTAGTGTGGCATAGAACTTCCTCACATCCTATCACGTGCTTTTTCTAGCCATTATTGTATATCTTGTTTAATTTTTGCCCCGTCATTTTAATCTGTCAACATTGTTATGATTTTTGCATGAATTAAAGTATTAATTCAGCAAAAGTTAAAGAGCGCAGACGGTTCTAATTAATCTGGGGCTATCTTTGGGTTACATTCAATGAACTATAAAAGTTTCATACAAATTAGATAAGTACTTTTGAAGCTATAGGCGTAAATACATGTATAATTGTGCGCATGTGGAAGAGAAACAAATAGTCGCAGAAGGTTGAAACCTATATGGGACTAACAATGGGCTAATCATGACCTATCATCCAAATTTCAATAAAATCGGGCGTGTAGCTTTTAAGATCTGTTGGTTCGCAAAAATAGAGTGACAGACCGACGACACGGAACCAAAAATGTTCCCTGATGTCTGAAACGGATTTCTGTCTTGGAATTTTTGAAATCGGAAACATAAAATATTTTCGTTCTTCAGAACGATTAAACTGATTCCGTTACCTTCGGTAAGCTCGGAAGCAAAAGTTGTACGGTATAAAAGTCGGTCTGGAGACGGCTAGTAATATAAGAACTGATATGAGTTGATCAAATTAACGAATCTTAAACTATCTTTGTTTACGAGCTAATTTTGTTCGATTTCGCAGGGAAACCGAATAAGCTTTTTACAATACTGTTGAGTTTAAGTCGGTATGAATCGGCTTCATTTCTAACAAGTTTATCATTGTACTTTGCAGAAAGTAGATTATTTCTACTTAAATTTGTGAAACTTATACTCGTAGGCTATAATTACCGAAGAGAAAGTGGTGACCTATCAAGTCAATAATGTCAATATGTTAATGTTAAGTAAATTAACATCAACTTGAATTTTGGTCTTCTAACTATTTTTGTTATCAGTTTCATGAAATGTACATTGCCCACCAAAATGGGTAGACATGGTAAGTACATAATCTGTGCAAGTTGCAGCTTTCTAAGTAGTGGGGACTTGGGTCAAATTAAGGTTCCAGGGTTTGGAGACAATTGAAGTTACATATATAAGAGTGTAAAAAGGTAACATATGAAATAAATATATTTGTTTTCCTGTGAAATCCTCTTCATGTATGGTTTCAGTGCTTGGCTTTGCAAGTCGCAACCAGTACTGGAAGCATTAACAGCAACAAGTGAACGATATCATGAGGATAAAACACCAAGCACTGCAAGGAAACCTCTTTATCTGCTGGAATGTTGAAGATGTTTATGTTAGCCCGAGTGGCATTAGAAGATGAATACGTACAGCTTGTATTTGTTTGTATGAGCTTGACAATATATTTGACAAACCTTATTTATATTCGACATCAGTATCATTTAGGTTTATAAATGATAACTATTTTTAAAGTGGTTCGACTATTAAGCATCGGGTAAAAACCATCAAGTCACCGAATATATTTTGTTAATTGTATTTTATTCCCAACGAATCTGGTATAAAATACTTCTCGTAATAAAAACCGATATAGAGTTTCCGAGATTTTAGTGGGAATTACCGACGAAACCCAGCGATATGCAATAAATACCGAAACCTGAAGACTATAAAAAAAATTATAAGACAGGTTAACTTTCTATAATCTTGTACAATATTCACTACACAATTTTTATTTTTGCACTACATAAAAATAAATCTGGAAATATGATCATAGCGACTTTACATCAAATGAAGAGAAGAAATTTTCACTCATTTAAAGTGAAGCAGTAGAGGATTCTTAAGAGAATATAAAACACTATAGAAGGAGATAATAATCAAGAAAGGGAAAGGAAGACGCGATGTTCTTCATGTCGAGGCTCGTGCCAGCAGAGATTATACTTAGCTTAATGAGTTTGGGATATCAGTAGAGATGTCGTTGGATGCGGGCCAGCGTCGGTCCCTACTCCACCAAAGTCTCGTCTTTTCTTTAATGATTTTATTATGATCTCATATCTCGACATACTTTTTTTCTGGAAAACATTGCTTGTTAAGTTGGAGCCTAAACTACGGTTGAAGTCCACTTTATTGTTTAACGATGCGTAACTTGCTGTAATGTCGATATATCTTTTCAACCTTCAGCAACAAAATAGCAACTTCTAATATTTGCATGGGAGATAAACGAAAGTACCTTGTCATTATTCTTAAGAAAGGATTTTTGAAGTGAAACTTCTTTAGGCGCGGTAGAGCAAATTGACTTGGATGAAACGAAATTGCATGTAGCAAAGTTTGTGATTCGAGACTCGTCTAAGTGAAAGATTTTTTATAGGTAAACCAAGTCGGCAGTTAATTTACCTGTTAAAAATATTTTACTTGAACAAGTCTCGAATCACCCACCTCTGATTCAGCAGGCATAAGTGCTAACTATTGCACCACGGAGGTAGATGATTCTTCAATTCACAGAGAATTGTTGTATAAGCGTAATATTATATACATTATAATAATATAATATATATAAATGTTGTTTTCAAGTTTTTTCTTTATTTGTTAAAATGTTATGAAAATATTATATTATTCAATTAAATTCCACATAACTTTAAATACAAAAATAATAATCCAGAAATAATAAGTAGTGTATATTAGGCGGTTCTGGGACCGCCACCTCCTCCCCCCACCCCTCGACCCTGTGTGGCGTAGTCTTGTATGACTGTTCAAACCCCCTCCCCCACTCCTTAATCACCTCCAACCACCTCCCGTCCTCTTTTACGGACCCACGTGACCACCTCCCGTGTACTTGGACCCCCTACATCACGTGACACCCCCCTCCCTACCCCCTGACCACCTCCTGCATTGCGCATGCGTCACGCCCAACCACCTCCCCCACCCTCTAAACACCTCTAACCATCTCTCGTCCTCTTCCACGGTCTCCATATTATGACGTCACCATCACGTGACACCCCCCTCCCTACCCTCCGTCTACTTCGATACACATATACTACTGCGCATGCGTCGCGTCCAACCACCTCTTCCGATCACGTCACCACCACGTGATTGTTCCCCCCACTCCTTAACCTCCTCCCATCTACCTAGACGGAGCCTCTCTGATGGCCCCACCGCTTACCCCCCTTCTGGCGATCACCGCCATCTTGGATTTTTTCAAGTTTTGATGACGCCATATTATCACAAATGATGAGATCAGATGGGGTTTCCTAAAGGGGGGTCGAAAATTCTCCATTTTGCTCTAAAATCAACCGTTTAGGAGATATTTACGATTTTTCGAATATTTCTACATATTTATATAAACATTATTATTTATTCAGTAATTGCGTCGTATTTTGGAATTATTGCATAATATTGGGTAAAAATGTTACACAACATTGACTATTACGTCTTATTTATACAATAATTGAGTCGTATTATGAAAGTATTACGTCTTATAAATATAAACACACATTTATTGCGTCGTATTTTAGGATTATTGCACAACATTCAGCAACTATTACGTCATAAATATAAACATATATTGCGTCGTATTTTGAAAGTATTGCACAACATTAAGCAACTATTACGTCTTATTTTGAGAATATTATTGCGTCGTATTATGAAAGTATTGCGTAATATGAGGTAAACTACTGCGCATGCGTCGCATTAGGGAGCTTTTTTCACAGCTGTTTTTTAACGGACCAATGAGAGAGCTCCATTTGGGAGCTGTTTTTTAACGGACCAATAGGAGAGCTCCATTTGGCAGCTGTTTTTTAACGAACCAATGAGAGAGCTCGAAATAAATACTCGCTTCCCATTGGTGCGGGCGTTTGTACGGGGGAGTAGGGGGGGCGAGGTTATAAATAGAGGCAACCTCCGGCCGGGAGCTCATTCTCGCGTCAGTAGTCAAAGTGTTAACACCGCTCCTGAACGTGCAGACTTTCAACTCTCAAACAGTGAGTACTTTTTCAGTTTATTTTTGCTTTACAAAAATCAAAGTAAATTTTCAGTTTGTGTTTGTTTCTCAAAAAATTAAAGTTCTTTTTCAGTTTGTTTGTTTTCATAAAAATTTTAAATATATTTTTAAAATAAGACGTAATAGTTGCTTAATGTTGTGCAATACTTTCAAAATACGACGCAATATATGTTTATATTTATGACGTAATAGTTGCTGAATGTTGTGCAATAATCCTAAAATACGACGCAATAAATGTGTGTTTATATTTATAAGACGTAATACTTTCATAATACGACTCAATTATTGTATAAATAAGACGTAATAGTCAATGTTGTGTAACATTTTTACCCAATATTATGCAATAATTCCAAAATACGACGCAATTACTGAATAAATAATAATGTTTATATAAATATGTAGAAATATTCGAAAAATCGTAAATATCTCCTAAACGGTTGATTTTAGAGCAAAATGGAGAATTTTCGACCCCCCTTTAGGAAACCCCATCTGATCTCATCATTTGTGATAATATGGCGTCATCAAAACTTGAAAAAATCCAAGATGGCGGTGATCGCCAGAAGGGGGGTAAGCGGTGGGGCCATCAGAGAGGCTCCGTCTAGGTAGATGGGAGGAGGTTAAGGAGTGGGGGGAACAATCACGTGGTGGTGACGTGATCGGAAGAGGTGGTTGGACGCGACGCATGCGCAGTAGTATATGTGTATCGAAGTAGACGGAGGGTAGGGAGGGGGGTGTCACGTGATGGTGACGTCATAATATGGAGACCGTGGAAGAGGACGAGAGATGGTTAGAGGTGTTTAGAGGGTGGGGGAGGTGGTTGGGCGTGACGCATGCGCAATGCAGGAGGTGGTCAGGGGGTAGGGAGGGGGGTGTCACGTGATGTAGGGGGTCCAAGTACACGGGAGGTGGTCACGTGGGTCCGTAAAAGAGGACGGGAGGTGGTTGGAGGTGATTAAGGAGTGGGGGAGGGGGTTTGAACAGTCATACAAGACTACGCCACACAGGGTCGAGGGGTGGGGGGAGGAGGTGGCGGTCCCAGAACCGCCTAATATACACTACTATAATAAAATCGTCAACAAATCAAAAGACAGCAATGCATAAAATTAACTGTTTCTAGAACTTAAGTTTCACTTCTAATGCGTGAGAGTCTCACACATATATTTTTTTTCTTATGTCTCAGAGTTAAAATTCGTATACTTTAATGACTTTATTCTTTTACAACCTATGTTTATCAAATTTAAAATAATTTAACTTTTTACATGAATTTAAGTATCGATTTAGCAACATTTAAAGAGCGCAGACGGTTGAATTTAATTTGGGTTAAATATGACCTATACCATCCAAATTTTATTATAATCGGACCAGATTTTTTTAAGATGTTGGTTTCCAAAAATTGAGCTACAGGCACGGAACTAAAAATTTTCCCTGATGTCTGACACGGATATCTGTTTAGGATTTTTTTGAAATTGGAGACATACATTTTCGTTCTACAGAACGGTCGTATTACCTCCGTTACCTTCGGTCAGCTCGGAAGCAAAACTGAGTGTATTGAAATTAATAAAAGTTCCACAAATAAAATGCATCCTTCAAACAAAAATGAATGAGTGTGTCAGTGAATGGGCGTCAAACTAAGTTATTACTAATAAAACGAATCAGATTAAAGTTATATATCACTCTATTAGTTATTTTCACGTTTATTTTTCAATAAACTTACTTTGAGTAGAAACTTTATAGTTTGTATTGTATATACTTATGTGTTAATAAGTTATGTTATGTGTTCACTGTAGTTACCTGTTATATTTATTTCTACTCATAAAAATAGGGGATTATTATTTTTTAAACTCTTTGCAAAAAAGTAAAAACAATACTTTTCTGAGATAAAGAAGATGACATTGCTCTTTATAAAATTTATTATGGATATTTAATTGCGGCATATAAGATACATTGCTTTAAGTTAGCTTTAGTAATGATATTCCCTAAAATCCTCGTCCTCGGATAAGCACGTTTGTTGAGAACATTAACACGTTTTATGAAGCACATAGCAACAAATCGAATATTCATCATATATCTATGTCTATTAAAAGAATTTAATGTGTTACACGTGGTTTCTGTAATACCACTTAAATTATCCATAACAAAGCAAGAAGAGGTAAATCAAGAAGTACTGGAATCGGAGATTGAAGGCAAAAACAAATTCAATAGTAGTAGATACAACTGAAGAATCATAAGTAAATTTAAACTTAAAATAAATAGCTAAACTTACACTAATAATAACCTAAGTAGCTCAAATGATCCAAAAGACATCCCTGGGATATCCTTTTGTCAAGATTTTATCCTGACCCTAATCGTTGGTCCATGGGTTCCTCTAGGGTTATGCCGTTTTGGATGCCTCATTTGGTCATCCTGGATATCCTTAATGGGATGTCCAGTTAAGGGTATCCTATGGATGTCCAGTTAGGGGTATCCTATGGATGTTCAGTTAGGGGTATCCTACGGAGTTATAATTTCTAAAGCTTTTTGCTTTTTTAAAAAAATGTTAACAGATTTAATTAGAAGTGTATTTATTTACAGTTTTAAAGGATGATGTTTCAGTGAAAGCTATAATGAAACAATCTGAACTATATTCAAATTAATTATAAAATATATGTATTTGTGGTGTAAGGTTTAAGTATAAATTTTGAGATGCACTAAATCGGAAATGATTCTTAGCAGAGTGGATACGGAGCCAGACTGACATTGTGGAGATACCAGGTTCAAATCTCGAAGGGATAACATCAAATTTCATGTACTATAAAATGAATCTTAGAATTTACAAAGGGGTCAAACATTAAGAATTTATACTGCAACTGCCGTCGCTGATAATACATATGACTATTGTCATAACTCTTCATTATTTTAAAAATTTAATTTTAAGCATCCAGAATATGTTCCAAAACTGTCCATAGCATATCCTATGGAAGTCCCATGGACGTTAGAAGGGCCATAAAACATCCAGAAGTAAAAATGCTATCCTCCACAGAATGTGTCAATGGACCAAGTGACTGGTCCTGTGAATATCCTAGGTACAAAGTAATGCTACTTAGGAACTATCTAAATAATATATATTACGCATATTACAATAATAATATCGGTAACAAAGTAACAGGTTTAGTCAACCATAAGGGAGGTAGTCAATCAATTTGCTATCAATTATCATTTTAAAATTTCGATGTTCTTTACATTTCAACGTTTATCAGTTGATCAGTTGATCAGTATTATGAATTAAGTAAGAAATGAAAAAAGTAAAAAGGGCCGTTAAAAAGCGATTAGCTTTTGTTAGGTTCTAAATGTCAACTTGGCTGGCCGAGTTTAAATGTTAGGGGGACCTTTAAAGGTTGCCTGCTGGGCTCACCTTTGCCTTGATAAGACTACGCAGCGTTGATATTATGTCACTGGTTCCGTTCTGACCATAGATAAGCTTCACTATTCACTGTCATTATGTACTGTCTGTGTCTGTAGTCTTAATGCAGTGCAAACAGAAAGATATCAAGTCCAAAATAACAAACATTAATCCAAATCATCAGATCAAATAACAAGTTTTAGTCCGACTAACAAATTTCCACTCGAATAATGAAGTCTCTTCATTATTCCTTTCTCTGTGTTGTCCCCTTTAATTTTATAATTAAGAGTCTTTAGGGGGTAATAAATGATGCAATTTTTCTTTTCTTTAAAAAAAGTTATATTTCATTCCTATTTTTGGGATATTCTCAAACCTGAAATTTAATATTTTTACTTTAGATTCATTACATTCTGTTTTTTAACATATTATACATTATTTCTTAACTATACTAGCCAGATTGGTGGTGATCCGATGTATGTATTAAATTTAATCGAATGAGATCAAGTCAACGATAATTATCCTACAGCAGTGATTATGTATTGTTAAATTTGGTGTAATGCTTAGTTGTGTGTACAAGTATGTATTTAATGTATGTACAAGTATGTATATAATGTGTGTAAAAGTATGTATGTAATTATGGATATGAGAGAGTTAGTGAGGTACGGTCTAAAGAAAAAACGATGTATGTAATGTGTGTACAAGTATGTATTCAATATGTGGACAAGTATGTATGTAATGAGTGTATAGGTAAAGTATGTATGTAATGTGTGTATAAGTAAAGTATGTATGTAATGTGTGTATAAGTAAAGTATGTACATATGTAATGAGTGTATAAGTAAAGTATGTATGTAATGTGTGTATAAATAAAGTATGTATGTAATGTTTGTATAAGTAAAGTATGTATGTAATGAGTGTATAAGTAAAGTATGTATGTAATGAGTGTATAAGTAAAGTATGTATGTAATGAGTGTATAAGTAAAGTATGTATGTAATGAGTGTATAAGTAAAGTATGTATGTAATGTGTGTACAAGTGTTTCTAGCCTCTTTCATGTATCTAGATGATTCAATTTTGGGCGGATTCAGTCTCACCGTTTTAAAAACTTAAGCTCCAGCGGCAAATAAAAGAATAAAAGCAAATTAATTAAGCTTTTAATTTTATTATCTTCCGTTTTCAATTTTTTTTATTTAAAAAGGAACCCCACGGCACCGAAAAAAAAGAAAGGTGGAGAATAATGTGTTATAAAAAAGAAGGATGGGACTGTCCTATTGCTTGGGGTAAGAATTCGAGGCAGTGATTTAACCAGCTAATTATAAATTTTCTCGCACTGAGAGAATTTCTCTTACAGAGAACTGTTTTGTCTCCAGCCCTGGGAAACCCTTATGGAAAATTAAAAACGTTTAAATAGTGCCGCACAAAGGCACCCTGTAGAAAATTATCGAGGGGGGCCCGCATCTGCGGTGCCCCTGGCCCCCGTCCAGAGCCTTCATCCACACGGAACCGGTCTATAGTTAGTACCCTCCCTGTCATTAATCTCTACTTCGGCCTTATACAGTCCACAAATACTTTATCATTCCACTTCCTTCTAAAACCTTTTTCCTATATTAAATTAGTTTTATTTATTATACAGGGTGTTTGGTCGAAGATGTAACAAATGAAGAGGGCAGATTCTACTTATCATTTGCGAAAAAAATTACTATATATACCATGGGTCGATTCTCAATAGTTTCGCCACAATATATTTTTTTATTTTTTTTTATTTTTCAAGGAACCACCATTTTACTCTTAAAAAATCGATCGCTGCTCCTAAAATAATGACGATAGAGCTGAAATAGAGATACCGTTGAAAAGAGGAGAAATTTTCAATTTAGAAAAAGTCTATTTTAAATGCCTTAAAGGGCTTAAATTCTTTAAGCCTGTAATAATGCCAAAACGGCATGTGCTACAGTTTGCCAAATTTCAGTAAAACTTTCCCCTTCAGCTTGAGTACCCTAACAACATCAGTTAATATGTAATTTTTTGAGCTCTGATTCAGTTTTTGTAAAAATACAACCGTAAAATGGCGTACAGAACACCTTACGCGGACACCTTGCGCATTCCTTGCAAGGACTGTCTTCATTGTTGTTATTACCCTAATTAGTGAGATGAATGACATGATATTTTTTTTTTTTTTACATTTAATTAAAGAGGACCACAAATACTGCTAGGATTGACCCTAGGATTGATGTGAAAGGAAATTTTAAGTGTTTTGATATTTGAGTGATATGTAATTTTTTTTAAATTATAAAAATGAAATAGTTTTTCAAACTTAATCATGTTGAATGTTATAAGTGCAGGAATCTGCTGTTTTGAGTGTGATAACAACCACTTTTTTCGGTCAACTGTTGGCAAATATGTAAAATATAATAATTGTTGATTAGTTCAATGGTTCTGTTTTATATTATTTAATTAATTTGTATGTAAATGATAACGAATAACTATTGTATAATAGTTTTTATAATTAATTTGACAAATTAATTATAACAACTAACTGAACTAGAATTATAACTGAACTAAAGAGTTATTTGTTTTTTTTTTATCCACTTCAGGATCCAAACTCAATATATATAATTTATTTATGTTTATTTAACATTTTTAGTAATTATAGTTAGATGAAATTCAAGAGCATACTTAGTTCAAAATGTCTGTTAATATCCTTTTTCCGTGGTAGGCTGTGAAATAGTAACTTTGGAGCCTAAAAAACATAGCTAAAATCCATTTCTTCATTACATGGACTTAAAAAATCTTTTCATTACTCCTAGCTGTAAAGAAATAGTTATTTATGCACCTAGGGAGTAAAGTAAGCCATAAGATAATTATCGCGAGGGGAATAATGGCACTTTACTCACGAGGTACATTGGTACATACAATATTTTATCTCCAGTTGGAAGAAAATAAACATTTTCGTCCATTGCACAGCTTTTATTTATTATTTTAATAAATAACAATAATTATTAGCACTTTTAATAGCAGATATAAGAGATTCAATATTAAAACAAATAAGAATTGGGACTAAACTCAAATAGAAGGTTATTTCGATGCAGGTTATAAACAAAGATAAACATGGTTGAAAAAGCAGTGTCGCCAACCTGATTTCAACAACTTCATTACATTAGCCATTCATTTTCTACTATTTATAAAATAATTAAGTTGCAATCTTTACTTTTTTGCCCTGCTTTACTTTTTCGCCCTACTTTAACTTTTTCTTCCTACTTTTTGAGTTCAGGGATGAAAAGACTTACTTTAGTCCTTCTAAAGCAATTCAAAATCATAACTTTTTTCCCTACTGGAGATAACAATTTTTCTTTCGTGCTAGTATCAAAACTTCCGATTTAGCGCTGCAATCTTATTAATATTATATATTGATTATTGATTAACATTCAATGCTTTTTCATTGTCTGCTACCACGGAAAAAATAGCATACACGAATGTGAAGTGTTTACGGCAATTACATTTACTGTCGAGCGAAGCAAGACAGTAAATGTAATTGCCGCGATAAAGAAAAAACTCACTTCACAGCCTAGTAATATAATGTACTATTCTTTTCGATGAACACAACTACGGGGATTTGTAAGCGAGTTAACGGAGGACATCATTCGGCAACAATTTCCTGTGGACGCGGGGCGGTGGTCGGCGGGCAGTGTATAGCGCGGTGCGGCTGTGGCCGGCCTGCAGGAGGGCGGGGAATGTTGCGGCCGTGTCCGCACCTCTAGGACAATCTCCGCACCATTAGATTAACCTACCGTTCAGGGAACCTCGCTCCTATATCCGATAATTAACTCACAAAAGGCCTTCTCCTCCGCCTTGCACGTACTACGTAGCTAGGGGGCTTTAATTGCGATCGGCCTGATACGAAACCGTCTCAGAGAAAACGCAAAATCCAAACGGAAATGAGTAGGATTTAAATGAAGCTAGAAGAGAAAAGAATGAGAAGGGTGAACTTGCGGTTTGACCGAATAATTAGGAGGGCGGGCTAATCCTCACATAGTAACTCTGTTTATTTAACTTTACTTTCCTCCGCTATCTTTAATAAACTCGCTCCCATCCTTCACTCCCTAACTTAATCATTAAGTTTTAATAAAAAAAGTTAATCCGACTTAATTACTAGATTTACTTAAGCCGTTAACCTCCGACCGTAGTATTTACAAATTTTTCATTAAACGCTATCAGACACTAATACCAGTTTCACAACAATTTCCCAACTCTACCCCCTCCCCAAAACCTTTTCCCGATCTTCTTCGAAACAAGTTATAACGTTATAAGAAAGTTTAATAAGAAATTAAGAAATCTATTTATTGCAGCACCGTCGGCTTTTTTACACTGATTTTACTGCAATCCTTGCCTGCAATACTCCCAACTAAAATTTTAACACTCTAATAAATACATTGTAATTAGGTACCTATGATTCTATTTCAGTTTTATTTGCTGTGAAAACTTGACTAATTTTTTGTTGCATCAATACTATTTTTTAAAACCTAAACTGTCCTATTTTAAAGAAAGTTGTATCTATAATTTTATTTTATAATTGTATTCATTAGTAGTTTTTAGTTCACACTAAAAACTATATACCATTCCCTCGTAGAATCGATTTTAAATTATTGTATAATGTCTTGGGGAAGTGCAGCCGAAACTAATTTAGAGCCAGTGACAAACGTACAAAAAACAGTCTTCAAAAAATTATGTTGAAAAAACCAGTTAGACACAGAGATTAAGACTTAATGGTGTTCCTACTCATCTACTTTTTAATAAGACAACCTTAGGGTACTTTTTTAACGAAGAATAAAAGAATTTCAATCACAATTATTTAACCAGACATAAAATAAATAATATAGTTCAAAGTCCTTACTGTAAAACTACGAAGAAACAGAGACACACTACGTATACTTAGGACCCAAATACTACAACCAACTACCTGACAATCTCAAACAAATATAAACAGTTAACACTTTCAAACAAATACTAAAACCCTACCTACACTCACTGATTTCTTTAGAAAACAGCACCTAACTATGCTCAACATTAGTTAACTATTTAAATAATCACACTTATCATCTAACATTTTTTTAACAGTTATTTATGTTACTAGGCAGCAAAATGGAATTTTGCTGACAAGTTTTTAAGTTTTAGTTGCGAGCCGAAGGCGAGGATAAGCTAAACAAATTTACTGACGAGGCGAAACCGAGGCAGGAAAATTACATGTTGACTGACAAGGCGAAGCCGAGGCCGAGGCAAGAAAATGTTAATTACCTGCTAAGGTGTAACCGAAGCAGGTAATCTTTAAACGAGTCAGGAATGTTTCCTTTGCTGCATAGTTACATACAATATTTTATCTACTAACGGCAGAAAAATTATACTAATTATTATATTCCCTTTTTAATATATAAAATATTTACAGAAATGAAAGTTGTAAAAAAAAGCGAAAGTTTGAGTCATCAAGATAACAAAACAAAGTCAGTGTTGCCACTTTTTTTATTAACACCTGTTTTTTATCTCACTTTTTAGCGATTTTTTAAAATAATCACTGTAAAATAATTAAATTTGTTTTATTACTGTAATTATTTAAGTTATTTTCAAATGGGATATAAATATTTAGCAGAATATTACGCTTAAGTATATAAAAATGAACAATGTGTGAGTGTTTATAACCTGCGATGTAGTAACCTTTTTGCAGTAACATTTTCTTAAAATGTTGCAGTCTGTTTGTTATTTTGCTGACACTTTGAACTTTTGCTGACTCTTTGATATTTTGCTGACACTTTATTATTTTGCTGCGTGTTTTTTTGACATGTTACAAAAGAATCAAGAAAAATGAAATTTTGCAGATTGAAAACAGTACAACAATGCTTAATTTTGCTGCCGTGAGTAGATAAATAAATTTGTAAATAATTTTTATATGCTATGGTTCTATAAGTATGTAAATAATTCTATATGTTATAATTTTCAAATGTATATGAAAAATCTCTAAGAGTCAGGGCCCTCGGTCTAGAGTGTCTCACACTACCAAGGAGTTTTCAAAATCAAATCAATTACTTAAGTATTAAAAAAAAGAAAAGAAAATAAGATGACATCTTAATAAATAAGACTGGGCAAATTATTGACAATATAGTAAAATATGGAATATTGTATTCTTTTTGTTCTTTATTTCTCTTTTTGAATAAATATTATTATTATTACTGCATATTACAATAAGTATATACTTTTATAAACAAACATACTAAATGCTATTGGCATCGATATTACTAGGAATATATTTGTTTCACTAATAATTTGTTACCCTTGGTACTATATCCAATTGTTTTTTATGATCTCATGAATTTACGAGGACAAAAACCTCTGTATCGAAGGAAGCCACCCTGAATTCGACGAAATGAAAAGAAATCAAATGGAAAGAAAGTGAAGTGAAAAATATCCTGTTAGACGATGTTAGACTGGAGCGAGTAACGGAAACACAAGATAGCCAACACTTTGATTTATACCGACAGCAAATAAAACTTCTTCACTCTGTTTCTTCACCATGCCATCCAATATAAAATTGAACTAAAAAGTATATAATATGTAACTCGCCGGTCTTGGCTGGCCTACGGCCAGCCTTTGCCCGTCGAGTGGCCAGGTATTTATATGCCAGGTACTTGTAAGATCTGGTGAATGTTGTAGGAGGATGTAGGATATTGTAGCCAGGTGGGTTAATTGAACAGTTATACTTCGGAGTCTATAAATGAGAAAGTAAACAAAAAGTACAAAGGTAAGTAAGCGATTGACGTCTAGAGGAGCTGAGCTAGTATCTTAGACTGTGGAGTTGTAGAGGGGATTGAGTAAGGTGGGGTGACAGAAACGACGGCAGTTAGCCATGCGGCTTTATAGTGTATAGATAGATTTTAGATGAGGCGTAGCATTTTTTTTATGGATTATAAATTATGATAAATGATAGTGTTTGGTGGCCCTAGAGGACTGTACATGACGACACTAGCGCACTCCTCACATTTCCATGACTTCTTGGTCGACCTCTAGCAATTATAATGTTAGTTGTTTCTAACATTTGTTGATTCTACACAGTAAAGTTTATTACCAAATAAACTAAATGAGGGGGGGGGGGCACTAGCTACGTCCACTTGTACGACCAATAGAGTGAAACATGGCTTATCTCCCTTGGATTCAATCCGTCGGCAAGAATATTGATAATGACTAATGACCTTGGTTTAATCCCAGAGTCAAGTAACCTCTTGGCTACTCCCATGTATTGTAGTACTAACATTTTTCTTTTTTTTAAATTACTTTATTTATGTATTTGAAAAAAATTGAGTTTTAACAAAGACTGCTCAATCTTTGCCCGTATTATTAAACTGTGTATACAGTAGGGAGGATAAATAAATGTTCACTACAAAGCTTCGGTCGGGTAATTAGGAAACAAGGAGAAGAATGTTGCTGTTGCTATTAGAGGAGTACCAAGTGTGACCCGCATAGCACAATCAATATGCTTGTTTACATAAACATCCTCATGGTTGTATAAGGGTTTGTTGTCTGTAAAAAACACAACTTGTTTGTATTTTCACTTTTAATGGGGTCATGGGTTCTTTTAGTAAAATTCGCTTGTTTCCTAAATAAGTAAATCATGTAATAATGAGAGAACCATGGATTTCATACCACTCCAACTTCCTTTTTCATCTTATTATAAAACCAAATAAACAAGCTTCACGAAAGTACGTGTTCATCGTCGGTTTCTGTACGATCGTTTTCTTTATGTAAAATAGCAACATTTTATTCTAAAAATGTTCAATAAATTTTATAGTATTAATGTTACTTATCGGTACATATGTCTCGTATAATGGGTATTAGTTTTTCGTAATTTCATGAAACTTGATTAATGACTGTTTCTGTCTATATTGGTCGTAAAGTGAGATAAATATCGAATAAATGTCGACATTATGTAGTGTGAACTTTTTTTTACGGTGTTCTCACCAATTTGAGTTATAATTTTGCGTGATTTACGAAATATATTAAACTGTGAAAAATATCAAATCATCATAGTTGAGTGTACATCGGGAACTGCCCACAATGGCCCTGCCTATGCTCTCCTTTCAGTCCGTAGACCAGGGAGAGGAGTTAGGTCCCTTTACCCAGACTTAAATGTGAGCCCATAATGGTTCGTGAACACTTGTCATTGAAGTGTAAATACCACTTTGACGTAGGTCCAAGTTGGAAAAAATAGCATCTAGTTTTGAGCCATGTCGTGTTGTTGGCAGCATAGGAGATTTCAATGTAGTCGCCCACCATATTGACCACCATGTTGAAAATATTAATTGTAAAATTATAATATTTGCATAATCTTTCTCTACACTTCAAGACCTTTAAATTGATGTATAACATGTCATAGTGACAAAAAACGTTATTTTAGTCGCCCGCCATATTGGCCGCCGTCATGGAAATACTAAGTGTGAAAACTCTAAAATGTGTGCAGTTGTCACAAATGCCGAGATGCACCTGTGTGCCGAATTTCATGTTCCTAGCTATATGTATAGTAGATTATGATGTGAAACATGCCGACGGACAGACGCCAACGGACAGACAGATACACAGAGCCGTTATATAAGGTTTCTTTTCGTACTTTGTACAGAAACCTAAAATTCATCATCTCAACAACTATATACTCAGTAGATTGTTATAACGTAAGCGTGAGAGAGAGCATCACTAAACAAAATCCTATTGTAGAAGTATTTTCAGTTTTTAATACTTTTGAAAAAATAATTTTAATACTTATCAGTATATTTTGTCCTGGATACTTGTTATACATATGCAGTCACTTATATATATAAAACAATGTGTAGGCAATCTGTATTTTATATGGTTGTAGACGGAAGCGTAGCAATATACGAGATTAGAATTGTTGCAGCGGCAGGGTGGAGACAAAATGAAGCTCCACCCTGAGAAAACGAGACCTCGTTGTACAAAGAGCAAGACTACGGGGGGTATTTGTCAAACAAGTTGTTGCAATCTACCTGGAATGTGTCATCAACATACACACCGACACACGTACAATTACACTTTCAACATAATTCATAATCTGAGGATTTATCTTCTTGACTTTTTGCTTTAAACTACACACGGCACTATGTAGGGTAAAGCTCCGGTAGTTATAGACCTGTATTTCTTAATAAAAATCCAAAGTAAATGCGTTGTGGTTAATGATAATTTTATAATATGTATAAATATGGACGTCTTGGAGTGGTTTCAACTCAGTACAATTTTACTACGTTTTTATTAGCTTGCTTTCTTGTTTGTTTGTTTGTTTGTTTGTCCGGTACAAATCTGGCAATCGATTTCTAACTAACTTCCCGAATAGCTAGACATTTGAAACTTTTAGCATAGCTCAGAACACGATGACAATGCATTATTTTAATACTTTTAAATATCTTTCAGCAGAATTTAATTAGTTTTCAGCAAATTTTGCTGTACGGAAAGTTAGTTCGGAAAAAATCCCCAAGTTATTTTATTTGTTTTGCCATGTCCAATATTTACGCAATCTTCATTTTGACGGGTCTCAAATTTGTGATAGATAAACATTGAATGACAGCAAAACAGGAAATATCGATTATATTATTTATATATTATTTCAAATATATCGATGGCACGCTTTAGATTTAGTGTTGGGGAGATCCGTTGTACAAAGATTTGTCCTTTTATAGGTTTAAGATCAGCTCGCTAGACTCTAGATGGTTGTCATTTATGTGAAATAAATAAATTCGGAACTATTTTTTTTTTCACTAACATTTTATATTATATAACAATAACAATTACATACGATTCAACAGAAAATTTAAAAACGTAGTATATAAAAATTTCTTTTTATCTTGAAATTATTTAATATTATAATATTTATTTTTTATAAGTACAATTTTTGTTTTTAGTAACTATTGTCTTTTGTTCATATTTATTGTTCGATTTAACTTTTTAAATCAGTTAGATTTATACTTGAGTTTTAATAGTTAGTGTATTTTTGACAAGTTTGAGTTTTCTGTTTTAGTCTTAATACTCAGGAAAATAAGGAATAATAGAAGAAATAATTTATAAAGTTTTGAAACTTTGTGAAAACACTCTTAGGGGGTGTAGTAGAAAGAAACAGTAAAATTCTACTGGGGGGGGGGGGGGGGGGTCCCCTCTTCCTCCTCTTTATAGTTTAAATTTTTGAAAAAAAATCCATTAGCGTATTTTTGCGAACCAACATAATATACATAGCGTATTGTTGGTTCGCAAAAATACGCTAATGGATTTTTTTCAGCTAAAATATTTCGAAAACGGTTTGTCTCACATTAAACATGCATAGGACCTTTTCTGTGCAGAATTATGTGAAAAATATTTTTGGTATTTATAGTTCTCTTTCAAAAATAAACCGTTTTGCGAAAAAATTGAAGAAAAAGTAAATTTTGAACTTTTAGGAGGGGGGTAGAGAGCCTGCAGGAGGGGGGAACTTTACTGTTTCTTACAACTACACCCCCTAAGAGTGTTTTCACAAAGTTTCATATCTTTATAAATTATTTTCCCCATTTGCTGTTTTTTTTTTACAAATTTGCCTGGACTATAAGTACAACAACCCTGTGTAAACACATACCCATGTTTCTGTTACCTTTTTAGCAGGTTATAATCCTTTCCTCCATTATCTTTCTACACCCTGTAGCTCAGCCTTCTTTTTAAAAATTTATCTTTATTGTATTCACTAAGTCAACCCAGTAACCTCTAGCTATTTTGCATTCCATTCATTTTTATTTATTTAATTATTGTTGTAGTTGTTTTACAATCTAATGTCACCTGTCACCTTATTTCATGCCTTAAGTTTAAGTCTGTTATTTTGTTTGTAGCTTATCTGAAGAAGGCTGCTTTAGAACAGCCGAAACTGGTCAATTGTTTTTTAAAAATAGTTTTGTGTGAAGACGTTGTTTGGTTATTGAACTACACTTCTTTTATGACTGTCGCTATCACACATTAGAGAAGGACACAGTCGTGGATCTCAATTACTTGCTAGCAAGCTACTAAAAGGGCTCATAACAATTCATATTTCCTACATTTTTTTTTTTTTTTTTTTTTTTTTTTTTTTCTTACTATAAAATGTATAAAGAGATGCACTTTGGAGGAGCAAGGTGTGCTTATTATTCTATAACATTTTATGTAGGCATTTGGTTCTTTTGGGGGTAAAACAAAAACCAATAATTTCAAGATAAAAAGAACTTTTTATATACTACGTTTTTAAATTTTCTGTTGAATCGTATGAAATGTTGATGATATAATTGTTATTGTAATATAATATATAATGTAATGTGACAAAAAAAATAGTTCCGAATTTAGTTACTTCACACAAATGTCAACCATCCAGAGAGCTGATCTTAAACCTATAAAAGGATAAATCTTTGTACAACGGATCTACCCAACACCAAATCTAAAGCATGCCATCGATATATTTGAAATAATATAAATTATATAATCGATAAATAATATAATCGATATTTCCTGTTTTGCTGTCATTCAATGTTTATCGATCACAAATTTGAGACCCATCAAAATGAAGATTGCGTATTGGATTTTTTCCGAACTAACTTTCCGCACAGCAAAATTTGCTGAAAACTAATTACATTCTGCTGAAAGATGGCTAAAAGTATTAAAATAATGCATTGTCATAGTGTTCTGAGCTATGCTAAAAGTTTCAAATGTCTAGCTATTCGGGAAGTTAGTTAGAAATCGATTGCCAGATTTGTACCGGACAAACAAACAATCAAACAAACAAGAATGCAAGCTAATAAAAACGTAGTAATAAAAATGGCCATCTTGGAAACGCGATATATAATATAATATATATATATATATATATATATATATATATATATATATATATATATATATATATATATTTAATAATTATAATAATAATCTTTATTTCCGTTATTTTACAATTTCTCAAAAAATAAAGTATACATCAATACTTCAATAACGAGAGCCCTCAATAGCAAATATATTTGTGATCTACTCTTCAATACAATAATAAATATTCAATATAAAAATACTTCAATATAAAATGATACCCTATTCAAAAATTATAAAAAAAATATAAAAATCAGTTCGGAATTGCTCCCTGATCGAAGAAATTTTGAAATTCACAACATTTTTCCTGTTTTTAGGGAAAAAATGTTTACTAGTTTATCAAATTTAAAATCTCCCAGCTACAATAGGTCCCGACCTGATCCAGAATATGATCTAAGATGCGACGGACGGACGGACGAACTAAAAAAAAAGGGTTTCCAGGATGACCTCGAAACTTTAAAAAGGAACTTAGTTCGATTTTTAAAAAAATAATAATAATGAGTATAATATATAGTTTTATTGTTACAATAAAAGTCCATCCTTACTTTCTTAAAGGTAGATAATAAATTTACTATTTTAGTTTAATTATGATTCATATTTAAAATGTTAGCTTTCTAAAGTATATAGATTAGGCTATCTATAGTTTAGCAAGTGCATATAACCTTAAAATTTGCATATCTTTTGCCAATAGATGATGGGTTCTTCTATTCAATAGATGGTTATTAGACTATGTCTTTTTGCCATATCATTTAACCATTTGGCCTCAATTTAATAGTTTATTAGGGTCCGTAGGCAAAACCAAGGACCCTTATATTTTCCTGCGTGTGTCTGTCCGTCCGTCTTGTCGCCTGCTCTCACGGCTACACCTTTCGTCCGATCACTTTGAAATTTGGCATGTATGTGTCTTGTACCTACCCACATATTTTAAAAATATAGCGACTTAAAAAAAATGTTTTTCAACAAAATTAGAGTAAAAAAACTTAAGGGTTAATTTTTTTTTTCGACACCGTGAGGGGTATCATATGAAAGGGTACGTCGAGCTGATTACAAAAATATATAATTCTTATTTTATAACTTTGATTGGGCCAGCGTAGGCGAGTTTGAAGTGGCTGTGAAACGTGTCCCCCCCCCCCCTCTATCTCGCTTATGTGAAGTGAAAAAAATCTGAATTAATTCCTGAACATTCTTCGACCAAAAGTAAAGATACCACTTTTTGGAAATTTCGAAGAAAATATTATTTTATTTTTTATTGACAAAATACGTTGTTTTTTTTTATAATTATGGTCTTTTCTATGTATTTATATGGTTGTAGTCCGGTTCAGTGGCAAACAAATATTTTATCAGAGTGTGTTTTGAGAATATCAGACCCTTAGAATAGTTCAAAGTAAGCTTTTTAGCATTTTGAAAAACACGGTTTATACACATTACAGTTAAACACTATATAGTGTGGCCTGTGGCCTACGGACCCTCGCTGTGAGCTGACTAGCACACACTTGACCTGTTTATTTATTTTAGTGATGAGGTAGAGTTTTGATTTTTCTTACTACGTTTACTTGTCATGCAAATTACGTGCCAAAAAAAGCGAATTAAATTTTTGTAATTTTTGCATCGATGAACTAAATACTCATTTAATCCGATCCCTCGTGTCAAAATATTGACGAATGTGTGTTAACAGGTGATTTTGTATTTGTTACGGGGAGATAATAGCTGTGAGACTTCGAGGCTTTAATGCAAAAAGCTGGTCCGAATAGAAGGAGAAGGTGAATGGCGTGTAAAACAGAATGCATCCGAGCCGAGCTATTCGATTAACCCCCCCTCCGACCTCGTAGCATACATTATTATGACCGATTTGCATGTATTCATATGGAAATTTCAAACCTCCTCTACAAACCATGTTAATAGAACTGACCGATTCGACATTATACAATTATCTAATAGTTATTTTGCATTATAGCTATACAATTACTATCGGAACTAACGCAAGAAAAACATTATTGTTTGAATATTTACATTTTACATATTATACTTAAAAATGTTATAATAGACGGAAAGTAACATTTTATTTGACTTAGATTTTTACTTTTCCTCACTACTAATAGTAGGAAAAGTATTGTTATCACCAAATTTTTTTTTTTTTCGAGATTTCAACAGAATTATCCGTTTTAGGTGTTTTTAAGACCTCCTGAGTGGTTTTCAGCATGACGTATGTATGTGTGTTATCATCGTAGCGCCCAAGGTATTTAACCTAGAGAGTTGAAACTTGGCAGAAAAATCAGTCCTAACCTGTAGTTGTGCCGCCCGGAAAATCAACTTCTTCCGCCATCTTGAACCCAGTTTGCTGAGTCAGCAAAAATTAAAAAAAAAGCGTAATTAATCGAAAATGGTCCTGATCGAGTTGAAATTTGGCTCGAATGTACCTCTCTGTATGACAAACAAGCACACTAAATTTCATTTTGATTTTGGCCGCCATTTTGAAGTTATAAATTTTTGAATTTTTACACTTTGACGGTTAATAATACTGAAAGTATAAATTGGTTTTTGACGTATAGCATATCGTTGGAACCGGAAAAAAATAAGGAACAAATATAAAAAAACCGATGAAATTCCATTAATTAGTTTAAAAGTTATAAGCGAATATAATTATTTATTAGTGCAATAATTTTGATGACGTCAAAGTTTGTTTACATCTGTCAAAATACCGCCAAACTTCAAATAATTAAATAAAATATAGGTATTAAAAATAAGGTTTTTTTTTAAAGAATGATAATAAATCAGTTAGTTCAGAACGGTCACCCATCCAAGTACTGACCACGTCCAATGCTGCTTCCTCCTGCTGCGAAGTAGCAGGAGAGGCCACTTTAGTGGCCTCTGAAGTGAGGAAAAGTTCCGAGGTATGCTGTACCCGATTTTTTTAATTTATATAAACTCATGGCTGGAAAAAGTAAATTATGAAACAATTAATAATCTGGCCGCTAGAAAAAGAAAGAAAAAATAGAGCAAGTTCACCGAATAACCCCGAAGTAAATATAACTTTAATTTAGTCTTGTAATTTAGGGTTCGATTTTAATTTTTCATAGAAACAAAATTTTCTATTTAAGATTGTTCTTCGATTTCGAAGTTGCATTATAGTTTGGCGTCATATAATAGTACATTACGCGTATAGTTCGGAAAGTAGCATTATGCATGCGAGTGTGGAGTTTGCACCCGAAAAAAAACGAGGGTAGTAAAACCACACGAGTAAAGCAAAATGCAGTGTTCGCACGAGTTGCGTACCGTACTTTATCTACGATTGTTGAATTTTCATAATAAATACAGACAAAAATATTTTTAAAACTTCCTGTATGTAAGTTCGTATTTACTTTTTTGATTAAGATAACATTAATTCATTAGTTGTATTTTGTGCAGAATTAATTATTTCGGGAGGCGCATTATTCTCCTCATTTTCGTCATAAACACTTAAATAACTCATTGTTTTTCACTAAAAACTCGATATAAACAGTTACTTTAATTAAACAAACGGCAAATTAGTTTTGTTCAATGTAAACAAACTCGCTAATCGTCCGTTAAGGTGAAGAATTCTTCTTTTTTACCGCACTAGGGCGGAAAAAAGATATTATGAAACGCGCATGCGCAATGCAATACAGCTACGAAAAGAATCACTTTCTACGCATCTAAACAAAGATACTATGTTTATATTTCGTATCAATCGTAGATAAAGGAAATTACGAAAGCTATCAACGAGTAAATTTTATCCAGTATCTTAGAAAATTAATACATTTTCTATATTAGCAATGTAATACCGTGTTTATGTACACTGCAATAACGTACACAATTTGTGTAGTGAGAGAGTGTGGGATGGCCTCATAGGAACTGTTCCAACATCAGACATTACGTCAAAAAGATGTTGGCTCGGCATTACTCCATGTCCTGTATCGTTTCGTCGCGTCCGACTCATGCCCGACGATGCCCATCCAACTTTGGACGTATACCTTTTTGACGTAAGGTCTGATGATGGAACAGTTCCCATGTGTCGCGCTTGCGTGGCACATCCCTTGGTGTCTCTCACTACACAAATTGTGTACATTTCCTATTATAAAATTTTATAATTCGGAATAATAAAATGTTCTTAAGGATTGTGCGGCAAGAATCATCAAATTACAATAAGAGATGAGCAGAATACCTTGTTTCACTAGAACCATCATCAGCTGAGTGTTTAAACTCAGCTGATGATTTTAAACACTCAAAAACAAACACTCAAATAATTAAAACAGGTTTAGTAGAGTAGTAGTGTATAAGTTAAGGTCAAGTCAAGTTTAAATTTTAGTTATCTTATTTACTAGTTTGTTTATAGAGGTTTGTTGGATGTTGTTCAATACTTATATTGAATAGACTTGATGCTAAGTATTGTGAGTAGGCTAATTTATAGCTCTAACTATGTGGTAAAGTATATTGTTCAAGTATACGAGGGGGCGGGGGTCTAGGTTAAGCTAATAAAACCGAGGATAGACTCCAAGTCCTTGCCTTAGTGAAAACTTGCTGCTAAACTTAAGCGAATCCATCTTACCAACTTCAAACTAACTTATTAACAAGACCAAGTCACATCGAGACTTTCTTTAATTTATTACGTAAATAAAAAATCCCACTAAACAAAAACAACTGAAAAAACACCCTATTATATTATATATTTGTTTGAAATTATAAATCTATTAAAAAAAAATACGTCTTCATTGTTCTATAAGTAAAGACATAACGTCCTTTATCATAATTTACCACCTTTATTATTTTCATTGATATAGTTGAGAATGAAAAAATAGTTCTACCTTGAACTTTAAATTTTCATCGAATGAGTAATATTTATTAAATTAATCATTTTTAATTAGAAAAATAAATCAAATCAAATTCTAATCAGAGAGTAATAAGAAATGAAATCAGAAAGGCCTGGGAAAATGCAAAGTAATAAAATATAATCTTGGAGGTAGATATCTCTTATATGTTGTCTTCTATGTTAAAGTATATACCAGGTGTCATCATCACCGTTTTGCAAACTGAATAATTTTAACTTTCAAAGAATGGCCAGGTTAATAGGAAATTTCTCAATATTATTTTAAACCACATTTCTCTTAAACCTATCAAAGAAAGGAAGCGATATAAGTAACTATTGGTTATTAAGATCCACAAAAAAACCTAACTGTGAAAAAAGGGCCAAGTTCCAGACCCTTTCTCAAAATAGTCAGCCTATCAAAGTAGTCATATACCTACTTTTTAGCCAAGTCTGTTCGTTTCTTAGTTTATTACTTCACTTCACTCCTACTTTCTTGAGCAAGACTGGTCTTTTCTTTTTATAGCTTAACACTTGGCCAGTTTCTAAATGATCTTGATATCCTCTCGATTCAAGTGCAACCACACTGAGCTCCCCCGCACCATTCTAATCCTCTCGTCTAGCCCATATCCTCTTGATTCAAGTGATACCACACTGAGCTCCCCCATCATTCTAATCCTCTCGTCTAGCCCATATCCTCTCGATTCAAGTGCAACCACACTGAGCTCCCCCGCACCATTCTAATCCTCTCGTCTAGCCCATATCCTCTTGATTCAAGTGATACCACACTGAGCTCCCCCATCATTCTAATCCTCTCGTCTAGCCCATATCCTCTCGATTCAAGTGCAACCACACTGAGCTCCCCCGCACCATTCTAATCCTCTCGTCTAGCCCATATCCTCTTGATTCAAGTGATACCACACTGAGCTCCCCCATCATTCTAATCCTCTCGTCTAGCCCATATCCTCTCGATTCAAGTGCAACCACACTGAGCTCCCCCGCACCATTCTAATCCTCTCGTCTAGCCCATATCCTCTTGATTCAAGTGATACCACACTGAGCTCCCCCATCATTCTAATCCTCTCGTCTAGCCCATATCCTCTCGATTCAAGTGCAACCACACTGAGCTCCCCCGCACCATTCTAATCCTCTCGTCTAGCCCATATCCTCTTGATTCAAGTGATACCACACTGAGCTCCCCCATCATTCTAATCCTCTCGTCTAGCCCATATCCTCTCGATTCAAGTGCAACCACACTGAGCTCCCCCGCACCATTCTAATCCTCTCGTCTAGCCCATATCCTCTTGATTCAAGTGATACCACACTGAGCTCCCCCATCATTCTAATCCTCTCGTCTAGCCCATATCCTCTCGATTCAAGTGCAACCACACTGAGCTCCCCCGCACCATTCTAATCCTCTCGTCTAGCCCATATCCTCTTGATTCAAGTGATACCACACTGAGCTCCCCCATCATTCTAATCCTCTCGTCCAGCCCATATCCTCTTGATTCAAGTGCTATCACACTAAGGATCTATAAATAATAAAAGGTAATTTTATTAAAATTGTTTTTAAATAAACTAAAATAAGGAAATCATGTTTTAGAGTTTTAGTACATAAACTACGGTAGAGATAATCTTTGTTTTAGAAAATGAAAGAATGAGTAGGAAAGAAGCAAGATGTCAGTGGGTTTGAATAGCGGTGAAAGAGAAGAAGGGCAAGGCTCGGTGATCTGGCAATCATCGAGCTTCTATCTATATACTATCTGCAATGGCGGCCTATTAAAGCCGGAGAAACACAAGTTCGGTTTGTTTGAGTGTTGTGGTATGGTCTTGTCTCTACACAAAGCTTCGCTAGTCTTCTTGGCCTTTTCTTCCCATTCAGATTCGTACACATAATCTCATTAAAGGGCACAATGAATGTACAAAGGCTTTCTAATAAGCTTAAAACCGATACTTTCCGACACAAAAAAACCTTTTTAAAAAGGTTTTAGATTTAACATTATAGGTTTATAATTTTGACAATTTAATTGAAGCGAGCGTAGCGAGCTTCCTACATTCAACGAAATATGCTCCGTGTCTGTCTGTCTGTCTGTCTGTCTGTCTGTCTGTCTGTCTGTCTGTCTGTCTGTCTGTCTGTCTGTCAGTAACGTTCACGCGTGTGACGATAACTTGAGTAAAAGTTGACCGATTTAGTTGAAATCTGGTATACATGTTCCTCTTACTAATACGCAGGCTAAGTTCGTTGGACAGCGTGATCCGTCCAAGAGTTCGCGCGCAACGCTCGCGTAAACGAGAGGTAAAAAAATTAAATTGGAATTTCAGGACGGGAAAAGATTCTATCATCATCTATTCGATGAGACGAACATTTTTTACAAATAACATTTTTTACTAAAACCAACAGCGACACCGCTATGACTTAATAAAGATCGCTAAAACTATTAAAGCGGACCTAAACGTTAATAATAGAGAAAACAACCTTTTTACCGATATCTTACGTTCTAACGAAACGATTTTAATAAAACTTAATATACACCATCTAATGCACAATTGAAACAGGTATGCAAAATTTCAACTTGATACAAGCAAAATTCTTTGCGTAGTGACGAGATACATTTATAATAATTGTTTAAAAGCTACCGCGGGTGGTGAAGATTGTTTAGTGGTATAGTGTATAGGTTTGTTTAGGAAGTAAAGCTTTATACCGAGTACCCCCACTCTTCCCTACACTACCCTCTTCCGCTTATCTTCAACTATGACATTCATCATGATTAATAAATTTCAATATTCAGTATTTCATTGCAATACGCTCGCTTCAATGATAGAGCCACGCGATGCCTAGTTCTATTTAAAAGAAAAACAATGAAATATTGTTCGTTTGTACAGGTTAAGTTACAAAAATAATTAGTTTTAATCGACACGTTTTGTATAAAACAGCTTTGTTTAAAACTCACTTATTGCATATGAATAGTAATAGTATTTTATTTTATATTGCTTCCGAGCTTACCGAAGGTAACGGAAGCATTGTGTTCACTTTTGAGAACAAAAAAGTTTTATGCCTCCGATTTTAAAAATTCCAAGACAGAAATCCGTTTCAGACATCAGGGAACATATTTGGTTCCGTGTCTGTCTGTCGGTCTGTGTGTCCGCGAATCGTGAAACGTGCGACGATAACTTGTGTAAATGTTGCCCGATTTTGATGAAATTTGGTAGACATGTTTATTTTACCAATGCTCAGGTCGAGTTCGTTGGACAAAGTTATCCGTTAAAGCGTTCATGCGCAACGCTCGCGTTAACGTGAACTTCAAATTTAAAATTGGAATTTTCGGTCGGGAAAAAAATCAAACCTTATCTATTCAATGAGACAAACTTTTTTTTCAAATGCAATTTTTTAGTAAAACCTACAGCGACACCCCTATAATGGGTTAAAGATCGCTAAAAAATGTTAATTGTTCTTACGCAATAAACAATATAACAATAAAGTAATAAAACTTTAATGTTAATATAACAATAAAAGACATGATAGGATGCGAGGAAGCTATTTGCCACACTAATTGGCAGTGTATTTTTTCTTATAGTGATAAGAATAATGAATAAATATCTCATTTATTTATGCGAAAAAAATATGATAATACCTACTATAAATAATCACATCCGTTTATTGGAAAACTTTGAGCGGAGTTAATCATATATATAGTTTTATCATATTTTCATTTAGGAGGGGGGGTAAATTTACGATATTTGCAAATTATCTTATAAAAGAGGAGGGGTAAATAAGTGGGAGGGATAGAATCTAGATATTCTCGCATAGTAAAATAATTTTAATGTTTCTCGACGGTAGTTTAGAAACTTATCAAATTATAATAACACTCCGTGGCGAAGCACGGGTATCCAGCTAATACTTTTATATTAATTACAACAAAAAATGTAAATTAAACCTAGCCTCAGACGAATTGAAAATTCTATGTAAATAATATGAAATAAATAATACCCATGCTTGTATTTAGGAATCCCATAATGTCTGATCATTGTTAGATAAGAAATTGCTCGAGTTGACAAATATTAAACTGATTTACAGGGTAAATAACAGAGAAGACCCGTAGTAGAGCTATTTATTTTAGTTAAATCTCCTTTTTGTTAAGTTTAAGTTGTACAAAATATTATTTTATCTACTCGCGGCAGCAAAATTAAACATTACTGAACTGTTTTTAGGCTGGAAAGTACTATTTCCCTGATTTGTCATTAAAATATTAAAAAGAGGCAGGAAAGTAGATAAAACAGTCAGGAAAATACTTTCTCTGCCTAGGCAGGGAAATATTTCCCTGCCTAGGCAGAGAAAGTAACAGTGTTTACCACTGCGTGTCATAACCTCTTATTTTGGCAAGAACAGTTTATAGTATTATCTCTATCTTATAACATTATATATTATAGTTAAAAAAGTAATATTTAATAAATAAACGTTTTAATAATAAAATAATTTGTTAATATTTGTTAATTCTGTTAAATAAGTTCAATGATTAGTAGATCTTTAATTAAAAAAAAAGTAGAGTCACTGGCTATACTGTAGCGTCATGTAAACATTGAACATCCATATTATTTTTATTATTGAAGTCATTCCAGATTAGACTAGCTACTTTTCTTGATGTATCCTAGTTACTTCTTTTCTTTTAAACAATAGAAGATATCTTTAACACTTTTATTAATTCTTTAGTAAAAATATAAATCAATATTTTATATTGCGTGCATTATTCATTCAGAAGTTATGTGTTTTATAAACGTGTATTTTGTATTTTGTTGTTATAGATTGAGTTTGCTTTTCACTTATTGTTATTATTCCCAAGTTTCTTATTTGAACATTAATTTTAGTTAATACATATGTTATTATCTTTATTATATGTTATTATCTTTATAACATAGTTATTAACTATGTTATATTAATAAAGATAACATTTTAGCAGCTTCATTTTTCTGGCGCAAGTAGATAAAATATTGTATGCAACAAGGCAGCAAAGGAAACATTTCTGCCTCGTTTATTCATTGCCTGCCTCGGCTTTGCCTCGGCAGTCAAAAAGGTAAATTACCTGCCTCGCCTTCGCCTCGGCAGTTAATTATCATAGCCTGTCCTCGCCTTCGGCTCGGAGGCTAATCTAATCACTCGTCAGTAAAATTCCATTTTGCTGCCTAGTTACATAAATAACTATTATCTACTCGCGGCAGCAAAATTAAACATTACTTAACTGTTTTTAGGCTGGAAAGTACTATTTCCCTGATTTGTCATTAAAATATCAAAAACAGGCAGAAAAGTAGTTAAAACAGTCAGGAAAATACTTTCTCTGCCTAGGCAGGGAAATATTTCCCTGCCTAGGCAGAGAAAGTAACAGTGTTTACCACTGCGTGTCATAACCTCTTATTTTGGCAAGAACTGTTTATACTATTATCTCTATCTTATAACATTACATATTATAGTTAAATAAGTAATATTTAATAAATAAACGTTTTAATAATAAAATAATTTGTTTATATTTGTTAATGCTGTTAAATAAGTTCAATGATTAGTAGATCTTTAATTAAAAAAAATAGTAGAGTCACTGACTAAACTGTAGCGTCATGTAAACATTAAACATCCATATTATTTTTATTATTGAAGTCTTTCTAGATTAGACTAGCTACTTCTCTTGATGTATCCTAGTTACTTCTTTTCTTTTAAGCAATAGAAGATATCTTTAACACATTTATTAATTTTTTAGTAAAAATATAAATAAATATTTTATATTGCGTGCATTATTCATTCAGAAGTTATGTGTGTTATAAATGTGTGTTTTGTATTTTGTTGTTATAGATTGGGTTTGCTTTTCACTTATTGTTATTATTCCCAAGTTTCTTATTTGAACATTAATTTTAGTTAATACATATGTCATTATCTTTATTAATATGACACATAGTTATTAACTATGTTATATTAATAAAGATAACATTTTAGCAGCTTCATTTTTCTTCCGCAAGTAGATAAAATATTGTATGCAACAAGGCAGCAAAGGAAACATTCCTGCCTCGTTTATTCATTGCCTGCCTCGGCTTCGCCTCGGCAGTTAATTATCATAGCCTGTCCTCGCCTTCGGCTCGGAGGCTAATCTAATTACTCGTCAGTAAAATTCCATTTTGCTGCCTAGTTACATAAATAACTATTGTTTAATAAATCTTTTCTAAACTAGAAAACGCACTCACGCTCATATACATAGCAATATATTGGGTAATATGTTAAGCTTACTATGATATATATTTAAGTAGTTCTATCGGTATATATTTTGAATTTAAATTCTACATAAAACAAACAATTTTTATTTAAAATATAGAGAAAACTTGTTGGTTAAAAAGCTTTAAACAAATCAAGTGAAGTAATGTCAAGTTTACGCATGCGCGTGCGTATCAGTCATCTTTAAACCCCGTCAATGTTTTTATAGCCGTTTAAAAACCTTATTTCACTAAGTAAATAATAATATAATATATATTATTTACAATGTATAATAAACTTGATACTCTTCACTCTACATTACTTAATGTTTATATACTGAATATAATATAATATATTAAGTTTATAGTGGTAAGTAATTTTTATGATATTAAAAATAACAGAAGAGACTAATTAAAGTCTTAAGACGATAAGAAAAGTAAATTACACAAAAATGTTCAAATTTGAAAAAGGAGTAACTCGAAGTGTCTTATAATATAATATATTATTACTCCTACTAGCTGCAGCAAAGTTACGCACTATTGAACTGTTTTTAGGCATGAAATAGTTATTTATGTTACTAGGCAGCAAAATGGAATTTTGGTGACAAGTTATTAAGTTTTAGTTCCGAGCCGAAGGCAAGGATAGGCTAAACAAACTTACTGCAGAGGCGAAAAATTTACTATTTTACTGACGAGGTGAAGCCAAGTCAGGAAAATTACATGTTGACTGACGAGGCGAAGCCGAGACAGGAAAATGTTAATTACCTGCTGAGGTGTTATCTCAGCAGATAATCTTTAAACGAGTCAGGAATGTTTCCTTTGCTGCATAGTTACATACAATATTTTATCTACTTTTTAATATATAAAAGATTTAAAGAAATTAAAGTTGTAAAAACAGCTGTTTTTTATCTCAATTTTTAAATAATCACTGTAAAATATTAACATTTGTTTTATTACTATAATTATGTTATTTCCAAAAAAGATATAAATATTTAGCAGAATATTACGCTAAAATATATAAAAATTAACAATGTGGGAGAGTTTATAACCTGCGATGTAGTAACCTTTTTGTAGTAACATTTTCTTAAAATGTTACAGCCTGTTTGTTATTTTGCTGACACTTTGACATTTTGCTGACACTATTATTTTGCTGCGTGTTGTTTGACATATTACAAAAGAATCAAGAAAAATTACATTTTGCAGATTGAAAACAGTACAACAATGCATATTGCAGCCGTGAGTAGATGAATCGAATTTCTCTAAGGTTTCATGAAAAATTTATAATACGCAGCAAAATACGATTTTGCTGTGAATTTTTCCAAGCTAAGCAACGCCCACATTCCTCGCTACAAATAAATAAACAAACCTTTTGTTTTATATAATCTTTAATCTAAATTATTTGAATAATTTACCTACTATTTGAAAAATATTACCAATTTATATTATAAAAAAAAAGTTTATAAATAACTTATTATATTTGTTAAAAAAATTGTACTAGTTAAATTTATTTTGGTATAAGTAAGTATTATGAAATTAATATTATCTACAGGACCTGCCTCGGAAGTTAATTCCCATAGCCTGACCTCGCCTCTGGCTCGGAGGCTATCTTAATCATTCGTCAGAAAAATTCCATTGTGCTGCCTACTAACTTAAATAACTATTTAACGTCGACTTGTAGTTTGAGGCCTAAAAATATGTATGTAGTTAATAATTGTAACACTAGATTAAAATAAATAGATCGATAAATATAATTTCTGGGTTTCAAAAAAAAAACTGTTCTGCGTTTTATTCCAGTTGTTTTCATAAAATCCGTAGAGTGCCTATTTTTTTGCGGATACAAAAACGTGAAGAAGAGAGGGGGGTCAGGATGAGCCATAAATTTATATTTGACTCGCTACCACACGCCTCCACGCTTGAAGCCCGAATCGACGAGAGGGCGTAGCGTATAAAAAATGAAATAGTTGATACCTTGGCTCCTAGCAATGAATACATATATACTTGAGTGTATGAACATATGTCACACTCATGCCACTCCCTACAGTCTTATAGAGACCTAACAAACACTCGTAACATGATTTATTATTAAAATACATCTGTTATCCAAAATGTATTAAGATAATGGATTTATTTTTGTAAACTGGCTTCTGCTCTTATTTGATTTCTTAACGTAACTGTAAGTTCCTTAATGTTGTCGCGCATGCGATTTAGAGAAATTTAATTTATTTATTTTTATTTGTAAAACTTGTAAAGAGTGGGGGAAAGTGATTATATCTTTTACTTTGTTTATTTTTATCTCAGAGCAAGGAAGGGGTAGAGGGAGCAATGCGATTTGAAAAGTAGTTCATTATGTTACACCCCTATACTAAACCTCTCAAGCGAGCTCAATCCGAACTAAAGTGATCACGTGGTCACTGGTCCTTGTCTTATTGGTCTATTCCTTGTCCTTCCGTCCCCACAGACGCTAGTCAACAAATCCTAAATCCCAAATCAGTGGCATTTATTTGATACCCCACTCATAGAAGATTGCTATTGCTTATCTAGGAACTGTTACACGTTTATTAACGACGTTACTGCCTTTAGATAATTAATAAGATTAACAACAAACATTACAGTACATATTTATAAAGGAAACTGTATTAAAAATAAAAATATTAAATGTTGTAAGAAAATATCACTTATTCTTATCAGCTGATATCAGATAAATTTCGAGTTTTTATCGAGATATTGATACTGTTTCACCAAACTGCCGCTTGGGAGGTTTAGTATAGGGGTGTAGCATAATGAACCACTTTTTGAGACCCAGATTCTTTAGTATTGTTCCCTCTACCCCTTCCTTGCTCTGAGATTTTTATAGTGTTTTAACATAGTCTAATATTTTTTTGTTCTGAAGAAAATAAAAGGACTATCTTAAAACCCCGCAGTTTATGCTTATTATACTTATGATTTACAAGTCAAGACAAATGTCTCAAAATAATGCTTACTAATGAAATAATATAATAAGTAGGTCTATTTTTTCCACATTTAAAAAAAAAAAATCATCTAATCTGACGTCAAATCATTTGCTATTTTAATGTCAATTGCTATGGTCTAAGTGATATACTTTGCCTGGAAACCCTAAGAAATAACAAAACAAGGGTTTCGTAGCTAACTGTGGAGAAACATTACAAAGTTATGGCATAAAGATGGTTCGTTTGTCAAAACTGATCAACAATTTATGCCTTAACAAAATAAATTCAGGCTTATCTAAATGTACTAATTAGAAAGTTACATGTATAGTGTATATTAAAGATTAAATTTAAAAAAAATAAAGTGAATCGGTATTGGTTTGGAGATTTCAAAATGTGCTCCATAATGATTCACTCGCTGTCAAATAAATATAATATTGTCATTTAGTTAGAAAAATACAACACTACACATCTCGCAACCACCCAATCAACCACCAACAAATCAGTCCGTTTTGGGGCGCTAATCTTTGACCAACGACTATCCTGGAACTCACACATTGTGTCAGTGACAGAAAAGTGTAACTTTTTCCTAAATGGGATTAAAATCCTGGCTCGTTATCCTTGGAGCGCTTAACAAGACTCGGTGGTCAAAATCGTTAGAGCCGCTATTTAGTCACGTGTAGTATATGGCTCCCAGGTCTATGGTTCGGCTAGCGCAACCAATCTTAAGAACGTCCAACTGGACGTTGTGGTGAACGGAGCTCTGAGGTTGGGCATGAGAGCATATCGTACCTGGCCTACGCCCACGCTCTACAGAGAATATGCCTGAGTGCCGTTAGAATTTGGGAGAGAGGAGATATTGTTGAAGTATGCAGTGAGGATATGGAAAAAACCTAACTACCCTGTTTGGCAGCTTTTGTGCAATCCTGAACTCTTTCCTGGTCCAGATGGGGCCCGACCAGAAGGTTGCCAGCTAGTATAAGAGCATTAATAGCCACGGAGTCAAGAGGAATTACCTCAACATCAATGATGGGAAAAAAATCCAAGAAATAGCACCATGGAGTCAAATGTCACTAGAAATAAACACCAAATTAATTAAAACGTAATGGGGTTTCCATGGAATAAATGTAGCGTCTGCCTTGTTTAGAGAGCAAGCAGCCAGCTACGAGGGGGTCTTTTTTATATATATATATATATATATATATATATATATATATATATATATATATATATATATTTATTCATTTCATATATATGTAAAGAAAAGTAAAATTAGTTTGAGTGCAGTCGTTTTATATATATATATATATATATATATATATATATATATATATATATATATATATATATATATAAAACGACTGCACTCAAACTAATTTTACTTTTCTTTACATAAATATGAAATGAATAAATTAAATTAATATCATTATAATTAATATCAGTCAACAAATTTTGGAAAATAATAAAAGTAATAGAATACTAAGAATAATTATTATAATTTTTGTTGCACGATCTTAAATTTAATAGTTTATTATAAAATTACAAATTTAAATAAGAAATAAAAATTAGTTAGGGAAACGACTGACTCCCTTCGTGAGAAGGACCACACATTTCATTGGAGATTCGTGTGATAAATCGTAAGACCAAATCACGGTTTAGCCAGTGATCATTCCACGTTTCTTGTCTTAATTGTAATTTGCGTTACTGCGTCCTCCATTCTTGCCGGTGGTAAGTCAGATTCACTAAGCCGTTATGATGCTGCATCTTCGGCTGCTTGATCCGCTCTTTTGTTCCCGAAAGAGCGAATCACTTTTATGTGGGCCTAGGACCCACATAAAAGTGGTACTGTATCCTTTCTTTATACGGCGGTTATAGGATGATATAACCTTTTTAACAAGAGGGTCTTCGGTGAAGATGTACATGGCCTCAAGGGAGCTCAGAGAATCGGAGCAGATCACTACTTTCAGTAGAACCCCTCCCCGATAACCTCCAATGGCTTTAAAATGGCAGTCAATTCAGCTGCAAATATCGATGTTGATAATAGGGAGTTTCCAAGATCAAGTTGAGCCATTTCCAACTGCACAGTCCCGAATCCCGATGTCTGTCTTGGATACGTCCATATATATATATATATATATAAATGAATAAATAAGCCTTTTTTATTTATCCACGTATATAAAAATTTTACATAAATATAACTGTGCATCCACATTTTTTAGTTACAAATAATTCGTTACTTCCATTCCTTAAATAAAAAGAGAAATCTATACTAAATTAACAAAAAATTATATTATATTATAAAAATAAAAAAAAAATCTTCATGTCATGGATATTTAGCCCAACGTTGGGCATAGGCTTCTCCCAAATTATTCCATGTTTTCCTGTTAAATGCTGATCGGTGCCAGAGGGTTCCACAGAACTTGGTTATGTCGTCACTCCATCTAGTTGCAGGTCTTCCTTTCTTCCTGGTAGCTCCTCTTGGGTACCATACCGTAGTCCTCTTTGCCCACCTATTTTCTTCCATTCACGCTAGGTGTCCAGCCCACTGCCATTTTAACCGAAGAACTGATTCTCTTGCGTCTCTTACTCCTGTTTTCCTACGGAGTTGGACATTTCTTATTCTATCTATTCTTCTTAGCTTTAACATACTTCGTTCCATTGAACGCTGGGTCACGTCAAGCTGATGGAGAACCTTCTCAGAAAGAGCCCATGTCTGGCATCCATAGGTTAAGCAGGGTAAAACACAACCGTCTAACACTTTCCTTTTTAATTTTACGGACATATCGCTTTTAAAAATGTATTTGAGACTCCAAAATTTCTTCCTTCCATGCTAAGTCAACTCTTCTCTTAACCTCCTTCCATGTTGTATCCGTAAAAGAAATAAGTTTTCCCAAATAGACTGCCTCTCTAACCCAGTTCAGTTCCCCTCCTTCCAATCTAACTAAATCTTCCCTTCCATTGGTCAGTAGGAATGTTTTTTCTTTATTGATACTTAGCCCAGCATCCTTGCTCGCATTGTTTAAATCTTCCAGCATTTCTTCTAGTTCTTGTGAGGACTCGGCAAAGAGTGCGACGTCGTCGGCAAATCTTAGATTACTTAATTTCGCTCCATTAATATTTATGCCCCTGTCTCTCCAGTTTAATTTTCTAAAAACTATATATATATATATATATATATATATATATATATATATATATATATATATATATATATATATATATATATATATATATATATATATATATTATATTATATATATATATATAATAAATAATAAATAAATAAATAATTTGTTTATTTGTAATAACATGCGGATTAAACTTATTATATAATAACAATAAACAATAGACTTGGGCAAGTGCCCATCAGTCGAACGTGCCTTTTTTTTCTATTTTAACATATAATTTAAATTATCGGAATATAATATATTCTTTTGTGACGCAGCAGTGAATAAATAAATAAATACAGACATAAATAATATATAATAGTATCATGCATAATATAAGTGACAGTGACCCGAGGCAACGGGCTTAATTTTATATTTAGAAAAATAATAAAATAAAAATAAAACCCAGTAAATTAATATGGATAGATTATATCTATTTACAGCCCAACAATGCAAACCAACATTTAAAACAAAACAACATACAAAACAAACATTTATTCTAATTGGAATAAATGTGGTTGCCTTAGGTTAACAATAACAAATCATTTCTGAGGCGTCGTCAGGACACTACTCGATTATATAAATGATAGTAGTAATTGGATTTGAGTTGTAACTGAGAAGTTTGAGAATCTTAAAATAGCCAATTGTTCTAATGCTTTAATTAAAATTAAAATAAGAAATAATCTCTCTTCTATAAGATAATGTCGAGGTGACATATTTCACTAATCTCTTCCAGTCTTTACCATTTAGAATTTCTATGACTTCAGCTTGGTCCAATTTAAACTTGCCTAGCCATAACGCTCTCCACTCTCCGAGAATTGGGCAACTCCCTAAGAAGTGTATAAGGTCTTCGGGCACCTTCATATTGCACAGTGCACACTGGTGGATTTCTTCTTTCCTGTGAGGACCAAAATTTAAATTAAGCAAGCCTCCCCTTGTTCTAAATATTGTACAGGCATCGTAAAACGTTAACTTAGTTATGTATGAGGAAATATTATGACCCAACAAATTTTTGTATAAACCATGATAATTTGATTTTTGAGCCCTGCTTATAAAGGAATCTCTCAGGCTCTGCATCAAATTAGTCAAAATGACCTCTTTTTGCTGTTTAAGAGCTGTAATGTTCGATATACTGTCAATCAGGAGAGTACCATACTTAGCATCTAGTTCTTGCCATTTTAGAAACCAGTTAATTCTCTGCTTTATTATTTGGTTCGCAAGAAAATTATTAAGACGTCCTGGTGGCAGAAGAAGGGTGTTAATTATATAATTAAGGTGCAATCGAAGTACAGCTATGAAGGAAGGATCTAAGCCTGATTCTAAGTAGGCTATGTATGTGGGCGTGTTAAAAGGTAGCTGGAACAACTTTTTTACAAAGAAAATGTCAAACTTTTCTATTTGCACGTAATGCGTGTGGCCCCAGATTTGGCCTCCATAAGTGAGGACAGATCTGCACACGGCGTTGAAAATCTTAAATTTGGCAGTAATAGGAAGTTCCTTTTTCTTAAACATGTGTTGCCAGGTTGCGATTGCGAATTTACTTTGGGATAATTTCTCATTTAAGTGTTTGGAGTAAGATAGTTGGGAGGTAAAGGTTACTCCAAGATATTTGTAGCTGTTAACAACCTCTATAGGTTTCCCGGCTAATTTCCATTTTTCGTTGTTCCCCACCTTACCTCCATTGCGGAAAATCACTATTTTCGATTTTTCCAAATTAATTTGAAGGTTCCACATCTTGGTGTATCGATAAAGATTGTTGATCATGTACTGCAGGGTCAACGAATCGTCAGCGAGTAGGGCAACGTCGTCTGCATAAGCCAGAGCTCTTATGTTTTTCCCCTCTATAGACAACCCCCCTCCAACCTCTTCGAAAAGATCATTAAGATAAATTGAAAATAGATTTGGCGACAGGATGCATCCTTGCTTAACCCCTGATTCAGTCTTAAAAAAATCAGTACACCCTTGTTTATGCCATACAGCTGCCTCTGAATTTCGGTACAACGCCTGGATAATATTAATAAATTTGCTAGATATACCCACTTTGGAAAGCTTATAAAACAGAGCGTTTCGGTCGATGCTGTCGAAGGCGGCAGAAAAGTCAATGAAAAAACAGTATACTTTGCCTCTCTTGCGAGAAAGCTTTAGTTTGATAATACTGTCGAGGTTGAATATATTGTCTATTGTCGAGTAACCGGGACGGAACCCAGCTTGACACTCGTTGATAATGTTGTGCTCAATGAGCCAGCTGGTGAGTCTATTATTTAATATGGCTGTGAATATCTTTGATATGCAGTTAATAAAAGCAATGCCCCTATAGTTTGAGGCCATATCAATAGAGCCCTTTTTAAAAAGTGGAAAAATTAAGGATCTCAGAAAACTTTGAGGCACTTCACAGTTATTGAGCATTTTATCAAATTTTAATAGTAGAAGTAAGCGAAAATTTTCCGGGAGTGCCGTATAAAATTCGTTGGGTATTCGGTCTGTGCCAGCCGCTTTCCCCGAAACAAGTTTTTGCAGCACACACTCTAGCTCTGAGAGTTCGATTCTTCTATCTAATATCGGGTTTTCACCCCAGGGTAGTGCAAAATGAACTGAGCTGCATATTCGAGGTGGATTTAACAGATTTTTAAAATGGCTCAACCAGTCTCGGGTAGATATATTTCCCATAATAAATTTTCTACTTTTAAATTCTTTTACAAGTGACCAGAAGTCTTTAGAGTTTTTCACTAAATTAAATTTATCTAACAGCTCCTCATTGTATGCCCTATTTTTTTCTTTATTTAGCTGTTTATAATTTTTTACTGCTTGCAAGTAGGAGGCTTTTACTAAATATGAGTTTGTTGATCTGAAAAGATTTAATAATGAAAATGTTCTTTTTCTTAGTTTGCAACAACTATTATCGAACCACTTTTGTGTTATATGCTTGCTCGATTGTCGTGAGACATTATTATGTGGGTATATTTCTTTGTGTGTTGCATGGATTAAATCTACCAGCTCATCAGTAGAAGGATCTGTAGTAATATTATTACATTTAGTAGTATTTACTTTTAGAGTTTCTTGATATAAATCCTTAAGATTATGTAACCACTTAAGCTTAGGCAGAAGTGGTAAAACCAGGTCCTTTTCAGTGGAGCTATCATTATTTGATACACTTAACTCCAAAACAATTGGGAAATGGTCTGAGTACGTCTCAGAGCCCACATAGAATCTTGAATAACTATGCAACATATTTGCGTTCACACAACAAATATCGTTTACAGAAGCACCTCTCGCATTTAAAAAAGTGAATTCACCCGCAGCGTCTTCTATTGAGCGACCATTAAGAATTACTAGATTGTTTTCGGAGCAAAAATCTAAAAATAGTTTTCCCTTCTCATCTAATTGGCTATCTTTAGACTCTCTTTTGTGACTTAATTTAACGTGGGCATTTTCAAGTATTTCCTTAGGCAAAGTTTGTTTATTCGATATTCTCACATTCATATCCCCTAAGACAATTAAATTATCAGTATCTACTTGCTCAATACGTTCTTTCAACATGTTAAACTCAGAATACCATTTATTGCAGTTTAAGTATATTGGAATTATAGATATTGTGAAATTATGACTGTTTACCTGTATCAAGATGTCATTGCCGTTATTGAAAAACTGAATATTTATACCTGAACTGAGTGTCCTTTTAATTCCCACTAGGCTACCACCAGAAGCGCGCCCGAATTTAGCCGTCTTTATAGCAGAAAACCACCTAATCTCATATCCAGGAAATATTTTTTATATATATATATATATATATATATATATATATATATATATATATATATATATATTTATTCATTTCATATATATGTAAAGAAAAGTAAAATTAGTTTGAGTGCAGTCGTTTTATATATATATATATATATATATATATATATATATATATATATATATATATATATATATATATATAAAACGACTGCACTCAAACTAATTTTACTTTTCTTTACATAAATATGAAATGAATAAATTAAATTAATATCATTATAATTAATATCAGTCAACAAATTTTGGAAAATAATAAAAGTAATAGAATACTAAGAATAATTATTATAATTTTTGTTGCACGATCTTAAATTTAATAGTTTATTATAAAATTACAAATTTAAATAAGAAATAAAAATTAGTTAGGGAAACGACTGACTCCCTTCGTGAGAAGGACCACACATTTCATTGGAGATTCGTGTGATAAATCGTAAGACCAAATCACGGTTTAGCCAGTGATCATTCCACGTTTCTTGTCTTAATTGTAATTTGCGTTACTGCGTCCTCCATTCTTGCCGGTGGTAAGTCAGATTCACTAAGCCGTTATGATGCTGCATCTTCGGCTGCTTGATCCGCTCTTTTGTTCCCGAAAGAGCGAATCACTTTTATGTGGGCCTAGGACCCACATAAAAGTGGTACTGTATCCTTTCTTTATACGGCGGTTATAGGATGATATAACCTTTTTAACAAGAGGGTCTTCGGTGAAGATGTACATGGCCTCAAGGGAGCTCAGAGAATCGGAGCAGATCACTACTTTCAGTAGAACCCCTCCCCGATAACCTCCAATGGCTTTAAAATGGCAGTCAATTCAGCTGCAAATATCGATGTTGATAATAGGGAGTTTCCAAGATCAAGTTGAGCCATTTCCAACTGCACAGTCCCGAATCCCGATGTCTGTCTTGGATACGTCCATATATATATATATATATATAAATGAATAAATAAGCCTTTTTTATTTATCCACGTATATAAAAATTTTACATAAATATAACTGTGCATCCACATTTTTTAGTTACAAATAATTCGTTACTTCCATTCCTTAAATAAAAAGAGAAATCTATACTAAATTAACAAAAAATTATATTATATTATAAAAATAAAAAAAAAATCTTCATGTCATGGATATTTAGCCCAACGTTGGGCATAGGCTTCTCCCAAATTATTCCATGTTTTCCTGTTAAATGCTGATCGGTGCCAGAGGGTTCCACAGAACTTGGTTATGTCGTCACTCCATCTAGTTGCAGGTCTTCCTTTCTTCCTGGTAGCTCCTCTTGGGTACCATACCGTAGTCCTCTTTGCCCACCTATTTTCTTCCATTCACGCTAGGTGTCCAGCCCACTGCCATTTTAACCGAAGAACTGATTCTCTTGCGTCTCTTACTCCTGTTTTCCTACGGAGTTGGACATTTCTTATTCTATCTATTCTTCTTAGCTTTAACATACTTCGTTCCATTGAACGCTGGGTCACGTCAAGCTGATGGAGAACCTTCTCAGAAAGAGCCCATGTCTGGCATCCATAGGTTAAGCAGGGTAAAACACAACCGTCTAACACTTTCCTTTTTAATTTTACGGACATATCGCTTTTAAAAATGTATTTGAGACTCCAAAATTTCTTCCTTCCATGCTAAGTCAACTCTTCTCTTAACCTCCTTCCATGTTGTATCCGTAAAAGAAATAAGTTTTCCCAAATAGACTGCCTCTCTAACCCAGTTCAGTTCCCCTCCTTCCAATCTAACTAAATCTTCCCTTCCATTGGTCAGTAGGAATGTTTTTTCTTTATTGATACTTAGCCCAGCATCCTTGCTCGCATTGTTTAAATCTTCCAGCATTTCTTCTAGTTCTTGTGAGGACTCGGCAAAGAGTGCGACGTCGTCGGCAAATCTTAGATTACTTAATTTCGCTCCATTAATATTTATGCCCCTGTCTCTCCAGTTTAATTTTCTAAAAACTATATATATATATATATATATATATATATATATATATATATATATATATATATATATATATATATATATATATATATATATATATATATTATATTATATATATATATATATATATATATATATATATATATATATATATATATATATATTATATTATATATATATAATATATATAAAGTGGCTAATCAGCTGATCGGGTTATCAAAATGTTTGGGCACTTCCAGACCACCTAGGGACTCGCGGTTTTTTTGCGTTTGGTCCCGAATCGGCCCAAACCGACTAGAAAAATCTGAAAAGTCGAAAAAAATTATTTTTACCCCCCTTAAAAAAATAAAAACGGTGGACGCGAATTGAAGGTTTTCTTTAAAGGGCTGTAGCGGCTAAACGGTAAGCCCTATCGAAAAGTGGATAGCACCAGCGGTAACTGATTTTGAAAGATCTACAATTTTGGTCATATGACTTTTTGTCGTACGACCAACGGTTCTACCTTAAATCGAGTAAATTTGATAATTTTTAGTAATTTTTTTGACTTTGAACTCTCCTAGCGTTTACGGTTATTGACCGATTTAATTTTCGTTTGGGGTATTTAAACCCCACACTAATGCTCTTTAAAACGAGTATTTATTTTTTAAATTATCTGTCTTTTTTGTCGAGAAAAATGAATATTTATAGAGAAATAATGAATTTAAAATACCGTAAATAACGTCATGTTTACGTGTTTAATATATTATCATTTTTATAAGCTTATTTTTATTATTATGTTATAGTTAAAAACAAGAATAAATAAATACAAACAAATATTGAATAATAAAGTATGTTGTTCGCTAGGTAGAAGATAATAAATACATTAGTTTCCGCGAAAACACACTTTGTAAACAAATGCCCCCTCTCTGTCTCCGTCAGTCTCCCTGACTTCAGTCTTACGTGTCCAGCCGTGACGGGCACCTCTACTCCGGACATCTTTTGTTATACTACCGACATTTATTAAGGTATAATTTTATTCTTATTTATTTAATTGTTTTTATTACCATATTATTGTTACTAGAATTGTTTTTAATAGGTTGTTAAATTCTATAATAAGAAAATGTTTTAATTTATTTAAATGAATTATTTACATTATTTTAATGAATATTTTACTTTATTTAAATTTATGTTTTTTTATTTAAATGAATGTTTGATTATTTAAATGATTTTTTTACTTTATTTAAATAAATGTTTTACTTTTTTATTGAGTCGAAAAGTCTCTTCACTAATGAAATAACTTCTGAGTTTAGTATACAACTCACCATCCATCATAACTACGTATAATAAATGTTTCACTTTTTTTTAATTGTTTTATTATCATAATATTATGATTACTAGAATGAACTGATTTATAGTTTGTTAAAATCTATATTAAGTTGATATATTTCAGTTTATTTAAATGAATGTTTTACTTTATTTAAATGAATGTTTAAGTTTATTTAGGGCAATTTATAGTTCAGTTGTGTGTGTGGCAAATTATTTCGACGACATTGTTTTCATTTTTATATATGATGTAGCTAAATTTATATATAGAATTATTATTTCTCCTTGACTTTAACTACTTATGTTTCAATTAATCTCGAGTACTAATAATTAATAAAATAAATTGACAAAGGTTCTATGTTTATTTTTATTATTCTGTAATAAAACTAATCAAATATAATGAAATTTATTTCATGACAGGACCTACAGTTTACTCAAATATATTAACACTGTGACACAGCCAGTGATTCCTAGCATGAACCTCACGGTTACGACCATCGATTCTACTGCTTTTTCTCAGAAAAATTACCGCTTTCCAACTATATAAATCATATTGGGTGTTGTCAACCAAAATTTCGGGTCAATTTTTCCGGCCTGAATTTGATCCTTTTGAAATTCGTTTTCCCCAAAATTGAACCAATTTCAAAGAAAATTTGTATATATACGCTTTATTTAACATCAGAAAAAATAATGTGGAAGAATTTTTGCAAATATAAAGAATTAAATATTTCTTATACACGTAACACATATCGATGGTGTTGCGCCAAAAGGGCCAATCTGCATTTTGTATTTGAATTCTAAAACTTGAAAACCTATAATGAAAAATTGATATTTGAATGCCTTATTTATATTTTTATTTATTTAACCCTAGAAAGCTAACCTGGAGTCAAAATGACTCCCATTTTTTTTTTAACTACGAATGCACGGTGTCTGTAAAACACAGAATTCCCACATCTCAGCTATGCTATCTCCCACCCTCAGTGGCGCACCCAGGATTTTTTTCTGGGGGGGGCTAACTGAGACTCAAAGATGTACATGTTGTGACCGGGGGGGGGGGGGGGGGGGGGGGGGGGGTAAAAGTAGTAGTAGGAATCTAGTACTTTTACTCGAACGGGTAGGTTGAACCACTTGTTCGAACCTAGCAATAATATAAATTAAAAAGTAAAAATTAAGTAGTAAAATTTAAATCGTAACTTTCTTAATATTTCTATGAGCCAGTTTTAAAAAAAACGGTCCGAGATAACTGACGAAATTTCTTTTATACGAATTTATATAGTATTACATAGTTCAGTGTTTTCCATTTACTAGTGTTCGAGTTTTCGTTGGTACATAATTATTAAAATTTAGTATTTTATCAAAATTTATAATAAAAATAATTTCTCCTCAAGAAAAAATCGGACCCGGCCTCTCTCCGACCGGGTTTAATGCTATTTCCTCAGGAACTAGAATTTTCCAAGGTAAACGGCTTATTATCGTTATAGATTTGTATTTAAATGGACTACATTTTAAAAATTTTTAATCAGAATCGTCGAAATCGTTTACGAGAAATACTTTTTTTCGAGTTTTTGGGGGTAGCACCCCTAAATTTGGAGCAAAAATCATTTCTCTATTTTACCTTGGGGTGTGATATTATGTGTATATACTAAATCTCGTCAAAATCGGCCCCGTAGTGTAGGCTCCACGCGTCTGCACACAAAACAGACATTTTTAAAAAAAAACTTTTTTGAACTCAGGGGGACATCAAAACGTGATGAAAATTCGATTTTGATGGATATACAAAATCGAATTTTCGCGCCATCACAATACTTCTTCTTTATAATATGAGGAAGTAAAAAACTCATAATTTGTTTTCTTTACGAGTATATTTCGTAAAAGTAAATAGTATTTTCTTAAGTGTGTGTATTTTCTTGTGGGTTCTGGGGGGGGGGGGGGGGGGCTTTAACCCCTTCAGCCCCCCCCCCCCGTGTGTGCGCCACAGAAAAACCAAATAGTTATTGTTATAGTGACTAGAATTTAACACAAAAGAGAGAAAAAAATCCGAGGAACCTATAAACCTACTACATATACATATTTGTTTTATATTTAAAATGAACTTTTTTGATAAAGGTTTCTTTCGAGGGATCTTTTTCATATCTTTATATAGAGGGGGAGAAAAAACAATATCAAACCAAAATCTTAATAAGGTATCATAGATAAAGATAGGATTGGGCCAGGGGGTGTCCATGCCACATGGTCTATTCTCCCTGGATAAGACAACAGGCATGACACCGCTCGCAATAATACCATAATCTAATCATTCTTTCTATTCCTATGAAGGCAAAAAAAAAATCTTTTAACTCAAACTTAAAATAATAAAAACTTCAATTAATTTTGTTTTTATTGATTAATTGTCATTTTTTTTATTATCTTTCTTTTCTACCGCAGCCCTAATATAAGTTGGTCTAGGGTGCTCTGGGGGGGGCTTCAGCCCCTTCAGCCCCCCCCCGTGGGTGCGCCACTGCCCACCCTTGAATGACCCTGCTACACTTCTATCAGTTCCACATTCAGATTCTAAAGAGGACATATCGTTTGTTTTTCTGCAGTCACGGAGTCATTTTGACTCCTGTTTAGTCTTACACGTAAATCTTTTGTAGGTAATTTTGACGCAGAATAGTATTTTTTAGAATAGTATGTATTGTTATTGTTTATTTGGCCATTTCAAATCTTATTAATTAGATATTATATAACTTTTAATTCAATAATTATTTTAAATTAAAGGTAATATAATTGTAATTTATTCATTTATAAGTATAAATTGTTATATTTTTTTTGTCTTTACAAGTCTAAATTATATAAAGTTAATAGAATATGAATATAGTAAAAAAATTGAGAAAACATACAATGGTCCAAACGACATTTATCGCTTGATGAAGGAAATTACCGATTCAGATACCGATTATGAAAAAGAGCGTATTCGACAATAATGGTGACGGTTGTGATTTGGACCCTGATTTGAAAATAGAAAATGCCATTTTTGATCCCATCAGCGATGATGAGGAAAATGATAAATTAATTGAAACAATTTACGAAATAGAAAAACCAAAGGAAAGGAAAGAAAAAAGCTACATAAATAAAGTAAATAAAACCACTCCGGTAGATAACATGTAATAGTAGTCCAGATTGAAAAACCGGAATTAAAAGCAAAAAAATTGTTTTTTTATGGCAAACAAAGCACCCAAGTGTCCCATTAACTAGCACTTAAACGAGTTAAAAAAATATTGTACATATTAGGCTTTATATTTTAATAAAACTGGGTATAATAGATTAGGGAGTCAATATGACTCAAGGTTAGTCATAAGAGGTTAAAAAATATGGTTAGCGTTCTAGGGTTAAAATATACTTGGATACCTAATTAATAAGTCAAAATAACCAAATTTATTTTATTAATTATAAATAAAAAAACAAACGTGATAATAGTTGCAGATCGGCCCTTGTGGATTTTTTCAGATTGGCCCTTTTGGCGCAACACCATCGATATATTAGAAGGTTATTTTAGGTTGTAACCTTCTGCAGGATATTTTAATATTTTTTTAAATTACATAAATGTATGTGTCACTCAATATATGGTTTGGGTCAGAAAATGGTTTTCATTACCTATCGGTGTAAACATTATTAGCTGTAATTAATTAATTAGAGATTTATATTTGAGTTTGATCCATGGAGTTGCATATGTAACAGATTTAAATGACCTTATTAATTTCGTGTCTCCTCCTGAAGTTTTTTTTAATAGTGAGCAAGCAGCCAATGAGCGATATTAGTAGGCACAAATGAAAATGTAAATGAAATAAGTTAATAAATATTAGAAAATTAAATGGATCACAAAGTGTATGTTACAGTTCGGATACAGAAGTTGATAGTGAAATTATCCTGGGGGGGGGGGGGGGTCAATACATAGATGTGTCAATATTGAATTGTGTAAGCCATTCAGGTTTACCAGATCATAGGTTAGTTAACTTTTAAAGAGGGTGCAGATGTCATATTAATGAGAAATTTAAATTCCACTGATCAATTCATTAGTTAATGGAAAGAAACTATTATAGTTAAGAATTTGTCGTTTTTTCTGAGAAAAATTAGTATTTATAAAGAACAAACAAATTTAAAATTTCATAAATAACTTCATTTTAACATTTTAACAAATTAATATTTTTATAAGCTTATATTCTATAGTTCAAAACAAGTATAAAGAAATATAAAAAAATATTGAATTATAAAATTTGTTCTAATGGTATATAAATGATAAATTTAAATTTCATTAATGAATTCATTAGTTAATGGAACTAAACTAATCACAGTTAAGATATCTAAATATTTTTTTCAGAATTAATATTGTCTTCGGAGAAACAATATTAATTCCAAGAATAACTTTAAATTTTAAGTTGGAAATAGAGGTGTTGAAACTATGCGTAGACAGTTCCCTCTGAAATTAGCTTACTCGAAGACAATAAATAAATCCCAGAGTCAAAAATTATCTTTAATTGGTGTGGATCTCAAAGTTTGTAGTATTATATTTGATGAAATGGCCTTCTCAATTAACCAATATGATAGTAATAGGTATAATATAGTAATAATACAGCCACTGATTGAAAATTAAAGATGGTTGCTCAATCTTAAGAAAGAGGAAGAAATTGTATACGAAGTGACGTATTAATACCTCTTAATGGAATTGCATATGTAACAGATTTAAATGACCTTATTGATTTCGTGTATTCTCCTGAAGTACCTTTTAATAGCAAGCAATATCTCCAATATATTAAGGCATATCTCTAATAAGTATCTAAATATTATTTTCAAGTTAAAAAACCATCTTTGTTATATATTATCAGAGTTCATAAGAAATAAATCCCAGGGTCAAACATTATCTTTTATTGGTGTGGATCTCAGAAAAATGTCTTTAGCGCCGGCCAATTTTACGTCATAGTAAGAAGTAGCTTCTTCATTCAAGTTTTGGTACCATGTGAGAGGGTTACAGATGGAATTGCTTATACACGGAACATTCTTTACTATCCATAACTACATAGTTAAAGTATTTTGTGTAATTATATTATAGTTTTGGGTGTGGCCTAGCTATATGTTTCCTCCGGTTGGCCAAGAAATTCCTATTAAGGGAGGCGGAGTTACATTTTTTCCTTATTTTATAATCATTTTGGAAAAAGTCCTTCGATATTGTAAGAGGACCCATTTTCAAGTAATTTATTTTCTTTTAATATTTAAGCCATTTTCATTTTCTATATTAATCTAAACAAATAATGAAGTATAAAGTATTATATTCGATGAAATGGCCTACTCAATTAACCAATATTATGAACATTTGAATACAGCCACTGATTGCAAGTATGAACCCGGGCGAATGCGTATATATATATATATAGAAGTAAAAAGCTGCTTTATACTTTATGTACTTATAAAAGATTTAACATTTTTGAATGACATAATTATTTATTAACAATGCGATGGATTTAAGTTTTTAAACATTTTGTTCTTCTTCTGGATGTTCTAATTTAAAATAAAAATTTAAAAAGTTTTCAAGAGAAAAAGTAGGTTGTCAGCAGGTTTTCCTTCGAACCCGCTTGACATTACAAATTTTCCTGTCTTTGAAATGGAAATGTCCGGCCTCTTAAATCGAAGACGCCTAAAGGCTCGAAGCTTCCTCAAAGGGACGAGGTGAGGAGGGGGAAAGACGCCGACCTATTCCTTGGACTTGTTAATAAGGATGGGGAAATTACAAGCGGGGGTACAAGTAGGACTTTGAAGATTTGTCTACAAAAGAGGTGTAGAATAAAAATAAAGTGAAAAAAAGAAAAGTGACGACATAATAAACAAGGAAAGGGATAGAAAGGTATAATGATGAGGGATGTCGTCTCGAAAACGGGAGCACAAGAAAGACAATCCATGATAAAATAGACAAGACATTTCGAAAAAATAAAGAAGGGCGCATGAAGTTCGAGAGCGGAAAACAAGGGTTGAAGGTGACATAAAAACTGCAGAAGGTGTAAAGTCAGTGGATCCTAAAAACACTGGGAAGAAATGAGATGGATCCTGTAACATATACATGAATACTCTTTCTCACATACAAAAAGATTTTCAGGACTTAAACCTCGGGTATGGTAGTGTAAGTAAGGAGGATTCTGAAACAATACCGGAGCTCTGAATAATATCCTCACCGGAGATACGCATTAGAATCGAGTAAAGAAACTCGTTTTGCTGTACGAGTTCGAGCTTTGCTGGTGTTTGTTTACTGCGCATCGTGGCCCCACACTGTTACGTTTAGCTGCTACCTCAGTTTGCTGCGCATTCAGGCACCTCACCGTTGCGTTAATCAGAATAATTGGAACTGAACTAGAGACCTCCTTATTGTTAGTACTCTCTCGCACTTGTCTGGTAATAACGACAATGTATCGCTTCTTGATAAAACTTCTCGCATGTATTTTACACGAGATTACACTTCTCTGTCTGTTATGCACTAGCGCTCCTTCTGTTCCGATGACTCTTTTCTTAACAATTTTAATACGATTAACTTGAAAAATCCACTTCTTAAAAACATTTTTTATTGTAAATTTGAAATGATGTTTTTATCGTTGTGAGAAGCTTCTGCTAAGGAATAAAACATGTGTTATGTTATTACGCATTATGCAATCTACAATATTCATTTTGTTTTGTTTAAAAAAACATGCCGGTGACTCGGCCCAAAATAATTATTAATATAATATTAAAACTACGTTTAGATCTCTGAAACAAGTCGAAATTTTGAGTTTAAGTAATATGTTTCAGGTGTTAATATTGAGCTGAGCGAAATGGAGCTCTTATACTACACTTTGCATTTGGTTGGACACACACTCCTCCTGAACGGCTGAACCGACCCACTCAAAATTCGGCACGGTATAGTGACCAACCACAGGAAGGTATAAATCTGAAATGGTCCAAATTGCTACACAGGGGTACGGGGTACAAAAGTTAAAATAGTATATGCCCATCATAATGAATTTCGTTGGAAAGCTCTTTAAGAGTACGGTTACTATTGTTATGTATGAACTATACTACTATACTTTACTATTGAAAATATGACTTTAAAAACGTCTGCTTGTATCAGGTTGAATTTTACGTCCCTGTTTCAATTGTACTTTACACTAAGTGTAAGAAGTTTGATTAAAATTGTTTACGTTAAAATGTAAGATATCGGTAAAAACGTTGTTTTCTTTATTTTAAACGTTTATTAAATTTAGTGATCTTTATCACTTCATAGCAATGTCGGTGTTTGTTTTACTAAAAACAATTATTTATAAAAGTTGTTTGTCTCATTAAATAAATGTAGTTAGAATTTTTTCCCGTCCTAAAATTCAACTATCTCGGTCATTTTTTACTCAGGTTATCGTTATCGGTAGATTTTGTGACGCTTGGTTTTATGACGGTCGTTTTTGTCGGATTTACTCCTGGGCTCGAGAACGTGTCATAAGGAACTTCATTCCAAAACTTCGATTTTATCATGTCTGTTTGATTTAAAATTACACTATGTATTATGATAATTTTGTATATTATGTATTAAATATTAATATAGTAAGTATATGCTAAGTCTTAAGGGCTTCTTGGGTCACGGAATGTTGTTATTTAGTTTGTTGAGATACAATGGGAACTGTATCTGAGGATCGATACTATATAATTACAGAGTATGTAATATCATAATATAAAACTTTACACATATTAGCGAATTCAAGAAATTAAAAGAAATAATTTGATGTTATTTGTTCGGTGTAAGAGAATATTTAAGTTTAGTGTTTGCGTGCACGTTGAAGGTTACCGTGCGGATCTATATCTTCGTGCAGCGAGTACAGTCTTCGGTTGATGCTAATAGTATTCTGGATTCGACGGCTTTTCACCGTTTCCATTTTTCAAATAGCTCTCATCAAACTTTGTCTAAGACAGTAAAAGAAGCGGATTGTCTTCATTGAAGTAATGTGTTTTTAGGGTTTCGTTGGCTATCTTCGAAACCCATATGCCGAGGGTGATGTGTCTGTCAGTCCGTCGTACTTTGGTTCATATCCCCTGAACTGTTCAAGCTAGAGAGTTAAAATCTAAAACACTGAAGCAACCTTTTAACCCACACATAGGAAAAATATTGAGAAGTTAAACATTTAATATGCGCATGTGAAAATCGCACAAATGTGGTTCGCATTTGAAAATCGTTGGAAAATCACAACTCAAAACATATTTATCTCCAGTAGGGGAAAAAAAGTTATGATTTTGAATTAGTTTAGAGGGACTAAAACAGGTCTTTTCATCCCTAACTCAAAAAGTAGGGAGATAAAGTAAAAGTAGGGCGAAAAAGTAAAGTAGGGCAAAAAAGTAAAGATTGCAACTTAATTATTTTCTAAATAGTAGAAAATGTATGGCTAATTTAATGAAGTTGTCGAAATCAGGTTGGCGGCACTGCGCTTTTTTGACCATGTTTATCTTTGTTTACAAAATTATAACCTGCATCTAAATAACCTTCTATTTGAGTTTAATTCCAATTCTTATTTGTTTTTAATATTGAATCTCTTATATCTGCTATTAAAAGTGCTAATAATTATTGTTATTTATTAAAATATTAAATAAAAACTGTGCAATGGACGAAAATGTGAATCTTTTTTCTACTGGAGATAAAATATTGTATGTACCTCGTGAGTAAAGTGCCATTATTCCCCTCGCGATAATTATCTCCCTCGGCTGCGCCTCGGGTATTAAAAATTCTAATTCCCTCGGCTTCGCCTCGGGATTTAGGGACCATGGTTCCTTCGGCTTCACCTCAAGAACCAACTTTTTCGCTCAAGGAATAATGGCTTACTTTACTCCCTAGGTGCATAAATAACTATTATTTCATATTTTCGAGGGGTATCAAATGAAAGCAGCTAAAGAGAAGGTTACAAATATATATATATAATTTTTGAAACATTACATTATTTATTGGTTTTATGTGTTAAAATATACACCAAACAAATCTGGGAAAATATAAAAATTTTCTTTCATAGAATATTTTCTGTTTTGGCAAAGATTTTGAACGAACATAATATACTGATTTGCGTTGATATCCTGTGTCGTCGAAACATGTAGTTAGGAAACCTTTTTCGACGGGAGCCGTTTGGGAAAAAACAAACAATGGATGGGAGCCATTTGGGCTGTACCGTATATATTAAAACCTTATTTTTTAAAACTATTATTCAAATTTTTAAGTTTTAGGTAGTATTCATACTACGGAAAGATTAAATTTTACTTTAAATCAAATTATAATTATCATTAACTATGGGAGACATACAGAGAAAAACAGACCCCAGCACCGGGACTTAAACCTATAAACAAACCTATGAAACTTGAAATTATACTTGTCCGGTGCTGGGGTCTATTTTTCTCTGTATGTCTCCCTTAGTTAATGATAATTATAATTTGATTTAAAGGAAAACTATTATTGTACGAAAGAGCTTGCAAATGGCAGAATGTAGCGGGGAGAACTAGTTAATCAGATTAGTTTGAAGGAGTCTGATCTTAGCCCTCAATATTTAGGTATAATTAATAGAAAACCTGCGTTTAAAAGAAAACCGTTCGTGGTGAATTTGGATTGTTTATTCTTATAGCTGAGATAAACATGCCTGTAGCTCGCTCAAAAACATGCCTGTAGCTCGCTCAAAAACATGCCTGTAGCTCGCTCAAAAACATGCCGGCTCCTTGCACGTGCCAGCTATTAGCATGTGCATATGTTAAATGGCATGCCTGTATCTGGCAAGCAAGTAGATTGCTCGAGATTTGATTTTTTGGCATGCAACGTGCAAGTGGGGGCTACGAACCGCATGCCAAAAGGTATTTGTGAACGCATGTGACTGCTATTGGCACAGGCGGCCATTCCAGTAGGTAGTTAGTAAGCTAGCACCGATTGTGGACGTGCTCATTGCGTATTTATTGTCTTGTTTTTTTCGTTAATAGAATTTATTCCGTTTCAATTTTTTGCAAATATAATTCTGAATGAAAACAACTACTTGCTCTATACATTTCCCTTCAACTAATCTAATGTTTAACCCTGATATGTCTTCTTCTGTTCTTTTTTTTTGTCTTATTAATATAGCTACGCATTCTGTTACTAGTAACAATATAACATATTCAATTCACTTCGAATGTTATCCATGATTTATCCGTTGTAAGAACTTAAAAGGCTGTAAAAAAAAAAAAAATGCTGGACAGAGTCGGTAGCGTACCAAGCGCAAAGCAGCTTGAATGTAATTTTACTTGCAAATATATCTTCAGTTTGTCATTGAGGAATTGCACAAAGTAGCTTGCATGCAATTTTACTTGCAAATGTATCGTCAGTATGCCAGTTACTGGCAAATTCCCTCTCTTGGCATACAATTGATGGCATGTGTATCTCCGCCTTTAGTCCTAGTAACAAATAATGTTACTGATTAAATTTCAACAGAATAACTTTGTAAAAGACTAGTTTAATGTATAAAAATGAGTAAATTTCTGGGTAACTAATTAGTTTTGTTTTAACAAGGGTTGGTTGGAAGGTTCGTTGTTCGTAGGGGTAGTTAAAAGAAAGATTAGTGGTGAGTGAAGTTGGGCAGACCAGTGTTTATTATATGAGTTGAAGACTGCGAGTTGGTGGGTTCGCTGTTTGGCCGCTGTAAAGTTGGGAGCTATGGTGAAGTAGAAAACGTTGCCCAGTGTTTCGGGAGTAAGACAAAGTAACATGAGATGAGTTCACGGCTATTCCTTGTGGTCTCAAACAACCCCAAACCACAACTGAACAACTTAGCCGACATTCGGTTCAACCCCTCACCAACCTTTGTTCGCTTTTCTAAAACATCCGTTCTTCTTCGTCTACAAACGCTTGGAAGAACGTGGGCGAACCAACCGCTCGATATCGAAAGCCTCTGGGTCGATTGTGTTTCCATTACTTTTTTCGTGGCTCCATTATCTCCGAAATGAAAAGTCGCCTAGTCTAGTTACCATGTAAAATTCTAACCCGGAAAATCGCTTCAAACCTTACATACATACAATTATTTCGTAGGTCCTCAAGAGATTTACTCCAGTGCTTCCTTTTTGATCTTACTTAGAGCGCAAGATTCAGTGGCATACATGAAAAGAATTCTATATAAGCCAAAGTATATGGATGGTCTATAAGTTCAATATTCTTCTTCGAAGTTGTATAGAGGCTTTTATCTTCGTAAAAATTCTGTTGGTAAAAGGAATTAAGTAAACGTAGTTATCCTTAGTAAACAAGTACAACAAATTCCCGAATGGAATTATTCACAGAATATTGCTGGTATCTACTAAATCCTCTGCCATTATTGGAAATCCTTTTATCCTCTCTTTCTGTTTTTCTTTCTCTTCTAATTAAATTTCCACTGTTCTCTAGTAACGTTTATTTTCGGTTAGAATACGTTCGGTTTTATCGACTTAATATCTGAGATATAAATGATAGATTAATCTCATTTCTTTTATTTTCTGCATCCTACCGCTTATTTCCCTTTTCTTAAATTTATTTAGCTTTGCTATACTATTTCTTTCATTTTTAAACCGTAATTTATTAATTAGAATTATTTTTCATCGTTTCGATTATCAATTACAAGGTTTATACAGAACATAAAATGCCAATGGCATTTCTACAATATGAAAAATTGTAAAATGTCATTTTGTTTATTTTTGCGAATCTTGGTGGTTGGAGAAACCTGACCCATTTCAACCGACACCAATTCTAAATATTATATCCTTGGGCGACAAAGAGGTGAAACAATATTTTGGATATAATTGTTAGAATCCTCATCACATTATATAATTTCAATATGTACATAATACAAAAAAAAATAGTTATGTCGAATAAATTTGAAATGTTATAGGCAGTCCATTTGGAATGCGGGATGTAAAGCGATTCGCTAGAAGCTTTCAAGTTCCAAAAATGAATACGATGACAATAATAACGTGTTTTAGGTCATAGTGTTATCCCGCCCGATTCGGGTTTTAATGATAGATACTACTAGTTTAGTTATTTCGAATTATTAATTTTATATGTGATAAGTATCAGAGAGAAATAACGGTATTTTTAGCTTTCATGTGAAAATATAAAGACTAACTCTTTAACGTGGTGATCTGTGTAAAATTTACACTTTCTTATGTAAATTATAATGATCGTGGATGTTATTATCGGATAGTGTGTTATTTAAGAAAATAAGATTGTTTTTGTTTTTCTTCTGCAAAGGTTAAGATTCACTCACGGTTGTTATTTCATTATGTTTGAAGTTACGATCTCTTTCTCCAGGACAGAACAGTGTATCGGAATTTCCAAGTCGTCCTTCTAATTCTTCCTGTGACTTATCTAGTTCTAATAAGACATCGACATCGGGTCCGTTTGTTTTGTCACTTTTAGATTAAGTTGTCGCCAGTGTGAAATAGCAGGGTAAGAGGTCGTTCTGCCGGTAGGAGAAGGGGTTAGTAGGGGGCCCCAGGTGGTGTCCCCAGCGTATTTGGCTCGGGAAGGCTCTTACACTAATCCCCCCAAGCCTCTGCTAGCCCTCCCACTTACTTTTTCAATATTCCAAATTGAGACTCTTCTCTAATATCGGGTCTTTCTGTTTCTCCTCTCTAAGTGAAAACTCCCGACCCCTGTACACCTTCACCAAACACGAGGGTAAAAACAAATTCCTGTGTTCCTTATGGATTTCTATTTTCTCGTTCCTTGCGTTCTCACTGACACTCGTCGCTCGTCCACACACACGATACCCTTTCACGAAAAATAATCCTATCCGTCCGTATAATATCGGATATGAAAAATACTAAACGGAAGAATCGATTTCGTGAATGTCCGAGGTATAATTTATTCCTGTGTCGGCTCGGGACGACCGTATTGTGAAGGACGAGAGTTATGTATCCGGCACATCAGCTCTTTTTTAATTCGGTATCGGATGAGGGTCGAAGGTAGGAGCCGGACAGAAAGAGCTCGTTGTGAATGAGTAATGTCCTTCGCGGTGGCGGCCGGCCAAAACGTTCTGAAATTCGGCGCCCCTAGCCCTCTCCCTACCGTCTCGACAGCCGTTTTCTAAAAGTCAGCGGCTCTCCGACCACCCCTCGATAAGCTGATTCCTGCAGTCGGGATTATTTCCAGGGGCCCAACGAAACAATCCGATTACGCGGTGGGATTCGCCCCTCTACTTTGGATTCGTGCTCCGAGTTTTTTTTAAACACGTATATATTTTTGGAAGTGGACCCCTTGTTGTTTATTTACTTGTAACGTCGTGTAGTCGGTAAAAGCTTTCGCACACCGTGTACCATGCCCTGTGAATTCGAAAAGTCAAAAAGGGATTGAAAAATCAAATGACAGCTACGAGTATAAAAGGACATGGGTGTATTTTATTTGGTTTTATTACGGTTTGGAATTATCGGCCGATGAATTAGCGGAGCAGGTGTGTCGACACTCTGTGTTTAATAACTTATTTTCATTTCCGCTATTAATATTCAGCCTCGGAAATTCACCGACACCCGAAAATCGACGCTTTTAATTTAATTAATCCTGACGTTTACGAGTTTATTTACTCCGCGAAGTTTTTAAACCGTTATTAAGTCTTAACACAGGTTTAAAAGAACAATGTCGTTAACACGTTTAAAAGAATTACTTTTGAGGGTTTTTGAAAAAAAAAGTCATTCGTTGCTATTAACAAAGCGAAGGACGCTTTTGAATTGAATTCTACACCGGATTTAAGGCCTTACAAAAGTGATAATTATTTTGTACGGTTTGTTTGCAGATGAGGTGAGGTTGGATATTGTAATTGTAATATCTGGCAACAGAAGCAACAAAACAATACGAGAAGCGAGTTCATCGTAAGTGAACATGGAATTTCAAACGCTTTTAGAAAGGATTCGAGCTCAAGGTGAAGGAAAAGTAGGCGGTAATAGTAAGGACGGGGGAAGGTAAAGTCGATATGAGAGTGTAAGACATGGCTGAGTGTGTAATGATGCCGCATAATTAGTCCCGTTGATAACTCGAGGGCAAAAATAGCACCCGCCTCCTTTAAAAACATCTATCATTTCCTTTCTCAATCAAAAGGTTAAACCTGAAAGCAAATAGAGTATTTGAACGAATGAACATTTGCTCCCGTGAGGGTTAAGTTAGTTAACGTTTTACGTCCTTAACGGCTGTGGAGCAACTTGCTACCACTTTCGTCTCGAACCGATAGTTTAACTTGCCGATGAAATGTAGTGTGGTGGCCCTAATCGGTCGTGAACAAACAAAAGCCGGCTTTTGTTACTCGAGTTTTGTCTTTCTTTCGAGAAAAAGTTGCTTTAAGGCCGGGCCACACCTGTCCGCATCGTGCACGCACCGTATGACGTACAACACACGTCCGTGTGTTGTACGTCATACGGTGACGGTGAAGGGAGGCAAAACATGTCCGCACTGTGTCCACACCATGTTAGCAATTTTTTTATGCTCACCCAGCTGTATCATTGAGATAAAATATTAAAAGATTTAACACATAGTGAATTAGGGATGGTAGCACTTGCCTTCGAGGAAGAACATGATAATTGGAGAAGAATTCAACGCAGACGTAGGAGAGAATGTGGGTTACAGCGCTTGGAAGAAAAGATCGGTTGAAGGCGAGTTTTGCTCGCTGCTGCCTCATCTGAAGATAAAACTAAGTTGTACAAATATATTAAATGTCGATGTCCACATTCAAACAACTAGCAATTACCTTCCAAACACGTTTATTCTCTGCATTTCTATACTTTTCACTCGACTCATCACACAAAACTAGGAAATTTTCTAATTAATTCAATAAATTTATCAACCTCCATTTTGAGTAGAAAGGTAAAATAAATATATAAAGTGTTATAATTCAATTAATAAAGTTCTAAACATTTAAATAAAATAATTATAACAAAGAAAGTTGAAGATGTAGATAAAGTATTTAAAAGGACGACCCGCACCGTGTCCGTCAAAAAGAAAACTAAACTAATCCAAGTGTCGGTGCGGATGTGGTGCGTGCACGGTGCGGTGTCTGTGAGGACAAGTTGGGACTACGCCTAACATTTCCTTTGGTTTATTCCTCACCGAGTGTTGTCAAACACACGGACGTGTGTTGGACGTCATACGGTGCGTGCACGGTGCGGTGTCTGTGAGGACAAGTTGGGACTACGCCTAACATTTCCTTTGGTTTATTCCTCACCGAGTGTTGTCAAACACACGGACGTGTGTTGGACGTCATACGGTGCGAGCACGGTGCGGTCAAGTGTGGCCCGGCCTTTAACCGTTTACATGTTTCTTGTGATCCGTCTGATTCCATTTCGGAATATAATTTATTCACGATTCCGTTTTGAAGCGACTGAAACAGAGCCGTGTTCGTTTAACGCCTCTATTTTATTACGAGTGCAAATATCAAATGCTATTCTGTAATCGGGACGAAGGCAAGCGACTAGTCGATACTTGACCTGATTTACAATGAGTCTGGCTCCACATTGATTTAGTTTTCATTTTTAAATTGTATTTACCGAGATATTTACGATGGCGATTAGAATTAATTCGATGAAATTGACACGCGAATTTTAAATTTTAGTTTTTCTGGTTTTCCCCCCTTCCCAAGGTATATTGTAACTTCTGCTTATGCTCAGAGCATAAATTTTAGATACAATAATACAGCTATATATTGACCGTTCACAAATTTAAAAATAATAATAAATAATTCAAATTAATTAATAATATTATGCTTTATTATACATTACATTATATAATATAAGAATACTGTTAATTTTAATTAATAAAACAGATAAATTTTCTATTACGTGTCAAATAGAGGTTAAATTATCTTTTAAAAAATGAAATAAAGTAAACTTCCTCATTTCATAAATGGCTATATTTCGTTCCTGAATTGGAACATTTTCAAACCTGTAATTAATTAACATAATATTAAAGAAAACAGATTTTTTAACAAAAATAACAATTTAATTAACTATTATAAATGTTCTATAATTGTATTTACCTTTTAGGCTTAATCCTTTTTAAAATAAACTTGAAAAAACCTTTCATTTGTCAAAAATAAATTAAAATAATTACTAAAGAAGTAATTTGCCAGGAGTAATTCCGCTCTTTGGGATTTGTTTAACAATCCTAAAGAGTGAAGTGCACTCAACTTACAATGTGTGATAAATTACTTCTATAGTAATTATTTTAATTTATTTTTGACAAATGAACGGGTTTTTTTTTCAAGTTTATTATAAAAAGGATTAAGCCTAAAAGATAAATACAATTATAGAACCTTTATAATTGATATTTATGAAAAGATCTTTTTTCTTTAATTTATGTTAATTAATTACAGGTTTGAAAATGTTCCAATGTAAGATCGAAATATAGCCATTTATGAAATGAGGAAGTTCACTTTATTTCATTTTTGAAAAATAATTTAACCCCTATTTGACACATAATAGAAAATTAATCATACAATAAAAGGGGTCAACCTAAATAGAAATGGATAACAGATCAAATTAATATTACAGATCAAATTAATATAACAGATCAAATTAATATAACAGATCAAATTAATATAACAGATCAAATTAATATAACAGATCAAATTAATATAACAGATCAAATTAATATAACAGATCAATTAATATAACAAATCAAATTAATCTCGACATAATGATTTGTGTAAATAAATAGAGAAGATAAAGTAATTTTATTTACATTTAGGCCTCTGTTTACCATTGGATTTAGCGTTAAGGCTTCCGTAAATGGTGTCAAAGATGTTTGACGCGAATGGCCTAAATTTGCCCGACATCATGTTTGCGCAAAATGTTTGATCGTGTATGGGGGGGGGGGGGCCTTTAGGCCTGGCGCAAATTGAGGCACGTGCGGCGCGACATTACCCTTGTGACGCTTCGAGTATTTTTGTAACTAATGTAACTAGGTAGGGATCCCACGAGACACGAACCACGAGACTCGCGAGGCGTAGTAGCAAAGCCATAGTTTCTCGTGCCACACGCGGCACTCGTCTCTCTTGCCTAGTAATTTTATTTATTTGTCTTCCTCTAGGTTCTCGTTTATTATATTTTTTGCTAACTATGGCTGAAGAGCGTTTAATAGAGGCTGTAAGGGATCACAGGGTGTTATATGATGTGAATAATTCCAGCTATATGAAGTCAAAATTAAAAAAACCGAATATGGAATGACATTTCGCTTCAGTGGACTGTCTGATAATTTTGTAGACTTCTGAGAATTGCTGCCTATTCATACGGAAATAATTTGTAAAAACAACATCGGAAAACTCGATTGTCATGCTGAATTGTCAGTGTCTTTTACGTCAGTAAAAGTTTTTGTGTTTTTTACTTCCATAAAAATGGAAGTACGGTGATACCCTCCAAAACGTGATTCCGAGATCTCTGTGAAGGAGGGGTCTTACGAACCCGGGAATATCATTAAAATCCGTTTCATATACATATTATATGTCAGTGCGTACGTATGTATGTATGTACGTACGTACGTTCGTTTGTAAGTTCGTTCAGAACTTTAAACCTTTATAACATCGCTTCAAGACATCTTATTGAGATGCAATTTGCGGCATTTGTTAGAACTTTTATAGGAAAAACTGATGGCGCAAACCCGAACATCGTAGCTCATGACGTTTCGAAGCTAGTCACTTTAGCACGAAATCGGTCTGTCGACGATAACTTCAGTAGGCTTTATTTGATTTCAATTTCCTTTGGGGTATATATAAGTCCTATAAAGTAGATTGTACCTATACTTTTTGAGCACAATCGAACAAGTGGTTCGGAAGATATTAGCATTTCAGAGTTTTTTATAAAAAATAATTCCTTGGGCAATTGTGTCCGTCCAGTTGATCGTATCCAAACAATTCTTGCGTTAAAATACGCAGCTTGTAGACTACTTTTGAATCAATAGAGTATAAGCACCAATTGAAAACCATTGAAATTTTGGTTTTTTTTAACCTATGCAATTTTTAGAATACCATTAATAACTTTGGTTTTTGTGAAATCCCGGATTTTTGTTGCAAAACTATAATCGATATTAGCTGTTTGTACGATGTAGTTTGTACTGAGTTCTCTCTCATAGACACCACAACATTTCATGGAAGTCGTGTGTGGTATTTCCACACCGGTACATCAGTTTTTATATGTCAGCGAAAACAACATTTGTTTTTCATTTCAATCATCAGAATCTGATTGAGAACTTAGAAAATTATCAATTATAAGGTTTTCAAGCGAATCATTCATTTACAAACTTTTTAAAACAGGTGTGTGGCGTGCGAGAGTCTAGTAGAAATCCGCGTACCAATTTGCGGATCCCGACGAGATACATGTGGGAAACACGCGTAGTCTCACACGTGTGAGTCGCGCCACGCGGGTCATGTCGTGACACACGCACCTCAATTTGCGCCAGGCTTTTTAGCGTTTTTATAAAAATAACTTGTATAAATAGATGTAATTAATCAAAAAAAGGTGGGAGGCGTCAATCTGTTTATTATTTACATTTAAGTAATGGCTAAGTGGTGGAGCTATATCTTTGATCTCGAATCAATTAACGATATTAAACAGCATTTTACAAATGAAGGGGCCCGACAAGTGGTGTAGTTTTCATTTTAACAAGGGGGGAGGGGAAGGATGCGATTCCTTTTTTCCGGAATTGATTTTGCTCGGGCCTTTTTGTGTTTCGAGCCTTCGAGCCCCGTAAATAATCTTACAATAGATTAAAACAAAGAATCCCTCTAGAAAACGTAGACTTCTAATCACAATGGAAAATTTCAGGAAAAAAAGAAAAGGAGGAAAAAAAACGGTTTCATTATTATTTTCTCATTTTCTTGTTCCCTTTTTTAATTTAAAACGAATGGTGGTAAAAATACGGACGACAGTTCATTGTTGTAATAAAAAACTCTTCAATTGTCTATTTTCCTGTTCAAAAAAGTCTCATAAGAAAAACAATTGTTAGATTCAGACAAATTTATATTAAAAATATTGTTGACATTATTATTATATATATATATATATATATATATATATATATATATATATATATATATATATATATATATATATATATATATATATATATATATATATATATATATATATATATATATATATACACCTATATATTTACTTATTATGTTTTAAATTTAATGTTGTTATTGTTTACATGGAGGGAGCAACGTGAAGAAGAAGTCCAGTAACTACACTTACTTGGCTTGAATATTATAAATAAATTGTAATACAAAATAATTAAATAATGATAAAGTAGATTAATAATATATTTTATAAGATTCGAGAATAAATTATTATAATTATAATTGATAAAATATAATTGTATTACATTTTTTTTTAAAAAAAAACAAGCTTTTATTCGTATTCTTCCCAGCAAACTCTTTAATTTGATACCCATATCATGGGCGTGCTTAAAAAAATAACTAGTCCGCCATCTTGGGCTGTCTGCCATATTGTATTTAGAATAAATTCAATTAGCTAACCATGCATTGTAATCCAAACTAAACGTTTATGCAAAATTTCAATTCAATCGGTTGAGGATAACTGCTTGAACATTCAGTTGCATGATTTGACCCGAACATACATACATACATACAAACATTGCAAGTAAAATAAAAGCTTGCAATAAAATAAATATGTATTTTATAGGAGTTGAGCTCTAGGCCACTGCCTCTTCAGACGTCTTGGAGTGTTACTCGGGATATGCTGAAAAGATAGGAGTTGTACAAGAGGATTAGGTTGATGACATAAAGATTTATGGAATTATTATTATTATTAATAAAATAATAGTAAAAAAATGTTTGAAAACAAGCTTTGATCTTAGGCCATCCGCCATATTGGATTTAGAATAACGTCACTTAGCTAACCATGCATTGTCATCCAAACTAAACGTGTATGCAAAATTGCAATTCAACCGGTTGAGGATAACTGCTTTAAAATTCAGTTGCAAGATTTGAACCGAACATACATACAAACATACATACATTGCAAGTTAAATAAATATGTATTTTATAGAAGATGATCTCTAGGCCACTTCCTCTTCAGACGTATTGGAGGGTTACCCGGATATGCTGAGAAGATAGAAGTTGTACAAGAGGATTGGGATGATGAGATAAGAATTTATAGAATTATTATTATTATTATTAAAAGAACAATTTGCACGTAGAAAATAGTTGCTAAATTCTGAGCGTGGTTATTGTTATTTGTTTGTAGGGGGAGTACGAGTAATCAAATGACTCTTTAAAGTATAAGATATGTTTACTGAACCTAGATATGATGCTTGTTTAGTCCTCGCAAGAAACTAACTGAACTTATCTTGTCCAAGCATAAAATACCATCAATTTCTGTTCAAGCAACATTTTTAATTTAAAATTTTGCAAACTATAAAACCTCGTTGTGTTGTCAATTTCCTTGATTACATTCTCTTTAAGGACTATCAGGTCTGATTGAGTAATTTTAGAAATTGTTACCATTATTTTGATTATTATTAATATAATATGATGGATGTTTTAAAATTCAATTTCCTTTTATCGTCGCCCCTAACGATTTAGTTTCACAGTAGTTTAATCGAAGGAAGTGTGTCAACTAATAACAATTATTAGTTGTACTCGAATAAATATGTTTAATTGATAAAAATAAAATTGTGCTTTCACAGCGATTGTTCTAATGGATTACTAGGTCACCCGGTTCTCCTGATTCTGGGGGAGTCAGAAAATCGATATGGGCAGGCATGTTGCAAGTTCCAATAGAACTTATAACATATATTTTGTTACTAATAAAGATTAATGATCCCCTATGAAGATGCTCTTTTATCAACGAGTGTTATTCGATAAACAGCCATTATAACACTTACCACCCCAAGACTTACCATCCAAAGAATTACCACCCTAAGTTTGCTTCCCAAAGACTTACCACCCCAAAATTTACTACCCCAAAATTTACTACCCCATGATTTACAACCCTAAAGCTTACCACCCCGAGACTTACTACCCCAAGACCTACCACCCCACGATTTACAACCCTAAAGCTTACCACCCCAAGACTTACCACCCCGAGACTTACCACCCCACGATTTACAACCCTAATACTTACCACCCCAAGACTCACCTCCCCCAGATGGTACCACCTCAAGATTCACCAACCCAAGAATTGCTTTTAAAAATGTTTGATAATTTTGTTACAAGGAAAACAACTAAAAACACAAAATTCTATTTCTGTGAGATCTAAAATTCTAATTCAAGGTATCAGTCTTCATTTTCAGTAGATCCTGATTATTTTTGGTACATCCTGTATATTTTCGGTACATCCTGTAGATTTTCGATACATCCTGTATATTTTCGGTACATCCTGTATATATTTGGCACATCCTGTATATTTTTGGTACATCCTGTATATTTTCGATACATCCTGTATATATTTGGCACATCCTGTATATTTTTGGTACATCCTGTATATTTTCGGTACATCCCGTATATTTTCATCAGTTATTGTCGTTAGCCGATTACTTGCTTTTCCCCATTTAAACATCCTCAGAGCGTATTTTCGTAATATTTTATATTTAAGAATAAATTTTAATAAGAATAATGACAAAATCAAAATGAAAGGCGATATTAAGATGCGTCATCATATTCTTGGAATATAATTTTTCTTGTTTCATTGTATTCACTGGTTAATGTTTACAGTCCCCTCTAAAAATATGCTATTTTTTTTCTCTCTATTCCTTCTTTAGCTTTTTAAATAAAATAATATGCTATTTTTCTCTCTATTCCTTCTATAGCTTTTTAAATAAAATGATATGCTATTTTTCTCTCTATTCCTTCTATAGCTTTTTAAATAAAAAAATATGCTATTTTTCTCTCTATTCCTTCTTTAGCTATTTAAATAAAAAAATATGCAATTTTTCTCTCTATTCCTTCTGTACATTTTTATATATGATTTATTTTCTACTGTCTTTTGTTTCTACAGTTTTATACTACACAAAACTATGTCGATAATATCGAGTGAATTATTCAAGGGGTAATTAAATCAGTAATTTTGAGTGAAAGTGTGAAAATAAATGCAGTATTGTGGTTCAATAAGAGAGGGCGCGTGATAAGGTAGGTGTGATAAGGTAGGTGTGATATTGATGGTTGGGTAGAGGTGCTATAGATAGATATTAACGAGGAGACTGATAAGCGTGTACCCAGGTATGCCAACTATGCACCTTTTCATTCCAGTCTAGCCAACTTTACAGGTATTATCATCGTGAATACATCCCCTAACCATCTACTCGTACTGTTGAATGTCAACCTGCTCACACTGATAGTTTTTCATCGCATCATATTTAGTGGCAAATTTCCATCTGGTTCATTCAGCTTTATCACAGAGGGATTCGAAGAATTCTTTATATTGCCAACCGCAAGATGCGAATTGTTCTCATTTGCCTCTCTAATTACGCATTTTGTAGATTCTTTAAAGGTTCTCATTCGGTTAAGATATTGATAAATACAATAGAGAACGTTATATATTAATTTCCGAAGAATGTGCTCGACTCGAATAAATTGACAATTTACAAAAGATTGGTGTTTAAGAACTAAACTTTCCAGCTGTTATTCTAAATTATCGTAACGATTTTTATTTTTCATATTATAAAAAGGAAATATAATTACTTATCTACTCACGGCAGCTAAATTAGGCATTGTTGTACTGTTTTCAATCTGCAAAATGTAATTTTTCTTGATTCTTATGTCAAAAAACGCGCAGCAAAATAATAAAGTCTCAGTAAAATAACAAACAGGCAGCAAAATTTTAAGAAAAGGTCACTACATCACAGTGTCTGGTTACTACAATGTGTTCTGCACTTTCCGTTGCTTCTAAGCATAGGAGACAAATGTCATTGTGTGGTTTGCACCATGGTTGTACTGCACATAGCAGTATTACTAGGCATTTCTATGGGTTGTACTGCCCATAGTAGTACTAGGCATTTTTATGGGTTGTACTGCACATAGTAGTGTTCTTGGATTTGCTATGGGTTGTACTGCTCAATGCTGTACTTGGCAGTGGTATAGGATATATTGCCCATAGCAGTACTAGGCATTGCTATGAGTTGTACTGCCCATAGCAGTACTAGGCATTGCTATGAGTTGTACTGCCCATAGCAGTACTAGGCATTGCTATGGGTTGTACTGCCCATAGCAGTACTAGGCATTGCTATGGGTTGTACTGCACATACAGCAGTACTAGGCTGCAACAACTATGCTTTATTATCATTAAATACTTGTATAGTTAAAAATAATTAAAGAAATGTGAATTTATCAAAGTAGGTATAATATAGACAAGAAATATTACTGTATGAGTTGTTGATGTCACTCTAAACCTAGATGCACAAGTGTCAAAAACTTTTATTTCTATTGTAATACATATAACAGAAACAAAAACATGTACTACAGAAGAGAATAAAGTCGTAGCTTTATTTATTTATTTGCTTTTGTTTTTACAAATGAAATCTTATTGAGAAGGATCTAACTTGTTAATCTAGAAGCATTGGGAGAGGGGAGAGGGGGGGGGGAGTTAAACCGATAATCCGACTCGATTGAAGGGAGAGGGGGTTAAAGAAGGAAGGGATAAACTGTAGTTAAAATTGGGAAAAAGGACGTATTAACCAGATTGTTTGGCAATTTGAGCCCTAGAGAGAGAATTGTTGTGTGGGGGGGGGGGGGGTCGTATCACAAACTGAGTTAGCCCCACTCGGTATCTGACTTAATTGAAAAACTTACTACTAAAAAGCCTCAGCCCTCAAAATTCCATTATCATATAAATCTATATTACCGTATAAAATATATCGTCTAACAGCTTTTCCGACCTGTTTCAGTATAAGACTTGCTTATTTTCCAAAAGATTAGTTCTCATGCAAGTAACAAGATTTTAAGGAAAAACTTTAAAATCGAATCTAATTTAAGAAAAAAGCTCCTTTTCAATTTAAAGCTTAAAAAGTTGTATCTTGTCGAAGGAACTTTATACGAATAGTATTTACATTCCCTTTTTATGTAAATATAAAGACTTTACTTATTTAGCTGCTATAAAAGCTTCATGTAAATTATTAATCTCTACAGAGAAAAATACATTTTAAGCTGACATCCACGCCATGTAAACTTAATCAATGTTATCGGTTCAGACTTATCCGACGTTATGTTATACATTACTTGTAACTAAACATGTACCTGTAATAATGCTAATAAGCAGGCTCACATGGGGTTACGTAATCCATAAATCCTTTGAAAATATCCTTACGAGAAAATGAATAATTTTTTTTTTAATTGAAGTTTTTCTTTTGTGGACTTGAGGTTTCTTATGGAAATGAAATTCTATTTGGAATGAAAGTCCTTTTTTCTTTTATTATACTTTATTTAACAAGCTTTCGTCCAGGGAACCTGGGCTTCTTCAGGTTTTGAATGTTAAAATACTGTAAATTTAGAGAAAAATGGTCAAAATGGAAAAAGTAAAAACGAATTTTGGAAATGAAAGTCTTACCAAGTTAATTTTGATTTTTTTTATATGTTTTTTGAAAAGAATTAAATTTATTTTTTTAACTGACATACCTAATCAAAAAATTTATTTATTTATTTTTATTTGTATTAAATATAATATTTGTGTTAATGTTGCTTAATTTATTGGTGTCTTGTTTCAAGTTTATGTTGTTAGTATTTGATTTTATGTATAACATTTCCAGTGTAAGTCGTTTTTGGTGGTGTTTTTCAGTGTGTAGAATATTATATTTATCTGTGTCTAATGTGTGTTTAGTGTTGTGTGCGTGTTCTGATATAGCTGTGTTAGTGTTGTTGTTTGAGATGTCTTTGATATGTTGATGAAATCTGTTTTTGAATTGTTGTGAATATAATAATCATGTGAGTAAATAATATTATTAAGAAATATCTCGTATAAAATTTTAGAATTGATCAGCCACTTAAAGGTATCTAATTTACTTAAATAATTAATTTTATGTGAAATACTTTATACAATAAACATGGTTTCTATGTCTGAACTCAAACATTTTTATATAATACAAAATACTGCGGAATAACTTCAACCGTATCTTGATAAAACCAAATAAATTGTTTACTAAAAACTATTATTTTTAAATAAATCTCTAAAGCCGCGTCCACACTAGCCGTTGGCAAAGCCTATGGTTGTACCTCTGTCCACATTAGTGTTGGCATTGGCTTTCAGTCAGTTCGAAAATGTTCATCTAGGAGGATCTACTGATCGCATCATGTGCTGTTGTCATAATAAATGACAGCGTAGAAAACAGAAGAAAACGGAGGAAACGTCGATTTTGTGTACGTCCCAGCCTTCATAGTAGATCACGTTATGGAACTAAAGACTTAATGAAGAATTTAATTTTAGATGATATTGACGAATTAAATCTGGAAACAATATTTAATAATAATATTTAATAATATATATTTAATATTTAATAATTAGGGCTCGGATCGATATGCTCGATAAAATCTCCAGATATGCTCGAAAACCATATGTTTTAAAAAACATATGGAAAAACCAATTATATGCTCGATAGATATGCTCGAAAAAACCCATTATATGCTGTTAAATATGCAGAATATGTTTGAAAAACACTGTTTAAAACTATAGAGAAGACATGAAACGAAAAAATCTACAACTTATCTTTATATAGAAACAATATTTAAATTGTATGTATGATACACTGCTATATCCTTAAGTTTTAAGTATATGTATGAGAAGTTTTATGTAAAAGTTACAATTTAAAAGTTTATTTACTAAATGTTCAGTATTAGGCGAGTTAATGAAGTAGATTGGTATTGGTCTGTGAATCAAGATTCTTTCTATATTTTCACTTTTAAGGGATTTCTTAAATCGGCCAATAAAATCTTTCAACGTCAATTGACACGAGAGGTATATACTTAACTGATGCTGCATCTTGTGCAGAGTAGTTTGGAAAATCGTCTGACATTGCAGACTCGCCACGCTGCATCTTCTCCAACTGGGATTTTTAGTTTAGCCAGCTCGAACTCTAACTTTTTTCACGGTTTTTCCAGTCTCTCCGGGCCACAAGTTTTTCGATGACTCCGTTAAATGTAGCGACCACTTCAAACAACTCCATCCCTCGAGATTCCAACATTAGGATAACCTCAGAAATGACGCTCATCTTAGTCTCATCATAGTCCTTTATGAAAGTCAAGCATCAAGTCCTTAATTTTAAAAGCAGCCCGAGGATTCGTGGTGGTCAGGGCCCGAATGAGGAGGGGGGGGGGGGGGATTGGAAAGAAACAAACTATTTAGGCGAAAAACCGTAAGAATATGCATTTATATGCTTTTCTGAAAACAGGAGTTATATGCATTTATATGCTTTTCTGAAAACAGGAGTTATATGCATTTATATGCTCGATAAATTTAAATTCTGTTGGTCCCAGAGAGGTGAAAATACCACCAAAAGGCTTCTTTCGATTAGTACTATTCAGGAAAAAAATATGCAAATATGCTCAAATCCGAGCCCTATTAATAATAGTATATAATAATATTTAATATTTTAAGAGCGTTAAAAAAAGTGAAAAATGATTAGCGAAGCGACTGACGGGCAGTCTAAATGACAACTGAAGCCGCGAGATGCCGTTGGCACGTCCACACTAGTTTTACTTAGCGGCTTTCTTTGATGGAGACCGACACTCGAGCGATTCCTGATAGCATGCAGAGTTTTGCCGTTTGCTCGTGCCAATGATAACATCTACATCAGTTCGGCTTTGCCGGTGGCATTGCCAACGGCATAGTGTGGACACGGCTTAATATAAGCGGCAAAGTACTGATCGACTGACTGACATAGAATCAACGTACAGCGAAATCTTCTTAACCGAGAGAATTGAAATTTCGAGAATATATTCTATACACATCATAGACATCCACTTAGAAGGATTTTGCGAAATTTTCATTTTAAGGGATAGAGAAGGGCGAAAAACGGTGTGTCACATAGAATATGTATATCTATATACACGAAGGTGTATAGGTATAGAGACCGTTATGTCTTCGGCATTATCTGCTATTTTCTAGGCCGATTATCGATTATGCCAGAGATTATTAAAGTTATGGCTAGGCCGATTATACCAGAGATTATGAAAGGTACGGCTGGGCCGATTATACCAGAGATTATGAAAGGTACGGCTGGGCCGATTATGCCAGAGAATATGAAAAGCAAGTATTTTCTTCCCTGAACTCAAAAAGTAGGGAGAAAAAGAAGGATTGTCAACATAATTATTTTATAAATAGTAGAGAATGCCTGGCTAATGTAGTAAAGTTGTTGAAATCAGGTTGGCGAAACTGCTTTTTCGACCTTATTTGTAATTTGCGCTTATCATTGTTTAAACCTGCATCTAAATAACCTTCTATTTGAGTTTAATTCCAATTCTTATTTGTATTTAATATTGAATCTCTTATATCTGCTATTAAAAGGGCTAACAATTATTATTGTTATTTATTAATATAATAAATTAAACCTGTACAATGGATGAAGATGTGTTTTCTCCCTACTGGAGATAAAATATTGTATGTACCTCGGGAGTAAAGTGCTATAATTCCCCTTGTGATAATGATCTACCTCAGCTGCACCTCGGGAGCTAATTAGCGTTATTAGGGACGATGGTTCCTTCGGCTTCGCCTCAAGAACCTATTTATTCGCTCAGGGAATAATGGCTTACTTTACTATCTAGGTGCTTGAATTACTATTGTTTTACACTATGTCGTATCAACTTAAAACCAGGTATTGACTTATTAGATAATCTGTAATAGAAATAATGATAAATCTTGTAAATAATTTATAACGGAATACAACCGTAGGCCAAGATTATTTTATTCGAGCACTTTCTAAATGTCAATCCCTTTAGTATTTTAACGTTTAAATCACACTTATTCAAATAATAAAATAAAATAAAACCTGCAATTAATTTTTTTTTTTTTTAAACGAGGAGCATAAATGTGCTTTAAACGTTCCCCCATTCATGGTAGAATGTGTTTTTAATGGAATCACGTATTAAAGTGGGGGGAGGGGGGGGGGGGAGTTTAGACATTCAAGTCAAAAAGAAGAGGCACAGAAAAAAAAGGCGTCGATTGTTTTGAAATTTATCATTTTGTAAAATACGTGATACGAATGCCAATTTATATAGTTAAATAAAAATACGTCACGTTAATGAAATATTACGTTTTCATTAGAAATAATTGGCGAGAGGGATGGTTTTTATCTTGATTTAGATGAAATCGGTTCATCAGACGTTTCTCTGAGTTTAATAATAATTATATTGTGGTGGAAATGAATTAGACCGTGGGCGCGTTAGAGTGGGTTCGCAGTAAATGTACAAAGGACTCGAGCTGATAATATGAGCCCTCGTTTCTCTTTGTAAAGCTTCATAACTTTATTAATACTGCCAAGTTTTTTTTCGTTGTATTTATTCAATTTTTTACCGGAAACACATTTTCCCCTACCCTTTCTCGTAAATTGTAAAATCTACATTTTGAGCTGTTAGTGTATTTAATTTGCTTGTATACACAATTTGATTCTGAGTAGTATAATGTACTAGCCTTCACCGCGCACTCCGCGCGGGGCTTATGCTAGGTATCAGTGGCTATGTTTCCTATAATCATGTAGACCTAGCAATTAAATGAAATGCCTAAATAGTTTTGTTTCCAAAGCCTTCTAGGAATATAATTTGAACTATATTATACATAATTCATTTTATTTCCACGAATTAAGAATATAATAATAGCTTGGAGTCAAATTATTTACAGGGTGATCAAAATGTTCGGAAACGGCTTAATATCTCCGGTTATAATCGAGATGTTAAGTTCTGGTTTGCGGGTATCTTTATCATTTTTAGAACAAAACTACTTATTTGGTGGATAATAATTTTTAATCTTAAAATAAAATTCATTTTATATCCAAATAGAGTTTTTAATTAAATGAAATTAGTTGATTGTAACCTTAGACTTAGGACTTTAATCTTCAAATGTACCACGACTTAGGACTTTAATCTTCAAATGTACCACGACTTAGGACTTTAATCTTCAAATGTACCACGACTTAGGACTTTAATCTTCAAATGTACCACGACCTAGGACTTTAATCTTCAAATGTACCACGACTTAGGACTTTAATCTTCAAATGCACCATGACTTATAACTTTAATCTTAAAATGTACCATGACTTAGGACTTTAATCTTCAAATGTACCACGACTTAGGACTTTAATCTTCAAATGCACCATGACTTATGACTTTAATCTTTAAATGTACCATGACTTTATCTTATTAGGACTTTAATCCTAAAGGGGGGTTTTTAATTAAATGTAATTAGTTGATTGTAATCTTACTTTACTGAAGACTCTCTTTCGAATATATTTTTATATAACAAGTAATAAAGGAAAATTGGTTTGTTCAGACCCATACTCGTTCACCCAACACCTATTTTATGATAAGTAAAAAATGATAAGCAAAAAAATATTCACACCAAGTGGGAAGAAAACCTCATTGTTCCTCTTGTTGGTCTTGTTTTTTTGTTTTTTTCTTGTGGAATTTTTTAAAAGGTGGGAAGGATCCTACCTGCGGGACGAGGCTCGTCTTCGGGACCCGGTCCCAGGAGGGTACCAGGTCCCCTGGGTCTCAGCCTCCCTTTCCCACTCGATACCCTTTTGGATTTTTTTTTTCGTGGTGAAAAACACAAATTCCTCTTATACCACGAGAAAAAGGAAGCGGGCTAAAAAAAAATAATGAAGAGGAGGGAAGGGAATTTATCATCCATTTTATTCCCATCTTCTCCCTGTACAGGCTTTCCCCCGCTTAAACCATCCTCGTTATAGAAAAACGGAATTAAAAAGAAATAAAAAAAAAACCCACAAGTCTTTATTACTTACCGAAGAAAGAATTTAATAAAAATATTCCACTTCTCTCTATAACAAGAAGAAATATTATAATAAATAAATATAAGTAAAAATGTACGAGAAAAATTGTTACCGATCCAGTTCCATAAAAAATACGGCTTTCTAAAAGAACCGTTTTTTTTTACTCCGTCTTATCCGGTCGGAATAGCCACTTTTTGTTTTTTGAGGACTTGAAAGATAAAAATAATAATTTTTAAGGAAGTCATCAAGACGTTTATAATTATATATAATAGTTCAATTTAAGAAATTAATTGATTACTATGCTAAAACACACGAGTCGTTAGAGCCTTTAGAGAATATACATGTACATAAATATAAAAATCAAGTGCTTTAAAAGTTACTCTCCCTTTATTGCCGAAAGAGTCGCTGTTGACTCGAAATTCATAGGAATAGTCGGAAATTCTTCTCTTCTAAAAGCCATGGATTTAACTATTAACTCAACATTATTAATTTTTTCTCAAAATGCAATACATATTTATTGCAAGACGCTCGTTTCAATGATAAAAAAAAAACTTTTATTTTATTTTTTTTTCTCTTTTCTAACTCCCCCATGTATAAGTAGTTAGCATTGTATACTTAGCAGTGTAATTTAATAATTTATATTTAATGAAAGGCGCTGGAGTCTATTTTTCTCTCTCTATCTCCCGTTGTTAATAATAATTATAATTTGATTTAAACTAAAATTTAAACTTTCCGTAGTATGAATACTACGAAAAACTTAATAAATGAAAGAAAGACGTAGGGAACTTCGTTCCTATCGAGTGTCCCGCGACACCACACGTATTTCTTTTTTTATCATTTTTTTTCTTTTTTTTTCTTTCTTATTTTGTTATTTAACATAGGTGGGTTTGACACAGCGTGCGAGTCCAAACATGATTTTAAATGACTGATCCTTGTTGAATTAAGTATCGATAGTAAATTTGAACAGAACTCGATTAATGACACCTTGTCTTCCAGCTCGACTAGTGACATAAATAAATAAGCATGAAGGCTGTTTAGACGAGTAAAATATATTTTATTAACTCATGGCAGCAAAATTAAGCATTGTTGTACTGTTTTCAAATCTGCCAAAAAAACACGAAGCAAAATAATAAAGTTTCAGCAGAATAACAAACAAGCAGCAACATTTTAAGAAAAGATAACTATATCGCAGGTTATGAACTCTCCTACATTGTTCATTTTCATATATTTAAGCGTAATATTCTCCTATATATTTATATCGTTTTTGAAAATACCATTAAAAATTATAATATGTAATAATAATTTTGTTTTATTATTTTACACTGATTATTAAAAATAAAACGCTAAAAATTGAATAAAAACAGCTTTTAATAAAATAAAAAAAAGTCGCAACACTGATCGTATTGCCTTTGTTTTGTATTAACTTGACTCAAACTTTCGTATTATTACAACTTTAATTTCTTTAAATCAAAAAATATTAGTAATTGTTAAATGGTAAAATTATGTTATTTAAAAAAAAAAATCTTTAGTGTAATTTTCCTGCGGTTAGTAGATAAAATATTGTAAGTAACTATGCAGCAAAGGAAACATTCTTGACTCGATTAACTGCTTCGGTTTCACCTTAGCAGGTAATAGACATTTCCCTGCCTCAGCTTCGCCTCTCCAGTAAATTTGTTTAGCCTATCCTCGCCATCTGCTCAGAACTAAAACTTAAAAAACTTAAAAGAAGTCTTTCCTCTTTCTGGCCAAATCTCTACTAACTATATACTGTTGTTAGATTGCACGAAGCTATAGTGGTCCTAGAAATCTTATGTAGGTAATGAGAAAGGTTTTAAAAATATGTTGAAGTAATTTTGGGAGGGCCCGAGCAGGGTTAGAAGGGCCACATGTGCTCGACCCCCCCTCGGGCTGACACCTCGCTAATTTATCACACTATTATTAGGTACAAAACACTCTCCGGGACAACCACTCTTGTTTATATTTAAATTTTATGACTCCAATTTTAATTCCTAAAACTGGAGAAGAAAATAAATTCACCCTTCCCTGTCGCTGACAGATTCAAACCGGTCGGCTCCGGTATTTTTTCTAGTGGTCTCCCCCCCCCCCCCCCCCTCTTTGAATAATGAGACCAGGGTGAGATTTTTTTCTTTTTCTTGCAGAGCACTTTGTTCCGGGCTCTGTTAACAACGGAGTTTCTTTTGTTCTTCTGTCCTCTTGTAGTTGAACCAGAGAAGAAGTTCAAGTAAAAATTAACTTGATGAAATACAAAATATTTCAACCGTTTAATTAACACATTTTTTTATAATTATTAACAGAAATACGCTGTGTAATCACAACATGAACATTCTCTTTTATTTATAAAGTTTGATATATTATATTATTTTATAAGATTACTTTCATTATTGGCTTTAATGTTATTATATCTACGATTGATACGAAATATAAACATTTGATCTCTGTTTAGATGAGTAGAAAGTGATTCTTTTCGAAGTTGTATTCATTGCACATGCGCATTTCATAAGTCTTCTTTATTTTCGCTCTAGTGCGGAAATAAAGAAGAATTCTTCACCTTATCGCACGATTAGCGTGTTTGTTTACATTTAACAAATCTAATTTGCTGTTTGTTTAATTAAAGTAACAGGTTTTTTTTTCTCTGTTTTCTATTTTTTTTTTCTATTTATAACTAAAATCCAACAATCGTAGATAATGTACGGTACGCAACTTGTGCGAAAACTGTATTTTGCTTTGCTCGTGTGGTTTTACTACCCTCGCTATCGCTTGGGTGCAAACTCCACACTCGTATGCAAACTGCTACTTATCGCACTAGACGAGTTTTGTACTATAATGTTATTGTTTTATTTTTATGTTGATTATACTTTATTCTGATTCGAAGGTTGAAAAACCCAATCAGAAATATTAGAAAAAAAATTGTTTGGTGATACAATACTTTTCCTACTATAGGTACTGAGGAAAAGCAAAAATCATAAATTTAAAACCCGTCAGAATGAAGGTCGAAAATATGGGTCATGTCAAAACAAATAAAATAACTAGCGGATTTTTTCAGAACTAAATATCCATACGAATTAATAGAATTCCAATAGAATTTAATTCTGCTGAAAGATGGCTAAAACTTAAAAGTACTAAAATAATTCATTGTCATCATGTACTGAGCTATTCTAAAAGTTTAAAATGTCTAGCTATTCGGGAAGTTAGTTACAAATCGATTGCAAGACTTATACTGGACACAAAAACAAACAAACAAGAAAGCAAGCTAGTAAAAACGTAATAAATAAAAGAGTAGTCTTGCTCATGTAAGTAAGAGTAAAGTGAAGTTAAGGACAAAGGAAGAGCAGACTTGGCCACAATATAGATACCACTACTTTTATAGGCTGACTTGTTTGGGTGGGGTTCTGAAACTTTTTTCACGGTTTGCTGAGGATTTACTAATGGAAGTTTTAATTAAAATATAGACGAAACTATATAAATTCAAGTACGGCTTTAATTTTTTCGAGTTGCTACCTGTCATTATGAAGTTCATTTCAGCCTACGGATTAACAATAATTACTTTTTAATTATAAAAAAGTAACCGCTCAAAAACTAATCATTCGTGGGAAAAAAATGTTCTCTCCCTTTATCAATTTATGATTTGCGGTAGCTGGTATCATAACAAAGAGTTGTCATGATAAAGGTTTCTGTGGGAGGTAGGCGAGGGGGAGGAAATAGGTTTTTTTTCTTATACAATAAATATGAGTTTTTATCCTCCGATAGAAACTTAGTGAACAAGGCCGATGCGAGGCATATACTCAAAGCTTATTATTACATGTCTACAACTTTTATAGACACGCAAAACATGTTTCACAAGAATCACTGTGTCAGGGTTGCCTTTCGGAAAATGTTAAAGCCTAAAACTAAAAACCGACTTAACCGGCAAAAGAGAGAGAGAGACACGAAAAAAAAAATGTCGTTTTCTCTATGAGAGACATCAACTAAATGACAAATGGATTGGATATACACTGTTCCCGACAGTACTGCCCTCCCTAACTTTATCCAATTAGGCCGACTGAAGTTGGACCCTTTATACCGAGTCACTTGCAAACTCACCCTCTTCTCCGTAGCTTCCTTCCCGACAAGCCGCACCCAATTAGAAACGGAGCATTACGTTTCTATAAACCCGTCAAAAGATCCATTAATTCTTGCTGTATCGAATTAACAACTTTACTGACAACTTAAGCTTGACCTGATAAACATTTTCATTAACTCCGATTTTCCTGACATTATTTATAGATATTAAACAAATGGACTGCCTTTAAATATCTAGGGGCACAGCAGTCGAGCACAACGATACCCTTCCTTTACTGCAGCCATCTCCAGGCATTTTGGACCCCCCTCTATTATCTTATTAAAGATACTTAGATATGTAAAATAAATTTTAAGTTAGAGTTCATTACAAACTGAACCAGAAATAAAAATTTCACATCTCTACCCATATTAGTTCATAAGATGTGTGAGCTTTAAGTTTGGTTATAATGCCACTGATCTATTGACTAACTGAATCATCATAATTCTAAGGCACTTCCTGCAATCCTAGAAACTAGAAATTTTGTATATAGGTAAAGTTCAATGTCCAAATAAAGGAAAATTGTCAAAATCCGAAAAAATCTGGTTCTTTGCTCTTCTCAAGGCTAATAGAAAAATCGGCTAGGCAAAAGTAATCAAAAATTAAAAAAAATATATAACTTGCTATTAATTATTCAGTTAATCCCACAAATTTTCTAATATTCTTTTAGCGAATTTTCAAAGAAAATTACGCTATTGCAATGGCTTCAAAATTTTTGAAATTTTTTTTCATGGAAATCCGTTTTAGACCATTCTGAATCGATTCCTAAAATTTAACACTTTTTTTATGTATGTATGTATATATGTATATATGTATGTATATATGTATGTATATATGTATGTATATATGTATGTATATATGTATGTATATATGTATGTATATATGTGTCACTCCAGACGATATCTCCCCTTAGGATGCACTTAAAAATGTCAAACAAATTTTAAAATGTCAATAATATCAAAAGAAAGGATGAGTTCGTTGGCCAGAATTTTTGGAGTTCATTTAGGGGTCAAATTTTTACAATTTAGGGTAAAAAATAGCATAACAACGTGTTTTTTCCATTTTACCCCCCTTATATATGAAAATATGATAAAAATGTATATAACAACAATTACTCTACTCTTAAAGAGCTTTCCAACGACATGCATCTTGAAGGGTAAATACTATTTTGACTTTTGTACCCCGTACCATTGTGCCAATTTTTTTTTTTTTTTTCACCCATGCAAATTCTAAACCAAAATTTTCCTATATTATCATAAGCCAATAATACGCACATTTCTTTGAAAATTCGCTCATTAAGTCATGGTGCATGACTGGACTTTTTTGTTATTGGGCTCTTGGGATTATCATTAAAAAAACCTTTCCATCTCTTCAAAAACAGTATAATTGGTGAAAATGTTCGCCCATTCATGGGCATCATCATGCCTAAAACCAGTCGAATTCAAAGAGTAATAAGAGATTTTTACAAATTATAATACATTTATAAGAGAGGGTATATAAATTACGGGAGGGGGTATAGAAATAAGGGGAGGGGTATAAGAACAACGAGAGGGGGTATAGAAATAAGGGGAGGGGTATAGGAATAACGGGAGGGGGTAAAGGAATAAGGGGAGGTCAAATAGTCTACAATAGATTAAAAATAACACGCTCCGTAGCGAACCATGGGAATCCTGCCAATATATACATATATATATATATATATATATATATATATATATATATATATATATATATATATATATATATATATATATATATATATTATAAATTTAACGTATTCTGATTAAGAAAAAAATGTTATATAACATTTTAATTGATTTAAAAGCATTTTTAGGTCAAACCACTTCTTTCCCCTCTATGATACCCAATATATTATCTATTTGAACATAAACTTACTAATATAGTCATATATTATAGTATTTATCGATTGAGTTCCATAGATTATTTTCAATTTTATCTAATTTGCAAGTTGGTGGAAACCAAGAATGTAATGAAGAATATTTTAATTTTTTCCAAAATGAAGGTTGTTTAAGAAGAGCTGTTTGGATACCCTTGACTCTAAAGCACCCTCTTCAAGCAATTCATTTAATCTATAATATAGCTGCCATCTACCTAACTTTGCTTCTGTCACTTTAAATTATAGCTTAACTTTACCTTAGCTTGACGTAATTCTACCAATTATCTTAATACATTTCATAGAAATTCACTTATAACATCTTTAGTGAAATGGCATTTAAACAACTTACTCATCCACATTTAATTTCTCTCAGCTGCGAGATGAGTATATATATCAAAGCACACGGTACTGCGCAAGACCGAGTTCCAGTAAGCATTCACTGTATCATTACTTGAACCGATTCACCTGGTTTTTCTCTCCCTCATATCTCTGTTTCCTCTTAAGATGGGCTTTTGAAATTTAAAACTTAAATTAAGCTAAAGTAGCTTAGGAGAAATAATTAAGACGTTAATATTTAAGCCTTATTAAAAGGTGAATGTTTCAAAGTTGACATTTTTGTTACTGACTGACTGACATCATCGTAATTATATAGTGACTTCCAGAAATGCTAGAAGCTTGAAATTTGGCACACTTGTAGCTGTATCCGTGTAACAACTGACGAGAAAATTCAAAAAAGTTTAAAATTTTCATTGCTGCCCATAATAGCAATACTAAAAGAATATTTTCGCTCATGAACATTCAATGGACAGACGAATATAACAGGATGGCAGTAGAGACACTTTCAGCAACTTTTTTTCAAGTACTGTATAAATTCAAAATGGATTGTAACTTTTACAAGTTATACAAGTTTTGTATTAGAAATAAAGGAAGTTTTGAAAATGGCTCAATTTTGCGGGTAATACAGGCTATAAAACATTTTGGTAGCTCAATATGTGGAGAAGAACGGGCCTTCTAAATAGATTTAAAAATTATAATATTATTTATTTAATAAAATATTTTACGAGTCCCCAACAGCAAAACGCCACAAGTGGGGCACTCAAAAATTACAAAAGTACACTACAGTAAAAATAAAAATAAATATACATAAAATATTTAATATACATATTTATATATAAAATATAATAATATACATATTATAAAAAATTAATTTGTAAAAAAGTTGTAGAAAAAGCTAAAGACAATATTTTATGGTTTGTGAAAATTTCTGTAGGAATAGCTGTTAAACCGCTGTCAAAAAATATTTAGATTTATTTTTTAAACAAAAGCCACATATATTATTTAAATAGTTACTAAATCATCATGAAGACAATTTTTTATAAATCACACCTTACCATGCCTAAACCTTTATAACATAATTATCACAACTTCTTTAAAACGCTTATATAAAATCTACAAGTGTATAGGTAGTATAATCATTTCTAAATTAAATTGATATCTGCCAATAGGGATTTTATAAAATTTTATCTTTAAGGGGAATAGAAATAGGGATACAGAAAGAAAATGTCAAGATAAAAAGAACTTTTTATATACTACGTGTTTAAATTTTCTGTTGAATCGTATGTAATGTTAATAATATAATTTATTGTTATATAATATATGATGTTAGTGAAAAAAAAAAATAGTTCCGAATTTATTTACTTCACATAAATGACAACCATTTAGAGCAGCTGATCTTAAACCTATAAAAGGACAAATCTTTGTTCAACGGATCTCCACAACACCAAATCTAAACCGTGCCATCGATATATTTGAAATAATATAATCGATATATTTCCTGTTTTGCTGTCATTCAATGTTTATCTCTATTTATAAAAATCACAAATTTGAAACCCGTCAAAATGAAGATTGCGTAAATATGGGACATGGCAAAACAAATAAAATAACTAGTGGATTTTTTCCGAACTAACTTTCCATACAGCGAAATTTGCTAAAAAAAAAAACAATTAAATTCTGCTGAAAGATGGCTAAAAGTATTAAAATAATGCATTGTCATCGTGTTCTGAGTTATGCTAAAAGTTACAAATGTCTAGCTATTCGGGAAGTTAGTTAGAAATCGATTGCCAGATTTGTACCGGACAAACAAACAAACAAACAAGAAAGCAAGCTAATAAAAACGTAGTAATAAAAATAGGGATAAAGTAAGAAAAGAAGGGGAATTGAACCCAGGCCGATCTACTAAAGTTAGGAAGTTAATATTTGAGAAAGAGTTCCTATTTTGGATGTAAATATAATATATTAATAAAAGATAATTCTAATTTAAACCCAGGGATGTGAAAAGACACGGGGACTGTTTTTCTCGGAAAGTTTGCACACTCCGTAGCGAAGCACAGGTATCCAGCCAGTTAATTATAAATCTAATGTACATTGCTGTGTATTTTTCGTAGTGTTTTAATGTTTGAAGTATTAAATTGTGTTGTTTTCAAGTGGGATTCTTGACTGATATATTTTTCTCCATGTAGGAGAGAAACATTGTACAGAGCAGATCCTGTTTCGAGTTGGGTCGTATCTAAACTGATTGCAATACAATGAGGGAATCCTTTGTATTGTGATTCCATCAGATTCAGTCTCGATCCAACTCTCTCGTTGTATAGTCGTAGTCATCGACATTCGGTGTCTTTTAACAACTTATACTTAACGCCCTTGTATACTTATTCGTCGTGTCACAAAGTTTTCCCATTTATCAGTCGGTTCAACGTAGTCTGCCCTTTTGAACCTTGTAATTTGTGTCAAAACTCCGTTCCGTCGGTGGTCTTATATAACCTATAACCTGAATTTCTCAACATTAATCATGGATTTAATTAAAACTTTAAAATGATAACCTTGGCCTTTAGTATCTTGAAGGTAAGTCTTTATCAGCGACTAGAAAACAAGGCCTTTGAACACACTTTTTAATATATTATCTAAAATATAATAGGGCCGACTTCATTAAATCGATTTACATTTTATGATGTCGAGGGAAGGTAGAGAGGGACGGAAGTTAAGGCAAAAATTATGTATTTTCCAAGCTGGGAAGATCATTTTTTTTTTCATTTTTGTGTTGGTACAGGCATTATTAAATAAATTAATAATTTGTTGAGTAAATATGTCATATCTGACCCACTTTATTTTTTTAAATCCTTTATATTAACTTCACTTTTGTGGCTGGGTGCCTATGCCTGTCGTCAAAATCTTAGAAGGCTAGTTAACCCTCTTCCAGTCATCCAATCGAGCTGGAACTTGGTACATATACTCTCTACCAATAATCTCTACCAAAAATTTTAACAAATTAATTATATTTAATTGATTAATTAATTAATATTTAAATACAATTAATTATATTTTTATCATTAAAAAAAAATTATATTAATTAAATTTAAAAAAAATTAAGTATTTAAAATAAAATGAAAATTTAATTAATTAATTAGTAGGTACCTAGGTGTATAAAATCTTTAGAGGGTAAGTTAACCCTCTCCCAGTCATCCAATCAAGCTGAAACATGGCATATTGGCTCTCTACCAATACAAAAACATTCTATCAAATTAATTAATAAATTAAATTTTTATTTAATTATTTGAAATTAAAATGAAATAATACCAATATTTACCCTCACAACGAAAATGTAAAAATATTAAGGATTTATAATAAAAACTTGGTTTTTATAGGCTAGTATTACATATTTTGTTAAAGAGGGGATATTCAGGTGGGAGAAACCGATTTGGATAGCTAATAACCTATGATATAGATGCACGAACACTTAAACATAGTAAATACGAAGATTTGTATATGTTGTTAATAATTGTTTAGTGATGATAATAAATTGTGATGATGATAAATTGTGATGATGATAATTTAAATCAAGTTTGGATCAAGGAAGAATGTTAGACCGGATGTGCTCGTAGTTAATTAAATTATCCTGCACCTCTAGCACCAGTCTGCTACTTTTCGTTAATTTTAGCACTAAATAAATTTTATTTGTTTTGGGTTTACTACTTTTCCCCGTGAAAAGGAACAACTTAATATATAAGGACATCAAATTTAAGGACATAATATTAAATACATCATACTTAAGGACATAATATAATAAGGACATCATAATATTTAAGAACATAATATATAAGGACATCATATTTAAGGACATAATATATAAGGATATCATAGAATATAATCTTCCAAGTAACAAGAGTTTATGTTAAAAAGATAATTTTTTTTTAGGGTTTACTATTTTTCCCCGTGAAAAGGAACAACTTAATAAATAAGGACATCATATTTAAGGACATAACTTATAAGGATATCATAGAATATAATCTTCCAAGTAACAAGAGTTTATGTTAAAAAGAGAATTTCTTTTTAGGGTTTACTATTTTTCCCCGTGAAAAGGAACAAATTAATATATAAGGACATCATATTTAAGGACATAATATATAAGGACATAATATATAAGGATATCATAGAATATAATCTTCCAAGTAACAAGAGTTTATGTTAAAAAGAGAAATTTTTTTAGGGTTTACTATTTTTCTCCGTGAAAAGGAACAACTTAATATATAAGGACACCATAATATTTAAGGACATAATATATAAGGACATCATATTTAAGGACATCATATTTAAGGACATAATATATAAGGATATCATAGAATATAATCTTCCAAGTAACAAGAGTTTATGTTAAAAAGAGAAATTTTTTTAGGGTTTACTATTTTTCTCCGTGAAAAGGAACAACTTAATATATAAGGACACCATAATATTTAAGGACATAATATATAAGGACATCATATTTAAGGACATCATATTTAAGGACATAATATATAAGGATATCATAGAATATAATCTTCCAAGTAACAAGAGTTTATGTTAAAAAGAGAATTTTTTTTTAGGGTTTACTATTTTTCCCCGTGAAAAGGAACAACTTAATATATAAGGACACCATAATATTTAAGGACATAATATATAAGGACATCATATTTAAGGATATCATATTTAAGGACATAATATATAAGGATATCATAGAATATAATCTTCCAAGTAACAAGAGTTTATGTTAAAAAGATAATTTTTTTTTAGGGTTTACTATTTTTCCCCGTGAAAAGGAACAACTTAATATATAAGGACACCATAATATTTAAGGACATAATATATAAGGACATCATAATTAAGGACATCATATTTAAGGACATAATATATAAGGATATCATAGAATATAATCTTCCAAGTAACAAGAGTTTATGTTAAAAAGAGAAATTATTTTTGGGGTTTAGTATTTACCTATTTTAATTTATTAAATAATATTAAAATTAATTTCTATGGACTAAATCTAATGGATTTGAGGATAGTTTTGTATGTGCGTTGGATTGAATTATTGGTGATTCTGTTGATTTGAACTTGTTGCATTACATGTAGTTAGTTCAACAAAAGAGATAAAATACGTGTGGTGTCGCGGGACACCCGGTAGGAACGAAGTTCCTTGCATTTTTCATTAAATATAAATTATAAAATCACACTGCTAAGTACGTATACATTGCTCATTACCAGAGACGGGACGTTTATGACTTTTATTTTTCCATTTCATGACCTTTATTCTATGACTTTTATGACTTTTATTATCCTGTTTTATGACCTCTATTTTAGAAAATCGGTTGTTTTATGACGTTTTAGCAAAGAGTGTGACGTTTATTTTCACTGTGAAAATTTAGCCTTTTTTAGCGAAAATTTAGCGTTATTTTGGAGGGTAACAGTTCAAAAGAAAGATTTCAATATTTCATAAATACAGAATTATATTTACAATATATAATAAATAATAATAATTAGCAGAATGCTTCAACGTTGAAAAAAATAATCATGTTGTTCTATATTATCCAGCGTTAAATTGGCTCTTTTGTCCGTCAGTAGAATTTTAAACTTGAAAAAAGACCATTCGACGTCGGCAGATGAGCTGGGAGCAAATTTCACGCATGACACTTCATTTGCTTTTCGCACTTCAGGCAATTTCCGAACTTCTTTGCCCTTTAGTCGGGTAGCTATGGCCTGGGCGTGTTCCCATCCATGACTCAAATTTTGAGGTTTTTTTAACAAAATGGCATGCAAAAATAAACACTTTCCACACGTGTTATATATTTTTGTAATCTAATCCTCAATACCTTCCATTTGATACTCCACACAAAATTTAAAAAAAAAAATCCCCGTGACAGGAATTAGCCTCCATCTTGGATTCCCAGTAATTCATATCGAATTGCTATTCTTATTTTTCTATGGCCCAGCAGAAAGCACATTTTGCATTTTTTTAGAAACAGCGGAAATATAGTTTTAAGGGGGATACACGCAAAATTTTGATGTTTTTTGACAAAATGGCGTTAAACATTAAACGCTTTCCACAAGTGTTATATAGTTTTGTATCTACTCTTCAATTTTCATTTGATACCCCTCTCAAAATTAAAAAAAAAATCGCGTGACGTGAGTTATCCGCCATTTTGAATTTGAACAGCTGATTATTTTGAGTTCGCAATATTTTTCCTGTGTGTGCTCAAAACGATCTTTAATATTGGAATGTTTCATGTTTCTATCTCTTTTGATTCAAAAGTTATTGGAACTGTACCAACTGACAGATAGACAGACACATGAACGAAACTATAAGGGTTTCCTTTTTTGGTTTTACCAACGAAACCCAAGTAAAAGAACAAGTAAAAAATAACAAGTAACACGAGTAAGAAATCAAATGACCAATTAAACATTCTAATCCCTTACCAATTACCAATATATACAAAATCTTAAGTTCTGGAACAGCTAATCAGGAAACTGCCCAACCCAATAGGTTTACTATTGGCTGATTGGAGAATCTATCTTGACCTTCCTGGATTCTAATTGGAAGATTTGTTCCAAGAAGGAGCCGATCAGGAGCCCTAGTTTGGAATTAGGGATGACCCTCGGTGCCTCTCTAGTTGCAAGTATGCATAAGCGCATTAGTTAAGTCCGAAAGTGATCAGTGAATTAAGAACCCAGGCCTTTCACAAAGCCGGTGTAAGGGTTTTTTGTTTGAACTGTACTTTTACCTGGAACCGGACCACGAATGTTCAATGTATACATTTGCTTTAACAAAAAAAAAAAAAAAAAAAAACTTTTTGCTAAACATTTGACAAAAAAGGCCATTCTATGACGTTTATCCCAAGAAAACCCCATTTTATGACGTTTATTCGAAAAATGGCTATTTTATGACAAAATCATATGACTATGACGTTTATGACTTTTTCCCGTCTCTGCTCATTACTAATACATGGTGGAGTTAGAAAGGAGACAAAATTAAAAGAAACGAACTGTTTGTATCTAGCAGAGTTAAGGCAAAATTAAAAGAAAATCATTATTTGTATCATTAAAGCAAGGGTCTTACTATAAATATATATTGAATATAAGAAAAAAGTTGATCATTATGAGTTTATAGTTAAAGAGTATGTTTGTTAAAGGATGTTGGATTGAAATAGGACTGTTTTCTACCTACCCGGCTTATTAATTTAAAATATTATAAAATACATCTCTTCCCTAATCTAAAGCTTCTGCTTGTATCCAGTTGAAATTTTACATGAATGTTTCAATTGTACTTTAGACAATGTGTAAGAAGTTTGGTTAAAATCGTTGTACGTTATAACGGAAGATATCGGTAAAAACGTTGTTTTCTTAATTTTAAACGTTTGGGTCCACTTTAATAAATTTTGAGAAATTTATAACTTCATAACAGTGTCGGTGTTTGTTTTACTAAAAAAAAAAAATTTAAAAAGTTGTTTGTCTCACTAAAAAGACGAAGTTAGAATTTCTTCTTGGATCAAGTACGCAGTATTATAATAATATATTGAAATAAGCGTCAGCACAGATCAATTTTACTTTTAACAAGACCGTGATTATCTATATATATAAAACTAAGAGTGACAGTGACTGATCATCAAAAATTCTCCTACTTCCCATTGACCTAGAGATTTGAAATTTGGTACATAGATAGAGTGTACCATAAATAGGAAAGTGCGGCCATTTTGATTTCGATATGTGTCCGCCATATTGAATTATAGCCGCCATCTTGGATTTTTTCATCAGTAATTCTCCTACTTCCCATTGACCTAGAGATTTGAAATATGGTACATAGGTAGAGTGTACCATAAATAGAAAAGTTCAGGTGTTTTGATTTCGATATATAGCCGCCATTTTGAATTATAGCCGCCATCTTGGCTTTTTTCATCAGTAATTCTCCTACTTCCCATTGACCTAGAGATTTGAAATTTGGTACATAGGTAGAGTGTACCAATACTAGAAAAGTGCGGGTGTTTTGATTTCGATATATAGCCGCCATATTGAATTATAGCCGCCATATTGGATTTTTAAAACACGTGTATATGTTTATGTGTCGTATATCGTTTTAAAGGCCTTGATTAATACTTTAATGTTGTGGTATTTATTTATTTTTAAAATTTTTTGTACGGGTACATTTGTACCGATTTGTACTTTTGGTTCAGGTTAAGAAGGTTAAATAATTTTTTTAAATTTTATTTTTACATTTATTAGAATTCATTAGCCTAAATAATGATCTTATACATGGTTTGATTTTTAAATATATTTTTGGTACCTATGGGTCCACGGGTACAAATATGCTTTTAAACACAAAACCTACTTTCATGTATATCGTTGAAAAACTCTTGAATAGGCCTTTTAATGTAGTTATGTAGTGTTTTGTGATATTTTTACTTTTTAGGGGGGTAAAATTGAAAAAAGTCCTTATATAGCTGTTTTTTGACAATGGTTCCTTAGGTTTTGGTTGAAATTTAAAACATTGTTATTATTTTTTACTCTCCTTTTCGAGACGTTTACGAATATACCTAATTTATTTTGTTATCTTCATTTTGACTTTTTCGGGTAAAAAAATCACAGGGGTGTGGCTTGACGATTTTTTGGTAAAAAATAAAGTTTGTACTATCTTCATGAAATTTGTCACGCTTATAAAAATGAAAAATACAAGACGAAAGTGCTCTTGGACTTTTTTTTCCAAGACTCTTAGTTTCCGAGAAAAAGCCACTCAAAGTTCATATTTGGCAATTTTTGGGGTTTTCGATTGGCCATTTTTTGGGCTTTAAAAGTGCTAAATGGTAAACTGACGGCATATTCGTAATCTACTCGACGGGGGCTTTAAAAAAACGTATAGTTTGTATGGGGTTGTCGACAACTTTTTTTGCCCAAATTTTCCGGCTCAAAATCTGGGCCCAAAAATAGGGAAATTAATAAAAAATAAAAAATATGAGAAATATTGATTCGATTTGATTTAACATTTGTATGCATGCCTTATTTAATATTAGGAACTCGGAAAAAAATTAATACTTGAACATATTTGTACACATGTGTACTTTTGGTACATACGGTACCTAATGTGTTATTTTAACTTGAGATTTTATGTTGTGAAACAATGTGTTATTAGTAATGATTTTATTTAGTAAGCTTTATACCATTCAGTGAATTTAATTTGTTTTAATATAATGTTGGTACCTATATGAGGTACATGGGTACAATGATCGAAATGCTCGAAATATATCATATTATATATAATTTTACAGTGCTTGAAAAGTACTTTCATTGTTGTTATGTACACTTTTTCAAAATTTTACATTTTAAGGGGTGTAAAGCATAAAAAACCGTTAATTTATCTGTTTTTCCGAAATGGTTTTTTAGATTATAATTTAAATGGAAAACTAATTAATAATTCTTTACTGCTCTTATCGAGACCTTTACAACAATACCAATTTTGATAATATTCGATGAATGAATAAACCACTGCTGCTGCTCAGCAGAGTAAGGATTTTTTATTCGATTGACTGCTGCGCATTTGATTTGTTTTGATTTTTTTTTTAGTTCCGTGAATTGTTGGTTGAGTTAGTCTAATTGTTGCCGTTACTCTTGGCGACAAGCTTTCTACATCAGTTTTTTGGTGTTTAATTTGACATAATATGACCAACCAATGAGAGAAGACTTTGAGAAAGGCTTGGGTTTGTCTTTGTGGGGGGGTGCATTGTTTTGTTTATTTTTGACACATTTTGACAGTTTTTGATACGGCGCGGCAATAAAAGAATAAAGTGTATAGAAAAATAAAAATATAAATTAATCAAATATAGATATATGTATAAAATTACAAGATAACAAACTAAGACATACAAAACTTTTACCAACAACAGTTTTATGAGTTAAGATTTCATTTCTGATGCAATAATATTATTAAATAAAAAAAATTACACTGTTAAACAAAATACATTATCCACATAGTTAGTGCCAAGTAAATATGTAGGAAGTATAAAAACTTATGGTTAAATTCATTTATAATGAAAAATATATTTTATATAAAAAAAAGCAGGTCATATATTTAATTGAGATAAAATGTTTAAAAATAAGCAATAAAAAATAGTATAAACTAATTGCACTAAAATACAAAATTATTTAATAAAAAAGATATATTACTTATATTGTTTTAATTATTTTTTACACCTAGCGCCAACTTCTAGACGAATAAGGCACGCGAAGCGTGCCAATTCGGCTAGTATTTTCTATATTTACAAAACCAAGTGACATTTTACCATATAACAAAAATAAACAAAACAAGTCAAGGAACAGGCTTCCTTAATAACATTTTTCCCGTCTTTTTTAAGCTTACGTTTACGCGAGCGTTGCGCGTGAACGCTTGGGCGGGTAACTTTTTCCAACGAACTCAGCCTGGGCATTGGTAAAATGAACATGTGTACCAAATTTCAACTAACTCAGTGATCTTTTACTCGAGTTATCGTCACTGGTAGATTTCGTGACGGATTTTGCGTGACGGTGATTTTGTGACGGTGATTCTGTGACGGTGATTTTGGTCGTTTTTTTCGGATTCACTCCCGGGCTCCAGAACGTATCATAAGGAACTTCGTTCCAAAAATTGCAAATCTGTTGTTGAAGGAGAAAGTCCAGGTATTGGTCAAGACCTAGACTTCTCGGCGAGTATCGTGTTTTAACTTCTAAACTCACACAGGTGTCGAAGCAGGGTATTTTCAGCATTGCTTCCATCTAAGTTTCAATAAGGGGGGAGGGTCCCTCGAGGCAAAGGCAGGGTGAAGCGTGGAGAATGTACCGAGTGTTTTTTTCTGTTTGCCTCAACCTGGGTGAGGAAACAAGGTGTAGTTAAGTCTGGTGAGGGGTGAGGGGGAGGTAGAAGGCGGTGTTGTTGCAAGTTTTGAGACGTCCCTAATAACATTGTATTTTTCCCTCGACTCACCCCTCTGCAAGCCTTACCTCTACCGAATCCTTGTGATCTAATAATTCCAGCGAAGGCTTTCCTTTATACTACGTGGAATCCTTGCTTGCCTCACAACCCTTGGTTGGGTTTTTATTGAGATGTGTTTTACACGTATCCAACCCGCAGATTTCGGGCTTTGGACGGATGAGATCCGAAGATCCGCTCATTTCTTTCCAACAAACATCTTCTCTGACTTTTTTTCTTATTGTGAAAAATAGGGATGCCATCTTGTGCACTAAAACCATTCGTAAAATTCGTAAATTAGTTTTTTTTAAAATAAATATATATATATATATATATATATATATATATATATATATATATATATATATATATATATATATATATATATATATATATATATATAGCATCTCTGACCCAAATAATACGACTGCAGTAATTTTATTCCTAGCACCTGCAATAAATGTATATGAATATTATTTCATTTAAAAGAACATTACGTTATGAAAAATATTAGGGTATTATTAGGATCGTCCATCTAGAAATATTATTCAACATTATTTGGAAGAACTATAAGATAACATAAGACATTGTTTCGTTAAGAAGCAGGCAAGCATATCTAAGCTATAACACGCACTACGACTGAGACTAGAACACCAAGATAAGAAGACAGGCAGGCAGATCAAAGCTATAACAACCAATCCGACTGAGACTAGAACTCCAAGCTAAGAAGACAGGCAGACAGATCTGAGCTATTACAAGCTCTACGACTGTGGCTAGAACACCAAGATAAGAAGACAGGCAGACAGATCTGAGCTATAACAAGCTCTACGACTGTGGCTAGAACACCAAGATAAGAAGACAGGCAGACAGATCTGAGCTATAACAAGCTCTACGACTGTGGCTAGAACACCAAGATAAGAAGACAGGCAGACAGATCTGAGCTATAACAAGCTCTACGACTGTGGCTAGAACACCAAGATAAGAAGACAGGCAGACAGATCTGAGCTATAACAAGCTCTACGACTGTGGCTAGAACACCAAGATAAGAAGACAGGCAGGCAGATCATAGCTATAACAACCAATCCGACTGAGACTAGAACTCCAAGCTAAGAAGACAGGCAGACAGATCTGCTGCTTACATCGTGCAAGTTACATATAATTTTACAGTTATTTTCTAAAAGTTAATGCTTACATAGCGCAAGTTACATATAATTTTACAGTTCTTTTCTAAAAGTTAATGCTTTCATAGTGCAAGTCACATAGAATTTTACAGTTCTTTTCAAGATTAAAAATATGTAAGTTTCCCTCCAAATAGTGTTACCTGGGTTTTTATTGAGATGTGTTTTACACGTATCCAACCCGCAGATTTCGGGCTTTGGACGGATGAGATCCGAAGATCCGCTCATTTCTTTCCAACAAACATCTTCTCTGACTTTTTTTCTTATTGTGAAAAATAGGGATGCCATCTTGTGCACTAAAACCATTCGTAAAATTCGTAAATTAGTTTTTTTTAAAATAAATATATATATATATATATATATATATATATATATATATATATATATATATATATATATATATATATATATATATATATATATATATAGCATCTCTGACCCAAATAATACGACTGCAGTAATTTCATTCCTAGCACCTGCAATAAATGTATATGAATATTATTTCATTTAAAAGAACATTACGTTATGAAAAATATTAGGGTATTATTAGGATCGTCCATCTAGAAATATTATTCAACATTATTTGGAAGAACTATAAGATAACATAAGACATTGTTTCGTTAAGAAGCAGGCAAGCATATCTAAGCTATAACACGCACTACGACTGAGACTAGAACACCAAGATAAGAAGACAGGCAGGCAGATCAAAGCTATAACAACCAATCCGACTGAGACTAGAACTCCAAGCTAAGAAGACAGGCAGACAGATCTGAGCTATTACAAGCTCTACGACTGTGGCTAGAACACCAAGATAAGAAGACAGGCAGACAGATCTGAGCTATAACAAGCTCTACGACTGTGGCTAGAACACCAAGATAAGAAGACAGGCAGACAGATCTGAGCTATAACAAGCTCTACGACTGTGGCTAGAACACCAAGATAAGAAGACAGGCAGACAGATCTGAGCTAAAACAAGCTCTACGACTGTGGCTAGAACACCAAGATAAGAAGACAGGCAGACAGATCTGAGCTATAACAAGCTCTACGACTGTGGCTAGAACACCAAGATAAGAAGACAGGCAGACAGATCTGAGCTATAACAAGCTCTACGACTGTGGCTAGAACACCAAGATAAGAAGACAGGCAGGCAGATCATAGCTATAACAACCAATCCGACTGAGACTAGAACTCCAAGCTAAGAAGACAGGCAGACAGATCTGAGCTATTACAAGCTCTACGACTGTGGCTAGAACACCAAGATAAGAAGACAGGCAGACAGATCTGAGCTATAACAAGCTCTACGACTGTGGCTAGAACACCAAGATAAGAAGACAGGCAGACAGATCTGAGCTATAACAAGCTCTACGACTGTGGCTAGAACACCAAGATAAGAAGACAGGCAGACAGTTCTGAGCTATAACAAGCTCTACGACTGTGGCTAGAACACCAAGATAAGAAGACAGGCAGACAGATCTGAGCTATAACACGCACTACGACTGAGACTAGAACTCCAAGCTAAGAAGACAGGCAGACAGATCTGAGCTATAACAAGCTCTACGACTGTGGCTAGAACACCAAGATAAGAAGACAGGCAGACAGATCTAACCTATAATGAGCACTTCGACTGAGACTGGAACACAAAGTGATCTGAGGAATTATTATCCTAATTAGCAAAATGAGATGTTAAGTTACAGACTTACAGCAATAACGGATTTATAGGAATTACTCGGTACAATTGAAAGTCCGTTGTGAGTTCTTCATTTCGAACACTTAAGAAAAGTTGTTTGTTAGTGAGTTTGTATAACGGTTTTCACGCTTAACATTTTCAATATGGCGGACAACTATAAAAAAAAGGGTTTAATCAGCATTTTATGTTACGCATCGATTGAAAGGTCATTAAGATTAAAAGAATATGTAGAAAATATTTTCATTTTTAGCCGGCATTTCGAAAACGAATATGACCGGAATTTGGTTTTTGAAAAAAGTTAATGCTTACAAGCGCAAGTTTCATATAATTGTACGCAGTTCTTTTCTAAAAGTTAATGCTTACATAGTGCAAGTTACATATAATTTTACAGTTCTTTTCTAAAAGTTAATGCTTACAAGCGCAAGTTTCATATAATTGTACGCAGTTCTTTTCTAAAAGTTAATGCTTACATAGTGCAAGTTACATATAATTTTACAGTTCTTTTCTAAAAGTTAATGCTTACATAGTGCAAGATACATATAATTTTACAGTTCTTTTCTAAAAGTTAATGCTTACATAGTGCAAGTTACATATAATTTTACAGTTCTTTTCTAAAAGTTAATGCTTACATAGTGCAAGTTACATATAATTTTACAGTTCTTTTCTAAAAGTTAATGCTTACATAGTGCAAGATACATATAATTTTACAGTTCTTTTCTAAAAGTTAATGCTTACATAGTGCAAGTTACATATAATTTTACAGTTCTTTTCTAAAAGTTAATGCTTACATAGTGCAAGTTACATATAATTTTACAGTTCTTTTCTAAAAGTTAATGCTTACATAGTGCAAGATACATATAATTTTACAGTTATTTTCTAAAAGTTAATGCTTACATAGTGCAAGTTACATATAATTTTACAGTTATTTTCTAAAAGTTAATGCTTACATAGCGCAAGTTACATATAATTTTACAGTTCTTTTCTAAAAGTTAATGCTTTCATAGTGCAAGTCACATAGAATTTTACAGTTCTTTTCAAGATTAAAAATATGTAAGTTTCCCTCCAAATAGTGTTACCTGGAAGCCATATTGAAAACATATATGGCATGTGTAAGAGCAAAATGCTAATTTTTCTACTCGAGTTTATGTGCATTACTAGTAAGAAACCCTCAACTCTGTGTTTTACTGTATTTAAAAACATTAAATTTTTCTATTGTATCATGTTTCAACAGGCAAAATACATTATTCAAAGCGTGTCTTTAAGCTTTTCCTTTGCTCGACATAATTTTAGAGTTATTTTAATTTAAAGTTAAATATTATAATTTTAAGTTTACATCTAGAATGCCATTTGGAATGGAACTCCACGTTACCGATTTTTAATTTTTATTCGTGACTTCACTCTTAAGGGGTTTATTTTTTCTAAATGATCAAACGAAATTCGATAGATGTCGGATCGAATATCGTCGAAAAGGAGGAGGCCTCGACTTAGACTACGGTAAAATAAGATGACGATCGACAGAGAGTATGTTTAACAGTGGTATGAGCTGATGAAATTCTGGAAAGTAAAAATAAATATGCTGGTGAAAAGAAGCGGGAGCCGGCAGTGAGTTAGGGAATCCAAGTTAGCCGAGCCGGTAAGAAGTTGAAAGGACCCCTAAGATAAGAATTTTTCGGTAAGGTGTCGTGCCTGAGGGAGTGCCCGGATATTCAGAATTCCTCAGGACCGGAGAATAATTCTTAGGCAACTCCAAGCAACTCCCGCTGTTCAAGAATGAAGGTTTTTCTATTCTACCTTCTCCCCAAGGCCAAGTTATTACTTGGAACCCGACAAAATAATATATAAAAACACTTCACTCTCACCAACCCGACATTACCTTCTTCTTTCCTCCTCACTCCAAATTAGTTTATTTTATCAATTATTTTATGAAAGAAGCTTAGATAAGATTTTTTGTGTGTAATATATATATACAATTTATATTTCCCATTTTCTTCGTGGGAAAAAATATAATTAAGCTGCATGTACCACAAATTGAATTAAAGAAAAAATACATGTTTTGCCGCGGGACACAAGTTCCTTGCTCTTTTCAGTAAATATAAATTATAAAATCACACTGCTAAGTATACGATGCTAACTACTTATACATGGTGGAGTTAGAAAAGAGACATAAAACAAAAAGTTTAATTAAAATCGTTTCGTTGGAACGTAAGATATCGGTAAAAACTTTTTTTCTCTATTTTAAACGTTTAGGTCCGTTGTAATAAATGCAGCTGTCTTTAATATTTTATATATTGAGGTATTGCTGTTTGTTTTACTTAAAAAATGTAATTAAAAAAGTTGTTTGTCTCATTGAACAGATAAAATTAGATTTTTTTCCGTCCTCAAATTCTATTTTTGCATTTGAAGCTTACGTTTACGAGGGCGTTGTGCGCGAACGCTTGAGCGGATAACGTTGTCCTGCAAACTCGTCTAGAGCAGTGGTAAAATGAACATGTGTACCGAATTTCAACTAAATCGGTCAACTTTTACTCAAGTTATCGTCATCGGTACATTTCGTGACGGTGGCTTTGTGGCAGTCGTTTTTTTCGGTTTCACTCCCGGGCTCCAGACGCTGTTACATGACTTAAGGAACTTGATTCCAAAAAAAATAACGTTGAACATGCCAAGATAAAGGAGCAATTTTATCAGTCAACTAACCGAAGGAATTCGTTGAAAAAAAGACTGGTAAATTCACTCGAAGATACTTAAGTTATTACTTAGATGCGAGGTTAACGTGTCTTGGATGATTTCATTCAAAAGCTCAGAAAAGTGTTTCAAGTGTTTTTGAAAATGTGTGTACTTAGAATGAGTAAAGGTCTTGGTTATAGAATTTTAAATCGTTAATCCCTAACACATTATATTTATGGCTTCCGAGCTTACCGAAGGTAACGGAAGCAATGTATTCACTTTAGAAAACATTTTATGCCTCCGATTTTAAAAATTAAAAGATAGAAATCCGTTTCAGAAATCAGGGTACATTTTTGGTCTCGTGTCTGTCTGTCTGTCTGTCTATCTGTCTGTGTGTCCGCCAAGCCTTTTGTGTGTCTGAAACGTGTGAGGATAACTTGAGTAAAAGTAGATTGATTTTAATGAAATTTGGTAGAAATGTTCATTTTACCAATGCCCAGGACAAGTTCTTTGAACGTTATCCGCCCAAGCGTTCGCGCGCAACGCTTGCATAAACGTGAACTTCAAATTTAAAATTGGAATTTTAGGTCGGGATAAAATCTAACTTCATCTATTCAATGAGACAAACATTTTTTTCTAATACAATTTTTTTTAGTAAAATCAACAGCGACACCGCTATGAAGTGTTAAAGATCGCTAAAACTATAAATAGTTTTTATTACGGGAAGAACGAGGGGTAGTTCCTCCACCTCTCTATTTGACCTACCTCTTCAATACACAGCGAGCCTTGGGACCTCGAGACCAGGCGACCAAGCTTCGTTCGCAATCTGTACACTTCTGTGCACACGTTACCGAACTGTTCTCAAACTATAAACCTATTCTCGCTCCTTACCTCTCTTTTTTGCTTTACGAGTTCGAACACTTTGAATACTGCCACTGCTCTTTCCTTTCGTTATATATTTATTTTACATACCCTCATCAACATTATTTAAAATAATGTTATTTAAAATTAACAATAAAGTAATATAACAATAATGTTAATATAACAATAAAGTACATAATTAGGTGCGAGGAAGCTATGTGCCACACTAATTGGCAGTCTCTTTTTTATTGTTTAGAGCTTTCGATGGATTTATCCGTTTCGAGGTTGCTTGAGTTCACTTACGATGTTTATTCTACTTCAATCATTACTTTTTGACAAATGAAATAAGAAGAGAGAAAGACAACTGAGTAGGTGTTTATTTATTAATCACAGTTAGTAACAACTAAATCTAAAACTAATCTGTTACGTCTAGTTTACCATAACTAAATAATTGTTAATATCATTTATATAATCGAGTAGTGTCCCGAAGACGACGCACTTTAAAATGATTTGTTATTGCTAAGCTAAGGCAACCACATTTATTCCAATTAAAATGAATGTTTGTTTTGATTTGTTAGTCTTCAAATAGATATTATAACATCTAAATTGATATCTAAATTATTTCATCTATTTACCGAATGAAAATTTGAGATAAATATATTTGAAAGATATTTTAAGTATATTTCCATTTGTAATTGGTTCGCTTGTGGTTTTTACCATGTTGAATAAGTAAAACTTTTAGTGAACGAATTCACTGGCTACACTGTAAGTAAGCTTGGCACTTGTTTTCATGGATTATGCATCACCTCACACCGCAAACTGTTTAAACAAACCCTATAAATCATCTAGTAGAAGAAAAAAACAATCCCACTTAACTTATATCGTATTAAATGAACGTTTTTATAAATATGTTTATTCTATTGGGTAGTTAAAACGTTGAAATACGGTACATATTGGAGAAGTGAAATGTGACGTCGATATTGATTAAGGTTGGTTTAGTAGAGCGAGGTGGTTTCAAGGACTAAGTTGATGTCTCTGTACATCAACAGAGTCCTTCTGATAAAATAGAAAAGACTTCCCACCGGAGAGAACCAGGATAACTGATAGAGACACTAACGCTCAACCACATTACGCGCTCCCATATCTCACCGCAACTCTTCCATTACGTGTTTACTATATCTGACGACGCATTCAATCTCCTCGAACCTCTTTACTAATTCATACGTTTCTTCACTTTTCTATTACACATACAAATTTTATAAGTATAAAAACATTATTTCACTCGCAAATAAATCCATTTCCTTATGCGCGAAGGCTAATATAGAATATTTCCATTGTAAGTTTTACTTGATTACATAAGTTGATGACTATGGATGGTTTAGACGTGTAAAAACTATAGTATGATCTCTTCAAAGAATTTATAATTATGCAACAACTGAGTAATTATTGTCGCTGGGGTAACAGCGATGATTGTTTTTAATTTAATTTTTTGTTTTGTATTTTGTTACCAAACTGTCATTTTGTATTGATATATTGGGACAGACAAACATCATGTACTTGCACTGGATAGACCTAGTAGAACTTACTCGGATAGTGGGAGACTTGGCTAAACCTATGATCTCACAACTTTTTACGCAAGACTTGGCTAATTCTTTTACACCTGTGTTTTTGTTGGGACGTAATTTCTAAATGTATAGATAAACCAATGCATATGTATCATACATCAGTTTGCAACACTGTTCGATGTATGACTCGCTTACCAGATGATTTTCCTATTTAATTTTAGTATTGAATTTCAAATAATTACTATCTATAATTCAATTTTACCGAGATTTAATTTATTTTAGTGAATTATCAATATTAATCCCCAATTCACACGATGATTATTGCAAGTTCGAGTGTTTAGTAAAAACACTAAACCCATTTGGACACGATGTGTTTAGTGTAAGTGTTAAGTCATTTTTAAGCAAATTTTCACCAAACACTTGCACTAATCAAAATGAAAATAGGCCTTTATGTTTTCTACTGTTTACTTTTTTTTTTTAAATAAATATAAAAATATTTACATTTGTTTAATAAAATAATTTGAAATTAAAATCTCATTCAATTATTTTTTCTCCCTTCTGCAAATAAGATCTTGTACGTACCTCAGAAATAAAAATTAATTGTACCCGTGCGAGTAGTCAAATATTTCAATAGATCAATTATCTATGTACTTATTAAATGTCTATCTTTATTTAACCGTTTATCGTGTATTCTCTTTTTAACGCTATAAGAACTTTTAACGACCAATTTCAAACGGCATGTTCTATCGAAGTCTCTCTCTGTTATGTCGATCTAAATATTCAGCAGGTTTATGATAAAACTAACATGTGGAACGGGATGTTGAAATGCAAGTTAGAAGAAAGCAGGGTACAAATAAGAGTACGCCGAGTCTGATACTGCATACCCAGGACAGCTGACATATTGCCTCTCGGTGTAGAAGGGAGAGGGTTGATATATTCGTTTCCTCTCCGTCTCACCCTCTCCCCGACTTAGTAGAAGGCATTTTCCCCTCAGGGCAACTTCACTTCCGTAATGAAGCTCCGAGGATCCCTGAGAAAACAGCCTTCGGCCACCACACTCCGACCCACAGTGTCAGATGGGATAGACTCCCGTCTGTACCGAAAAGCCTTGAAAAGCTTTTTCTGCCCCTAGTGTATAACTGCACGCGCCCTACAGGTACTCGAAACCTCTCCCTTAATACAAGTCTCAAGCCCTTGAACACCACAGGAATCCTTAATGCCTCGATACCTTCCAAACCGACCCTTACTTTTTCACTTTGAAAACTCCCAGGAATTTAAGGAATCATATCGCTATCCCTGTTTGAAACGACACCCTCTGAATTTTCAATACCGTAAACATGATAGTCGAGACTAGACTTTTACAAATCGAATTCGATGTAGATACCACATTCCAAGTTAATTTAATTAAATAATATATCATATCATATTTTCTTCTCGATGTGGAATAAGTTTCTGAAGAGAGGGTGATAGAATGTACTAGATAGAACAATGTGCATACATACTTCTTGTAGTTTGACCTTTTCTTCTGCCATTGCATCTAAGGCAACTTGCATTCGACGCCACTGCGGTGAGAGAACAATGTACATACGTGCTACTCGTAGTTTGACCTATGTTACATTCAGAACAACTTGCATTCGACGCCACTGTGGTGATAGAACAATGTACATACATGCTACTCGTAGTTTGAACTTTGTTACATTCAGGGCAACTTGCATTCGACGCCACTGTGGTGATAGAACAATGTACATACACACTACTCGTAGTTTGAACTTTGTTACATTCAGGGCAACTTGCATTCGACGCCACTGCGGTGATAGAACAATGTACATACATGCTACTCGTAGTTTGAACTTTGTTTTCTGCCGTTACATTCAAGGCAACTTGCATTCGACGCCACTGCACACCTCAGCTTTGTTGTCGGATGCTAGGAGTGGGTTATCTTGGACAGAAAGGATTGTCTTTTCATGTGCCAAAATGGTAAGGATTGTTAAGGTAAGCTGGGAAATGTCAAGAGTATATATGGAGTAAAGGAAAGGTGCTAGGATACTGCCCTGAGATACTCCAGCACGTAAAGGGCAGATGACGGAAAATGATGATCCAAGACTTAGACCGAAAGAATCTGTCAGTAAGATAGGACTTGAGGATAAGGTGGTAGGTGAATGTTAGGATGCCCTTGAGATTCCAAAACAAGCCAGTATTCTCTAGTCTATCGAAAGCTTGTGACTCGTCTAAGAAGAAAGCTCAACAGTACTTTTAGGTATCTACACGAAGTATGAAAAGAAACCTTATATATCGGCTCTGTCTGTCTGTCTATCCGTCGGCATCTATCCGTTGGCATGATTCGATTCATAAACTACTATAGCTAGGAATATGAAATTCGGCATACACGTCATCTCAGCATTTGTGACAACTGTACTCTTTTTGGAGTTTTCACACTAAATATTTTCAAAATGGCGGCCAATATGGTGGGCGACTAAAAGAAGTTTTTAGTCACCATAACATGTTATACATCAATTTAAAGGTCTTTAAGTGTAGAAAAAGAATATGCAACTATTAAAATTTTACACTTAATAATTTTAACTTAATCGTACAGAAACCGGCGATTATCGCCTTACGTATTTAAGCGCGCCTTAGTTTCTATTTTTTATTCTCTTATTTTCCTTTTTTTATTCTCAAGAGAGGAAGCAATGACATCAACAATGCGATGACATTGTTGGATAGTGGAATGGGAATGTTGAAAACGAAAAACAAATCGAAAATCTGAGAGAATAGGAATCAGACAGAGAAGAAGGAGTTTTTGAACTGTATGAACCAAAAACATTTGTTGAATTTTATATGAATCTTTGTGAAATAGAAATAAATAAATATACACGATATTCCTCCTACTCCTTCACCTTTTTCTTTATCATTCTCTTTTAACTTGAAATTGTAAACAAAACGGAAGGAATAAACGAAAACAATATAATTATCGAATGCAAGCTTTGAACCGAGCAAAAATATAATAAATATATCAGGTAAATTCAAAGAAACGGCAATATCTTATTGAAAGAAGAAACAAAGACCTTGCTTTTTACCTTTAATTTAGATACAAGTAAAACAGAAACGATAGAATGTCTTTCTAAAATTGTGCCGAAGTAAACCAGACCAGAAGTTAAATAATTTACGAGAATGAATGAAATAAATATTAAAAGAACTAAGTTTTTTTTTTTTTTTTTTTTTTTGTCTCCATACATACCGAACTAAAAGACTAACGAGGAATAATAGAGAAAGCTAATAATCCAGGACATCTCATGATGAGCCACACGCAAATAATAAAACCCCGTGTGAAAACATACCAAGCCTAATTTAATTTGATTCGGTAGAACGGCGTAGTATCAAACAGTAATTCGTATTTTCTTACTCTAAAGAAAAGTTTTAAACGAAAAAGTTCTACTTTCTCCAGATTCTCTCGATTTTCAGTCTCGTGTCTGAAATTAACATGTTAAATTCTCTTTGCTGTGTAATCGATACGTATTACGCAGAGTTGAACCTGGTTCTGAAATTAACATGTTAAATTCCCTTTGCTCTGTAATCTATACGTATTACACAGTTAGACCAGGTTCTGAAATTAACATGTTAAATTCCCTTTGCTCTATAATCGATACGTATTACACAGAGTTAGTCCTGGTTCTGAAATTAACATGTTAAATTCCCTTTACTCTATAATCGATACGTATTACACAGTTAGACTAAGTTCTGAAATTAACATGTTAAATTCCCTTTGCTCTATAATCGATACGTATTACACAGGGTTAGAACTGGTTCTAAAATTAACATGTTAAATTCCCTTTGCTCTGTAATGGATACGTATTACACAGAGTTTAGACCTGGTTCTGACATTAACATGTTAAATTCCCTTTACTCTATAATCGATACGTATTACACAGAGTTAGTCCTGGTTCTGAAATTAACATGTTAAATTCCCTTTTCTCTATAATTACGTATTACACTGATTTAGACCTGGTTCTGAAATTAACATGTTAAATTCCCTATGCTCTATAATCGATACGTATTACACACAGTTAGAGCAGGTTCTGAAATTAACATGTTAAATTTCCTTTACTCTATAATCGATACGTATTACACAGGGTTAGACCTGGTTCTAAAACTAACATGTTAAATTCCCTTTGCTTTGAAATTACGTATTACACAGAGTTAGACCTGGTTTTGAAATTAACATGTTAAATTCCCTTTACTCTGTAATCGATACGTATTACAAAGAGTTAGTAAGATTTTCAACCTCAAGCCGAAAATATTGTTGATAATAGTATTTTTTATTAGATCACTTTGTGCAATCTAAGAGTCTCTTCTCACAGACGAAGTCACTTTGATTCTTCGAGTTATATTCACCAAAGATATTATATATTGAAAAAGTTGAATCTTATGAAACATTTAAACTTGTCTCTTTTTTTCCTAAGGAATCGAAGTGGATTTATAAAACTTGGCACAGAAAAAACGAATCCGTCCTTTTAAAGAGACCCAACTTTGTACTTCCATCTATTTTTTTTTTTTTTTTTTTTTTTTTTTTTTTTTTTTTTTTTTTTTTTTTTTTCAACAGCCTACCTAATATGTTACATAGAACGAGCCCTTAGGCCCATGGCAACGGGCTTAATTATATATTAAGCCCAGGACTAATATCTAAATGGTAATTTAGAATATTTATTTGGATAAGTTATTATATCTGTTCGCATTTCCTCGCATCCTATTACGTACTTTATTGATTTTAGGCTTCTAAAAGCTATTATTGTCTATTTTGTTTAATTGTTTCACCCTTCATTTTTTAATCAGTCAAAATTGTTTTAAATTTTTACATGTATTAAAGTATCAATTTAGCAATAATTAAAGAGCGCAGACAGTTCAAATTAATCTGGGGCTATCTGCGGGTTACTTTCGATAATCTATAAAAGTTTTATACAAATCAGATAAGTACTTTTGAAGGTATAGGTGTAAATAAATGTATGTTTGTGCGCATGTGGAAGTGAAACAAGTAAGCGCAGATGGTTGAAACTTATATGGGACCAACAATAGGCTAATCATGACCTACCACCCAAATTTTATTAAATCGGACGTGTAGTTTTTAAGATATATTGGTTCGCAAAAATTGAACGACAGATCGACGGAAAGACTCTCTCATGTTCCCTGATGTCTGAAACGGATTTCTGTCTTGGAATTTTTGAAATCGGAGACATGAAATATTTTCGTTCTTCAGAACGATCACATAGCTTCCGTTGCCTTCGGTAAGCTCGGAAACAATAAGCCGGAAGAAGAATTAAATTTGAATTTTCGAAACAAAACGATTAGGTGTTAAGGGGTAAATTTCCAGATATTTCCTCACGTCTGCTCAAGGTACAATAAACGGCTTCCGTGTCCGATTCTTTAAGTCATTTTTATTAACAAGTTAAATCGTCCGGCTTTCTTAAGCTTCGGAAAAGTATTCCCTTGGAAAAATCATTTTAGTACGGAAAGTCCAATAAAGGTATTTTATTTTGAATCTACTATTATGATTTCCAGTAAGAGAAGTAGGGGGGAAATGGAAGTCTTGAAAAATCTAGAGCAAACTCTTTCTGAAAAACTTTACTGTCGAATTATTTTTTCTCCCTCTAGGTCTCTAGACACATAATCGGTTTCTATTAATAATGAGGAAGGGGGGAATCGAGTGGAGTCAAATGCATTTAAAACATCGGAAAGTATTTAGAAGAGGTGGGGGTCGAGCACCGCCCTCAGGACCTGGTCCGACGCCTAATTCCTCATTGGAAATCGAAACCAAATAGACCCTGAGAAATCCCCAATATAATCGGCACAATTTTACCATAGTCTAAATTTTAGCCAAATTATTCTCACCTCTACGTTTTTCTATTTTACTTATCGTCGAAATATTTTTTTCTTCTTCTTGTTGAATTCATAAATAAGTGTAACGAATAATCTTAAAATCGACCATCTTAAAACAAACTAAGTAATAAAAGAACGGGCATGCACCATGACTTAATGAGCGAATTTTCAAAGAAATCTGTGTATTATTGGCTTATGATAATATAGGAAAATTTTGGTTTAGAATTTGGATGGGTGGGAAAAAAATAATTGGAACACAGAGGTAAGGGGGTACAAAACTTAAAATATTATATACCCTTCAAGATGCATGTCGTTTGAAAGCTCTTTAAGAGTACAGTAATTTTTGTTATACACATTTGTCATACATTCATATAAGAGGGGGGTAAAATGGAAAAAACACGTTATTGTCACAATTTGACCCCTAAATGGACTCCATAAATCCTGGCCAACGAACTCATCCTTTGTTTTGATATTATTGACATGTTAAAATTTGTTTGGATTTTTTAAGTGCATCCTAGCGTGAGATATCGTCTGGAGTGACACATACATATATACATGCATACATAAATAAAAAAAAGTGTTAAATTTCAGGAATCGATTAAGAATGGTCAAAAACGGATTTCCATGGAGAAAATTTTAAAAAATTCGCATTTCAAACATTTTGAAGCCATTGCAATAGCTTAATTTTTTTTCAAAAATTCGCTAAAAGTAACACTCGTAACAATATAACTAATAATATACAGACATCGGTTTGAATTCAACAGTGCCATTAAGATTATTTAAAGCCTTGCAAGTAAAAATATAGCAGTAACTATTATAATTTTTTAATCCGCATTGAGCCTATTGAAGTACAACTCTAGTGACGAGATTACCGCTCCAAGTTTAGTCACTTGGTCAAGAGATTGCCGCTCCAAAAGTCGTCAGTCGGTCACTAAACTGACATAATTTACCGCTGGCAGCTAACTAACTTAAATATACTACTACGTTTTTATTAGCTTGCTTTCTTGTTTGTTTGTTTGTCCGGTACAAATCTGGCAAATGATTTCTAACTAACTTCCCGAATAGCTAGACATTTAAAACTTTTAGCCTAGCTCAGAACACGATGACAATGCATTATTTTAATACTTTTAGCCATCTTTCAGCAGAATGTAATTGGTTTTCAGCAAATTTTGCTATATGGAAAGTTAGTTCGGAAAAAATCCGCAACTTATTTTATTTGTTTTGCCATGTCCCATATTTACGCAATCTTCATTTTGACGGGTTTCAAATTTGTGATTTTTATAAATAAGAGATACACATTTAATAACAGCAAAACAGGAAATATGTATATCGATTATATTATTTATATTATTTCAAATATATCGATGGCACGGTTTAGATTTGGTGTTGGGGAGATCCGTTGTACAAAGATTTGTCCGTTTATAGGTTTAAGATCAGCTCTATAGATGGTTGTCATTTATGTGAAGTAAATAAATTCGGAACTATTTTTTTTTTTCACTAACATTATAATATTTATATAACAATAACAATTATATTATCAACATTACATAAGATTCAACAGAAAATTTAAATACTTAGTATATAAAAAGTTATTTTTATCTTGAAATTATATACAATTCACTCGAGTTGGACATAAAAATATACCAACTAAAGTATTCCTAAGAAACTGTTCTAAAACCTAGAATTCAGCTTCTTTTATAAAGTTATACTATTATTATCAACGGTTAGTTCTATTGACGAATGGAACAAAAATAGGCGGTTAAGATTCTAAAAAGCTGTTATATATCGAAATCTAATTTGCGCGCCATCATATGACTTTTTATGTATGCTATGTATTTAAAATAGACTGCCAATTGGTGTGGCACATATCTTCCTCGCATCCTATCCACGTACTGTATTGATTTTATACAATTTTTACAAGCCATTATTGTCTAATTGGTTTCCCCGTTTTTTAATCTGTCAAAATTGTTTTAACTTTTTACATGAATTAAACCATCAATTTAGCAAAAGTTAAAGAGCGCAGACGGTTCAAATTAATCTTGGGATATTTGCGGATTACTTTCGATAAACTGTATAACTTTCATACAAATCAGATGAGTATACTTTTGAAGCTATAGGTGTAAATAGATGTATGTTTGTGCGCATGTGGAAGAGAAACAAATAAGCGCAGAAGGTTGAAACTTATATGGGACCAACAATGGGCAAATTATGGCCTACCATCTAAATTTCATTAAAATCAAACGTGTAGTTTTTAAGATACGTTGGTTCGCAAAATTTGAGCGACAGACAGACACGGAACCAAAAATTTTCCCTGATGTCTGAAACGGATTTCTGTCTTGGAATTTTTGAAATCAGAGACCTAACATTTTTTCGTTCCTCAGAACGATCACATAGCTTCCGTTACATTCAGTAAGCTCGGAAGCAAATGATGGAAAATAGTAATCAAATATGTTTTAGTTTTTGTGATCTGATATTTTAATAATATTACCAGATTATTAATAACGTGATATGATTAATAGTTAGCTTATTAATAATCAAACGAGCTACAAATAAATTAATAATAATTAAATTACTAACTTGGTTGATTCTGAATTTATATTTTTATTATAACGTATAATTATTCACAAATAGTATTGATTGACGAAGTGTGACATGGAGTTTTTAGTTTTATCACTGATTCGGTGTTTATTAACATACTTCGAAAGGAAATGACAGGTACTGCATCGATATGATCCTTTACTTATTTTAAGCAAACAAATCGTACATCGTTTTATCTGTCGATTTTAAATTTCCTTCTGTCAGAAGGAAGACAGATATTGTTTCGTGCGTTAAAAATCTACCAGTGTGATATAAATACATTTTCGAGTGAAGGGTGAAACAAAAATGTCCAAAAACAGTAAAGCATGTTTCTTATTATAATATATCAAATGTATTTTATTCTAACCACTGCAATAGAAATATAATAATAAATACGATTAGGTTAATTTGATTAATTATTAAAAAAAAATACAACCATTAATTAGAGAAGCTTCTACCAAATTAAATACTATCCAAAATCAAAAAAATTATTTTTTACGAATTCTGTAGAAAATTTTATAATCGTCAAATTTATAAATTTCAATCAATGTAACTTTTTTACCATTTAATTTTCTTTTTCTAATATCTTTCCTGAGACATTGTCCATATTTATTTGCACAAATACTAATGAATTTCCACGATTTTTTCTTGATCCGAACTCCTCAAAGTGGAGTTCGGATCAATAAGCCTACGAAGTTGAGTGATTTCCGATTTATTTTATGTTTAGGGGTCCATTCATTTTTTGATGAGATAAGGAGGGGAGTATTGGAAATTATACGATCGGGGTCATATTAAAGACTAAATATAAATTAAGAGGGAACTTAATTCAATCGCAATTATTACTGACCTTTTCATAAGAACACCCCGAATTCGAGTTCTTAAAAAAGGATATCATAACTTAATGAAGGAAAAAATATAGGTCCAGATTTCGAGAAAAACGATAGGAGGGGGAAGTGACGAAGCTAAAGATACCCCAGGAAAAGGATATAAATAAAAATAAGGGGATGATGACAAATGGAAGGAAAAATAAATGAACAACTAATTAATACTTAATTAAATAAGTAAGTATGTAATAAAGTAAGTAAATAAGTCAAAAATCAAAACAAATTGTAAAAAGAGGAAATAGAATTGAGGACTAGGCCTATAAGGCAGCACACAAACCGCCACAAAATATTATGCCTAGAAGTTCGTTTCACTTTTAGAAAGAAGTTCCTTATGGCACGTTCTGGAGCCCGGGAGTGAATCCAAAAAAACGACCAAAATCACCGTCACAAAATCACCGTCACGCAAAAACCGTCACGAAATCTACCGATGACGATAACTTGAGTAAAAGATCACCGAGTTAGTTGAAATTTGATACTCATGTTCATTTTACCTATGCCCAGGCTGAGTTCGTTGGAAAATGTTTTTCTCCCAAGCGTTCACGCGCAACGCTCGCGTAAACGTAAGCTTCAAAAAGACGGGAAAAATATTATTATGGAAGCCTGTTAATTGACATACGTTTATTTTTGTTATAAATATGTCAAAATGTCACTTGGTTTTGTAAATATCCAAAATATAATCACGGTCTTGTTAAAAGTAAAATTGATCTGTGCTGACGCTTATTTCAATATATTAAGTATATTATAATATTATACTGCGTATTTAATCCAAGAAAAAATTATAACTTAATCTATTTAATGAGACAAACAACTTATTTCAATATTTTTTTTTAGTAAAACGAACACTGACACTGTTATGAAGTGATAATGATTGCTAAATTTATTAAAGTGGACCCAAACGTTTAAAATAAATAAAACAACGTTTTTGCCGATATCTTCCGTTCTAACGTATAACGATTTTAATAAAACTTCTTACACATTGCCTAAAGTAGGTATTGAACAGGCAATTGAAACAGGCATGTTAAATTTCAACCGGATTCAAGCAGAAGCTTAAGAGGTCCAGATTTCGAGATGAAAAACTCATTTAAGCGGGAAGGATAATATAATGGATCATTTGACTGGTTTCATTTGGAATAATTCTGGGAAATGTTGGGATCATTTGTGGATTGAAGAGGGCGTCCTAATAAAACACCTTAAAATGATTAAATTAATCGGAGACTATTTGAAGAGGATTGCTATTCGAGTTACTCAGGGGTAAGTTACCCGTTTATTTCTACCGTCAACATTGTGCCTTACAGAGAGTTGGATCTTTAATTCAATTCAAATGCGGCCAAACACAGATATTTATGTACAAACGAATTTAAATAAAAATATAGAATACATTTTTTAATAAACAATATGGTCTTTTGAGTCGGTCATGTTACATCAAATGTTATTTAAAACATACTTCTATCCAACAAAAACACAAATGTAAAAAAAATAAGTCTCCCGTAAAAAGTTGTGAGATCATAGGCTTAGCCAAGTCTCTCACTATCCGAGTAAGTTCTACTAGGTCTAATTTATCCAGTGCAAGTACATGATGTTTGTCTGTCCCTCTCTCTATTCTCTTTCCCAAATCACTCTACACTCTACATGTTTAATTTTTTTTTTTTAGCAAATACACACCACAAACTTAAATCAAATAATAAATATTATTTTTTCATTTGAGCCTCGCAGCACAAGGATACAAATTTGTATTCGACACTGCATTTTTTCCTGTCCTAAAATTCCAATTTTACATTTGAGCTTACGTTTACGCGAGTGTCGCGTGCGAACGCTTGGGCGGATAACGTTGTCCAACGAACTCGTCCTGGACATTGGTAAAATGAACATGTATACCAAATTTCAACTAAATTCGTTAACATTTACTCAAGTTATCGACGCCGGTTGATTTCGTGACGGTCGTTTATTTCGGATTCACTCCCGGGTGCCAGATGTAACGTGCCATAAGCAACATCGTTCTAATAAAACTTAAGATATATATAAAACCTTTTTGAAATTTAGAAGAAAAGAAAACGATGTATAAAAAGTGAAACGAACTTCTAGACATATTATTTTGTGGCGGTTATAACCGCCACAATGTTTGTTTGCTGCCTTATAGGCCTTGTCCTCAATTCTATTTACTCTTTTGACATTTTTATGTTGAGGCTGTGCTACATAACTCGAAAAACGTTACCCGGTGTATTAAGGAGTTAGAAAGGTATAGGAGGTGTGCACAGCACAGTCTGTCTCCAGCTGTTGGGCCTCCCTCCACCGCACGTCATAGGGCCGAAGAAAGTCAAAAAGATTTATACGTGTGAGTTAGGAAAGTACAGGAGGTTACCAACAACTCTCAGCCCTCTCGGCCTACCTAGTGTGAAGGCATATTAACAATTCGTAGAAGGCGGGCCGGCGCCTTTGAATTCAGTCGTTTGTAATCAAGCCACGGCAGTGCCGGTGTGGAGATAAGAATAAAAATTATCTACTTTTATCAATTACTTGAATAAATTTCCGATTTCATTTCATTTTATGTCGGTAGTGCAAACATGAAAATGTCTCTCTGTCTTGCGGACTCGTATGCAAGAAGTATTTCATTTGAGCGTCGCAGCACAAGGATACAAATTTGTCTACGACTGCATTTAATTTTTACAATTAGTTTTGTTTTTTAACTTATTTACCTACTTATTTACTTACTTTATTACATACTTACTTATTTAATTAATTATTAATTAGTTGTTAATTTGTTTTTCCTTCCATTTGTCATCTCCCCCTTATTTTTATTTATATCCTTTTCCTGGGGTATCTTTAGCTTCGTCACTTCCCCCTCCTATCATTTTCTGTGGTATCTTTACCTAATGGTCATGTTTAATTACTAAAAAAGAAATAGTTGGTCTACATATATACTGTGCCGGACTCGTTTGCCTCATTTTAGTTTATCATTGGATGTATTATTTTCTTCTCGCCGGTCTTTACCCTGTGAGTCATTCCCAAGGTTTTTCTTGTTATCTGACATCTTCTGCCGGTTTTCGGGCCCCCCTGACTCATTTACAAAGAGGCAATTTCCCCAGTCTGCGACTCCCTCTCCCCCTGTCGAAAGCGTAACTTTCCCAGCCACCTCGACCTTATTTTCTCTCGGGTTTTCATCTCTTATCCGAAAAAAACTAAAATCTGTGTATTTTCTTTTCTTATAAACTTCTCGCCGTACCAAGTTATATAGAAATTATTTATCGAATTTATCTTTCTCGGTTATAATATATAATTTGTTTCTTAGAAACGTATAAATATATTTGATATTAAAAGTAGCCGATAAAAAATGTATCGAACAATATTTTTTTCCGGTAAAAACCATTGATACCATATATATATAAACATTGTATCTCTGTTTAGATGCGTAGAAAGTGGTTCTTTACGTACTTGTATTCATTGCGCATGCGCGTCTCATTATTCCTCTTTTTTCCGCCCCAGTAAGGTAAAAAAGCAGAATTCTTCGCCATAACGCACGATTAGCGAGTTTGTTTACATTTAACAAAACGAATTTGCTGGTTGTTTAATTAAAGTAACTGTTTCTATCGAGTTAATAGTGAAAAACAACGATTGATTTAAGTGATTATGACGAAAATGTATAATATGCCTCCCGAAATAATTAATTCGGCACAAAATACAACTTATGAATTTATGTCATCTTTATCAAAAGAGAAAGACGAACTAACATACAGGAAGTTTATTTTTTTTTTTTTTTTAAGTATTTACTATTAAAATCCAAACATCGTAGATAAAGTACGGTACGCAACTCGTGAGAAAACTGCATTTTGCTTTGCTCGTATGGCTGTACTACCCTCGCTGTCGCTCGGGTGCAAACTCCACTCTCGCATGCAAAATGCTACTTTCCGCACTAGACTCGTAATGTACTATTACACAGTTAATCTAGGCAATTTATGTGTAGAAGATTTTTATTTTTTTAAATTTTATTTTTAGATTTTTGAAGTCGATGAAGTATAACCTAATTATCTAAACTAAGAGTAGATTATTAGAGTCAAAACAGCTTTGAGGATTCTGTACTGAATTATTTATATATTTTTTTTCTTGACATTTTTTTAAACTCATAAGGGCGAAATAAAATATACTATTTGATATAAAATAACAGTACTTAGTTAACTTTATTCTCACTAGTAGTGGAGTATAAAGGATTTTCTCTCGACTAAGAAGATTAGTAAATCTTTTTAGTAGTAAAACAATAATGCAACTATCCGAAATAACTTTTTAAAGCCCTATACAAACTCGTCACACGTAAAGCATTTTAAAAAGTACCGAAAAACAAAAATGATATCGATAAAGCTACTTAAATTATATTATAAAAGTTATAACTTATACTGACACTATAACCAACCATTACTCTTTTCTTATTTGCAACAATATTTCATATTCTATTGCTTCTAAGCATTAATTAAAATAATAGTTAGACTTTCACGTGGTATGAAAGTACGGGTTGTTTCTTAGAAGGTTGCAGTGATTTGGGCAGTGAATTCAAGCCACGTCGCACCTGTTTTATATAGAAATGCTCTCCGGAGGGCATCGGTCCATAAATAAGACGGGTTTTGTTTCGCCAGACCCTGTTCAGGGTCGCACCGTCGCACCGGTCCTGGCGGCCCCCTCATATCGAGTCCGACCTTTGGAGCAAATCGTCCGGAAAAAACCGGTGCCGCTCTATTCCCGTACCTTTATATTTCCAGCTTTTTTTTACCTTCCCCTCCCCTTCTTTAATAAAATGGAAAAAGTCGCGTTTGCGGTCGGAGACAAATGTGCGATTGTAAAAGACGTGTATATAAGTTTTTTCGTATATTCCAGCCGCTGCTTACTGACCGTACCTTTCCTTATCGGCTGGAACAGCAACGGCCTGTTTCTTTATCCCAACCTACCGGAAGGTCCGTCCATTTTTCCGTTTTTTCTTTTATACTTTTTTGTGGGCTTCAGTTTCTACTAATATTTATCGGATAAATTAAATGGACAGGATATAAATTTGGCGACGCTTAGGTAATTAGGAACAGGTACTATATTATATACTACGGTGATTGATCACTGTAGTCCCCAGTGGTGATTCGTTCAGTATTGTGTCTTCTATTATCAGATTATTTTTTGCTTTTAATTAGTCTGGAGAGTTTCCTTTCCTTCCTCTTGGAATTCGTACAAATTCATATTTCCGCTTTTCCGCATTTTTGTTATATTCCGTCGGATCTTTGTTATTTTAATGCGAATTGCACCCAGCAAAGTCAAAGGCCTAAAATCAATGGCCTAAAATCACAACAATTAAAATAATATTAAAAGAAACGATTGTTTACTTATTTCTCCTTCAAAAGTAAAGGTCATGACTTAGCTTGGTTAAGTTATGTCGACGTTTTTTTGTTTTTTATCGATCCTAGGTCATCAGGTAAAGGACAGACGGAAAGATCCTTCTTCGATGTTTTCAAAAATAGCAAGGTAACAATTAAAAATTAAATGTTATAGTTTTTGTGAAGATTGTGCATGTTGAAACATTTATTTTTCGTTTGTTAATTATTTATCAAGTCTAGACAAGCATGAAATTGTCCGACACAACTCTAAATTGCCACCTTTGAATAATAAATATAAATATGCAGTGGAAATATTATAAATTTATATAAAGAAGATCTTTATTTTTTTATAAATCGTACCCTACACAGCTACACAGCTACACAGCTACACAGCTAAACAACCACTCAGCTATACAGCTACGCAGCTAAACAACCACTCAGCTATACAGCTACGCAGCTAAACAACCACTCAGCTATACAGCTACGCAGCTAAACAACCACTCAGCTATACAGCTACGCAGCTAAACAACCACTCAGCTATACACCTACGCAGCTAAACAACCACTCAGCTATACAGCTATGCAGTTGCACAGCTACACGGCTAAACAACTACTCAGCTACACATCTTCACAGCTACACAGCTACACAACTACTCAGCTATACAGCTACACAGCTAAACAACTACTCAGCTATACAGCTATAGAGCTACACAGCTAAACAACTACTCAGCTATACAGCTATAGAGCTACACAGCTAAACAACTACTCAGCTATACAGCTATAGAGCTACACAGCTAAACAACTACTCAGCTATACAGCTATAGAGCTACACAGCTAAACAACTACTCAGCTATACAGCTATAGAGCTACACAGCTAAACAACTACTCAGCTATACAGCTATAAAGCTACACAGCTAAACAACTACTCAGCTATACAGCTATAGAGCTACACAGCTAAACAACTACTCAGCTATACAGCTATAGAGCTACACAGCTAAACAGCTACTCAGCTATACAGCTATAAAGCTACACAGCTAAACAACTACTCAGCTATACAGCTATAGAGCTACACAGCTAAACAGCTACTCAGCTATACAGCTATAAAGCTACACAGCTAAACAACTACTCAGCTATACAGCTATAGAGCTACACAGCTAAACAACAACTCAGCTATACAGCTATAGAGCTACACAGCTAAACAACTACTCAGCTATACAGCTATAGAGCTACACAGCTAAACAACTACTCAGCTATACAGCTATAGAGCTATAGAGCTACACAGCTAAACAACTACTCAGCTATACAGCTATAGAGCTACACAGCTAAACAACTACTCAGCTATACAGCTATAGAGCTACACAGCTAAACAACTACTCAGCTATACAGCTATAGAGCTACACAGCTAAACAACTACTCAGCTATACAGCTATAGAGCTACACAGCTAAACAACTACTCAGCTATACAGCTATAGAGCTACACAGCTAAACAACTACTCAGCTACACAGTTTCACAGCTACACAGCTAAACAACTACTTAACTATTCAGCTATACAGCTACACAGCTGCTCTGTGAAGCTAGAAAAAGCAAGAAAACGCTTTTTGTCAGTAATCTTATTTTAATAAGCATTCGCCGAATACCCAAGTCAAATGAAAACAATGAACCTGAAAAAATAACCCTTAAAATTACGAAAAACGATTGAAACCCGTCTCCTCTTTTTCTTATGAACCGAATTGAAAGTAAACTCGGAGCTAAAAACCTCCTTTCTGAATCATTTCGATAGCCGGGCCCCTTTCTTCAAAAATGTCCGTTCGATTTCATGTCGGACGAAAAGGTTAAACGTCCGGTTGTTTTCTCTCGTCCACCGGTTTTTATTAGATGACGAGTTGAGCCGAGTAATTAAATTTTAAATTGTTGAGCCGGGGGGGGGGGGGGATAGGATTTCTCGGAGGCACTGATGAGAGCACGCTTTATTCACTAAGAAAGTTGGCAGCGTCCCTTCCCATCTCCCTCTATTCCAGTTACAACTTATAAAATCCTCAGATTTCTCATTCCTCGTCCTCAATTAAATATTCCGAGCAGCCGTTTGGCCCGGAGGGGGAATAAGTAAACGTCAAGGGGGGAGGGGGTGTCACCGCTTTCTAACTGGTTTTTCATAGACCTTTTAGACATCCCTTTAAGAAATATCAGAGTGGAAAAATGTTGTCGACAGTAAAAATTAAAACTCCCGAAAATAAAAATTACCCTTTTTTGTAAGGATGGAATTAATTCGTGTTTTAATTGAAGAATATTATAAATCTTCTCGTTGTAAATTATTATAATGGCCGGATACAATATCATATTTAGAAGAAGGAAGAACAGACGAGAGGGATTATTATCGGAATAAACGCTATGAAATGTTTTAACATAAAATTTGTACACTAATTATAGTTTCCATTTAACGTCATATACAATAATATAATATATGTATGTTTATGTTACATACCTATACCTATACATATATATTTATTACATGGAACTAAAGTTACACATAGATAGTAGGAGTGGATATTGTGATTTTTGCCGGCTTTACTAATAGTAAAGTGTGGGAGTTAAGTTTTTAAAGAGGCTTGTCTAAAACTCAAAGTTTGTTTAATCCGGTATTGCGAACTAAAATGCAGCCATATTGAATCCGGTGGGAGGAACCTGGCCTTGCTGTAAACACCCTTTCCTCGCTAACTTGACAATCTCATTGAAAAGTACGCTGCCGACGCCTCCACTCGCCAAATCCTATTCATACGGACGTCGCTCAGAGTCTTGGAAGCACTCTCCCCTGCGTAATCCTTCTCTTTCCTTATAATCTAGAGTAAAGCTAAGAGATAATAGAGCAGCAGCAGCCAGTAGATAAGCCCATCATGTGATATATAGTGGTCCTCTAGACTTCACAACACCCTCGGCAATACGGTAATTCCAGATGCATTACGGCATTACGTAAACGCTGCTTAAAGGCAAACGTGAGGATAAGGGAAACCGTTATCTTTCGACAACAAAAACTCCTGGCGACATCGTCGACCCGAAATTACTTGACGTATCTAATAACCGTCGATAAAAATGAAGGGGATCCTTGGATAAGTTCGACATCCGACTTTACCACGAATGTAAGACGGACGAAAGCACGACTTACTGATATTTCGAGGACTGAACACAGACGGAAAAAAGCGTAAACCAACTTGATCCGAGGAGCACGAATTTATAGACCGGACGATACAAGAAATCGACAACTACAAATAAGCTCGCCTCACATACACTTTGACTATTTGACGAACAGTTAAGGAGATTTTCCGAGTTAACGTGAGGATGTAGTTGTGCACGTAGCGGGTATATTAACCTGACCGCTCACATAATATAAAACAAGGAAAAGCCCGTTCTAAAAGTTTCCGGTGAATCTGTGTATTATTAGGCTTCGAGTAAAAAACAAATTTAACAACTGCCAGCTCAGTATATCTTTATCATAATAATGAAAAAAATACATTCTGTATTTTAACTTGGGTCTGCAGGGGTTATAAAAACACTTTTTTATACATAAAAAAGGTGATATTTCATCCCTTAATTGGGATATCTTCAAACCTGCAAAAATTTTATTTAATTATTAGCTATAGTCATTTTTTTATAACAAATATCAATTACATATAACATATAATTAACAATTAATTAAAATTAATTAATTGTTAATTAATTAATTAAAATGATTTAATTAAAAATTCAATCAAAAACTTAAAAATATCTTATGATGAAATTAACAATTAATTAAAATTATTTTATATGTGGTCTTATCTTTAAAAGTCATTTTTATATATAAACTTTTTACTAGTTTAAAGTTTATATATAAAAATGACTTTTAAAGATAAGACCACACATAAAATAATTTTAATTTTAATTAATTGTTAATTTCATCATAAGATATTTTTAAGTTTTTGATTGAATTTTTAATTAAATAATTTTAATTAATTAATTTTAATTAATTGTTAATTATATGTTATATGTAATTGATATTTGTTATAAAAAAATGACTATAGCTAATAATTAAATAAAATTTTTGCAGGTTTGAAGATATCCCAATTAAGGGATGAAATATCACCTTTTTTATGTATAAAAAAGTGTTTTTATAACCCCTGCAGACCCAAGTTAAAATACAGCATTATTAAATATAAAGGGGACAGCAAAAGTAAAAATGGATAAAAAAATACATATTTTCAAAATGTTACATGTTTGTTTTACTTATATATATTGAAAAGATTGTAGTTTTACTTATAAGTATCAAAAAGATTCTAGTTTTACTTATACGTATCAAAAAGATTCCAGTTTTACTTATACGTAACAAAAAGATTTCAGTTTTACTTATACGTAACAAAACGATTTCAGTTTCAAGCAAACAAATATCTGATTGTCGATTTATTTTTTTATAAGAATATGATTATTGTTGTTAACTTTGGTTCCTAACTAAAATGAAATTCTTAGTTGTCTTCGTTTGAAATAAGTCTTAGACATATTATATTATTTTTTAAAAAAAATTGTATTACTCGTCGTCATTACTGCACGTTGCAAAGTCGTAGCACTCGCTGCAAAGTTGCTGCTCGTCGTACATTGCTCGTGCAAAGTCGTCGTACGATAAGGCATCTCAGATAATTATAATATATATTTACAAGAAGTGAAAATTTTTCTGTTAAGCTAGAAATTATTAGGGTCTTTAGTACAATGCGTTACCACGGCTTGGATAAAGACCGTAATCCTTTGCTTTTGTTCCGTCGTAGTTGAATATTGTATTTTATCACAACTTAGTTAAAATTTCAGTAGGTTTAAAAGTTCAAACCGTTTTCTCTGTTTCGACCGAACTCAAATGGTTCGTAGAGGTTTTGTAACGATATGTTAAAACGAATTTCGGAGGAGGGCCCGGGGCCCGGGCCCGTGTGGCATGCGGCGCGGAACCCCTCTTCTAAAACTATTTGTTTCGTTATCTGCTCTCTTGAAAATTAGTGGACTGTATTGTTACTGATACCGGTGGAGTTTTGGAACCCCTTTTCAACGGTTTATAAATTGTATTTAATTTGCAATAAATCCGATTAGTTTGTAGAGGGCGCCCCGTTCTTTCCGTATGTAATGAGCCGCTGTGTAAACTACAGGGGGTGTGAGAATTAAACAATTATTTAACATCTCACGAACCTGAATACACACGAGCTCCCTAACCTTACCTTTACTCTGGATTCGCCGACGTTGCTAAAACCCTCAGTTATAAAGGCCAAGTTTAGTATTCATTATCGTTTGTAAGAATTAAAGCACGTTTTCTCCAACGAAATAGATTTTCATATTTCTTCGTATCATTTACAATTTTAAATCAAATCGGATCCCTATTGCATTCTGTAGTGGGAGTGGAAATAATCGGGCAAGCATATTTTACCTTGTACATCTGTCATATTTGTCTTGGAGTCTTGGATAAATGTCCATTTATTATCTACTAAGTATTTGAACGGAAAAACATTTTTATTTCCTGATTTTTTTTATATCCGGGTAGACAATTGTTACAGTAAAATGTAAACGAAATAATAAATATGTTCTAGTTCCTCTAGTACAGTCACCTATGTCGGAAAATTCCAGTATAACTTGAGTATAGAGCAATTCAAAATGTTAAACATTACATATAAACATTTTCGATTCGCAACACATTCAGTAGTCAGTAGCGATTACCTCGATTCACTTTTTCGGACAATAGATGTTAAACGTATTCGAGCATTTTGTAATGACTTTCTTTCCCTCGGTTTAAAACATTGTAAAAATAAATACTCCCCCTCTCAAAAACCTCTCTTTTTTATTGAATAACACTGATGAAAATCATATTTGGATCTTTTTCATTTTTCCTTTTCACTGTATTTTAGTAAAGTGTACAAAAACAATATAACATATTATGTAAAACTAACACATTAACCCATCCTAATTGAAACGAGCGTAAGCGAGCTTCTTACATTCAACGAAATATGCATCTACTAAAGTAGCATTTCGCATAAGGGTGTGGAGTTAACGAGGGTAGTAAAACCACACGAGCAAAGCAAAATGCATTTTTGCACCAGTTGAGTACCGTACTTTATCTACAATTGTGGATTTTAATAATAAATACAGAAAAAAAAATGTAATAAACTTCCTGTATGTAAGTTCGTATTTCACTTTTGATTAAGATGACATTAATTCATTAGTTGTATTTTGTGCAGAATTAATTATTTCGGGAGGCGTATTATTCTCCTCATTTTCCTCATAATCACTTAAATCGATCATTGTTTTTCACTAAAAACTCGATATACACAGTTACTTTAATTAAACAAACAGAAAATTAGGTTTTTTTAATGTAAACAATTAATAAAGTGAAGAATTCTTCTTTTTTACCCCACTAGGGCGGAAAAAAAGAAGAATTATGAACGCGCATGCATAATGAATACAACTACGAAAAGATTTTTTTTCTACGTATCTAAACAGAGATATTATAATCGTAAATAAACAATACAACATAATGTCAAAGTAGTACATTGCGAACCATCCTAGTATAAACAATAACAAACCGTTTTATACAGGCTTCAACAATTTTTGTCAAAACTTAAAACCTCCAAAACTAGAGAAGCAGTGTTTTGGATATTTAGTAGAATGGAGGATTAGGTGAACTGAGCGGACGGAAACCGGTTAATTGAGTTTAATGCATAGATTTACAAGATGAGCGTATTAGCAATGATTCAGGCAGCTTTATCGATTTTCTAATCATCCTGATTGAAGAGGTGGTTTTACTTGTGTCACACCCACAAATAGCTCTGAAGATAAAACAAACAAAAAATATCAACGCAAGCGGATATTGTAATTGAAAAGGAGGAAGACTTTGGCTCTTGTTGACAATTTGACTTGGCGATATTTATAAAATCCTCCGTTTTTAAACGAAACATTCAGTGGAATCTTTCAGATATTGGATACCGATCTTAGATTTGTTCCTTTATATCCACGTGTAATTTCGTTTCCAATATTTAGAAACTTGACGTCGACTAAGTACATATATGTATAAGCTATAACCCGTGCAAAAATTTTCTTTTAACAATACATAAATATCGATGCATACGAAAAAGTACACAAGCTTAAAGCTGTCTGCCGAAAACTGTTGCAATTTAATGATACAATAAGAAATATGTATAGGCTCAAACCTAGAATTCACAAAAAATGTAATTTAAAAAAACGTTGAAAATAAACACCTTTCTAATAAAACGATAATAGTATATTATGTTACTAGGCTGTGAAGTGAGTTTTTTCTTTACCGCGGCAATTACATTTACTGTCGAGCGAAGCGAGTACAAGGTAAAGAAAAAACCCTTCACAGTCGCCTAGCATATGCTATTTTTTCCGAGGTAGCAGACAATGAAAAAACATTAAATATTAATCACTAATCAATATATAATAATAACAAATATTAGTACATACTTAAGACTTAAAAAAATAAACCTTAAAAAGAGGTTACACTATAAGAAAAGATAAATAAAACGCATTGACATCTAGCGGATTTTGATCGTACTAGAAGCATTCTACAAAGACTGCAGCGGTACTAACGGAAGTTTTGACAACTACCCGCCGGACATAAAAAATCTTTTAGTTCCTAGGACGTAAAAGATTTTTTCTTTACAGCTAGGAGTAATGAAAAGATTTTTTAAGTCCACGTAATGAAAAAATGGATTTTAGCTATGTCTTTTAGGCTCTAAAGTTACTATTTCACAGCCTACCACGGAAAAAATACTTTTACATAACGGCTCTGTCTGTCTGTCTGTCCGTTAGTTTGTTTCAATTTATATACTACTATAGCTAGGGACCATGAAATTCGGCTCACAGATGTATCTCGGCATTTGAGACAACTATACACTTTTTGGAGTTTTCACACTTAATATTTTCAATATGGTGGGTGACTAAAAAAAAGTTTTTAGTCACCATGACATGTTATTATCAATCTAAAGGTAGAGAAAAGTGTAGAAAAAAAATATGCAACTATTAAAATTTTACACTTAATAATTTTAACTTAATCGTACAGAAACTGGCGATTATCGCCTCACGTACTTACGTGAAGCGCGCCTCACTTGTTTATTTATATAGATAGGTTCAACATTCAAGAGAAAATGTAAATGAATCGAGAACGAAGTTCTCGATTCATTTAAGTATACATTTAAGTATAATACTTAATTCATTAAGTATACATTTAAAAGAGAAACGGACAAAGCAAATGTACAAAGTTGTGTTGACTTGAACGGATGCATGAGGAGGTGACCTGTTTCCGTCTGAGATATTAAACTGATTCAAGTCCGAACTACCTTTCCACGATGCTTATCGTTACTTAACTGGAGCCGTGCATCCGTTTCTTGTCCGCTTCTGGAACACCAGAACGCTTATCAACGTTTGCCAAAATTCAACGGACCTCGTGTAACAACGGCGTATCTCTAAAACCGGTGTAGTATTGTAGTAAGTTGACAGTATAATTGGGTCGGTTGTAAGTTGGCAATGAGAGGCGAAGTCGAGTTACGACTGTTGTGGGCTCGTATCATACTTACGACAATGAGTTTCCATTAAACTTTTCACTTCGATTAAGTCAAGTTGCCGTCGCAATATTTCCTCCCTAAAGATACGTTGAATTACCAGCCTCGCTTTCAAATGTATAATATATTTAAATACGCAGGCGAACACAATATATTTACAAAACATTCCATCAAGTACTCGCCAGCAAGCTACTAAAAGGGTTTCTTGGGTCATAAAATTTCCTACATTTTATTTTTTTATGAAAATATGTGTTAAAAGTTGCACTTTGGGGGAACAAGGTATGCATATTATCCTTAAGCATCATAGTTATGCACTTATTTCGTTCTTTTGGGGGTAAAATAGCCGCCATTTTGAAAATCTAGTGAAATCGTTACGACTCTACAAATAGTGGTCAGGAATTAATCGTTAAGTTCAACACTGTTTTTTTTTTTCTTCAATGTTTTAGTGAAATTGATACGAATCCACAAATAGTGGTCTAGGAATTGGTCGTTTAGTTCAACAGTGTTTCTTTTCTTCGATGTTTTTTAGTGAATTCAATACAAATTCACAAATAGTGGTCAGGAATCGATTAGGGAATGGAATGCTCTAACCATGTTGCATACATTGGAAGAATCCCGATAATTAGGTTTATTGGCTTTTAGTTTTAATTTAGTTACAAATTGCAAGCAATCCTGGCCTATCTGGTTCTTTTATCTTGAATATGTTCCCCTCAGTTTCAATGTGTTTAGTTCGGTTAATTTGTTCCACTTGAATTCTTTAATTAGTCTAGCTTACCTTCAAGAATTTCCGTTTTAAGTTACTCGTTTTATTTCAGCGTCATTCAGTTCTGTTCAGTTTTAGTTAATAATAATAAATTTTCTTGGCTCACCTGCAGTGCGCTGCTTTCAGAGTTAGCAGTAACATATTAATATACATTCGATTCACATTTATATATTAAATTGTTTCAGTGGTCCATCTTCTTTAAGGTCCCCTATTCCTCTAAATGTTTCTTTTATTTTATACAGCCTCAGTTAAGAATTTTTTGGAACGAAGTGTGAACGAAAAGTGAATCCGAAAAACCGACCGTCACGAACACGATCGATGACGATAATGTGAGTAGAATATGACCAATTAGTTGAACTTTGGTACACATGTCCATTTTACCATTGCCCAGGATGAGTTCGTTAGGCAACGTTATCCGCCCAAACGTTCTCGCGCAACGCTCGCGTAAACGTAAGCTTCAAATATCAAATTGGAATTTTAGGACGGGAAAAAATTCAAACTTCATATCTTCAATGAGACAAACAACTTTTTTTTTTTTTTTTTTTTTTTTTTTTTCAGTAAAACCATCACAGACCGCTATGATGTGTTGATGGCTAAAAACATTAAAGCGGACTAGAGAAAACAACGTTTTTACCGATATCTTACGTTCTAACGTAATGAATTTAATAAAACTTCATACACATCGTAAAGTACAATTGAAACAGGCATGTAAAATTTCAACCTGACACAAGCAGAAGTTTTTGTGTAGTAAAGTGATATATTTTATAATATTTTAAATGGAGTAGGTGTAATGGGTTAGGGATTAGTCCTGTTCCCTTACTTTACTACAAACATACTCTTTAACTATAAACTCATAATAATCAACTTTTTTCTCAATACAGATTTATTGCAAAACGCTCACTGCAATGATAAATAAAAATGCTTTTCTTTTAATTTTGCCCTAACTCCGCAAGTAAAAATAGTTAGTTACTTTTAATTATGTCTCTTTTCTAACTCCTCCATGTATATGTAGTTTACATACTTAGCAGTGTGATTTTAAAATTTATATTTAATGAAAAGCGTAAGGAATTTCGTTCCTAACGGGTGTCCCGCGACACCACACGTATTTTTTTTATATAGGTCTATTGGAACAAAACATTATGAATACAAGTTTCACCCTTAAAATAATATACACTCTTTAAAACAATAATTGTGAAAAGGTTATAGTAATTTAATTTATTAAAGAGTAGTAATAATAATTATAAATTGATTAGATCTCTGTAATTCAAGACGGCAGTCAGGTAACTCACTAAAGCTTTCCAGCCAGATCTATTTAACGAATTTAGTATTTCCCCGGAGTTTAATTTGGGTTTGCCAAGGTAGTGATCTCCTAGCTGGCTGTAGCTGGCGCACTTGGCTAGAAAACGATGGAGATTTTCTATGCAGGGTTCACCACGTAGAGGACAATCGAGTTGATTCTGCCTCACTCCTAGTTTGTAACTTAGTTCTACTATATCTCCTCTTAACTTTATAATAAGTCTGGCAGCCTTAAAACTTCGTGAGTCAAGATAGTGGGTCCTGTAGGTCCAAGCAAAGGTGTTGTCGCTTGCATTCACTTCTAAACGACTGACTTTTCTCCGACGGTCATCGCACATAAAAGCTGATCCAACGGATCGCTCCAGGTCACCCCTAGATCCACAACATGGTGCCATATAACGCCATTCTCGTTTAATAATGCAGACTATTCCTTATACCAGAAGCATTTCATTTAATTATGGCGTGGGCTAATTGAATCATCAAAAATCATCTTAATTTATGGATAACGTAGCATGTAGAACTACGTTACCTATACACGTGTCGTGTTGAGGTATGTAACTGAACTACGTTACCTACACGCGTTGTGTAGAAGTATGTAACTTAACTACGTTACCTACTACACACGTCGTGTAGTAGAGGTATGTAACTGGAATTCGTTGACTATAAGTGTCGTGTAGAGGTAAAAACTTTTTTGGTGGCGTACCACTTAATATGTCTTGACTTTTTCATGTACCACTGATGTTTATACAGGAACAACCAGGGCGTTTTTACAGAATAAAGGGGGTTGGGGGGGGGGGGGGCGTTCCCCGGAAAAATGTTAGGTTTTAAAGGTTCAAAAACGAAGGGCTATTCATCAATACAAAAAGGGTGGGCATATTATCACATTTTTTTAATGCAATAACTTTTTAAAATTTTTCATACCGTTTTCGAGATATTATTGATTAAAAATCCTAATATCTCGAACACGGTATGTCTCACTTTAAACATGCATAGGACCTTTTTTGTGCAGAATTATGTGAGAAATATTTTTGTTAATAACACTTCTCTTCAAAAAATAAACAGTTTTGCGTAAAAAGTGAAAAATAAGTAAATTTTGAACTTTAAGAGGGGGTAGGGGGGGGGAGCACAAGGGGGAGAAGTGGGGACTTTTGAGAGAATGTACCTCTTATCATGGTCTATCTTAGGAAAAAATCCAGATTTCCCCTAATTAGTTGCGGGTACAGCCTGTTTTTGGTCTTTATTGAAGGAGTGTCGAAGCTTCTCGTTGTTTTAAAAGGACAATGACAATTAAATTAAAAAATAATATTGAGCTTTTAGAGATGTTTGCTTTTACTGAGTGTTGGTTTTTATGTGTGAGTCAAAAATTTCTGTTAAAAATATTGACGGTTCTACTATTGTTATTTTTATTAAGTATAAAATAGGTGTTTGGAAAGCTTATTAATAGAAGATTAGAGATAGTTGATTTGAACGTGGTCGCATATCCATAACATAGTCTACATAGTTTACTTAGTGCTTAGTGCAATTTGAACTTAGTGCTGTGTCAGACGCCGCGCCGATTCTTTTCCCAAATAATATGTTACCAGATAGTTTGATATTTTTAAGATAGAAAAATCCTCTTATTTTTCGGCTGAAACTGCATGCACGACAATAAATCTTTCAAAACCGACCCGATTCTCGGTAAAATTTATTATTTCTATTCGTTCATAATATCTTAAATATATTTTACCGAAGCTTTTCTTTTATTTTATTTTTAATTTTTCTTATTCTTGTAATATATGGATTACGTTTGTAACAATAGACAAATATTTAACTTAATTTCTAGTTACTAAAATGATCTTTGGATTCATTTGGAAAATGACGAGTTAATATTTGATGTTTGTTAGAATATCTGGGCAGGACGAGAGTTGTTTTACACCGAATCTGTGCATTTGCATTCTATTGTTTACCAAGCTTAAACAAACACATTATATTTTTAATATTCTTGCCTTTTATGATGTGTTAACGGTATTGTTTTTGTGACAATTGCTTTTTCCTCGTGTCTTATTGCAAGTGATTTTATTATAACTCCGCTTTATAAAACCCTGTCGATTCGAGAAAAAAGGAGTCGGTATACCTCGATATCCAGTTGTCTGCCCTTCTACAATGTTTTACGAAAAAATACGTAAATAAATGGTCCAGGTGACATAAAAGGGTCTATATAGGCAATTTAACAAATAAGACGTGTTCGTTATCAAGCGTAATCGGACCAAGATGGTGGCCATTATCCATCCAGCCAAGATCGTGGTCGGTATCTAGATGGTGGCCATAATCCATCCAGCCAAGATCGTGGTTGGTATCAAGATGGTGGTCATTATCCATCCAGCCAAGATCGTAGTCGGTATCAAGATGGTGGCCATTTCCAAGTTTGTTTTAGAATAATTTATTATAATACGCGAAAGAAACACCTTTATATGCATTTGTATTGTCGAAACGCAACGAAACTGTTATCCTGAAAATCCCTATTCCGTCCATTTGTTAAAACCACAGAGGTGAGGACACGAAAAACAAAATTATCACATAGTGCAAAGATGAATCGGTACAAAAACCAAACCAAATTCATATTTATGTCCTCCAGTCATTTATCTCCTTGATGATTAAGTATAAGGTTGAAATTAGTCATGTAGGGGAGCTACATGACTAATTTCAACCCCTTACTTCAACCCTTAGTTTTTGAAGGATGATTTTTCGGGGCCTCCCTATAATTTTCCTGTGCTTGGGATATTAAACATAAAATAACTGGACATTTTTGTGTTGGAAACTTTCAGATATAAGGTGAGTTACAAACAGATAAGCACAGGAACGTATAAGGGTCCTCGTTTCAGACAGACAGACAACACAGGAATGTATGAGGGTCCTCGTTACAGACAGACAGACAAGCACAAGAATATATGATTCCTCGGTACAGAGAGACAAGCACAGGAATGTATAAGGGTCCTCGTTTCAGACAGACAGACAACACAGGAATGTATGAGGGTCCTCGTTACAGACAGACAGACAAGCACAAGAAAATATGATTTCTCGTTACAGAGAGACAAGCACAGGAATGTATAAGGGTCCTCGTTTCAGACAGACAGACAACACAGGAATGTATGAGGGTCCTCGTTACAGACAGACAGACAAGCACAAGAATATATGATTCCTCGTTACAGAGAGACAAGCACAGGAATGTATAAGGGTCCTCGTTTCAGACAGACAGACAACACAGGAATGTATGAGGGTCCTCGTTACAGACAGACAAACAAGCACAAGAATATATGATTCCTCGTTACAGAGAGACAAGCACAGGAATGTATAGGGATCCTCGTCTTTGCGTACAAACCCTAAAAATGTAAAATGAACTAAGTTTTCTGTAACTGATTGCGTATGAACGAAGTAATATTAATTTTTTTGTTGTTAATCCCGTCAATGAACCGAATAAATAAAGCCCAGATTAACACAGCTGGTCGCGTCTCATTATATTAAAGTTGGTGAGGGTGAGTATTTTATTCTGTTGACATATTCTAGTGGAATGATTTTATTTGAATTTAAAAATAAGGACAAGGTGAAAGTCAATAATTTGAGAGAGAGATGGGAAATGAAACATCCTGGCTTGTTGCCGCAGGATTGGAAAACTCGTCCACATCTGCCAAGCTAGAAAACAGCTCACGTCTACACCCCAACTCTCCCATTCTCTAAAATACAACACCCCTACTCAAATATTACATTTTTAACCATTCTTATTACATAATTATATTCTACTGTAGTTTATATATAAAAAAATAAAAAATATTCCAAGGTACCGGGTACCTCGGAACTTTTCCTCATTTCGAAGGCCACTAAAGTGGCCTCTACACATTTTAAATGGTTACCATGTGCTTAATTCTAGAGCTAGGAGATTGAAATATAGCAAATTTTCTAGCAAAAATGTGGAAGTTTATTGGGCATAAGACAAATTTTCAAGTGTGGAAGATAATGTCCGATCAATGACGTCCTTGTCGATTTACACATTCTTATAGGTGCTTGACGAAGTTGCGCATCACATTCTTTAAGATCACGCCAGGGAATACGATTTTTTAATCCCCTTTTCAAAGGATAACGAAATGGATACTGACCACATAGGGTTCCAACAACATGGAGCCACTACACCATGGATCGCGTGCGTCAATTTTTTCTCGGTCGTGTGATTTCCCGGAATGATGTCGTTCCATGGCCGCCACGCTCGCCCGACCTCAGCCCGTGTGATTTTATGGTATGTTGATATCTAAAGGCCAAAATTGATGTCGACAAACCACGTACCCTTGCCGAGTTCAAGGACGCTAACTGCTGTGAAATCGCTTGGCTTCCTGCCAAGATGTTAGAGAACGTGATGCGCAACTTCGCTGAGCGCCGACGTCGTTATCGGACGTTATCTTCCACACTTGAACATTTTACTTATGTCCAATAAACTTCCTCATTGTTGCTAGAAAATTTGCTTTAGTTCAAACTCCTAGCTCTAGTATTAAGCACATGGTAACCATTTAAAATGGGGTCATCCGCGCTGCGCCACCCTGTATTTGTTCCTTATTTTTTACCGGTTCCAACGATATGCTATACGTCAAAAACGTATTTATACTTTTGGTATTATTCACCGTCAATGTTTCAAAATTCACAAATTGATAACTTCAAAATGGCGACCAAATATCAAAATCAAATTTAGTGGATTTGTTTGCCATGGAGAGAGGTACATTTGCGCTCAAATTTCAACCTCATCGGACCACTTTTCGATTTCTTTTAAATTTTTGCTGACTCAGCAAACTGGGTTCAATGAGGCGGAAAATGTTAATTTTCCGGGTGGCACAGCTAGAAATAAGGACTGATTTTTCTGCCAAGTTATAACTCTCTATAGGTTAAATACCCTGGGCGCTACGATGATAACACACATACATACATACAGACGTCATGCTGAAAACCACTCAGGAGGTCTTAAGTACACCTTTAAAGTATAATTCAGTTGAAATCTCGAAAACAAATTTTTGGTTTTGGGTGAAAACAATACTTTTCCTACCACAGATGAGAAAAATTTAAAAAAAAAATTAAAAAAAGAGTAATTATTATTACCTTTTTAAACGTAGCATTAAAAGTTAAGTACTTCGAGTTGATATTGGATTAAAACGCTTCATGAGGTTCGGTAATATTTCCGTGTTTAACTTCAATCCCCTTACAATTCCCTTTTAGTTTATGTTATATCGATGTTTAATTAAAACTAAAATCGATACCTCTAGTATAATCTATTAATCTATTATCTATTATCCTAATCTATGTCTTGAGTTATTTTTTAAACTAAGTTAATTTCTTTAATTAATTAGCATCTGTTTTTAACATTATAGATGAGTCTCCATTGCATTTAGTGAAATGTATTATACTATATTTGTTTGCATTACATTTTTGTGAGAAGTTTTATATTGTCAGAACCTAGGGATAAATTAGTTATGACTAGTCATATTAATATTTCTCTTTGAAACTATATAACACTGCTGTAATCGTATGAAACCATTTTAATGCACAATTAAACCTTTTAGTAGATTGGCTAATCCGGGATTAAATGTAATGATATCGGTAAAATAATGGGAAATTTACTATTTATTGTAATAATATTGGACCATTCTGGTTATGGTTTCTGTTTGTGTTGTGGGGTCAGATGAAACATCTTCATGTTCGTTGCATCATTTAATTTCTCATATTAATATTTTTCATTTGATATTTTAATGGATTTATCCAATATAATTTAAACGAATATCGGCACTTCTTTAGATTGTTACTGCCCCTATAGAAAAAACCGAGGGGAGTAAAAATCTAAAGAAGGTATACGGATGCTTCTTTAGACTGTTACTCCCCTTCTGAAAACAGAAGTGTGATATTCCTTTTGTCCCAAAGTACGTTGGACTAAACATCACTTTGTCTTAATAGATATTTAGTCAGTCATTTGTATTCTAAAAAAAAACATAGGGGAGTAACAATTTAAAGAAGTACCCAAATATCTTGGTTGTGAGGTCTATCAACTGTCTTCGAACCTAAAATACCGAACTGATTTCCATGAAATTCGGCAAACCATTTAACAGTAGAAGTCCTATCCCGGAGGGGGGATCTATTTTCCGAGATAATTCAGAGCATAGAGAATGGGAGTAAATAAAAAATTGGGTCCTTAAGTGAAAACTGCTTTAGGATGTAACTTTTTTGTGTTGATCTGGAGGAGTTTAGGTGACATGAGAATTAAGGTTTATTATATTCGTTACTGTGGTTAGAGGTTAGAGCGCTGTTTGACTTTTCTTATTATCATCAGTATTTTGTGTTAGGTTTAACTCCTGATTTACCTCGAATACAATAACTAACCACCATTCTAAATAAATATAATAATATATCAATTAAGTCAATATATTCCGGCAATAATAATTTCCTTCCATTCTATTTAATAATAGAATTAACCCGAATTTAGGCATTTTAACAGGAAAACATATAATAATGTTGCTAAGACAAAAGAGGTAACAAGGAGAGTGGAGTGTATTATTACGTTATGAGATCAATGTACAAGCTATTATACTTTAATTCATTATGGTTGCTTAGTTAAACGTGTAATTTAACTAATGATGGAGGGGCGCCACTGTCTACTTTCCCTTCTCATGTCTCCCATTCAGTCAACTCCATTATCTTCTTGGCCCCCCTTCATCCTCCTTTGTCATTCATTCCTTCAAACTGCTATCATGATAAAGGCAAGACCTGGCTGTGTTGACCTGGATATGTTGACATGGCTGTGTTGACCTGGTTATGTTGACATGGCTGTGTTGACCTGGCTATGTTTACATGGCTGTGTTGGCCTGGCTGTGTTGAGCTGGATATGTTTACATGGCTGTGTTGGCCTGGCTATGTTGACCTGGATATGTTTACATGGCCATATTGGCCTGGCAGTGTTGACCTGGATATGTTTACATGGCTGTGTTGGCCTGTCTATGTTGACCTGGATATGTTCACATGACTGTGTTGACCTGGATATGTTTACATGGCAATATTGGCCTGGCTGTGTTGACCTGGATATGTTTACATGACTGTGTTGACCTGGATATGTTTACATGGCAATATTGGCCTGGCTGTGTTGACCTGGATATGTTTACATGACTGTGTTGACCTGGATATGTTTACATGGCAATATTGGCCTGGCTGTGTTGACCTGGATATGTTTACATGACTGTGTTGACCTGGATATGTTTACATGGCAATATTGGCCTGGCTGTGTTGACCTGGATATGTTTACATGACTGTGTTGACCTGGCTATGTTTACATGGCTGTGTTGGCCTGGCTGTGTTGAGCTGGATATGTTTACATGGCTGTGTTGGCCTGGCTATGTTGACCTGGATATGTTTACATGGCCATATTGGCCTGGCAGTGTTGACCTGGATATGTTTACATGGCTGTGTTGGCCTGTCTATGTTGACCTGGATATGTTTACATGACTGTGTTGACCTGGATATGTTTACATGGCAATATTGGCCTGGCTGTGTTGACCTGGATATGTTTACATGACTGTGTTGACCTGGATATGTTTACATGGCAATATTGGCCTGGCTGTGTTGACCTGGATATGTTTACATGACTGTGTTGACCTGGATATGTTTACATGGCAATATTGGCCTGGCTGTGTTGACCTGGATATGTTTACATGACTGTGTTGACCTGGATATGTTTACATGGCAATATTGGCCTGGCTGTGTTGACCTGGATATGTTTACATGACTGTGTTGGCCTGGCTATGTTGACCTGGATATGTTTACATGACTGTGTTGGCCTGGATAAGTTGAGAGTAATCTCGGATAAGGGAGCCAGGGATACCGAGGTGCTCTAGGCACTCGCTCAGCTATCACTGAATCGAGACGATTCAAGGTCGGTGGTTCGATCCCGTGCCGTAGTTCTTTTTTTCCTGTTCTTCCTTTATACCCCCCTCTTATATGAAAATATGACAAAAGTGTTCATAACAACAATTACTTTACTCCTAAAGAGCTTTCCAACGTCATCATTATGTATATACTATATTGACTTTTCTACCCCGTACCCTGTACCCTTGTGTACCAAAATTTAAATTTTGAAATCATATATAATCCTTCTCCAAGAAAAAATACATTTATGTGACAACTTTCATGGCGATCAATCAAACGGTGCCGAAGTTTATAAAGCACAAACAAACAAACAGACAGACATCCATTTTAGCGAATTTTCGAAGAAAATTAAGCTATTGCAATGGCTTCAAAATTTTTGTACTGCGAATTTTTGAAAATTTTCTCTATGGAAATCCGTTTTAGACCATTATTAATCTATTCCTGATATTTAACACTTTTTTATGTATGCATGTATATATAAGAATATGTAAATATGTATGTATCACTCCAGACGATCTCACCCTTGGATGTACTTAAAAAATCCAAACAAATTTTAAAGTGTCAATAATATCAAAAGAAAGGATGAGTTCGTTGGCCAGAATTTTTCGAGTTCATTTTGGGGTCAAATTGGCCGGTTCATCTTTCTAATAATGTTTTCGCTTTCTTTCTTCATATTTTATGCCATGTAATTATAAATAAATACCTACATAAAATAATAATAAAAGAAATATGAAAATAATTTCGTAAACTCATATAATACAATAAGTTGTTTAATTTATGTAATTTAGTTTCTTTTTAGACAACTTTAAATCGTAAATAAATTTTATTAAATTATTTATTCAGTATTAAATTTAATAATTGATTGCAAGAAACCTTTTGTATTGATTGTTTTAACTTTCTTTTAAAAAAAAACGTGAAATAAAAATTCTTATTAAAGAGAAAATAGTTTCATAAATCCATCGAATAAAAATGGATCTTGAGTATGGAAAATGGATATTAGTTTTTTTTTTTTTAAAGTATATATTGTTTGATATTCCGGATAAAGTAAGTGGAAAGAAACCCAATAATACCGAGAGAGGCTCAAGTAAAACGAAATTCAAAACTGCAACACTGCCCGGCTTACTTCCAAACAAACTTTACTTCGTATGTCATTCGTGGAGAAAGTATTCGACAAACTGAAAATAAAATATTCACTCTTGGGTACCATTGTCCGGAGAAACAAATTATCTACTTTCTTCATTTTCACGGAGCGATAACAAATATTACATTTTATCTGATCCCTCAGTCGTAAATCATTTATTAATCTGCAGGTCAGTGAATTTTCTTCTTAGAATAATACTATATATAGAAGGAGATAGAATCGGAATCCTAAGCAATTACTGATAAGAGACTGAAGACAAACTTTTGCCGAGAGGTTGTGTCCTTAAGACCAGGCTGCCAACATAACAACACTCATTTATTTCATTTAAACAGGAGAAGGTTGGCCATGCTTTAGTAACTATTCAAAGGCCGCTCACAAACATCAAGAAGAAAAACCCTGCCATTGGTTATTGTTTACGTTTCACTCTGACGTCATTTTTTACAACTCGCCCAGCATGATATAATAAACATTATTTTTAGCATATTTCAAGGTTCAAGCTAAAAGATAAAACACAAAAAAATATTACAATAAACTAAACTGACTATCAATAATTATAATTTAATAAAAAATTAAATTAAAAAACCGAAGGCAAATAATTTTAGAGTCATGACGTCACAAATTACAAAAATGAATTTTTAGAACGTGGATTAAGGGACACAACCAAAGTTGGCTTCAATGTTATCAGTGATCCTCCTTCTATATATAGTATTATTCTAAGATTTTCTTATTACGGATTTCATATCAGTGACATTTTTGTATATGATAACAAAGTGAGATAGAAACAGTAAGATTAAACTCATATTCGGCAACTAAGTTACCTTTAACAACTGCGAGAAGATAAAATAATTTCGCGGTATTAATTAGTTATTTATGTAACTATAGGCAGCAAAATGGAACTTTACTGAGAAGTGATGAAGTTAGCCTCCGAGCCGGAGGCGAGGACAGGCTACGAAAATTAACTGCAGAGGCAGGTAATTTACCTATACGAGGCAGAAATGTTTCCTTTGCTGCCTTGTTGCATACAATATTTTATCTACTCACGCTATTTAGATAAAAATGGAAGCTTAGGTAAAAGAGTTAGTTTGAGATGAATCGTCAAAAAACATAAACCAAAACAAGTCGTGCTCCAGGGTTGCCAGATCTACAAAAGAAAGATCTACAATTCATATCATTTTTCAGTTTATAATTTTTAAACTTTAAAAAAAAATATATATATTATTAATACATTAATAATATTACATTGCTTTGTAATAAAACAAGTATAACACTAAATTAAAATAACACAAATTATTATAAAACTAAACACAAACAAAAACAGATATTACGACACCCACTGGAAAACACTGTACTTTCTCTGCCTAGGCAGGGAAATATTTCCCTGACTGTTTCAACTACTTTCCTGCCTGTTTTTAATATTTTAATAACAAATCAGCGAAATAGTATTTTCAAGCCTAAAAATAGTTAATGAATGCTAAATTTTGCTGCCGTGAGTTGATAAAATAATTTAATGGCTTCCAGTTGTCGGAAGATTTTTCTTAACCGAATTCCAATTTAAAAACTATTGAATCCATGATATATCAGTTAAATAATTGTTATTCTATTGCTCGAGTGAATACCCGCCAGACTTTAATACATAAAATATTAGTAGTAGTAGAATGGCGACTTTAAATGTTTTTACAAAACTCGTATTCATTTAATTCTATTGTCTCATCATTAATTTTATTGAGAAGTTCCTTAAACCGAGGACGTGTAATGCTGAAATAGTATTTATACTGTTGCGGGTTTAGACGAGTATGGACAACCTCAGAGGGTTTGTGAGGGGTCGTCGGCTGATCGGTGAAAAAAAAAATTAAATATACCGTTCTATTAAACGTTTCTTTATTGGAACGAAGTTCCTTATGGCACGTTCTGGAGCCCGGGAGTGAATCCGAAAAAAAACGACCAAAATCACCGTCACGCAAAATCCGTCACGAAATCTACAGATGACGATAACTTGAGTAAAAGATCACCAAGTTAGATGAAATTTGGTACACAAGTTCATTTTACCAATGCCCAGGCTGAGTTCGTCGGAAAACGTTATCCGCCCAAGCGTTCACGCGCAACGCTCGCGTAAACGTAAGCTTCAGAAGACAGGAAAAAGTGTTATTAAGGAAGCCTGTTACTTGACTTGTTTTGATTATTTTTGTTATATATGTCAAAAATGTCACTTTGTTTTGTAAATAAATAAAATATAATCATGTAAAATTTCACCCTGATACAAGCAGAAGCTGTAGAGTAGGGAAGAGATATATTTTATAATATTTTAAATTAATTGGCCGAGTAGGTAGAAAACAGTCCTATTTCTATCCAAAATCCTTTAACAAACATACTCTTTCACTATAAACTCATCATGATCAACTTTTTTCTTATATTCAATATATATTTAGAGTAAGACGCTTGCTTTAATGATACAAATAATGATTTTCTTTTAATTTTGCCTTAACTCTGCTAGGTTCAAACAGTTCGTTACTTTTAATTTTGTCTCTTTTCTAACTCCGCCATGTATAAGTAGTTAGCAATGTATACGTACTTAGCAGTGTGATTTTATAATTTATATTTCATGAAAAATGTAAGGAACTTCGTTCCTACCGGGTGTCCCGCGACACCACACGTATTTTTTATTTTCAAACATCAATACTTGTTTAAGTTAATCTTATTACCTATTTAAACAAATAAAATAAACTTTATGCCATATTAATTAAATTAGTTTGTGCTTTTTTATTCTTCTCTTGTTGCTATAATCTTAATCGGGTATAACAATTACATACACTGATGGTAGTAAAGTGATTGTCAAAGATACGATTTTAATTTAAACACATGTTCAGGAGTACCCGATGATTTAATTTATTTACTAGCGCACTGGAAACAACTGGTTTAGATCATCAAAAAGGGTAGGAAATTCCCCGAAATACCCCCTTCTTCTCAGAAACAGACTTTCCCACCCTTATAAGGTCTTGAAGCGACACAAGCCACAAGAGACCTTAAACACAAATACTATAACTTTCTTAGGTCCAACATCATGGCTTGAACTTAGCTGACTCCGCTCTGCTACCACTTGGACGCAACTAGGCTCAGCTCTGCTCCATTCCGCTCCACTCAACTTCGCTTCTGGTGGCCCCTCAGATAAACCCAACCGATTTTACTTCATTATTTCTGTTTATGTTTAAAACGTTTTGGATAGCACATTTCTTAACGGATTTGTTCTACAATTTTTGTACTGAAATAACTTATTTCTCGATAGTAAAATTGTAAATTATCGATCCCAAATCTCATATCACATCACTGAGTTATCTCTCTGAATGTTTTATAAAGTGCAAAAAATAAGAATCTCGGGTAGATATTAAAAGACTCGGGTCACAAGAAGATTATATTGTTTGTAGAGACGATTATAATGTTTCCGGTACACAGATTGATAAGAGTCTTCATGGTCTACAGTTCTTCATGGATACTTGACATCTCTCCTCCCTACTTTAGAACATCGTACATTTTTAAAAAGGATTTTCGGTAAATATTTTGTATCCGAGCCAGGTCTTACATTTAAGGATTCGATCGATAAATGAATTTAAAACAAAGAAAGAAAAGTTGCTTACGTTTGTATTTTATCTTAACATTTTAAACTAAAAGTTGTCGTTATAAACTTTTAAAAAACATCTCGAAACTTGCGCACTATTCTCTAAGAGCACGTCGAAGAATCGAAATGTGTAAATTTTAAAATAATATTTCTAATTTAAATCAAATTATAATTATTATTAACTACGGGAAACAGACAGAGAAAAATACACTCCAGCGCTGGGATTCTAATTGATTGTACCAGGAACAGGTACTAATTGGGTATTTTATAATTATAAGCGTTAATTCTCGGTCTAGTTATATGTCATTAATGTTGACTTCTCAGATTTGTTGAAAATTGAAAGCTTAAATTCGGGACAAGGTATCAATAACGTCAGAGAAAATCATTCTCCTGCGTAGCTTAGTTGGTTAGAGCGCTATACTGGAAATATAGAGGCCTGTGGTTCATATCCCAGCGCTGGAGTGTATTTTTCTCTATCAGTTTCCCGTAGTTCATAATAAATATAATTTGATTTAAATTAAAATTTAATCATTCCGTAGTATGAATACTACCAAAATCGTAAAATATGAATTAATTATATGTATTTCTAAAATATAAATTTATTTTAATGAAAGGCAATTCTGAAAGCAATCCCATATACTAAAATATATTTATTTACTTCCATATTTTATATTAATTACAACATATTTACTTTTATAAAAAAAGAATCAATCCATGCCAAATAACCAAATAAATCTTAGAGTAAAATGACGAGCATGTTTCTTATATTTTTAATCGGTTGTTTTCAATACACCTTAAAAATACATAAAACAAATACTAATCTAAAGAAACCAGGCTCTATGAAATAAAATTGTATAGTTAATGAATTTTACTGTTACTTTTATTGAGGATGAATTAGTATACTGTTTGGGAGTTATTCAGGATGAATAAGTATAATGTTAGGAAGTTATTGAGGATGAATTAGTATACTGTTAGGGAGTTATTGAGGATGAATCAGTGTACTGTTAGGGAGTTATTGAGGATGAATTAGTATACTGTTAGGGAGTTATTGAGGATGTATCAGTTGATGGTAGTTGAGTAACTAAATATCAAAATCAGTTTTATAAAATTTTAAAATTTAAGCAATTAGCATATGGTTTATAATTAAATAAAACTTGAAATTATTCATATATTTTAAAAATAAAAATCAATTCTCATTTTCACGAATTAGTATACTAGACTATTTGCTTATTTTAAAAAAACAATGTACGTATTTGAAGAGAACCCCGATTATCCAGATGGTGTCCATATTCAGTAGAAAATGTTTTCTTTAAGCTCATTGATATGACAATCAATTATTTGGATTTTTTTATTATGGGAGTTATTTAATCGAAATCGGTTTCAGTATAGTTGAACTCTATCTTTATATGAAACATTTTTTTAAATTCTATCAAATGTTTCTATTAAATGTTCATAAGATTAAAAAAAAAAACAACATAAATTTGTCGCATAGATTTTCGTAAGTACTTCTAAGTATCAGCTTTAAAATACATAAATATATATCTTCTCTAAGAGTTTATACTGTTTTCATTAATTATGTTCGTTTTATTTTTATTTGTCGTTAATATATTAGTATATTATTAGTATTTATACTATTTTTATTTATTGAAGAATTGTCGAGAGTTTACAGAATTAATAAATAAAGGGGAATAATGTAATTATAAGATACAATTCGTATGTATTTATTATACGTTTTCTTTGTGGCAGAAAATATAATAGAGAAACTATAAGCCGGTACCTACAGTGTAATTACTGTTGTTATATTAAATTTAATTCGGGACAAAATATACTTAGTAAAGTTTCTGTCTTTGATAAATTAGAAAAAAATATAAAGGAGAGAAAAATTTAAATTGTACCTGAGTGTGCGAGTTGTGCGATGAGTGCGGAGGCAGCGATGTAGTAAGTCAGACGTTGCATGTTGCGTGTAGGCAGACTGGCATCGCCTCTAGGCACTGAGGGTTTAGCAGATCCTGCCCCCCTCGGCCGCCTCCATCCCGCTTGCACACAGTGCGCAGGTTCTCACTCTCTCTACGAGCCGGGGGACGGCATACATACTCAATGGGAATAACTATTAGCTCTCGAGAAACTTGTCTCCCCCCCCCCCTCCCCCCTTCCTACTCTTCCACTCTTTAATTCCATTCTTAAGAATTGTTCTCCGAGAAAACTAACAACTCGAGCAAAAAAAAATCTACTACCAACTTACTAACAGTAAAACCCTTCTCAAATCTCGACTAACTTGCTCCAAAAATCTAAATAACTAGGCTGCAGTAAAAAAAAAAAAAAACCCTTGCACGTTCCAAATAGAAATCCCTATTTCTTTTAAATTACCAGTTTACAAAGCGATGAAAATAAATATTCATTCTGATAAATAAATATTTTTTGGCAGGGGCGTGCACCGCCTCGCCCCTGAAATTCATTTCAATTGGCGAAAATAATTGAACATTCAGGGGCATTTAGAGTGTATAGGCCACCTATAATAGACTAAAGCTTTTGTACGCCCCCCTCTCTTCTATCAACTATTAGGGGCCGTTCTTGAGAGTTAAAAGCTTGTATTGAGGCACTGTTTGGATGCAACTCGTATTTATAACTTGAAACTCTAAACTAATTTGATTCTGACAAATGCGGCCCTTTATACTACCTCAAGCTACTGGTTGAAGTAAAATAATAAATAAAAATCTGTAATTCATTATCGCTTTCTCGAGAGCTCTGATTCGGCTTATTGTGGCCGAGCGCTATAGGAGGAAACTTGATTCGTAAACAGCTTTTCAAGCCCGTCCAAATAAATAACAAATAAATAAATAAACCTTTATTTCCATCATGTAAAAAAAAAAAAACTACAACATACAAAATATAAGTTAATCTTATGATGCACCCCCAAGTAAGCAAAGCTTGAGGAAGGGGGTGACTTTGGCTCTAAAAAAGGAAGTAATAGAAAAAAAAAAAAATATAATAATAATAATAATAATAATAATAATAATAATAAAAATAAATAAATAAATAAAAAAATAAATAAATAAATAAAATAAAAAAAATTAAATTAAATTAAAAAAAATAGAAAAAAAATAGAAATAAATAAATAAAAAGTAAAATAAAATAAAAGAATCAAGTTAAATTATTTATAGATAATCTCAATAAATTCCTATTTATATTTTAATTTACTGATGTATTACCAGAAATATAAGATAAAGTAGTCTCATCAAATTTGAATGTGCTGTATCAACCTTTTTCTGAAAGCAGGATAAGATGGTGCAGACTTGATGGATTGAGGGAGCTGATTGTATAGTCGAGGCCCGATATAACACGTGTGACTGAACACACCTGATCTAGTAAAACTTGGCTCTGCCAACATCTCACCAACATTTCTCCTAGTAGGATAGTTGTGTCCGAGAGACGCAGGGAATAAGTGTTTCCTTTTCCAAACGAAAGATAACCGTGATAACTTTATACTCTGGTCTATATTCAAAACATTAAATTCCCTATAAAGCACATCACTTGGGAACCTTACATTCCTTCTTAGGCAAATTTTAATAAGTAGTTTATGTACGATTTTGAGAGGTTCCAGATGAGCTTGATTTGCACATCCCCACTTATTGACGTAATGTCTGATGTTGGAACAGTTCCTATGTGCCACACTTGCGTGGCTTATCCCTTGGTGTCTCTCACTCACACAAATTGTGTAGCTAATTGCTTATTGCGGTGTGCAAACACGGTATTACATTGCTGATGTTTTTGCCAGCCAGGCAATTATGGCGGTATGAGAGCACGCTCATCTCTGTTAAGCCCTATATCTCCATTTTTGCTTGAGACGTTTCGAACCTTCTTAAGGTAGTCCTCAGTCTTTATTTTTACAGTGTTTCAATGGTTGTGTAACGGTTTAAAGTCAAATTAAAGTTTCTTAATTAAATTAATACCGAAGACAATAATTATGATAATAATTTGATTCAGCAATTTTAATTTGACGTTCTCTTATGGAGACAGACTTTGTTATAAATTTTAACTTTATTTTAAACCATTGCACTGCACAACACTGCATAAATAAAGATTGAGGATGGCCCTTATAAGAAGGGTAGAAACGTCTCTAGCAAAAACGAATTAATTTTATTTTATTTACACCTTATCAGGTGGATGGGTATCCACCGTAGTAACAATTGAAATTTTAATAGGTCTTTTTAGCGTGTTTTACAAGTACATTTGTAGACTATCTTATGACCATATTGGCAAATTTTCGCCCACACCTGGGCATCTTCAGGCCTTTATTAATGTAACATGGAGTCTTCAAGAGTTAAAAAGAAAGGATTGGGCGTGAGTAACATATACTCCATACATTCTCTAGTTACTAAAAAACACTTCTCTATTTTATAAAAAAAAATAGCAAGGTTTTTTATAACTTCATCCCTAAAGACCAAGTAATAAGAGAAAAATTTAAAAAAAAATAAGGGATCAACACAAGAATAAATCACAATAAATTATGATTAACGAACAACTAATTATTATCACTCAATTTAATATTATTTTATGTAAAGATCTATTTACCTTGTTATTATTAAAAACTCTCTGTTTAGTTTTGATAAAATAACCATTATTTATTTTAGTTGTTTTTCTATCTTATCATTATATTTATTTTAAGACCTACAAATCATAACTAAAATTTATTTTTAATGGAATAAATGAGGTTGCCTTGGCAATGATTTAAAAACAAACTAGTGATTTAGTGATACAAGAAAATGCTAGAGAATCTTACAATCTTTACTCATATTATAGGTTTGGTTTCAAAGAGTTTAACCTATTTATCTATTTATTAGTCATCTACCAAAATCCAGATCTGAGATTAGTTTGTCATTATCTTTATTTCACGTCTAATAAGTAAGTTGTGTCTACCTTACTGTAATATTAACTGATATATTTGTTTTTTGTTTAATATTGATCCACTCTTGTAAATAACCTTTTTCTTTTACCTATTAGTTTTTGTTTTTATATTTTTCTTTTGTATTAATTTAGTGATATTTTAAGAATTATTTGCAACTGAGCGTCACGATATTGTCTCATATTATTGTTTAGCTTGGTTTTCTTATTTATGTTGTTAAATCCTTTATCTTGCACCTACTTCACCTTTCAATTTCATTATTTAACTTTTGCTGTTTTCTTTTGCCATTTTTATCAGTCGTGAGATTTCCGTTTATAATAATTATTATATAACCTTATACAATATACATCATATTCGTCAAAGGAAATTTAGCGTTCGGATTTTCATTTTATTTATCTGTCTCTTTTGAACCGCTATCACCGGAGAGTTAGAGGGGGTAAATTTTTGTTCACTTCAATTCGTCGCCCCCGTCGAATTTTAACATCCTCATCGTTAATTTTATATATTCTCTTTGATAGGTTTGTTAAGAAATATGATTAAAAGTTGTTAAATTTAAAAATATAAAATCTACAAGTATAGGTTAGTGTAAAATAATGCCGAATAAGATGTACAAGATCTCAATATGACCCCTCGATGTCAGATAAAGAGGTCAGGGTTGATTTAAATATAATCAACAAACAAAATATGAGTTTATCTATATCTTTAATGAGGGTGTGTCTGTGATTTACTCTCTTGAATCAGTGGAATTCGATACATTTAGTTTACATCTCGGAACGCAAACCTTTTCTTAAAAGGTAACAAAATATATTTACTTTTATACTATTTTAAGTTGTAATGCACTAATTTTGTAAGATCTACGGAACCTTAAACAACTTTAATTTGTAAATAATCACAAAGATAGATTATCAAATAAAACGATTAACAACAAAGTAGGTCCGACAAACTTTTTAAAAATTGTATTATACACCTACACATAGAAATACTCGATATAAATCCCTTAATATCTAATTTAAATAGTTTATAATTAAACATTTAAAAATAATTCGGTGATTGTATATTATATTTCGTTTTCGATTTTTAGTTAAATCAGATTTATGTTGGTCAATATCTCGGAAACTAGATTTTTCCCCGGGAAAAACAACTTATATGATTAAATTAGTATTTAAATGGACTATACATAGTTATTTAAGTAACTAGGCAGCAAAATGGAATTTTCCTGACAATTGATTGAGTCAGTCTCCGAGTTGGAGGCGAGGTAGGGCTATGGAAATTAACTACCGAGGCGAAGCCGAGGAAGGCAATATATCAATGAGGCAGAAATGTTTCCTTTGCTGCCATGTTGCATACAATATTTTTCCTACTGAATTATAATAAATATAATCTATTATAAGTATTTATAAACCTATAAACCTTTATTTATAAATATTTTTAGGTAAATTGATCAAATAATTTAGATCAAAGATTATATAAAACAAAAGGTTGTTTGTTTATTTATTTGTAGCGAGGAATGTAGGCGTGGCTTAGCCTGGAAAAATCCTCAGCAAAATTCGATTTTGCTTTATATGCAGCAAATCGTATTTTTACTAATAAATGGGAAACACTGGGCTAAGTAATTATGAACTCGTATATGAGAAAGTTTGTCTGAGTTGTCTCGAACCAATTTATTTATATGAAAATTTAATATTTTTGAATTTTTAAGACTAAATCGTCGGAACCATTTTTGAGGAATATTTTTTTAAAGTGTTTTTGGGTGATAGTGCCCCCAAATTCGGAGCTAAAATTCATTTTGCCAATTTCACCTCGGGGTATGATTTGTCTGAAAATGTATGCTGAATTTCTTCAAAATCTGCCCAGTAGTTTAGGCTCAACGCGTCTGCACAGACGACAGACAGACATTTTTTAAAAACAACTTTTTTGGACTCAGGGGACTTCAAAACGTGTAAATCTATCAAATCTCAAAATCAAATTATTGCGGCATCACAATACTTTCTCTTTATATGAGTAAGTTAAAACAATACGGGAGATCAAGATCAAAGTTCAATTGCCAGACATGTGAGCCAAGTTTATCACTCAAGTGATAAACATGATCACTAAAGCGGCACCATCTCTCTATACTTGTAATGTAGTCATGATCGCCTTGTAGAACAGCCACAAATAATAAAATGTAGCACATAAAACTGTATAATATAACTGTGTATAACCTCCATAATATATCATTATAAAATTCGGCAGATAACATTAATCAATTATTCAATTAAAATCTAGCGTCAGCTATAACTATAACATAGTCCAGTCGATAAAAACAAAATAATTTCAATTCCACTCCAGTCGAATGCGACGAACATTGTTCGGCTATCAATATAAACCAATATTAAGCAAGTATATTTTTTCAATCATTTTTAGAGTTTTGTTGGTTAATCATAAAAAAGAATATAGTGTCGTTCCTGTGTCTGTCTGTCTGTCCGTCACTCTGTACGGTTACAATAACTTTTGAATCAAAAAGAGATAAAAACATGATACTTTCCAGTATTAAAGATCGTTTTGGCGCGCACACAGGAAAAATATAGCGATCTCAAAATGATTGGCTGTTCAAATCCAAAATGGCGATTAATTCATGTCATACGATTTTTTTTTTTTTTAAAATTTTGAGTGGGATATCAAATGAAAGTTAAAGAATAGATTATAAAAATATATAACAATTGTGGAAAGTGTTTCATTTTCCAATTTTGCATTTATCAAAATACATAAACATTTTGCGCCCCCCCCCCCCCCCCCTCCTAAAACTATATTTCTGCTGTTACAAAAAATATGCAAAATGTGCGGTCTACTGATGGGCCATAGAAAATATAAGAATAGCAATTTGGTTTGATTAACTGGTAATCCAAAATGGTGTATAATTCCTGTTTTTTGCGGAAATTTTATTTTTTAAATTTTGAGTGGGATATTAATTAATTATATTGAAGAGTATATTACAAAAATATATAACACTTGTGGAAAGTGTTAAATTTTTCATGCCATTTTGTCAAAAAACATAAAAACTTTGCGTGATTTTTTATTACCGGTGTTATTCGGAAGAGTATTGTCTTTATAATTAAAAGCCTTATCAAATTATATTAGGTCGGTGAATCACAATCGCACTAGCAAGTTTCCTTACACGATTTTTATCCTTCGTTTACGACATTGTTTAGCGGCATTTATAAAAACGATTTAAATGTATTGCTCTCAACCGATATCAATTATTATGATATTAAACGTGATTTGTAACCTACTCCATTTGTTATGAAAGAGTTGCCTTTTTTTGTGAAATCGTTAGTTTTAAAATTGTTTAAGTTAATCTAAACTTGGAATGCAACCGATTTTATATTAATTGAACGGCCTTATCATATTTGCCTTGCATTTGTAGATGATCTTTATTTGAAGGTTTTTTCAAGCCGCCTACGCGCTACGCACACCTGTGTGTTTAGCATTTGTAGATAATGTTGTTGCAGGCTCGCTGCGCTCGCCTGGTCTAGTCAGCTGGACCTTACAATACTTTATGACACAAATGCTGTCTACTAGACAGTCTGTAAATTGTCTAGACAGGCGAGCGTATCTTTATTAAATAATATCTTCTAGAAATGCTGGAAGCAAGCGAGCGCTGCGAGTCTACAAATGCATGGAAAATATTACTAGGCCCAGCAGTCTAGACAGCCACGGACAGCGAGCCTACAATATTTGTCTAGAACAGTGATTATACACAAAAGCTGCAATAGATTTATTAAATAAAGATTATTGACAAATGCTGCCTAGGGTGACCGTTTTGAACTAACTAATTTTTTTTATTATGATTTTTCAAAAAAAAAAAATGTATACATACTTACATTATTTTTATTTATTTTATTTCATTAATTTAATTATTTGAATTTTGGAGGTATTTTGACTGATGTAAACCAACTTTGACGTTTAACAAAAGTATCGCACTAATTAATAATTCTGTTCGCTTATTACTTTTAAACTAATTAATGGCATTTTATCATGTTTTATTTTATATTTGTTCCTTATTTTTCACCGGTTCCAACGATAATAAGTCAAAAACGTATTTATACTTTCGGTATTATCAAACGTCAAAGTTTCAAAATTAAAAAATCGATCATTTCAAAATGGCGGGCAATATGAAAATGAAATTTAGTGGATTTGTTTGACAAAAACAGAAATACATTCGGGCCAAATTTCAACTCGTTAGAAACCACTTTTCGATTGTTTACGTTTTTTTCAAGTTTTGCTGACTCAACAAACTGGGTTCAAGATGGCGGAAAATGATGATTTTCCGGGCAGCACAACTACGTATATGTACCAAATTTCAACTCTCTAGCTTAAAAACTGTGGGAGTTATCCGTGGCACAGACAGACAAACGCAGAAACAGACTGACATAAAGCTAAAAACCACTCAAATCATCTTAAAAACACCCAAAACGGATAATTCCGTTGAAATCTCGGTTTCGGATTTTTTGGGTGAAAACAATACTTTTCATTTATACCTTCGGAGAAGGTGAGGAAAAGTAAAAAACGATAACCAGTAGTAACTTGTTTAATAAACTATTATTGGTTTAACTTTAGTTAAAAATGATGGCATCTCCTTCCACCGTTTTTTTTAAAGTTATCGACTTTAAAAACGAAGCTCGATGTAAATATTTATAAAATCGGTAAATAAGTGTGATTGGTCGTTAGTTATTCGGACTGCATAAGTATTTAAAGTTTAACGAAAAAAAGGGAAGTATTTTTTTTAGAGGTGGGTTTCACTTAAAAAGCAAAAACAACCAGCATTGTGAGCAAAAGAGAAGATTCTGAGTAGAGCCAGTGTTAACAGCCACTAGAAAATATCTGCCCGTCTTTGTCTCTCCTGTCAAGGCAAATTTCTAGAGGTAAAAGTTGCCCCCCTCCTTCCTCCTTCTACAGGCACCTTTTGCCGGCAAATTTTATAGACGCTGGTTGCCTATAATTTTGGCATACCATTACAGAGCACTTAGCTCTCCCCCCTCTACTCAGAGCCACCCAGGTGGTTACGTCAGAACACTCTAGTAGTACTTGGCTCCCCTACCGAGCTCCTCTCAGCCTTAATATCTTACCGTTCTACGCCATTAGAGATGTCCCTCCAGAGTTGAAATATTACAATGGGACCCCAGGCGTCGATACACCTCGGACCTCCTCCGCTCTCTTACCTTCCCGTTCACTATGCAAACAAGATAGCTGACGATGTAACTGCTAACTACTCCTTCCTCCCGGCTAAACAAACACATAGCCGGTACTTTAAACGAATTTATCCCGTTCTCTCTGCTCCAGGATAAATCAGTATTGACTCGACTATTTAAAGTATCAGCATATACTATAAAGTCTAGTTATGAAGGTTATTTTGTCTGTTTATACCTCCTTACAAGTAAATTGTTACAAGACAAAACTCCGACTTGGATTAGTTAAATACTAGAGTTGATGCTTATCTAAAAGAGACGACATCCGCCGCCATAATTGATCAGTAGATTTATTTAAAGGACGATCTAAAGTAGTACGTAATATAATATAACTTTGAGATATTAAAAGTACGAAGATTCCTAGTCGAAACAAAGTTATCCGGGATAATGATTCTCACGTGTTCACGTGGCATAAAATATCGCTAGAAATTACTTTCGGAGATTTTTTTTGCGGAAATAACTGTTTATCAAACAGGCGATGTAAAATGTCAGCCGTCTTTCCTCCTTCCGTCTTCTTCTGTATAATGTGATAAATAAATAGCCTATCGAGGCAAACCGCTCTCAAATAATAAAGATAAAGTGGTATAAAAATGTCGCCGACATTTGCGGGATTTAGTTTTTAAATAACTTGCCACATCTTATACAACAAAGAAAGTTTAAAAAAACGTACGTGTAGGTCCTCCCCAGACTGTTGTACTGCGGAGTTAATCATCGATTAACCGGAGAACGGTTAACGGAATCGATGTATCGGAGAGCCCTTGTTTTCTCAGTCGACCAAGGATCTTATAAAATAGGGATGGAGCACTAAGCTTATTCCTCCTGGGTAAAAAAAAGTTTCACCAAGAACTTGGAAAAAATCGACATGAAATTTCCACTGCGCATGCTCAGACCTTTTTAGTAAGGACAAATTTCTTCCCGACTGTTATCCATTGTTTATTTTGAATGAATGGTTACAATATAACATTTTTTAAATAAATATTTTCTTGTTTTAAGGGTTTTTTATTTTAATTTACTATGTTATAGTCCAGGAGAGAGCGTGCAAAAAAGTGTCTGACTAACATCAAGCTAGAATTTTGTATACAAGTCAATCTCTTAGCCTCTTTTAAGAGTATGTGGTCGGCTAAGTTCGTCTGCGGGACATAGCTGGCAATAGGCGTTTGAAAAAAACAAACTGGTGGAAAGCGGTTATGTCTCACCAATTATGGTGGACGATGTGATTTTCATGATCCTGAGTACAGAATTAGTTAGTAGACCAAAAATCAAGTTGATGTTAGTTTGCCCCTAGACAGGTGACCACGTTGATTTTTAGTAATATTTGAATAACAAACCTATCAAGTGTGAAAATAACATCGACTTAATTTTTGGTCTACTAACTCTGTACTCAGGATCATGAAAATCACATTGTCCACCATAATTGGTGAGGCATGGCCGTTCTCCACTGGTTTGTTTTTTTCAAACGCCTATTGCCATGCTATGTCCCGCAGACGAACTTAGACGACCACATATTCTTAAAAGGCGCTAAAAGATTGACTTGTATACAAAATTCTAGCTTGATGTTAGTCAGACACTTTTTTGCACGCTATCTCCTGGACTATTACTTTAATATATTAATCAAATATTGTTTGAACAGTTTTTAATAATCGAATAATTGGAAACGGGTTATTTCTATTGCAGAATATGATTTTATTCTACAAAATTGTCACAGTTTACCTTTTCAAAACATTTATTGTGATTATAAAAAAATGTAATACATTCAATTTTAAAAAGTTTAACTTAAATATTATACATAATATTTATAAAATTATAAATATGAAACGCGAGTGGAAGAAAATTTAGTTTTAAAAATAACATAACCTGATCGTATTCTTCACATTATTCTTCATCTCCTATAGTTACAACCATTCAAGAAGGTAATCTATCCTACTAGATTTTCCAAGTTCGTGGCGACACTTTTTTCGCTCGGTTCTCTATCCCTATTTTATAAGATCCTTGCTGTCGACGTCCTTTTAACGAAACATACTCGTTACAAATTTACGAGTATGTTTGTACTTGGTTCTTGTCAAGAATCCGTGTTTTTTTTTAGAAACTGCTTGCTCTTTCCGACATAATAGTTACTTGCTAACATAGTTCGACGGGAGTTTCTAATAAGTAGGTACATTTAATGAAAGTTATTGTTTATTAAATTCAGCTATTGAATCGGTATTATTTGGCAACATATTTATTTGATACAAAACACCGGCATTTAACAAACGATTATAAATTCTATTTAAAGGTGTGATGAAGTAATACACGTTTAAAAGTCGTGTCAAATACTCAAATAATAATAATAATTGAATTTCCTACGAAAATTATCAAAATAACAATCGAGAAAAGCCGTTGTGTTTCTGGAGCAATTGCTTCATAACTCTTTACTTTCTGCAGATTTTTAATTTAAAAATTAGGTGAACGTAAATTTAAATCTCTTATGATTTCATCATTTGTTTGAGTAGAATTCAAGAGATTGTTGAAAAACGCACTTATAAATTTAATTAACTTTTCCTTTTTCCTCTTATCTCTCGTCTTTCATAAATATGCTCGCGCTGCATAGAACGATTATCTAATAAGTAGTTATAAATATAATATGACATTAAGAGTATAAATCTGAATAATAATTATTGTTCTCCCAGGTATCTCTCGCTTTTGCGTCTGCTACTTTGCTTTTGCTTCCGAGCTTACCGGCAGATACGGAAGTATAACGTTTTTCTAAAGTACGATTTTTTCGAACAAAGTTTTAGACAGAAATGCTTTTCGGATATCAAGGAAGAGTTTCGATCTGGATACTGTCAATTAGTCGAAGTATCTGTGATTTAACATGTTTGCGAAGCACCGTATCTTAAAAACCACTAGTGAGTTTTATAGTACATTACGCGTCTAATTCGGAAAGTAGCATTTTGCAAGCGGGTGTGGAGTTTGCACCCGAGCGACAGCGAGGGTAGTAAAACCACTTGAGCAAAGTAAAATGCAGTTTTCGCACGAGTTGCTTACCGTAATTTATCTACGATTATTGGATTTTAAAAATAAATGTAGAAAGAAATATTTAATAAACTTCCTGCATGTAAGTTCGAATTTCTCTTTTGATAAAGACGACATTAATTCATTAGTTGTATTTTGTGCCGAATTAATTATTTCGAGAGGAGTACCGATGGTTTGTCGAAAGTAGCTGAAGTCGGAAGCACAGATCATCCCATTAATATCTGCGCAAATTAATATTGCATACCTATTGATATTTCTAATCCTGTATAAGAAAACAAAACGACGGTGACAGATTTAAAAGTAACCCTCAATTAGTGTGGCACATAGATTCCTCGCGTCCTGTGGATTAATTAAATGATGTTTCACCTTTGAAATGATATGTTATTGCCAAGCTAAGGCAACCTAATTTATTCCGATAAAAATAAATGTGTGTTTTGATTTGTTGGTCTTTGAATAGATGTAATAACTTAGTTATAATAACTTATCTAAATTAATTTACTTAGTTTTTTTGTTTCTAAATATAAAATTAATGCTTCCGTTACTTTAAGTAAGCTTTGTGTAAGCAAAAATGAGGGAATTAAATAAATTTGACAATAATAGATCGTAAAAGCAAAATATAATTAAAGTACGCCATAGGAACCGAGGAGCTATGTGCCATACAAAATGCCAGACTATTTTCAGTTGTAATAAATGTACACTATTGTGAATGCGGTGGTATATTTTGCCAAGGTTGCAAACAGAATGGTGCACTTACCAAATCTTGGGGTTGTAATAAAACCATCAACTCTTAACAAATACCAAATTCGATATTAATTCCTGTTTCATATTTCATCTGAGAGGAACAGACTATTTCAACAAAAATTATTGTGTAACACATTTTAGAGACCTTTGACCATAATGTTGAATTTTCCCTTTTGTAAGTGCTTCACGCGTATAAAATGTTTAGGAAAACTTCGAAATTTTGATTTAATCATAGATTTTCCAAGACTATTTCGCTTCCGAGCATACCGAAGGTAACATAATAACGGAAGCTATGTGATTTTTATGTCTTAAAATTTGTTATGTCACCGATTTCAAAAAATCCAAAAAAGACATCAGAAATCCGTTTAAGACATCGGGGAACATTTTTGGTTCTCTGCCTGTCTGTCTGTCTGTTTTCTCAATTATTGCGAATCGACATACCTTAATAACTGCACATCTGATTTTATTTAAATTCGGATGTTAGGTCACAATTAGACTATAGTCGGTCTCAAATAAGTTTTGACCTTCTGCGCCAATTTGTTTTTTTTTTTCCACAAGCGCACAAACATACATTTATTTACACCTATATCTTCAAAAATACTCATCTGATTATTATGAAATTCGGACAGTTTGTAGAAAGTAGCCTTTAGATAGCCCCGGATTAATTTCAACCTTCTTCATCCTTTAAATTCTGCTAAAATCGATACATTAATAATTGTAAAAAAACAGAACAATTTTGACAGATTTAAATAATAGGTTGTAAAAGCATAAAATCATTTGAGTATACTTAATAGGATGTGAGGAAGCTATGTGCCACACTAATTGGCAGACAATTTTTCTTATTTTTATATAAAATATACTTGGATTAAGTTCAAATTTCACTGAAAAAAATATGATATTTATTAAATGATATGAAGAGTTGGAAATACGATCAATATGATTTAAAGTTTGACGACCTTGAAATAAAATCTCTTGTATCAATCTGTCACTGAAACCCGGCAAAACTGACATCACGTGATTAATTGTCTTTCTCCTCACACTATCCCTGTACTTGATGGATAACAACTTACTTTTTCTTTCTTCTTTATTCCACAAAATACCAGTCGAATAACTTCATTTTGTTTCGACGGTAACAAAAGCTAGGCGTCTTTCTGAACGACGACATTTTTTATGTCTCCGACTTCAAAAATCCAAAGACAGAGATCAGTTTCACATAGCAAGGAACATTTTCGGTTCCGTGTCATTCTGTCGGTATGCCGTTTAATTTTTGTGAACCGACATGTTATCTTAAAAACCATTTTTTATTTATATCGATAATAATAATGAAAAATATAACAGCCTGTTTAACTAAGTGTTAATGGCACATGTTTTTAAATTCAATTGTAAATAAGGATTTTAAAAATATTTTTATAACTCCAATAGGGAGAAAAAGTTATGATTTTGGATTAGTATAGAGGGACTAAAGTAAGTCTTTTCTTCCTTGAACTCAAAATGTTGGGAGAAAAAGTAAAAGTAGGGATTAAAAGAAGGATTGCCAACTTAATTATTTTATAAATAGTAGAGAGTGAATGGCTAATATAATGAAGTTGTTGAAATCAGGTTGGCGACACTGCTTTTTTGACCTTGTTTTTCATTGTTTATAACCTGCATCTAAATAACCTTCTACTTGAGTTAAATTCCAATTCTTATTTGTTTCTAATATTGAATCTCTTATATCTGCTATTAAAACTGCTAACAATTATTGTTATTTATGAAAATAATAAATATAAACTGTGCAATGGATGAAAATGTGTATTTTCTCCCTACTGGAGATAAAATATTGTATGTACCTCGGGAGTAAAGTGCTATAATTCCCCTCGCGATAATTATCTCCCTCGGGAGCTAATTAGCGTTATTAAACATTAAAAAGTCTAATTTCCTCGGCTTCGCCTCGGGATTTAGGGACCATGGTTCCTTCAGCTTCGCCTCAGGTACCAACTTTTTCGCTCAGGGAATAATGGACTACTTTACTCCCTAGGTGCATAAATAACTATTTTCTGTTGAGAGTCACTCTCTCCGTGTTCATTTAATAATTTCTGATAATTATACAACCAGGATCAATCATAGCTGTTGGAGAATGTTTGTTATTATAGAATAACGACTTATCATAATAATGACATGTTGTTTTTATATTTCTTTAAACTCACAAATCCCGATGTAACAACTTTAACCGATTAAACACTTGAGAAGTATTTGCTATGTTTTGTTCCTAAATTACAATAAAATAGATTATCGGAAGGAATTTGACACATCAATCATTCATTTTACATGCTAAGAACATCATGAAAAGAAAATAAAAATTAATTTAAAAACAAACAAACATTTGTTTAACGAAATATTTTAGGATTAGGTTCTTAGCGTATACTTTCTTATTATCTGTCTGTATGGTTTATATCAAACGGTCAATTTTAAATTGTTATATTAATCTGTAGAGCCTAACAAATAACTGGTTTGAAGTGTTGATTCTGTTTGTGTAGCAAAGATTTGTTATATAAGATTAGATATTATAATATATATTTATCATCTAATCCTGATATTCATCTGAAGTGTTTACAGCAGTAGAAAGTAAAATTCTTTGAGATTAGAGTTTTTTAAAGAAACTTTTAAATGTATTTTTTGATTTACCGTATAATCCTTGAAGTATATCGTGTAATCCTTGTATAGTATATAGTTTAATCCTTGTAGTATATCGTGTAATCCTTGTATAGTATATAGTTTAATCCTTGTAGTATATAGTTTAATCCTTGTATAGTATATAGTTTAATCCTTGTAGTATATCGTTTAATCCTTGTATAGTATATAGTTTAATCCTTGTAGTATATCGTGTAATCCTTGTATAGTATATAGTTTAATCCTTGTAGTATATAGTTTAATCCTTGTATAGTATATAGTTTAATCCTTGTAGTATATCGTTTAATCCTTGAAGTATATCGTGTAATCCTTGTAGTATATTGTGTAATCCTTGTAGTATATCGTGTAATCATTATAGTATATTGTGTAATCATTGTAATATATTGTGTAATCCTTGTAGTATATTGTGTAATCCTTGTAGTATATCGTGTAATCATTATAGTATATTGTGTAATCATTGTAATATATTGTGTAATCCTTGTAGTTTATCGTTTAATCATTGTATTATATCGTGTTATGCTCTGATTTTAGTAAGTTATTCAGAGGAAAACTTACACTACATGTTTAATAACTCTCATGAAAATAAGTCAAATCTCTTGGACATTCTGTATGAATCGAACAAAACGACGATAAATGTTTGAGCCCTGATATTCCCAAGTGTTTAACTCTGTCAATAAGGGCGTAATGGTACATTACGCGTCTAGTGCGGAAAGTAGCATTTTGCAAGCGAATGTGGAGTTTGCACCCGAGCGACAGCGAGGGTAGTAAAACCACACAAGCAAAGCAAAATGCAGTTTTCGCACGAGTTGCGTACTTTATCTACAATTGTTAGATTTTAATAATAAATAAGAAAAAAAAATTAATAAACTTCCTGTATGTAAGTTCGTATTTCTCTTTGGATAAAGATGACATTAATTCAATAGTTGTATTTTCTGCCGAATTAATTATTTCGAGAGGCGTATTATTCTCCTCATTTTCGTCATAATCACTTAAATCACTCATTGTTTTTCACTAAAACTCTATATAAACAGTTACTTTAATTAAACAAACAGCAAATTTGTTTTGTTAAAGGTAAACAAACTCGCTAATCGTGCGTTAAGGTGAAGAATTCCTCTTTTTTCCGCACTAGGGCGAAAAAAAGAAGAATTATAAACGTACATGCGCAATGAATACAGCTACGAAAAGAATCACTTTCTACGCATCTAAACAGAGATATAATGTTTATATTTCGTATCAATCGTAGATAAAAATATTTAGGGTGGTAAAACCCAAGAAAAACGTCCTAACTTTTAAAGAGTTAAAAGAAAATTTTCCTAAATAACTGATCTTTAAATTATCTATAAGTTATTGACTTCATTCACATGAAATGTTCTTACTCCCCAGTTGCCAATTAATATAAGTAAACGTAAACTTGATTGCTTGCCTCTTTTTACTTTTTCATATAAAGAGAAAAATATTGTGATGGCGTTAAAATTGTATTTTGACATTTTGACGGATTTACACGTTTTGTGGACCCCCGAGTCTAAAAAAGTGGTTTTTAAACATGTCTGTCTGTCGTCTGTGCAGACGCTTGGAGCCTAAACAGCTGGGCCGATATTAAAATTTGGCATACATATTCAATATAATCATACCCTGAGGCGAAATCGATTAATGAATTTTACCTCCAAATTTGGGGGCACTACTCCCCAAAGTCTATGAAAAAAATTATTTCTTGAAAACGGTTTCGACGATTTTGTTTAAAAAATTCTAAAATGTATCCATTTAAATACTAATCTAACGATATAAGCCATTTTCCCAGGAAAAATCTAGTTTCTAAGATATTAATGAAAATAAATCTGATTTTGTTTTTACCTATTGAACACATTTTAAATAATATGTGTATATTTTAAATAATATGTGTATATTTTAAATAATATGTGTATATTTTAAATAATATGTGTATATTTTAAAAAATGTTAACAAGGCATCACGTGGCTTTATCATTGAAGCGAGCTTAATGCAATATTTAGCAAATTAATAGTTAATCATGATGAGTTTATAGTTTAAAAGGATGATTGGAGTAGACGGTAGTGCCGGGAGGCACACACAGTCACAGACACTCAGTTCACTTGGAAGAAATGGATGACAAATTAAGATATGTTATCGCTACTAATAAGCTTGCTTATATATATATTCATGTTTTCTGTGATTTGGGACCAAGATTATTTAAGAAAGTTATTCTGAGTTGCCTTGGACCGATTTTTTCTACAGTAACTATAGATTTATCCTGTCTTATATGTGTCATGTATCCTCAACACTCTACACTCTACCGTACTTAAAATAATTATGAAATATTAGTAAATCAAAGAGGCTTAAAATGCTCTTCCTTAAAGCAAGAATCGAACACCTAGCTTCGATTCTCTTAAATACGACACTATTCAACAGGTACATTCGTGCCAAATTTCAACTCGATCGGACGACTTTCCGATTTTTTTAAAAGTTTTGTTGACTCAACAAATTTGGTTCAAGATGGTGGAAAATGTTGAATTTCCGGGCAGCACAACTACGTGTAAGGACTTATTTTTGTACCTAGTTTAACTCTCTAGCTTAAAAGCTGTGAGAGTTAAGCGTGACACAGACAGACGCACAGACAGACAGGCTGACATCCAGCTAAAAACCACTCAAATCGTCTTAAAAACAATCAAAACTGATAATTCCGTTGAAATCTCGATTTCGGATTTTTTGGGTGAAAACAATACTTTTCGGAAAATTATACTTTCGGAGAAGGTGAGGAAAAGTAATAACAATTTTGATATATAAGAAAGGGGAAATCATTAAATTGATTAGGCAAACACAGCTGGTAGGTGGTAGGTACAAAACATGATTAAAATATACGCAGTACATGATAAGTGAGGAAGTTATGTGCTACATTATTTGGCCGACTTCTTTTAGTGTTTTATAATTTTATAATCGATCGAATGAAAATTGGAATCGACAAAAAGCTATATTATTTAAAAACATGATTATAATACAGGAGAGAGGGGGGGGGATATTGATATTGTTTATTATTGAGAACATCATCTTCAATTTTTGTTTTTCTCTGGAAATAATTAAGTCTCATTAAAAAATGACGATAACTTTGTGAGATCATTGATTATTTTTTAAATATTACATGCTTCCTTATTTTTATTTTTTTTAATGAAATTTTCAATGTTAATATGTTTTTTTTATCTTCGCTATACACAAGAAATTTGACATTGTTTGTTTATCTCACACATATTTTTTTAAATTAAAAAAAGACCGCATTGTTTTTTACATATTAAACATAAATATACAGACAACTGCAAGTATAGTATTGTCACTCTACTGTATAACATAGCCACTTCAAATAATTGTATTTTACGTATTCAAAAGAAATTTAATAAATAAATAATAACGAATGCTGTGATGTCATTACTAGTGTACATGTAACATCTAATTACATTGTTTCTTTTCGAGTGTATATTGTTTTCAACTTGAGTATGCACACGTATTTGTTTATCTTGAACAATATGAGATTGCTCGAATTTCTTTGGCGACAGATAAAAACTCGATATATAAACTCGCAGCAATTAAAAGATAATCAGTCGCTCCGTCGATTTATAAATATTTAAGAAAATTTTACTGGTACGTACTATTATATCGATTATTTTTCTTTTGTTAAATAAATTATTTCTTTCTCTTGTTAAATCTGGATATTAAAATTTAAGACGACATTAAAGTTTACTTGATTTACGATTGCTTTAAAAGTGACGGCAAAGTAAGCTTTATTTTAGTAACGTTATTTTTATTTTTCGAAGTAGTACTTCAAGGATTAATTCACTGTGTTATCTTTGAATATATATGAGTACTTGACTATCTATTAATATGTTTTGCATTTTTCAGCAAGTTTTTAATGTTTACGGTTCTCTTGATCGCTGTACACAAAGTGCGCTGGGATAGGTTGGGTCACGGGAGAAGTGCGCTGGGATAGGTTGGGTCACGGGGGAAGTGCGCTGGGATAGGTTGGGTCACGGGGGTAGTGCGCTGGGATAGGTTGGGTCATGGGGCAAGTGCACTGGGATAGGTTGGGTCACGGGGGTAGTGCGCTGGGATAGGTTGGGTCACGGGAGAAGTGCGCTGGGATAGGTTGGGTCACGGGGGAAGTGCACTAGCCCCTTTTTGAAGGGTACGCGAAGTGTGCCAGGTAAATCCCATCTCTTCACCCAGGAAGTCCACCCACCTCAGATCCTCTGAAGGACTAATCGTTGCATATATCCATAATCGCATATACTCAATATAAAAGCAATTTGAAGTTACTTTAAACAAAATGCTCAGAGTGAAACGGCGATAATTAGCAAATCTCAGTGCATAGGAGAATCCGTAGAATGTTCTCGAAAGAACAAAATCCAAATTGAGCCAGAAAATACACTTTAATTTGTGAATATTAAGAATGAAAAAAAAAATCTTACAAAATCACAATAAGTTACCATACAAACTGCATAGGGAATTCAAGAAAATTATCCAATATACGAGAGAAAAAACAATTTATTTTGTAAATATTAAAAATTAAAGACATGTTTCTTACATAAATTGCACTTACTTATAAGTGAATTCCAATATTTATTAGAAGGGCTTAGATTAACTTAACATTAAACGTATTCATGAAAACTAAAATCTTCTATACGTATGTAATATACATATATAATACAATTGAGTCTATATACAATAAATATAATACATCATAATATAATACAAAATACATGTTGAAAGGTGTAATCTATATAATATAATTTATATACTCCTAAATATATTAGAAATGATTTTCACAAATTCAAATCTAGATAACAACTTATTATTATGTATTACATTTGAACTTAAGTTCTTCAAACACTTTGGCTTTGGATAAATCGGGGAGACGCTTTAATTTCGGCACTTCTCAACTTTTCATTGAAATGTAGGTAGAAACTTGAATTTCTGTTAAAACTTCACAAAAGACGAATATATTAGGATGAGGGCTGTTAAAATTTAATTTGAATTTCGAATGGCATGCTTCGCAGGCGTTGGTTGTTTTCTCTTCTAGGTGGCTTGAAGCCCACATTTGTATTGGGAATTTAGCCGTCGACGGATCAATATAGTTCTCGGTGGTATAGTCCCAAAATCGATCATGACGATGGCTTATAAAATCTTCAATATGACATTCTTAAACTTTTTCAGGGTCTAAATAGTAGTAGTAGTAGGGTAGTCCGAAGATGTACTTCATCAGTTGACCATCGTTGGTAGAACATCGGTAGTCCGCAGTAAATCCTAATTTGAATTTTTTTCCTCCAAGCTTATGCTAAATGAAATCTGCACCCTGAAATTGAAGTGCTTGGGAAGACATTTCGAACGGCTTGTTGGATTCCAATTTCGAAGTCCGCTACAAAGTTCTTTGGGTTTAGACCAAGACTTTTGGGGGCGCAAGTGGGTATAACCCGGGTTTACCTGGCCTCACCCTTCAGACATTTTAGACTAAGAGGCTGGCGCACTTCAACCAAACGGGTGCTGGCGCATTTTGAGTAATTTTAACATTTATTTCAGTCCTATTTAAGACTATAATACTAGGACTGTTTTATTTCTTAACTCAAGCAGTCATAGAGTGACAATGCCGCTTAATGTATTTAACATCTCTTGCACATACTAGAACGTGCGGGCTTACAATGAGTCGTTATTCATTTTAGATCGGTAAACATTAGGTCATCAAGGATTAGTTCGTATTTCGTAGCCTTCTGCTTGGTGAAGTTATTCCCAAGGAAATAGTTTAGTCTTCGAAAACTGTAAACCTTTAACTAAATCAAGCTTAACTTGGTTAGAGGTGGTTAGAGGCTTTCAACATCTAGAGAAATTACCAGTTTATTCTAATATAAAAAAAAAAAAAAAAAAAAAAATTTAAACTCGGGCCAAATTTTACCACTTGAGTTGGTCGTCACTTGGCTGGTCTGTATTAAATATCAGCAGCTCAAAGTTTTCCACAATCAACTGATCGGATTTAATCCCGTTCTGGTGAAATACAAAACCACTCATTTTGTATTTGAACGAACGCTGTTTGAAAACCTTAGCAGATCATATTGCTCGCTCGAGAGACATCCCATGAATTAATTCAGATACAAGGTATTTGATCACGTTTAAAAATATCATGCCGGTCTAAACCTTAAGCAGTAGTCAAATTTGACACATAATAAAATAAGTTGTTTTTAATTCTGCGGTTGGAAATGCAGTAACGTAAATACGAGTGTATTAGTACATTACGCGTCTAGTGCGGAAAGTAGCATTTTGCATGTCAGTGTGGAGTTTGCACCCGAGACACAGCGAGGGTAGTAAAACCACACGAATAAAGCAAAACAAATGCAGTAAAAAATCAGTTTTCGCACGAGTTGTGTACCGTACTTTATCCATGATTGTTGGATTTTAATAATAAATTAAAAAATAAAATAAATAAATAAAACAGTTACTTTAATTAAAGAAACAGCAAATTAGTTTTGTTAAATGTAAACAAACGCGCTAATCGTGCGATAAGGTGAAGAATTCTTCTTTATTTCCGACCTAGTGGATGAATTATGAAACACGCATGCGCGATGAATACAATTACGAAAAGAATCACTTTCTACGCATCTAAACAGAGATAAACATTTTTATATTTCGTATCAATCGTGGACAAATATTTTTTTACACGTATCTTAACAATACTTATATCTACATCTAATATTCAATAGTAAATGTAGCTATATCATTTGTTTTTATAAAACTACACAGATCTCTGGCTTGAGATGTGTATTTCAGGCTTGTTCTTGCCGGTTTTAAGCTAACTTGAACTTGATACCTTAAAGTATATTCTTTGTGAAGATTAGCTTACTTTAGAAGTGTATACATAAAAATATGTATAAAACTTATGTATAGCTTGGAATAATTTGAATACGAAAACATAAATATTGTAATTTAAAAGTTACACGGTTGGATATACTGTTAACTCTAAGTTAGGCAGGTTACACAACGTAAACAAACCTCTTGGTTAAAACCGATTTACCTTTGTTGTAAAGTTTACGAAACTTTTTCAAAGCTCAACTTAACAGTACATAAATATGTAACAATCTAATAGTGCACTTAAAACTTCTTTGTTCAACAATTTTTAGTGAAATTCCCTTCTTTTAAGAACCTAACTTGTTAATACTCACAATTTATCAACAAAATGTTTCCCTCTTGTTTATAATTTCTTTGAGATTCAGGGGAGAAACATTATTGCGTCGTGTAAATAAGCAAATACATTTATCTACTCACTGCAGCAAAATCAAGCATTGCTGTACTGTTTTCATTCTGCCAAATGTCATTTTTCTTTATTCTTTTGTAACATGTCAAAAAACCACGCAGCAAAATAATAAAGTGTCAGCAAAATATCAAAGTGTCAACAAAAGTTCAAAGTGTCAGCAAAATAACAAACAGGCTGTAACATTTTAAGAAAATTTTACTACAAAAAGTTTACTACATCGTAGGTTATAAACACTCCCACATTGTTCATTTTTATATATTTAAGCGTAATATTCTGCTTAATATTTATATCTTTCTTGAAAATTACTTAAATAATTATAGTTATAAAACAAATTTAATTATTTTACAGTGATTATTTTAAAAAATTGCTAAAAATTGAGATAAAAAACCGCTGTTAATAAAAAAAAGTGGCAACACTGAATTCGTTTTGCCTTTGTTTTGTTTTCTTGATTACTCAAACTCTCAACTTTCGTTTTTTTACAAGTTTAATTTCTTTAAATATTTTATATATTAAAAAGGGAATATAATAATTAGTGTAATTTTTCTACCGTTAAAAAAAACATTCCTGACTCGTTTAAAGATTACCTTCTGATTCTTCCATCTAAGTTTAGAATCGAATTTCAAATAATTACTACCAACAATTCAACAGTTCAATCCTTCAGTTTTTAAAATGGATTCGCCGCTCTCAGTTTACAAATTAAAAAAGCGTAAACAGTGTTGCAAAGGTGAAGTCAATCTTCGGACATCAGCTTATTAAAAGAATTAAGCGGAGAACCATTAGATTCTGTTCCTGTGAGGATATTTCAGTCTCAGTTCATCTCAACTGTACAGTTTAACTGAGACAAATGAAATTTCAATTTTTTTTAACTGAAAGGTTGAACTGATTGTTGCGTGTGTGGGGGTTCAACTGTACAGTTCTCAGTTCAATTTGCGTGAGCAGCAAAGTGCGTTTGGTTTTTTACAATATAATTTTAGTGGAGTAAAAGATGTCGTGTAATAAACCCAACCCAGTGATTGTAGATTTGATTGCAATTTATCAATTGGAACCTTGCTGTGGCAAGTAAAGACTATCATGACCGTATGAAGAAGGATGCTGCATATGCCAAATTGGTAAAGAAGTTGGACGAAGATGAATCTGGAGCTAGAAATCTCAAGGTAGCAATTACTGGTACTCTGCTTCTGTCATGCGCAAACAATTGAGGAATTCTAATGATTCTTCGCTTAATTCTTTCAATAAGCTGATGTCCGAAGATTGTCTTCGCCATTGTAACCAGTTCTTGCACGCTTTTCAATTTACGCTTTTTCAATTTTTGTAAAATTACAAAAAGTAATCCGAGAGCGGTGAAATCGTTCTGTGCCTTCGAATCCATTTTAAGAACTGAAGGATTGAACTGTACGTGTGTGTGCTTCTACAGTGAACACTTTCAACTGACAGTTAAAACTGTTCAGTTCAAACTGTACGTGTGCGGCCGGCCCTAGAGAAGTGGACTCACAAGTGGCTCTTCACAAATGTGATGTGAACATATTCAGTATTGGGATTATACAAGGCCTACAAGAAAGTATTGACTTGTGGTTTATGTCTTCCAGAGTGAATGCCCCAGCTGAAACAAAAACAGAGTCAAATATCTTATTACTGCAGTTGCAGTGTATCTCGTTAGGGACTGAAGATTAGAATTTAAAAGTTTAAAGCAAAAATAGGGTGGCTCCCAATCATGTCCTGATAATAACTACTTCAAATTTGAAACTGTCGATGGTTCTTTTCGGTTTTGGAATTGAGAATTATCGAATGCTTCGGGTGAATTTCTCTCTTTAACGATAAATATTTTTATTTTGTTTCAGTTTTACGATGTGGTTAAAATTAGCAGTTTTAGGACTTATCATCGCAATTAGTAGCTCGAATGCTGAAAACTTCGCTCTTCTAGTAGCTGGATCTAACGGCTGGGGTAACTACCGACACCAGGCTGATGTCTGCCATGCGTACCAGGTAAAGCTTGTATTCTCTCTCACGCTTATATTTCAATCAATTAATGCTTTCTTCAAAGTTCAATATTTGATCTCCAGTAGGAAGAAAAATTTATGATTTTGGATTAGTTTAGAGGGACAATAGTAAGTCTCTTCTTCCCTGAACTCAAAAAGTATGGAGAAAAAGAAGGATTGCCAACTTAATTATTTTATAAATAGTAGAGAATGAATGGCTAATGTCGAAATGTTGTTGAAATCAGGTTGACAACACTGCTTTTTCGACCTTATTTGTAATTTGCTCTTATCATTGTTTAAACCTGCATCAAAATAAACCTTCTATTTAAGTTTGCAATTCTTATTTGTTTTTAATATTGAATCTCTTATTGTGCTAAAAAGTGCTATCAATTATTGTTATTTATTAAAATAATAAATAAAAACTGTGTAATGGATGAAGATGCGTTTTCTCCCTACTATAGAGATAAAATATTGTATGTACCTCGGGAGTAAAGTGCTATCATTACCCTCGCGATAATTATCTCCCTCGGATGCGCCTCGGGAGCTAATTAGTGTTATTAAAAAGTCTATTTCCCTCGGGATTTAGGGACCATGGTTGCTTCGGCTTCGCCTAAAGAACCAACTTATTCACTCAGGGAATAATGGCTTACTTTACTCTCTAGGTGCATAAATAACTATTAGTTTTCTTTGTTTTCTCTTTTCACCTCTCTACTCGAACCTCGATGAGAAACTTAAAAAGACTTGTTAACGCTATCCACATTGTGATCATATATATATTATTTAATCGTAATCGCATCGTAATCGTAATATAGAATATTAATTTGATTGGATCGATTCATTGAGTTAGATTTTGCAAAAGATTCTTTCTAAAACCAACTATATTACTTTGGTATTTTATTCATGCACGCATAATTAAAACATTTTTACAACTAAGAAGTGTAGTTCATTTAAATAAAACAAATAACACAATTTCGTTAATAAATCGTGAATTATTTTCTTAATAAGGGGAGATTACTTAGTCTATAGCAAAATACATCTAATTATTGTAAAATACCGTAAAAAATGTATGTATAAGGATTTAATTCGGTGTGTTAATTTGCCTTCGCCATAACATTCTCGGTTTTCCAGAGATATTTGCAATAAAAGTGTTTTGAAGTCCTGCTTCCAGTTGAAGTTTTGCTCCTACTACTGGAAGTATCTTGGGGAGTGTTGATCGACACACGATGTTAAACACCTTGATGTATAACTGAATGTACAGTTCGTATTGTTGTTATCCGGAGTTAAAGATGTTCCAGTGAAACCTCCTCTTCTATCCGATGGGGCATGGATTTCACTGTAACACCGAAATTGTTATAGTTATAACATTTCATTTGTTTCTCTTGAATCACAAGATGATAATGTACGGTGGAAATTGATTTCATATTATATTTTATGGGACTAGTTAGAAGTTGATTTATATTGATTTTACTTGTGGATTTACAGGTCCTGCTGAATCGCGGGTTTGCTAAGAATAACATTATCACCATGATGTACGACGATATCGCAAAAAACTCGGAGTAAGTAACTTTTTAAATTTCTTATTATTTTTTCAAAAGTGAATTTGTCACATAAATTATTTCGTATTATTATTTCCCAAGGGCATTTTATTTTTAATTATTCATTACATACAGTATAATATATAAAAAATAAAGTATTATGACGGTAAGAACACCATATTCACATCTCTGAAAAAAAAAAAAATCTCATCTCTGTAAAGGCCCCCATACACGGTCAAAATGTTGCGCAAACATTTTGACCGTGTATGGGGCTGTTTGATGTTTGCGCAAACATGATGTTTGACGTGTATGGCCTAAATTTGCCCGACATCAGGTTTGCGCAAAATATTTGATCGTGAATGTGGGCCTTTAGATGAGATATGCAGAAGAATGTGAAACAATTTTTCTGAATTATAAACTATAATCACACTTCAAACTGGTTTGGAACTGTCCGACGCACGCGCATCGGACCACATTTGAACGTTTTTTTGCTAATGCACATGCGTCGTACAGTTTGAAACTAGTTTGAGGTGTGGTTGGAACAAACCTATTGTAAAAAATAATGGGGCTATGTATAATGGACTTTAATTTTATTTATTTATTGTTGTTTAGGAATCCACTGCCTGGTCAAATAATCAATCGGCCCAACGGACCCGATGTTTACAAAGGTGTTGTTATTGACTACACTGGCGAGGTAAAATGTCTCATTCAAATTTGGTTTTCCTCGTACAAATATGCGTTGCTTAACTAATTTTGTTATATAAGTAGTCTTTTTCTCCTTATGCAAAGTTTTAAAAATGATCATACTTTATTTCAGGAACTCACACCGGTAAACTTTTTAAACGTTCTGAGTGGTAACGCATCCGCGATGAAAAATATTGGATCTGGTAGAGTTTTAGAAAGGTATGTCAATTCTGTGAATTTATATTTGATAAATATTAAAATTTTTAGCAGCTTATATCTTTCTTTTATTCTTTACATTGTTACGGCAGTAAGACGAATTACAGGATTACAGGATTGAGGGATTAATAACCTGATACACCTGTTGATTTGATGATTGAGTGTGAGTGTAGTATACGTGTAAAACATATGAGGTAAACTCTCTCGACATCAAAAAGTTAGTATTAATAAGACTAGTATTATATATATGAATATGTTGAAGTCAGCACCTTTATAATTATAATATAAATATAGTTGATGGATCTTTAGGTGTGAAAATTAAAACATTACTCCATAACTGTTTTAAGAGACGTTTCGACCCGTAATCTTAAGGTCATCATCAGTCTTTATTTCTAAAATGACAAAATAATCAATTATATTAATGCCTTATGCTTACATACGCTAATTTGATGAAAATCAACATTATTGATCATATGATTAGTGTTCATGGTAATACTTACAATTTAGCTGTACAATGGAAATCAATCTCTATCTCAATAAGAGAGCGTCAATAAATAAATCATTTACATTAATTAAATTAATCTTATAAAAATTAAAAAATTAATAAATTAAGTTTACGGACTTTACAATCATTAACATTATTCTATAACTAAAAATAACAAAAACAATAACAAATTTAACGTTTGACAGTAATATTTTTCTAATTGATATATATTCTAATAAACCAGATTTTTTTCAGTGAGAACCTTGAAAGCTATTTAATTCTAATTGTATATTATCCGTAACACTATTCATTATATAAACTGTCCTAAAAGAATTTATATTCGTTTGTCATAAAGGTAAAATACTAATAGATAATTCAAATGCTATTCTTTTAATTAAACTTTTAAATTTTATATGAGAATGTTTTGTTTAAAACGTAATTTGATCACTAGCGCTACCTGGTAGAGAGGGGGTTGCACTAATTATACTTACATTTATTCATTTATACATTAATTTAGTGCAATTTATTCTTTATTTAAATGGTAAAGTTATGGCTTTAATTATTAGTTATTTTAAAAAACTTTTGTGTTAACCTATATTTGGTTGCCTTGGTATTAGTTTGAATTCTATTAAATATAATGTTAAAAAATGGTAGTGTGTTTATTATTTATAATTCTAAGGAACTATGTATATACTATTTTACATTGTGATTACTAAAAAAAGTTATTAATTCATGGTCTCTTAAAAATGCATAAAAATAACCACCCACTCCGTCCTATTATTGATGGTCGCAACTCTCCAACTGAAAAATTAGCCTCACTTCTAAACCCCACTCTAGATGTTTTAAACAATAATAATCCTTTCGACATTATTAATGCTGAACAACTAAAAAATAAAATCAAAGATATTATTGTAAATGAAGATGAAATGTTAGTTTCATTTGACGTTAAGTCTCTTTTTACCAGTATTGCCCTGGAAGAGATGTATAAAATCATTAATCATAACTGGGAACAAATTGAACCTTATACGAACATAAAAAGTAAGCAGCTATACTTAGAAACACTCAAATTTTGTTGTTCAAACAGTTACTTTACGTATAATAATGAATGTTTTAGGCAAATTAATGGATTACCGATGGGGGGGAAAATTTCAGTTAATTTAAGTGGTATCACGTTGAACAACCTTATTAACAAAGCTATCAATAACTTAGAGGAAAAACCTAAAGCCATATACAAATACATAGATGATTTATTTTTAATAATAAAAAAGACCAACCTTGATTCCACCTTAAATTGCTTCAATAATATTAATAAAAAAATCTCATTTACTAGCGAAATAGAATGTAATAACTCAATTAACTTTTTAGACATGTCCATTATTAAGAAAACTAATGGTTCATTAACTACCAAATGGTACTCTAAAGATTTAAAAAGTAAGAGGATCCTTAATTTCAAATCTAATCATGCCAAACACACCATTATCAACACTGCTTGTAACTTGATGCGAAGAGCGATCAAAATTACAGATTTAGAATTTATAAATGAAATAAAAACCAAAATCTTCTCTATACTTACTGAAAATCTTTATCCACTCAAAATAATAAAATTAAATTGGCATAAACTCATAAACACCATAGACAACATAGGCACTCATAATCTAAGAGAAAGTAATAACCAACAACAATATTTTACAAGCCTCACATACATCCAAGGACTCTCAGAAAAACTACAAAAAATAATGAGACAAAACGATTGTGGTTATGTTAAAATTGCTCATAAACCTAATGAGAAAATGTTAAATTTTTATAGCAACATGAAAGATAAAATTGATAAAGAAAATAGAACGGATTTAATTTACAAAATTAATTGTAAGAATTGTGATAAAACTTATATTGGAGAAACTTCTCAAAAATTAAAAAACAGACAGTATTATCACATTAATGACATAAAAAATAAAAATCAAAAAACAGCTTTAGCGATACACGCATTTAATACAGGTCATAATTTTGATTTTGAAAAAACAAATATTCTAGGATATGAAAAAAACACCAAAAAAAAGGAGGATTCTTGAGGCATTTCACATTTTTAGAAACCAGGATAACACAGTTAATCATAAAACCGATTCAGGAAACATAAATAAGAATTATAACCTAATTTTTAAAAGATTTAATGATAAGAAATAAAATGAATCATAATTAAGAGGAATTAACTTGCTCAAATTTAATTATATATTATACATAATAGAATTTAAAAGAATACCAAGGCAACTTAGTATATGTTAAGAAACACTTTAAATAAACTAATAAGTAAATCACAACTTTGTAATTTAATAACATTAAAATAAATAATAAATGACATAAATTTAAAATAATAACAAAAACAAAATAACACATAATAACTTTTTTTAGTAATCACAATGTAAAATAGTATATACATAGTTCCTTAGAATTATAAATAATAAACACACTACCATTTTTTAACATTATATTTAATAGAATTCAAACTAATACCAAGGCAACCAAATATAGGTTAACACAAAAGTTTTTTAAAATAACTAATAATTAAAGCCATAACTTTACCATTTAAATAAAGAATAAATTGCACTAAATTAATGTATAAATGAATAAATGTAAGTATAATTAGTGCAACCCCCTCTCTACCAGGTAGCGCTAGTGATCAAATTACGTTTTAAACAAAACATTCTCATATAAAATTTAAAAGTTTAATTAAAAGAATAGCATTTGAATTATCTATTAGTATTTTACCTTTATGACAAACGAATATAAATTCTTTTAGGACAGTTTATATAATGAATAGTGTTACGGATAATATACAATTAGAATTAAATAGCTTTCAAGGTTCTCACTGAAAAAAATCTGGTTTATTAGAATATATATCAATTAGAAAAATATTACTGTCAAACGTTAAATTTGTTATTGTTTTTGTTATTTTTAGTTATAGAATAATGTTAATGATTGTAAAGTCCGTAAACTTAATTTATTAATTTTTTAATTTTTATAAGATTAATTTAATTAATGTAAATGATTTATTTATTGACGCTCTCTTATTGAGATAGAGATTGATTTCCATTGTACAGCTAAATTGTAAGTATTACCATGAACACTAATCATATGATCAATAATGTTGATTTTCATCAAATTAGCGTATGTAAGCATAAGGCATTAATATAATTGATTATTTTGTCATTTTAGAAATAAAGACTGATGATGACCTTAAGATTACGGGTCGAAACGTCTCTTAAAACAGTTATGGAGTAATGTTTTAATTTTCACACCTAAAGATCCATCAACTATATTTATATTAGTATTATATATATTGAGGGATCCTGAAGTGGGTAAAAAAATATATAACTCTCAGTTCAGTGTAGGCAACGTTTCGACCTCACCGAACCTTTTCAAGCCTAAAATACAAATTCTATTTCCATTATTTTTATATATAAGGTAACATATACTGTGTCCTGTTTTTCTGGATCACATAATCATAAAAAAAATTATAAACACAATATGGTATGAAAATGTAGAGAAAAGCAATAGATTCATTAACTTTAGGTCAAACCATCCACCACACCTCAAATATCAACAGTGCCGATAACCTTATTAAAAAAGCCTTATCATTGACTGATAACAGACACAGGAATTCTATTAAAGCTGTTATTTTTTTTTTTAAAAAAACTTTTAGGTAATTTTTACCCCTTACACAAAATCAAAGAATTGTGGTATAAAAATTTAAACCCAATTAACAGGGTAATTAATACCCCCCCCCCCCCCCCCCCTTTCTTTTGGGGGACAACCAAGAACATCCAAATCTAATATCTACAAGGAATACTAAATACACTAGCCGTACATTAAATGTCTATCAGATCAGTTAACCAAACTTATGAACAAAATTGCTCTACTTATATACTATGTTTATTGAAATGAGGATTTGTTGATTCCAAGAAAAATAAAATACTAAAATTGTTATTACTTAGATTTAAATAATAATTAAATTGCACAATAGCCTTATTTAAGTAATACATATTATATTAAAAATTAATGCATATTAATCTCATATTTAAATACGCAACATACATATTTATAAACAAGAATTTCAATGCCGCCGCAGTCAGATAACTTCTCAAAGAAACGTAATATACGAGTAAATCAATTAATAAAATATTTTCTTGACATTTTAGCGAACAATGAAGAAAAAACATGATATATTTTATTATTATAATGTATATAATATTACGCTTATATACGAAATTTGTATATTGGAAAATCATTTACCTCCATGGTGCAATGATTAGCTCTTATGCCTCCTAGAATAATTATAGAAGTCGGTGGATCGAGACTCGATTAAGTGAAAGATTTTTTACAGGTAAATCAACTGCCGATTTAAGCCAGCAGTTGATTTACCTGTAAAAAAAATACGTGTGGTGTCGCGGGACACCCGGTAGGAACGAAGTTCCTTACATTTTTCATTAAATATAAAATCACACTGCTAAGTACGTAAACGTTGCTAACTACTCGTTCCAATAAATATTTTTGACTCAATTAGAAAATTATTATTAGTAAAATTATTACATAAAATTATTACAAAAATCCCTTGATCCGCTTATGAGCAATATTAATATTATTTTATTACATCAATTTATACTTATATATTTACAGTTTTACTGGTTAATAATTTAACACAGTCGACACTGCCAATTTCTGACGATTCTCTTGGTGCACTTTCCATTTTAAATAATATACGAATACTTTTCTCAATGATAGAAACAATAATTGAAAAAAGCGTTGTTTTGTGGATAAATTGCGAGTTTGACAGGAAGAAGGAGTAAGAGAGAGAGAGTATAGTGAGAAAGAGATGGAAAGATAGAAGAGTTGGGATTGCGTACGAAAGGATACCAAAGGAAGTATAGTAGAGGGGGAATCACTCTACATTCTTAATATTCCACCTATATTATCTACAAACCCTAGACTTACGACATCAACTTTAAAAAATTGTAAAATATATCACGTAACTGTAAAAAAACTGCTGCTTGTATCAGGTTGAAATTTTACATGCCTGTTTCAATTGTACTTTAGACGATGTGTATGAAGTTTTATTAAAATCGTTACGTTAGAACGTAAGATATCGATAAAAAAGTTGTTTTCTTTATTTAAAACGTTTAGGTCCGCTTTAATAAATTTAGCGATCTTTATCACTTCATAGCAGAGTCTGTGTTCGTTTAATTAAAAAAAATAGTTACAAAAGTTGTTTGTCTCATTAAATAGATAAAGTTAGCATTTTTTCCCGTCCTAAAATTCCAATTTTAAATTTGAAGCTTACGTTTACGCGAGCGTTGCGCGAGAACGCTTGGGCGCATAAAGTTGTCCAACGAACCTGTCCTGGGCAGTGGTAAAATGAACATGTGTACCAAATTTCAACTAAGTCGGTCAACTTTTACACAAGTTATCGCCATCCGTAGATTTCGTGACGCTTTTAGCGTGACGGTGATTTTGTGACGGTGATTTTGGTCGTTTTTTTCTGATTCACTCCCGGGCTCCGAACGTGCCATAAGGAACTTCGTTCCAAAAATCTATCACTTGGACGAGTCTCGAACCCAAACTTCGCTACTCGAATTCGTTCCATCAAAGCCAATTTATTCTACTGCGCCTAAAGAAATTTCACTTCAAAAGAGTTCCGACAATTTTGATTTAGAAAAATTCTCATTTTTAATATGTAATAATCTTACCATAAAAGCTGTTTTCACAGAAAACCCTCTAGTTCTTAAGAATATAGCTGTAATTACAAAGGGTGAGAAGTCGAGTGGGATTTCCTGGCGGGGAGCAATTATTTGTACAGTCAATTTTGAACAAAATGTTCAATTATAATAAAATGTAACCACAAAACCCCGAAACAAATGGAAAACACTGGGCCAAGTAATTATGTACTTGTTACAAGTGGAAATTTAGAACGAGTTGGGTCGCACAAATTTGTTGATTATCCAATTCACAAAATGAGCAATATGCTTAGTCTTCCCAATTCTCTTTCTCCTTTTTAAGTATCCGAATTACAAAATGTGTAATGTGTGTTTAATGTCGAATATAAGTAATGTTTAATGTCGAGAGCGGTATTAAAATTATAAAATATGTCTTTTTTAGCGGCTCTGAAGATATCGTGTTCGTCAACTTCGTCGATCACGGTGGTGTCGGACTCATTTGCTTTCCATCTGACAACTTGTACGCTGACGATCTTGAAAACACCCTCAGAAAAATGGTTAAAAATCAACAGTTCAAGAAGGTAAACATTTTACAAATCGATTGAGAAAGTATGAATCTTCGATTTTTAATCCGTCGATTTATATTTTTATTTGTAACTTGGTAAAAAGTTGTATTTTTTATTAGCTTCAGCTTTCAAATAATCATGTATTACAAATTAATAAGCAAGTTTGTTTCTTATAGAATCACATTTATTTATTTATCAATTATGTATATTTCTTTTATTTCCGTTTCAGCTTTTATTCTATGTCGAGGCTTGTGAGTCCGGCTCGATGTTCGACAACATTTTAGAAGAACATAACAATAGTAAGTTTTCTACGTTAGTAATTTAGTAAGTTTTCTTCGTTAGAAATTTAGTAAGTTTTCTACTTTAGTAATTTAGTAAGTTTTCTCAATCTTTTGTTGCATTGCTGCTGATTTTATTGAAAATCAATGATTAAGGTGACGAATAATAACCAGTCACTGCTCATCCAATTTTGATGAAATTCTGGCGGTATGTAACAGTTGTTGTTGTCGAAACTTTTTTCCTATTAACACTTATATTGTTAAAACTACACGTAGATTTGAATGAAATTGATATGGTGTTTGAGGATTAGCCGACAGGTTTTCTGCCCTCATCGATTCCTCTGTCACAAGCACACAATCTAAGTTTTTCACAACCCTAAGTTTTTTCACTACCCTAAGTTTTTCAGAACCTAAGTTTTCACAACCTAAGTTTTTTCACTACCCAAGTTTTCACAACCTAAGTTTTTTCACAACCCTAAGTTTTTCACAACCTAAGACACTGTATTTTAAGATCTATCTGATTAGACTTTATTTTACTCGAGTATCTATTCTTGAAGTGGTTTTCTGTGAGGAAGCGATGTATCACACTTATATTGTTTTCTGACAAACCAAATTAACCGCAAGGATCTATTTTATCCTCTTGCAGACGTACGACAAAGTTTTTAACTGATTGTTTTGTTTTTAGTTTTTGTAAGTACTGCTGCAGCTAAAGACGAATCCTCGTTTGCTTGGTACTGCAGTGATCCGAAGGTCGATACCTGCTTGGGAGATCTCTACAGTATTTCATGGCTCGAACACATGGACCAGGTAAAGCTTCGTCCAACAGCACGCAAGTCTGCTTTTACACCTGACTATTCCCTATGAGATGTCACATTGCATCTCCATTGTAAACCAGACCTAATTAAACTTTTGAAACGTATTTTTTTTTTCAAAATCATTGTTAATATAGTAACAATGATATTACTACAAGAATAAAATAAAATCTTTCCTCGCGGTCTCGGTCTAAGCCCTCAAATAGGTCGGCAATGGCATTTTCTAGTCATTAGTCGACAGCTTTTAGTCTATCTTTTTTAAGTAATAAACAACCTTCCTTACGAACTTACGAACGACGAACTTTATACACGATATGTTTATTAACTATTATTTTTATGTTTATTTCTCAAAATTGACAATACTACCCAAGTAGCATACTTACATCCAATGGATATCCCAGGGCTATAAAGCCTTGGACATTAACATCTCCCATGGATATCCAGATTTAGTGTCTGGATATCCATGGGAGATGTTAATGTCCGGCAAAAAGATGCTTTTTAGACATCCACAAGGTATCTATTAGGATCAAATTTGGACAACGTCAGGACCTCCTCTGGATCGTCTACTAAAGGATATCAAGGGGATGTATTCTTTGGACATCTATAGGATGATTGTACATTCTCAGGATATCTCTGGGATACTGTAGGCATGTATTAAATGAATATATTTTTTTTTCAGATACTCGGTACAAACAAAGGAAACACGGAATCCTTATGGCATCAGTACGATATTGTGAGGACACTTGTTAACGAGAGCCATGTTCAACTTTACGGTGATTTCCTAATGGGCAGCGACCCTATATCTTTATACTTGGGTGAAGCACCAGCTAAACCTACACAACAAACTCACACACCTAACTTAATGATGGTACTTAACAAATCATTTTATAAATATACAGTAAAACCTGTTAATGCGACCATCATGCTCTGTTTAAGGTGATCTCCTGGTCAAGTTGGCCACTTTTTTGCAGTCCCTGTGAAAAAAATTATTTTTTCCGTGGTAGGCTGTGAAATAGAAACTTTAGAGCCTTAAAAACATAGCTAAAATCCATTTTCTCATTACGTGGACTTAAAAAATCTTTTCATTACTCCTAGCTGTATTGAAATAGTTTTACTGAGAAGTGATGAAGTTAGCCTCCGAGCCGGAGGCGAGGACAGACTACGAAAATTAACTGCCGAGGCAGGCAATATACACGAGGCAGAGATTGATGTTTTCTTTGCTGCCTTGTTGCATACAATATTTTATCTACTCACGTTATACAGATAAAAAATGGAAGGTTAGTTTGAGAGGAATCGTCAAAATCTCAAACCAAAACAAATCGTGCTCTAGTGTCGCCACTTCCTACTTACTCGAGATTTATTATTCAAAGACCTACAATGCAAATCCTTTTTCAGTTTATCATTTCTAAACTGATAAGAAATAATAATATTGTTAATACATTAATAATATAACATTGCTTTGTAATAAAACATGTATAAAACTAAATTAAAATAACATAAATTAAATTAAATACAAACAAAAACAGATGTTATGATGTACGCACTGGTAAACACTTTACTCTCTCTGCATAGGCAGGGAAGTATTTCCCTGACTGTTTCAACTACTTTCCTGCCTGTTTTTAATATTAATGAAAAATCAGCAAAATTGTACTTCCCAGCCTAAAAACGGTTAAGTAATGCTTAATTTTGCTGCTGTGAGTAGATAAATTAAATAAAACTACAACGTTGTCAATATATTGTTTTTAACAAGTCTATATCCTTAAACTATACTATATTTTTTTAGGAGCAGTTTGTTGAAGTTTCAAAAGGAGTTCCCAGTAGAGAGGTAGAACTTCACACGGCTCAGACTAGGCTTCATCGTGCCCTGCCCCATCAGAAACAAGAAAGACACCAAAAACTCCTTCAAATTAAGGAGGTACTTATTATTATTATTTATTTGCTTTAATTATAAAACCTCTACTTTAAAGTTTTGAATATTTTCAAGAGACTAACTTTAATAATTTATCGAGTGGCTGTAAAGATTGGTGTTATCATCTAATTTTATTAAATGAGGCCGAAGGCTAAAAGAAAACAGGACTCTAAAAACCAAGGATGTTATATAAAGGAGATGGAATGTTAAGAAGGGGTTTAAGGCAAAAAAGTGACCCCATGGAGGTAAGAGAAATTGGAGAGAAAAATCATACTTCGCATGCTCCACGACCTTTGAACTGGGACAAATTACCTTCTTTAACAGGTTATAAACTGAAATTATTAACCAAGGATCTTATATAAAGGGGATGGAGGGTTGTGGCAAAAAAGTGACCCCATGAAGATATGTTAAATATGAGCTCCAATGGGACAAATTACCTTCCTCTTGGTTATAGATTACTAAGAATTTGTTTATAATTTCAGTTTATAACATGTTAAAGAAGGTAATTTGTCCCAGTTCAAAGGTCGTGGAGCATGCGCAGTATGATTTTTCTCTCCAATTTCTCTTACCTCCATGGGGTCACTTTTTTGCCATAAACCCCTTCTTAACATTCCATCCCCTTTATATAAGATCCTTGCTATAAACCAAGGATCTTATATAAAGAGGATAGAGGGTTGAGGCAAAAAAGTGACCCCATGAAGATATGTAAAATATTAGCTCCAATGGGACAAATTACCTTCCTCTTGGTTATAGGTTACCAAGAATTTGTTAATAGTTGTCAGGTTATAACCTGTTAAAAAAGGTCATTTGTCCCAGTTCAAAGGTCGTGGAGCATGCGCAGTATGATTTTTTCTCCAATTTCTCTTACCTTCATGGGGTCACTTTTTTGCCCTAAACCCCTTCTTAACATTCCATCCCCTTTATATAAGATCCTTGCTATAAACAAATTCTTGGTAACCTATAACCAAGAGGAAGGTAATTTGTCCCATTGGAGCTGCTATTTTACATATCTTCATGGGGTCACTTTTTTTCCACAACCCTCCATCTCCATTATTTAACATCCTTGCTAAAAACTTAAGCAATTCCCCAGTTTAATAATACCAATCTAAGTAGGTCTAATTATTAATATATAAACCACTACAATAAATCTTAGTGTGTATAGACACGTCTGTGGGTGATGTCATCATTAAGTTCTAGGTCTACTTGTGATAACTGCGCCATGTTCGATACACTGAACATGACACAGTCACCACCGCAACACCAAGAACTTAATCAAGACGATGAATGTTTAACATTATTATTATAGCCCTTACCAAAAACTGCTTACTTATTTATCTTATTTTGTCTTACAGAACAGAGAATTTGCCGACAGAACAATGAGTCACATTTTTAAGATGTTAGCCAAAGGTAAAAGCAAAGCTAACGAAATGATATTGCAATCTAAATTCAACTTGAACAAGAAAAATTATCCTTGCTACAAGAATCTTGTGATGAACTTCAATGAAATCTGCTTCAACACTGCCAAGGTTAATCAACTTTTCCTTTCTTTTTCACTTTCTAATATCGATACCTTTAATCCAAAACCTCGTAACAACTTTTTTATCTTTGATTTTTTTTTAATTGATTGTGTGCTTTATTCCCCTGAATGTATTGGTGTATTTAAAAATCTATGTTTTGTATTGCAACGCATTCTATTGAGATTTTTGTGAACCTCTTATCTACTGAGCTTTTTTTAAGATTCAAAACCTCTAAAAAAAATTGTGCTTTTGGCAGTTACGAGGTTTTGGATTAAAGGTATCGATATACGATATATTACATGGAGAAAGAAGTATTAAGATGGTTAACTCAATTTCGATAGATTTTTAAAAAAAAAAAAAATGTCACTGCAGCCATGTGGAGCCTAAACTGCCGGGCCAATTTCGATAAAATTATAGAGTGCATATTAAAAAAAAAGCTTACACAGAGGCCAAAATCAAGAAATGCAAGTTAGAGCTAAATTTGGTATCACTACTTCCTCCACAAAAATAATGATACATATTTTTTAAAAATATCTAAAAATAAACAGGTCAAGTGTGTGCAGTATTGTTTAAGTATACCGTATACCTATTGATGGTGCTTGTAGCATAACACAAAGTTTGGTCTTAAAACTCACTCTCGTTTATTTTCAAAAACAAAACCAATCTTGACATCTCAAAGTGACATTTGAAAAACATAACAATAAATAATACTCTACTACATTTCTCCCCCCTTTAAAAAACTCTAAGGCCTCATTCACACTAGAGATTCCGGAATTCAATTCACGAATCGAAGATTCTAATGATCCATTAGTAGTCCATTTAGACTACGATTCCGGTATGCGATTCGTATGAGATTCTCAAATCGAGTATCCCGTCCCCGTGAGCCGCCTCGATTCTTTTTAGAATTCTTCTTAGAAAGCGGCTCATGATACATTGCGCTATATGGGCCCATTCAGACTAGGAGATTCCGAATCGCATTCCGCTTAATCCTCTTGCTATTTATTTTCTTTAAATAAGATATTTTAGTTATAAATTCATTATAATTACTGTAATATCATTAATTATAATATTTTATTATAAAAAATATTTATATATTTTATTATAAATATTTTATTATAAATAATTTTATTTTCGTTGTATAAAATATTTTAATTATATAAATATATTAATAAATCAATGTAATGCAATATATTATTTAATATATTTTTTTTTTCAATTGTTTTATTTACTTTAAATAAAATCGGTTAATTATGAATATAATAATTAATATAATATAATTAATTATTTAAAAATCAAATACAATATATGTTAGTGTATAATAAAAGTGGGATCAAAACTAGGAAAAGTGGGGGGAAGAAGCCGCCAAGATACTGAATCTTGATACTTTTTTGAATCTCATACACGAATCACATTCGTGAATCACATTCCGGAATCCCAGTGTGAATGAGCCCTAACACGAACACAAAAATAAAAAAATAATTTCTTTCTTTTTTTAAGAAAAGGAACCCTTTCGTAATTGGTCGGTATGCTTCCTTTCAACCTTTCCATCTCGGCGTAATTTGTAGGAAAACTCTCCTGTACATTCTTCTATTTTTCCTTCTTCATACCCTTTTACATTCTTTTTAAGCACCTATACATTTTCTCCAGTTTCAAATTCCTTGCTTTTCGATCCTATCGTCCTTTTGCATCTCTATCTCTTCATCCATGTTTCTTAGTACGTCAGGTTTCAACAATTCTAATCTTGTAGTTAATCGCTTTCTGAAAATAATTTCTGAAGGCGCTTTCCCCGTAGCCCTGTTTGGTGTGTTTTTATATGACAATAAAAACGCTTGAAGCCCAACATCAACATTTAGTCACGCTTTTTTATTAATTTTTAGTGTATCCTTAAATGTTCTCACAAACCTTTCTGCAAGACCGTTTGATCTTGGATGATATGGAGCTGCCCACACATAGGGTCGTAATTGATTTTTTTTGTCAACTATGAAATGCGTATTTTTCAACCTAGTAGAGTAATCTAAAAGGAGAAATTGAAGAAGGGTGGATGAAGCAGAGAAAGAAGGCATACCTTAGATAAAGTGACACGCCAACTAGAATTGACATAACAAAATAAAAATTACAAATATTGAACTGTTACTGTTTCAGAATAATTACTTGCTAAGATATTTAAACAAATTTGTCAACGTATGCAGTCTTAAATGGATCACCGAAGCCGAAGCCATTCAAGCAATGAAATTATCGTGCAGCACAAAGACAAGAAGCATGGACAACATTGTTTAACTTTATTTTAACATAATAATTAAGATATCTGTGATTCTATTAGGGATAACACGTGTACAATTTTTAGTGCACATCAATTTAATAATACTCACATAATTTTACATTTAAATTGTTTTGTTTTTTTATACAATGTAATTTTTTTAAATGTTTATAATAAATTGTATAATTTATGTTTTTTTCTATTACAAAATAATAATATTTATTACATATTGGCAAATACTTGGATCATTTTTTTATACAGTAGTCCTCATAAACTCATTAACAAAATGAACTTGATGTTTCGATGGGTACCAACCTTTTGCTTATGTTATAAATAATAATGCACAGGATTTCTAAATTTAGTAATTTCTTTTATTCTTATGCGTCTGGATCGGAACTACTGCAAGTAGAGCATCTAGGCCTTCTCGTGGCCGGGTCTGGCTCAGGTTAAGATAATTTAGTGCGCCCGAAATTCAACACATTTCTGTTAAAGAGTTGTTTCCGGAGAGATGTAGCCATTATCTCATATGAGGATTGTTATATTTATATATAAAATTGTTTATGTCAATAATTATTAACAAGGGGCAAATAAACTTCAACTGATAACTTAAAGTTGCAGAGACATTGAAAATAATTAGTTTAAAAATTTAAGACTGAAAATATTTTGAATCTCCTTTCTAAACAATAACAAAAATTAACTTTAGCATTGTCACAAATCCGCAAGAAATGAAAAAATAAATCAGAGTATCACAATAAGATAAGGGTTACAAAACTGAATTTTCGTAACTTTGAGTGATATATTGTAGCACTTAAAGTCGATGAAATCCTGTACATTTCATTACAGTAAAGAGTATTTCATAGTCAACTTGCAATAACAAATATTAAATTAATACCTTTAACTTCTAACTATGAGTAATTAAGCTAAAAAAATCCTTTAGTAGTCGGAGTGGTATAACAAATTAAAATAGTCTATTGATTAATGTGGCACATAGCTTCCTACCTTCTATCGTACACTAATGATGTTTTGCAGGTCGATGTACCGTATCTGGGGCATCACTTATAGAAATGGAAAAACTGACAAATATAATTCATATAATATAATTAAAGTGTTTCCTGTATATTGAAAATTGCATTATTTATGGATACTTTTTCATTTCATACTCTTTCGAAACACCAGATACGCTACATAAGATACATAAGATTCGCATAATCTACCTGAATACAGCTGTGTCTCAAAATAGAGGACTGAAGATGGAAAATGTATTAAGAGAAAACTTATGCAATGAAGAAGTATCCATAATTGGTGCATTTTTGATCAATCTAGAGAAAATACATTAATTATATGTGCCAGTTTTTTCATTTCTATACATGAGACCCCAGATACGCTACATCAACTGTTTTGTATTTACAACGTAATATTGACTAATTTATTTAACATGGAACCAACAATCTGAGGGCTACTTAGATATAATAATAATAATACATTTTTACAATTAAATACCTGGACAGCCGAGTGAATAAGGTTACCCTCACAAGATTAGGCTTTGTTTTCGATAACATCGGTGGTTCAAATACCCCAGTACCCTGTTACCTTTTCTTTTTTTAAATTGCTCTCTTTATACACCTGCATTTTAAATTATATTATTAATTAATAAAGCAACAATATTAATTCTTAATCTACAATATCCTTGTTTTACTCTTATTTGTTATAGAGATTCATTTTAATTGTTTCATTCCGAAATTACCTTAGAAAGATGTAGATTTTAATAAAAATAAGTTTGTGGGCATGAGGAAGAGAAACCAGTGTTGAACCAAAAGGTTGAAAATTATATGGGACCAACAATGGGCTAGTTATGACCTAACATCCAAATTTCAATAAAATCAGATGAGACCAGTAGAATCAATTCAATAGAATCAGAGAGAAATCAGACAGATAAAAGACCAGAGTGTTCTCTTATGTCTAAAACGGATTTTGGTCTTGGTATTTTTTAATTCGAGAGAAAAACATTTTGTTCTTCAGAACGATCATGATGCTTCCTCGGAAGCAAAAAATAAATAATTCGGCCAAATAAACAGTCAGACTTCCTGTCACACTGTATTAACCCTCGGAAACGCGTGGTCCTGTGAGGCCTAAATTTGAAATATACTACTCTGTCCCATAAATACGTATAAAATAATTATAGAGACTTATTTAGGAAATGAGGAGACTAGACAGTGAGCTCCCTTGCTCCCCAACAACCAAAGCAAGCCTGAGCTAGGTGGAGGGCACCCCAGGTGTCGTCACTCATTCTCTACAGACTGTTGATCCGACCCCTTTTTAAGTGTCCCGTCGGCATGGAAAACAAATAAACACAACAAAAAATGGACAATGAAAAACACACGGCGTTGGTTGTGCGCGAGTTTTTGGCGCGTAGCTCCATTATCGTCACCCCCATATTGGTACCAAGTGACCTTTTTTTGTTTCCAAAGTGCAAAATTTTGCTTCAGGGCGTCATTTTTGGGGGCTTGGATGGCATAGAAGGAGCGACGACGAGGCAGCTAAAGAGCCTGAAAGTAGAGGACTTGGAAAGATGCTTCCAATAATGGAAACGGCGTTGGGCCAAGCTCGTTTTATCAGGGGAGGAGTACTTTAAGGGAGACATAATTGTTTTAAATTATTAAATGCAAAATAAAAAATTGTATGCATTTTTTATACGTATTTTTGGGACAGACTATGTAACTGTGATATTGAGATAGATGTGGGTGCGATTGGAAGCTAGAAGTTTTTCTAGCTACATTTCTTGCTTTTATCAAGAGAATCACTCACTGTTTGACATCGTACGTGATTATACTTAAATTCTGTGCCCATAATATAGTCCTGACAGGGGACCCGCACCAATTTCACTTAAATTTTAGTATTACGCTAATTTTAGTGAAATTTATACATAAAATACAAAATAAATTAGTATAGTACCAGAATTTAAAAATAAAATTATAAAAATATAAAGAAAAAATTAAAAATTTGAAAATTATAATTGAGACTGACTAATTTTGTGCTTATAAACTATGAGACTAAACAACGGTATTTTATAAATTAAGAAAATAATAAAACAATAAAACAAATTTAAATATGTTTTTTAATATTTTGCTAAAATGATTTCAAGTTTATATTTATTTTACCTATTTCGTGGGCATATATAACAGATTAAGTTCTATCAGGGGTCCGCGCCTCCTCGTGTCTGTATTAGACTGCGTGCACCCGAGGGTTAAGGAGTTGTTCACTTCAAATCAATATGAATAAATAAAAAATAATCACGGGTTGTAAGTAAATAAAATTAATTAAACTTTTATAACACTATATATATTAAATTAAAATTCTGTACAAGATTAAGAAAAAAGTATTTTTGATACAAAGAAATTTCTTTAAGTTCTATAATTTTTTTCATGGTTTTTGATGAAAGAATTTATTTAGTGGAAACACGAGTCCTGGATTTCCAGTTGAAATTTTCAGCATAGCTCTTTGGTTTAAGAGGTTTTTCTACCTTTTTCTCTTCGGACTCTTCAAACTGCCAATTCCATCCCTCTTTCTCAGCGTAACGAACAGCATCAGACGGGCTTGAAAAACTTAGCGTCATATTAGATAGAGCATCTCCACTAAACAAAAATAAAAAACATACTTTAAAAATCAAGCATTCTTTATAAAAAAAAAAAAAAATAAAAAATAATAATACATATCTAAATAAATCACAATAATAATGATGTATGATAAAGAAATAAAAGTAGATATAGTCAGAGCCGGATTTACGTTTTGGTCGCATGCGGGCTATCCATTTTTTGCCGCCCCCTTCTTGAGCTTTTACTGGCCAATAATACCCCCCCCCCCCCCCCCCCCCCGACCCTTCCTAACACACATTCCTATATATTTTTACGTACTCGATCTGTTTGTTATAGTCTTCTTCTCTACATATTTGTTCAACTACCACTTGTTAACTTTAACTATGTCTAATTAAATAAGTAATGTTTATAATAAAACGATACAGCAATTTTGTTTTTTATTTTAATAACTTCCGTACGGATAAATGATAACTTTACAAGACAAAGATATGTGGTAACGATAGGGAATAACAATTTAGCATTTCTTTCTATGTGATTTACTTTGAGCAAATGAGTCTATTAGATCATCGTAGTTAAGCTGTTTGGTGATTGAATACTTTATTGTTAACACGGACATTGAGTTAAGACGCTCCTGTGATTGTGATAAACGGAGATTTTTTATCCTTTTCATAACCGAAAATGATCTCCCTCTCCCTGCCCCCCTTTCAGTTTCGTCATTGGGAATGGAACTGAGAGCCTCACATACTTCTTTCCAATCTCTGTTAAGGCTTTTACAGGCGTCGTCACATGCAGACCAACGGGTGTTTAATAAGCTCTTTAAACTGCGATTTTCTTTTCTGTTTAGCTCCTTCTGGAGAACTTCCCATCGTTTGGTCGAACTAGAAAAAAATAGTGTCTGCTCTCTTGGCAACACTCAGCTGCGTGGTTCCCGACCAAGTTGAGGAAATGAGCAGAACATGGTGTGTATATAGCCTCAGGGCAGACTTCACGAATTCGAGCCTGCAGACCGCTGTATGCCCCTGACATGTTGGATGTATTATCATATGATTGACCCCTGCAGTTCTGAATGTCTGTTACACATTAATAACGCATCCATGACAGCTTCAAAAAGAGCTGCTGATCCATGTCCAACGTTGGGAATGAAGCAGAGAAACCTTCAACTTGAGTTCCACATTGTTTTACATATCTAACGATGATAGCTAACGCCAACTCGTCAACATGAGAAATGTCGGGACTAGTATCAACAACAGAATAATACTTCGCAATCATGACTTCTTGGACTATTGTACTTGTCACTTTATCTGCCATAAGTTGGACAAACTGTTGATATGTAGATGAAGAAAGATATGAAGTATAGCCTTGCCCAGGATTTCCGTATCTGGCAATGTGCTCAGCTAAGAATGGGTCAAACTTTGAGTTAGTTGAACCAAAATGTCCATTGTCTCCTCTTAAAGGCAATCCAGCAGATGTTAACGATTGGGTTACTGCAACAACTCTCTTTAAAATATTTCGCCAATTCATTTTTTCATCTTCTACTTGGCTAAAAAGCTGTAAAGAAACGTTTCCTTAATATAACTTTAAGGTAAACCGAGGAGAAGAGACTGTAGGAATTTTAACCCAGACACTCAAACGGGGGTGGCGCTAAAATTTGTAACTTTGTTTGGTTTTCGAATTTTAGCGGCGCCCCCGATTGGGCGTCGGGGTTGAAATACCTACAGTGTCTTTTCTTCGGTTTACCTTATAACTGCCAGGTACGCCCTTATTCTTTTCCGACCCAGGCGGCCACCTCCCGTAGCGCCTTTCTCCTACTTGGGCCCCAACATCTACATTTTCACCGCAGTCTTTTTTTTATTTAATATCTCAATATATTAATCATTTTTTAAACTTAAATACCTTTTGCGACCCCCGGTTAAGAACCACTGCTCTACATTAAAGCCTCGGCCCTCGCGCTTCGTGTATGAGTCTGACAGCAAGTGAGGTTGCCGCCCCCTTAACCTTAAATTTTTAAGGTTGCCGCCTAAAAAAACACAGCTCAAAAGTGCCGCCCTTCAAAACTTGCCGCCTTGGGCTATAGCCCTTCAAGCCCCCCTGTAAATACGGCCCTGGATATAGTGCAAAAGGTCATAGAATTTATAGTTATTAGGATCTCAAACTAGTCAAGACTGTAGTAATTAAATAAACTATATTAATTAAATGGTAATAAAATAATGGTGAACGCAAAATTATACACTTTCCACAAGTGTTATATATTTTTGTAATCTACTCTTCAATACCTATTATTTGATACCCCACTCAAAATTTAGAAAAAAATAACATTTTTTCCCCTGTGACAGGAATTATCCGCCATTATTGATTCCCAGTAAGTCCGATCAAATTGCTATTCCTATTTTTTCTTTGGTCCATCAGACCGCACATTTTGCAAATTTTTTTATATTTTTAGTAACAGCAGAAATATAGTTTTAGGGGGGGGGGGGGGGAGAGAGGGAATGCTAAATTTTTATGTTTTTTGACACTCCTCTTCAATGCCTTTTGTTTGATACCACACTCAAAATTAAAAAAAAAAAAAAAATGTTTGCGTGACGTGAATTATCCGCCATTTTGGATTTGAACAGCTGATAATTTTGAGTTCGCTATATTTTTCCTATGTGCACATCAAAATGATCTTTAATCCTAGAAAGTTTCGTGTTTTTATCTCTATTGATTCAAAAGTTATTGGAACCGTACAGAGTGACAGACAGACACAGAAACGAAACTATAAGGCTTTCTTTTTTTGGTTTTACCAACGAAACCCTAAAAAAAACAGTATGAAATTTCAAAAGAATAGTTTAAGGAAGAATTTTTTTCTAAAACAACTTTAAACAGTTAACCATAGACTAAATAAAAATTGGTCCGACAAATGGAACACAAACTTGATTTATTTTTAAACATGTTTAAAATGTGTTCAACAGGTAGTTGTTTGATTTCACCCTAGGGTGTGATTTTTCTTAATATATATGCTAATTTTCATGAAAATCAGCTTAGTAGTTTAGGCTTGAGGCTTCTACACAGACTACAGGTGGCAGAAACGCATTTTTTAGGACCTCAAAACTTGTAAATCCATCTAAATAGAAATTTTTGTGCCAATCACAATAATAAAAAGTAGTAAAAAAAGTGTAGTAATAAAATGTGTGTTTGTCTACACCAATTTAAATTTGGTTCCATCAAATGAAACAACAATTTCCATTAAAAAAAACAAAACATTCCTGTTAGTTAAACTCAATATAGCTTTCTTATTATTATTTTTTTTTTTTTTTTTAAGTTTTATTTTTTAAGTGTGTCAACATATGTTGAGGAGGAATAATACATCGACAGCACCGTAACATATAACAACCTTAAACCACATTCACCAAGCCACATTTCAATTCTCCAAATCAAAAATGAAGTTTCAGTGAGGTGATTGTTGAATATTAACCACTTAAGTGTTCAAAAGAAAGGATTTTGGAGAGGAACCTGTAAAAATAGTGTATATTCAACGATAAAGCCACTGAAGATAATCTCTATATTACATTAAGTGCATTGCATTGCACTTGTTTAAAGTACTGACTGGATTATATACAATATATCAACAAATAAAAGAACAACATAAATAAGTATAAACAACAGAAATTAAACCGCTATACAGTTCATAACAGCCATCACTTTTTTAAGTTATAAATATAAGCTCCAACAATGCATATGAAAGTACAACATAATAACGAGGTATTTACCATTTTTTAAAAATGACCACATATAATTTTTAGATGTCACATTATTTGCTATTAAGTGAGTTTTTAAGTTGTTGCCAAAATATTTTCTGTCTGATTTGGCTGTCGTGCCACTGCAGATAAACACGAGTTTTGAAAAGATGTCGCAGTGTGGGAGTCATGTAACATTCAGGTATCTCAGATTTCTTGATCACGATGAGAGGACTGTCGGCATCCGAATCGAGTGATGAAATACTTCGAGTTTGAGCTATATACATCTCCCAACAACACCACTGGGATTTTGCGAATGCTTCACTCAAGACAAGTATTGTCTTTCTAGAGTTTTCCATACATTGCACGATCTTTTCTGGGAGGACATCTCCCACGACGAAATCTCTTTCGAATACACAAAGGTTGAATTTAGACCTGTCGTTCTCCAAGATGTAAACCATTTTCTCTACGAACTTTTCATCTTCGATGCAATAAGAAACAAAAGCGTCATATTTAAAACCGTTGGATTTATTTATTTTATTAGAACCCATATAATGAAGTAATCCTAACCTTCTCTTCACGTTGAGGAACCAGAAGTGTATGTCGTATTTATAATAATAGTAAACTACGTAAGCTACAAGTGTGGTAAACAGTATTGCAAAAACAGTTGCAAATATAATAGTCATCCACTGTTTGTCCATGCATTTTGACGAATTCACCATGCTTAGATAATTTACAATGCTTTCTCTTTCTAAATTTATACAAGTGTTCAAATCACTGGCGAACGGAAGATTGCGGACATCTTTGATTTGTCCATTCTCGAGGGCCTTTGCAACAGTGTTCATAATATTGCAGTCGCACACGATGGAATTACCGTAAAGATGGACGACTTTTCCTATGAGGAAATCTTCAAGCATCGCATCGGTAATCGTCTGAATGTGATTGTAATCGAGTAGTGTGTAGTTTAAAAATTTGTTGTGTTGGAATATTCTCTGATTCCACGAAACCAGAATATTAAATCTCAAATCGATTACAAATAACCGAGGTACCGTTGTAAAAAGTAAAGGACTTATTGTACCGATCGAGTTCTTCCTCAGGGAAAGAAACTGCAGGTTCTTTAAATATTCGAATACGTCGTGATGTTCTATCGAGGATATCTGACAGTCCGACAGGTCTAAAGCTATCAGGTTATCTAACCCTCTGAATATCTCTTTGTTAAATGAAGTGACGACTGGGAAATAGTTGCTGCTTAGATCAAGCAAAAATATCTGTTTATTCATTTCAAAAGCTCCTTCTTCAATTGCGTACAAAGAAGTTTGTTTTAGCACGAGGACTTTCAGTAACAAAGCGTACCTTAAAGTGTTTTTCTTAAGAATATTAAGTATGTTTCCAGTTAAATCCAGAAGTTCTAAGTTCGGCATCTTTAAAAATACTTGAGGATCGATATCGAAAAAAGTCGTCCACGGAAGATTATTATTGTTGTCGAACAAGTACAATTGAGATACCGTCTCAGTTACCATGGAAGATTTGAGACCTGTAAATATGTTCTTTCCGAGAATAAGATATTGTAGTTTCGGCATGAGCTCGTGTGTTATGACCCCCTCGAGCATATCGTCGACCATCACATCGCTCAAATCTAGAAATTCCATCATCGCCATTTTTGGAAAGAAACCCGGGCTCATAAACCCAAAATGGTTTTCTCGTAAATTAAGATACAAAATTTTGCTGCCGTTTTGAGCAACTGCATTTAAAAATTCTTTGATATCCGACAGTAAAACATTCTCCGCTACATTTAAATGAGTGAGTTTAAGATTTTTCTGCACCATACGATTCACGAGAGGTGTAAGGACCGAAGAATCCAAGTTGTTTCTTTGTAAATCCAAATAAACCAGTTCATTTAACGGATCAAATGCTTTTTCATGGATCCTTTCGGTTTTCGTCAGACTTATGTGTAGAGTATGTATCGAAGAATTAGCCAAAGGTTTGAAATCATCCTCCTCTATTATTTTAATAAAATTCCCGGTAAAATCCAAAAAAGTAATTTCCGGAACAAATAGAGGATTTAAAGCAGGAGCAATGTGGCTAATTCGTATAATATTATTTCTCAAGTATCGCAATTCTTGAAGATGTACCAAACCTGGAACAGTAGGGGTTCAGCAATTACTAAAATAAATAATAACAGTATCGGCATAAAAAATAGAATAAATTATTTGTGAATTTCACAAGCCAGAATATTTACTAAAAGCTTAAATGAAGAGAAAAAATATTTGACTAACTTATTAACAAACAACAATTTTATTTTTATCAGTTTATACACTTAAGAATAATATTTGATTTTACATTTAATTGCAATTCAAGTAAATATGTTTTAATAATGAATGATAAAAAATGCAATCACTGCAGTAATGTTAAATTTTAAGTACAGTAGAGCGTCGATTATCTGAACTAATGTTTTGTGGGGTGGTTCGGATAACCAAAAATTCGGATAATCAAAATTTACTAAAAAATTAAAAGGGAAGATGTAAAAATAATCAACCACGTTTCTGCAAAAAGCATCTTTGTTCTATTTACCTAGTACATAGTGAAAAAAATATAAGTTGTATCACCTAAGATTAATTTGGCATAAAGGAAGTTGTATAAATTAATACTTGTCTGCTTAGTTTTTTTACTTAATTTTTCACCATGAATCTCGATTTGCTGAATTCCATGTCGTAATTTGAAATTTTTTAACCACCCAGAGCAGGGGATGAATAAAGAGTCACCACCAAGCTTCATGTTTAATTCCAATGCTTCTTCACAGAATATGGGTCCAGATATGGGCTGTCCAGAGGCCCGTTTTTGCAAATGCCAAGTGAATGCAGCATCTTCAAACAATTCGGATGTCAGTTTTTTCATAGTTTTACGATACAAACTGCCCTCCTCACTGTCAAGATTAAGTGCATACCTAGTGATTGATTCAGAATTATTTTTTATTCCTTTTTTAAGTTTATTATTATTTTATGTTGGTAATCGTTCATATACCGAACTTGATAGCTATACCTTTCTTCAGCTACGTAATAATTTCCATTTTATCTTTTAATGAAAGCACTACTTCCTTTTTCCTTCTACTTCCTTTTTGTTGACATGTTTTAAGTTTTACTTAAAATATCTGACCACTAACTAATTCAATGTATACCTCACAATGAATGATTTGAAAGTGAGAGAATTGACATATCTGACCAAAAAAAATGGAAATGTATTACGTGGAAAATGCTGCAAATGATTCCACAAATTACATAGACAAACAAAGGTTAGTTCTTAGTAAACGAATGTTTATGTCCGCCCTGTCAAACTGAATTCATCGAAATCTGGTATCCCTTTATACAGCTAACACCGCTCTTTCTAGGAATTAATTTTGCGGTGGCTTTTGATTTTTTTTTTTTTTTTTTTTTTTTTTTTTTCCATGAAACCAGTTGGGATACTTGAACGTTCGGATAACTGACGTTCGGATAATCGACGCTCTACTGTATTTACTAAAGGCAATTGTTTCAGATTTATTTTAATGTATAAAAAAAGAATGGCATCACAATGAAATTCATTTTCCTACACACATTAAAAGAAGTGGCAATAAAAATGTTCCATCGGATAATTCAGTAAAAGTACCTCTGAAAGTTTCCTCTTCTAGTGGTCCCAAGTTCGGATTGTTGTTTATGGTCAAATTAAAAACATCAGTGAGGTTTCTAAATGCTCCAGGTCGTATCGTTTTCAAACGATGATTCATAATGATATGAAGTTGACGAGAGCCGTACCAAGAGTCGAATATCCCTTCTTCTAGAGATGTAATGTTAATATTGAATATAGTTACATCTGAGATCCCATTGTTAGAAGGACCGAAGTCAAAATTACTAGTATTAGAAGGTACGAAGTTACAACTGCCAGGATGATAAGAGTAACTGGTAATTGTGAGAAACGTCGAATATCTTTGGTAAACGCAAGATGAATCCGGTACTCTGACAGGTACGGTCATGTTATCCGGGTTCAGTAGGTTTTTCGGAAAAAGAGATTGACACAATGTCAAAGAAATATTTACTTGATCACACACATAATTGGCTCTTATTACGATCATTGTAGGTAGAAACCAGAAAAATATAAATCCACATCCCTCCATACTCTAAGTGTTTCTGGAAAAACATAAATATTCATATAGAGCTTTTCATACAACACATAATAAGGAAAAAAAACATTGATCGAGTTATATAAAATTAAAAGATTCAAATTATTCATTATATCAACCGATGCCAAGTAACCCACGTAAAATCAATTGATAAACAATAACAAAAAAACAAATAATTACTTTTCAAAGAAGCAGAATATCATTTTGTGAAGTTAATATACCTGTAGTTAAAAACATAGATGGCCAATGCCAGGTTTGTAAAATTCATGAAATATTTTAATACAAAATAACAATGAAGTATGTGTATAAAACAGTAAGTGAATAAGTATTATATAGACTAACCTTGCATATCAAAGTTGATATTGTCACTGATAAGCGAATAAGGAATACTACGCACACTGATAATTTCCTGCTTTATTTATTTGGTATTTTTCCATTTATGAAAATTGTCGTATCGACTGTTATTTTGTAATCGAGTATTAAAATAGTACATTCTTCAGTTTATTTTATTAGAAAAGAGGGCTTATATATATATTTATTTTTAAACAGCTATAATTGAACAATTAAAGCCATTAAAGTAGAGCTTATATAAAAAACCTGATAAAACTCCATTAATTAAAATTATAATAATACCAGCCCATAAAAACCAAGTTTTTATTATAAATACTTAATATTTTTGCATTTTGGTTGTGAGGGGAAGTATTGGTAATAATTCATTTTAATTTTAAAAATTAATTAATTAGTAAAATTTAATTAATTAATTCATTTGTTAGAATGTTTTTGTATTGGTAGAGAGTCGATATGCCAAGTTTCTGCTCGATTGGATGACTGGAAGAGGGTTAACTCGCCCTCAAAAAATGTTGAATATCTACAAATTAATTAATTAAATCATTATTTTATTTTTATTACTTTTTTAAATTTCATTATTCCATTCATTTTCAACAAGAAATTAATTAAATTTAAAAATTAATTAATTAATTTGTTAGAATAATTTTGTATTGCTAGAGAGTCTATGTACCAAGTTTCATCTCGATTAGATGACTGGAAGAGGGTTAACTCGCCCTCCAAAGATTTTATATACTTACAAATTAATTAATTAATTGCATTTTTTATTTTATTTTTATTACTTTTTTTAATATTTAATTAATCCATTCATTTTTAAAAAGGTAATTAATTAAATTGAAAAATTAATTAATTAATTAAATTTAATTAATTAATTAATTTGTTAAAATGTTTTTGTATTGGTAGAGAGTCTATGTGCCAAGTTTCAGCTCAATTGGATAACTGGAAGAGGTTTAACTAGCCTTTCAAAGATTTGACGACACCCACCCACCCAACCAGCCACAAATGTGAAGTTAATATAAAGGATTAAAAAAAAAAAGCCTTGCTTTGTAATTAAAAGGTAAATGTCAATGGGACATGGTCAGTCAAAGTATATTTTTCATTTGAAGCACCATCACATGTTTGCCAAAACATTTCCAAGGTGAATGGGACAGATTGACTGTTTGCACAAATGTTTAAAACAAATCAGTCGAGACTGAAATGTTTTGTGCAAACACTCAGCGATTGACAAGTGTTTAAAATCTACAACAGTGTTTGACGACATTTGGCCAAGGAAGGAAAAGACCTTATCTCGGATAGAGAACTATACTAGATAAAGGAAATTTCTTGAAGCACAAAAACCCTCACTATAAAGGGTGAGGGGGGGGGGGATAAATAAATAAATAAAAAGGTTGTAATTTGTATTTAGCAAGACAAGCATTGTCTGAATTTGACAAATCACCGTTTGCCGCCCAACACGTTTTTTTGCAAGGTCCCTCACAGTAAAGAAATAGGACTTGTGCAATACTCTCAAACATTATTTTCAAGAGATATAAAAATATGTATGTTATAAATTTATTAAAAAGATTTCATATCCTTATTTTTCGATGAAACCAAGCCAACAAGTTTGCGCTCACCTCTGAAAAAAAAACCTACAAAGTCGGACTGATGGCGATAGACACACACACATACATACATACACAAAAAAAGTTAAGGCCTGATTTAGTTCATTTCTTGATTAGCATGTCACGTGTTGTTATAATACTCTCAATAAATAAATAGGTTCTTAGGTTTACACGAATAATTAAATCAACAAAACATTCCCTTTCTCACTCGCCCCGGGCGAGTTTCGGCACAGCGTCTCTACACAGCACTTATTTAATACGATCCCCGCCATTAAAAAAATCCTTTGTTGTTTCAGGTTATTATAATTTAGTAGCATAATCTCAACAAAAGAGATATTTTTTATATTTGGAAACAAAAAAAAATTGCCCCAGGGTCACGGGCCGGACAAAAGCTTAGATGCTTCCTCAGGCGCAGCTTAGAATGACAGGCACTTAGAGTTAGCATCAAACTACATTTATATTCTTTATTAATAAATTGCGAGCTACTCTAGGCATATATACCATGGTGTCAGTTAATACATGATGTCCTTAATCAAATTTGTTCACTCACTGACAAACTAAATTTTAACTATGGATTTTAAAAAAATCTTAGTGCCGATAATTTTATTTTTTATTTATCAGAGAGAGAGGTCCCGGAACGCCGTTCCGCCGCGTTCCACCTAAAATCGAGAACCCGCATAGATATATCATTTTGACAATATTTTCTCAACAAAATGTTCAATACACACTTATTTTCTAATATTCTGGGTCTATCTATAAAAATCTACTTCTAATTTTACTCACCCAAATTTCTATTTTTGAAACATCTGGGCTACGCTTGGTACTAAAGATGGTCATATTAATAATATTGACCGAATCGAATTGACATTTGACCTTCCACTCCCAATAGAAAGTTTTGTCTGTACATTACTATTGACTATAAAAGAAAGTATACTGACGTGGAAGCCCAGCCCATCAGAGGATTCTCCCATCTCTGCTTGGTATCAAAGTGAAGTTCGTAGTTATGAGCATTCGCCGTTCCTTGCTGCATTACATTCTTAGTCCTCTTTGCGATAACAGCATTTCTTTCCACATGGTCCTCTTCAGGAGCTGGAGACAGTGATTTCAAGTCTTCCTATAACAATATGTCAACAAATTATTTTGGTGCAGAATATAAAAATCAGAATTTAGAATATAGTAGAGTCTCGCTTATCCGGACCCCGCTAGTCCAGACATTCGTATAATCCGGACCAAAAACTATGTACAAATTGAAACCAGGGCCTGTTCTAATTTATGAATTGTTAAGATTATCAGGGTTTCTCCTTTTATTGTCTATTAATTTTTTTTAAAATGGTTCCTAGTTAGTTTACAGGTGTATATTCCAACATTCCGACACGAGGAATACCCGGTATTTTTGTTAAAAATAAACAGATTAAGAATAATTAGGAATAAGTAAGAACATTGATAAATCTCTTTCGGTTCCATAGAAATGTAGGGCGGAAGATATAAAGGTAGTGTATTCCAGGAAATACAATTATATGTGACTGAAGATAAGGAGAGGGTTTTAAGAAACATGTAGCGGCAGCTCAACGCAGTTCCATGAAATTTCGCCAAGCCGACAATGTCTAATGTCTCAACTTTTTGTCGGAACACAGCCTGTTTCTCAGGAAGTCCCTTCTATACCTGCACCTGCTTAATAGATTGTCATTTTATTTTAATTCATTTGATATCAGGACAGGTTACAGAACAGCAGAACAGCCCTTAACTTAAATGTTGTTATACCTATATGTTGTACAAGCATGCTTTGGAGACTAATAGAAGTAATTTTTACGATAAAAACCTCGATTTTAATAGTTTTACCCAAGTAAAGCTTGTTTTTTACAGACATTTTAAAACTGATTCCGTTTAATCCGGACTTTCGGTAATCCGGACTGGGTCCGGTCCCGTCAATCCCGGATTAGCGAGACTACTGTACATCAAAACTAAGCAGGTAAGTACACTATAATCACATTAGTAGTAGAATGTAGTTTGTAGTTATATTGATTTGCAAATCTGGCTTCTTTATAAACTTGAGCATTCTAAAATAAGTCATGATGAGTTTGCTTAGCTTCCCAAGGAACAGTTAAGTAACTGCTAACAGTGTTAGCATCCTCCTAGACGGGCTGTCTCCTTGGTTTCTACCCCTCTTTCCCCCATTGTTTGAGTTCTAAGCCATAGAATGGGTAGCAAGGGAAAGACCGAAGCCGGTCCAAGGCCTCATTTTCAATGTTATCATTTCTCATTTCATTTTCCCCCGCAGTTCACAGTTGATTAATACTTCTGGCCAATGAAGATTTGAAAATCTTCATAAAAAGCAGTTGACAAACGTCGACAGTAGTGGTTCTTAAGGCTCTACCGCCCTTTGAGGTTAGGAAAAACAGTAAAATTAAAATTATACTGGTTCTAAGCAAGATATCAAAATTCTAATCACAGGCTTCATTCCTAATTTTAATTCTGCACAATTTGAGCCCTATTTCAACTTCCTATGATAAATAGTAAAGGCGCCATTTCAATACAACGATAAAACTCGTTATAAAATAAATCCTGGGTGCGCCACTGTGACTTTATATATTTATTGCAAGATGCTAGCACTAAATCCAAATTCATTTTAAATTTCCCACTATTTTAGGGTATTAACAAGGGTGTGTTTTAGCTCTGGGGTAAAAATGTGATGCTCTTAACTATCGTGCCAGGAAGTTAGAATATGATAGGAGGTAGATTGGTTTTCACTTTTATTGATTGTAGGTCCATATTTCGAAAGAAGTTTTAAATTTTATATAAAATGATATGAGAGCTCCTAACAGACCAAATGGTTGTCAAAATTGATAAATGTTTCATAATTTCACACCTAAAGATCCATCTACTATATCAATTAGACAAATGTATACTGGATTTCTCCACTTCATGGGGAACCATTGAAATTTCAATAAGGTGATTCAATGCCATAAATGTATCCATGATTCAATGTTTATCTATGAAATGGAGAAAATTTGTATTTTTTTTTAAACTAATTTTAACTGAGTATCATGAAAAGCACATTATCCACCAAAACGGATGAAACCACTCTCATCCCGTCTGTTTTTTTGTTTTAACAGCTTATAGCCAAGCTGTATCCTGCAAAAGAACTTTTCCTACCGCATTCTTGGAGGACACAGAAAAATTAACCCATACACAAAATTCTAGTTTGTTGTTAGTCAGTAACTTTTATGCATACTATCTCCAAGGACCGATAAACAGATCGATCATTTTTTTTTTTTTTTTTTTTCACAATTTCGATAAAGAAAATAAAATAATTACATATTTATCAACGGGGATCATAGAAAGCTGAGTCGAGCCTTTCCAATCGATTTGAGTAGGGTCGCTGCGAGTAACGGCTTCCTTGATTATCTCATCTTTGCTGGGTTTACCTGAATCCGATGCAAAGCGGATTATAACACTCACCTCTCTAAACATAAATAACAGTTAATACATTAATATTTACTTTATATTAAGATACATTTCTAAACAAAGATAAACAAAACAACAAACAAAAAACTGACGTTAACACCTGACTTTTCAATCATAATTGAAACCCCTCAATTGTTTTATGAGAAACAGGCTAAATTTGAGAGTAAAATGATTCGAGGAAGAGGGTTAAATTTATTAAGGTGGTAACAATTTAATATATTGTACGAACTTACTTTTAATTCCAAAATCAACAACGTTCCTATTTAATAACAAGTTTATGGAAACGAGCTTCTTACATTCAACAAAATATGCATTTTGTCTGTCTGTGTGTAACGTTTACGTGTCAGACGATAACGAGTAAAAGTTGAACAATTTGGTTGAAATTTGGTAATTCGTGTTCCTTTCACTAATCTTCAGGCTAAGTTCGTTGGACAGCGTGATACGTCCAAGAGTTCAAATGTAAAATTGGAATTTCAGGACAGGAAAATATTCTATCATCATCACCTATTCGATGAGACGAACATTATTTATCAAATAAGATTTTTTACTGCGGGAGGTTAAAATCCTTATAGGCGTGAAGTTATATAGGTTTATCTAGGAAGGTGAGCTTTGTACCAAGTACCCCTACTTTACCCCACACTATCCTCTTCCACTTATCTACAACTATGACATTCATCATGATTAATAAAGTCCTTAATATTCAGTATTTTACTGCAATTCGCTTGCATCATTGATAGAGCCATGCGATGCTTAGTTATTATAATTTTATAAGGGAATGGAGGTCACGGTCGTACTGCCCAATACTGTCTTAAAGTATTAGTGTAGGATTGTCGTACTTTTTATTTATCAAATTAAAACGGTAATGTATACGTTTCATAATAAATTCATACTTCCTTTAAAGTTAGTTATAAGCTCCCCCACAAAGAGGCCCTGACACTGATACAAGGCTCATAGCACCTTAACTAAGCAGTGAAGCTGTTCAGTAGTGGCCACCATTCGGGGGGGGGGGGGGGGTGACCTGCAGAGCGAATAGAAAGCAGAGCTCCCTAGTCGATATTAAAAGCAAAAGAAGGTAAATATTACTTGAGAACATATTATGTTCGACAGTTAAAGAATTAATGAAAGAACTGCAAGTCTGTTTAAATAATTGTTGATTATAAGTACCCCTGTATTACCTAGTTACACACAAATAAACGGATTTGATCATGAGACAAATGTGTGAAATAAGAACATCTACGATATTTTTATTAATAGCTGATAACTCTTTTAAGAAAGTAAGTTTATATTAATTCGCAAAATAGTTCTTAAGTTGCCCCAACCCGTAAATACGTTTTCCAAATAACAAATTTGTTCGAGTTATCTAGGTTTTAACTCCACATCTGAACAAAAAATACGAAAAACGAACCCCGAAAGAAATGTAATTAGTTTTTGAAGTATTGCACTAATCGAATATTTAGACGGGTTGAGCAGGGTAAGTAAACAAGAGGTCGGATAAGACGAATAATTTTTCCACATACCTTCCGCAGTTTTTAAGTCTATGAATACGCCACAGCTTCAACATTTTTTAAAAATTAAAATTAACAACTGGACTGATTCTTGCAATAAATACTTTTTAAAAATCCCAACTCTAAAAAAAGTCAGCTGCTAAAATGATAAGTTATCATTTCTCAAATGAGTTCAAGAAATAAAAAAAGCCAACACTGTCGATTAGAATCAAACGAATAAACGAAGAGAATATCGCCGGGTTAACTATTTTATAAAAAGTCTTATTTCAGAACACTCTATTAGAGTTTTCTCTGACAAGTGCTCGTTGTATTATTTTTTTGTGAGAATTGAGACGTTACTGAATTCCGTGAATAAAACAGTAAATATGTTATTTTCTATTTATACGCTGCAAGATAGAGGTACATATTTATGAGTAGTAAGTCTCGGTATCGGGGCCCCTTGGCACCTCGTTGTTAAGACCATTCGATTTCCAAGTCGTGGCCTTCACTTGAAAAATAAAAACAAAAAAAAAGGAAATAAGAATCCCCTCCTCCGCTTGTTTAAAGTTTAGAGGTGGCCCAAAAAAATTAAAAAAACAAAAGCAAATGCGGCTGTATGTTGGCTGCCCTTGCTTTTGATAAAAGATAGTAGAAATCAAGAAGGCGCTGGGTTGGTGACCTCTCAGGTAGAAGTGGAATGTGCATTTGCCGTGTAGCTCAGAGATGAACTGTGATAGACTCTTTACTTATCAATTATAATTTAGAAATAATGATCATCAACTAGTGGTACATTTATAGATGGAATGTTGTGTTGTTTTACCGAGATACGTTCAGTGTACTTATTTTCGTAGTTTTAAAAAGCAAAATGTCTTCTTTCCCGGCTAAGTTTTACGAACTTTGTCGACTTTGTTTATCCAGCGACGGCGCGAAGCTTCCTATATTCGACGATGTGGACCCTCAAGGAGGCTTTTCCAAGAAAATCGCGGCGTGTCTCCATTTACAAGTAAGCTTTTCAGCGGACAATTTTAACTCAACTGCCTGTTTTAACTGTTTGTTTTTGTTAAATTATCAATGCCTTGGCCCACATAGGTGATGGTCAGATAAGATGGTGTGATAAGAGTTTAGTTGTTGTGTTCTTTCTCAAGGACGCTAGTTTTTCCTTTATTCGTTGATTTTCCACGAGATTCGGTATTTATTTATTGTTAAAATAACATATTAAAATACGAGGGTTCTGACACAAGTTTTATTTTTAGCCTAAACAACTACAACTGTCATGGCTATACGTGGTGTCCTTTTTTTATTTTCGATCCGTTCAATGCTACCACCCTCTCTATTGTTTATGTATAATATTATGCCGTTCGCCAACCTATTCCAATTCCGTCCGATAACTTATATTTCCTCTTTGTTTCACAGTTATTTGCTTTCCTAGTTGTATTTTTATTTCTTATCTCAATTATAACCTATACTCGGTATTGCCTTTCTGTTCCTTCTTGATAGCGTTTATCAGAAGATCACGTTTTATCAACAGTTTTCCGGCGTTTTTTTGCTAATAATCGGCATCCGTCCAGACATGTTTATTTAAACTACGATAATTTTCTATTTTAAAGTTAAAATAATGTCGCCGATAGGAGATTAATGAATGGCAGCCACTAGCGTAGGTAGTAGACCATTTTGTCTATGGGATCGGGTTATGATAGTGGGGGTGCAGGTAGTCATGACCCTACTACCTGCCTGGTCCATTTGTCTGTACATAATTACCTACCTCTATCTACCCGACTTTTTGTGATATCTAACTCCTGACTTCTCATTCTCACTAGGAATGCCCCTTAGTACCTGATTCCATAATACCAAACAATCACTAAACCTACTTTTTTTCTTATCATTTTTTTTATTTGTTATTTATTTATTATTAGGTATATCGTTATAATTAAAATTTATTTTAAATAAAATAAATTTAATATTTCTTCTCTCTATTATCATTTACTGTTTTTGTATTTATTTATTGTTTTTATTTATTTATATTTTACTTCAACTTTAATCAATCCTACCCAATCTCTCCTCAAACTATATCAAATATAATTAATAACTACAATGGAAAATGTTTTTTGACTTATTTGGAGACTGTTTATTAGTCTCTGTAGTTATTAGTAAGACAATGAAGTCACTTTAATGGTTGTTTTAACAATAAGTACTGTTAGACTTGTCAGGTAAATTAATACTGACGATTTTAAATTATAGTTTTTTAAACCTATTTTACTCATCACTACCCTATTTTTATTTGAGTATAATAATTCTAATTATTGTTAGTTACAACTGTAAACTTACCTTGTGATTATAAAGATAACAAGTAAAAAGCCCAGGGTCCGATGTTTGTTTGTGGCAGATGATTAGACAGCAAATTATTAGATGAGTGCATGTTTTTTTTTATTACTTGATCCTTCGTGGGTAAAACCCTCCCAATGTTAGATTTTAGTATTATTGTATTAAATAAAGGAATTTGAACCCACTCTCAGTGTCATTAGCATGAAAAGTAGTTTATATTAAACCTTGGTAAAAATATATCTGTTTATTATAATGTACTGTTCATAAAGTCAAAATGCTATTTGTTGGTTTTTGGGTACAATGTTAAGCTCACTTCTGCGGGTGTTAGAGGCTATAAAACATTTTGGTAGTTCAATATAGAGAGGGGATCAGGGCTTCTAAATAGATTTCAAAATTATGATTTATATTTTTTATAAAAAATGTATTTAACTTAAGTTGTGGAAAAAGCTACAGACAATATTTTATGTTGAAGATTTCTGTAGGAATAACTGGTTCAATCGTTGTTAAAATATATTTAGATTCAAATTTTAAACAAATGTCACATATATTATTTAAATAGTTTATAAATCATCAAGAAAACATTTTTTTTTTTAAATTACACCTTACCATGCCTAAACCTTTACTAACATAATTATCACCACTTCTTCAAAATGCTAAAATAGAATCTACAAGTGTGTACAAAGTATAATAATCTCTAAATTATATTGTCAAATTCAGCAACATAAGTACTTATAGGTGTTAATTATGCGAAGAAGACATTTGGTACTAAATAGTTTTCCAGACGTCTGAGGGTTCCCTCGGAAGGAATATCGGTACTTTTTTACTTTGTTACCCACCTTAGGATGGGTAACAAAGTAAAAAAGTACAAAGTAAATTAACAAAATTTATTATTTTGTAAATTAACAAAGTATATTGGGTCGGATGTGGCAAAATTTTACTTGGTTACCCACCGTTTGTTTATATTATTGTGTTTGACATTTTTTTCAAATTAATTGACAATCTTAACTGGGCGATGTTCAAATATTCCTTTGGGACAAAGGAATATCACACTTCTGTGAATAAAAATGACATTATCTGTTAGTCTAACTGTCTAGTTAAGCAAAGTAACCTTTAATCCAATAAATTTTGAACAAAAAAATAGTTCACTTGGATTTAATAATAAATAAATTAATACATTTGGATGGGTAACAAAGTAAAAGAGTGCCTGAATATCTTTCTATATCGCGTTGTACATTACTGTGTGTTCATAATTTTTTGTTGGCATTAATATAACTTCTATAAATCTATCTGTTATGGCAACCTTTCTATCAACTTTCAGTGCTTCTTTAGATTGTTACTCCCCTATGTTTTTTTAGAACATAAACGACTTTGACTAAATAATTATTAAGGCAAAATGATGTTTAGTCCAATGTACTTTGGGACAAAGGAATATCACACTTTTCTTTTTATAAGGAGAGTAACAATCTAATAAAGATTATTCCGTAAAACTTCTTTAGATTGTTACTCCCCTCTGTTTCTTTATAAGGGGAGTTACAATCTAAAGAAGTGCCCAATTTTCTCCATATTACAGATTAATTAGTAAAAAAGAAATGGTTTGTATTTGTTCTATGGTAGTTTGATCTCGTACCTCGACATTAAGTTCATTGAAAGTATAAACATCCATAAGATTTCTTTTCATCAGGACCTGAGTGAATATTTAAAAATAAATGTTGTCAGTCTTTGTTTACCATAGTAATTCTATAAAAGCATTATAAGCTTGTATTTAAAAGGTATGTAACTGGTAACATTGTCAAACCTAATGGCCATGCTATCATTTTTCAATTTTTAATTTACTCTACAAAATAGTAGACACCATATTATGTGACTCCACGTTTAAGTATAAACCTGAGATAAAAAATTTACCTGTTACATCATTTTACAAAAGAATTAAAAATTAATCGTTCTCAGATAACTAAAACAGCTTAGCTACCTGTGTAGCTGTTTCCTTTGTAAACCTTCCTTAATGGAAGAGATACGCATGAACTCATATCATGAACTTATGATCCTTAAACCATATCATATAAAAATCAATATTTTTACTAAAATAAATGTATCAATCATGGTTGTACATAGATTTTAGATAATTCCATATATATATATATATATATATATATATATATATATATATATGTATAAAGATAACTTGCTGTTTTAGGTAAATGAAGAAGAAGACTTGCCTTCAATGGTGTGCTTGCCCTGTGTTGAAAAACTGGAACTGCTTTCAAGGTTTAGAGAAGAAGCTAATAGGACTGACGAGGCTCTTAGGCAGTATCTGGCAAATCCCGATAGTTTACCTGACAATCCATCAGTAAGACAGTTTCACCTTCTAATTTATCCTATTATTGTTTCAACTATATACGATGTAGAGGATTTCAAGAAAATTCTTCACTTCATCTTGGAATAGTAGTGATTATAACTATCTAACTATTGTTTAACTTCATCAGAACAAATATTGTTAGACCAAAATTATTAAAATTTGATTAAAACATTATACATTTATGCAGATCAATGCGCCTTACATGTCATTGTAAGATTTATAAAAAATACTTTGAGTTCTTACAGTCTATTTTCTCTGTTCATACCTGACACTTCACCTAGACGCCCGAAGAGACTCCTATCTAAATTGTATTCACTTATTTTTCTTTATTTATTTTTTCTTCAACTTGACTTTGTTTTTATACTATACAGTAGAGTATCGCTAATCCGGGTTTAACGAGACCGAAACCAGTCCGGATTACCGAAAGTCCGGATTAAACGGAGTCAGCTTTAATGTGTCTAACTATTAAATATCTATAAAAAAAACTATTAAAATCGAGGTTTTTTATCGTAAAAATTACTCCTATTAGTCTCCAAAACATGCTTGTACAATGTAGGTCCACTATTTAAGTTATGAGCTGGTCTGTCACCAGTCATGTCAAATATCAAATGAGTTAAAATAAAATGACAATCTATTACGCAGGTGGCAGGTTTAGAAGGGACTTCCTGAGAAACAGGCTGAGTTCCGATATGAAATTCGAGGAGCGATAATCATTTCACAAAAAGTTGAGACATTATACATGGTTGGCTTGGCAAAATTTCATGGAACTGGGTTGAGCCGCCGCTACATGTTTCTTAAAACCCTTCCCCATCTCAGTCACATATAATTGTACTTCCTGGAATACACTTCCTTTATATCTTCCGCCCTACATATCTATGGAACCGAAACAGATTTATCGATGTTCTTACATATTCTTAATCTTAAATCTGTTAATTTTTAACAAAATACCGGGTATTCCTCGTGTTAGACTGTTTGAATATACGCACCTATAAACTATACTAGGAACAATTTTATACATTTTAATAGTCAATTAAAGCAGAAACTCCAATTATCTTAACAATTAATAAATCTTAACAGGCCCTGGTTCCAATTTGTACATAGTTTGTGGCCCGTCCGGATTATACGGATGTCCGGACTAGCGGGGTCCGGATAAACGAGACACTACTGTACATCTATTTACTTTTATCTTATATATTTATTATTTTTTGTTGAATATGTCCTCAGCAATAACCTCTATTTCTACAACATAGACATAATCTACATTGTGGCCAAGTCTTTTCTTTCTTAGTCCGTAACCTCTTTATGAGCAAGACTAATCTTTTATTTTTAATGCTTAACACTTGGCCCGCTGAGGATATCATTCCTTTTTGCTGACTTCAGCATTGTTGGTGTCGACTTGTTTTTTTCCGACCACTGGAGGGAACAAAGTCAATGTGTTTTCCCCATGTAATAATAATTGTTTATAAACAAAAAAAAACGTTTTGTACAATGGGGTTCAAGGCACACATCCATTTATATATTGCTCCTACTTTGCCACCAAAATGAGTCAGTCATTTTGATGATCAGTGACAGTGAGTCAGTCAAGTAACAAAAATGCAAACTTTGAAAATCTTCCCTGTCTAAAAGGCTGAGTATTAAGGGCTCCATTTTTTTCAGTGTCCTAACCTACTTAAGCTTGATCTTTCTTTCAAATTTCAAAAGCTCATCATAAGTGGAAGCAGAGATAAGAGGGTGAGAAAAAACCATGCGAATTGCTTCACGTTAGGATTCACTACCTGCTTACTGGAATTTGGCCTTGCGCTCAGATTATTTATTTATCTATTTTATTTTATTTTTATTTTTTTTTTTAATTTACTACTATTCACTAAGTTTTATCACTGGATAGAACTTCTTTATTACTAATTACAAATTTAAATTGTACTTGTAATAATCTAATAAAATTTTTTGAAAAATGTTATTGCTTATTAACACGTTTATGGTAAGGCACTAATTTTACTTTAGCATCCCCTTGGTTCCAAACAATAATCTGCCTTACAAAAGTCTCAAAGGTTTGAGTGTTTGTCTCCCCAAGACTTAGAGTCTCCTGTGGCAGTTTTATTATGCTATTCTAAAATCGGGTCTTATCATGTGTAAGACTAAATCTTAAACAGAAAACTGTAGGACAATGAGTTCTACAGTTTTCTTAAAGTATATTTAGTATTCCTTTGTCTTAATAGTTAATTAGACTAAGGGATAGTACCACGTTTACATACACAAGTGTGATATTCCTTGTCCCTTGGTACATTGGTCTAAATATCCCTTTGTGTTAATAGTAATTTAGACAAAGGAATGTATACTACTCTGTATATTTTCCTTTGTCTATAATAATAATAATCCTTTATTTGCAAAAAATGAAAATAAATAATATCTGTAATAGATAAATATACATATATAATATAAAATGCAAAATCAGCTACTGCTGAGGATTTTTTTTTTTGAGGAGAGCTCTCCTCAGAAATAGAGACTTCTACAAAAGTAACGTTGACATGTCCCTTAAAAAGAAACTGTGGGAGACCACTGTTTTGCCGGTCGTCACCTATGGATGTGGAACTTGGAGGATGAGCTAGAAAGTTATGGCAAAGCTTAGAATAGTGGAGAGGAACATGGAACGCTATATGGTAGGCTTTACAAGAAGGGACAAGAAAACTAAGATTTTATTACGAAATAAATCAAGATTAGTCGACATTGTAAAATTGATTCATATAAGAAAATGGACATGAGCAGGTCACGTCATTCGCCGGAAGGACGATAGCTGGACAAAATGTCGAGGATAGAGTGGTTGTATAGAACCATGCAGATCTACAGAGCTAACTGGTTAGAAAGAATCTGAACTGTGGGTCTGGGTATACAAAAAATATAAGTATACAAAGAAAGATAGAAGTATAGTTTGGAGAGCATGTTCCTGTAACGTGGTCCGCCATCAACATGTTAAATAAAATTGTGATTGTAATATTCTGACAAGCATTCAGATTTCAGAAAATAACAATAAAAAAAATCTCTGGCACTTTCACTCTCAGAAATTTTAGATGAAAAGCTTCTCTATTATAATTGTTGTTTTGGATAGGATTTGGTTTTAATACTTATTGTCGTATTTGATAGGAGGAGCTAAGAGTAATCCACACAGCATGCAGACAAGGTTATCGAAACGGAAGGTCCGGTGGAGCAGTGGTTGTAGTTAACGGAGAACTCGGTGGTTCAGGTGTCAGAAAATACGATGAGGCAGACGACGATGAATATGGCATGGGCTCACCTGCGCTTAGAAGTGATGAGGAATCATCATTACTCGAACCCCACACAGAAGTAACCGTATCGGATTCACCTCCTGACCACCATGCACAAATACTCTCCGACATTAATGTTAATAGAATGTAAGTGGTTTAATTTCACTTTAATTTATGGAGTTTTAATTAATTTACTGTATTTCTTATTTTAAAAAAAAGTATTACCAAGATGTCATATTGTTTAGTTAATAACATTTTATTAGGAACTTGTTCAACTTAATAAATTTGAGTGTGACGAATGGATGTTAAATTGTTGATTTGTAGGGGAGAAGCAAACAGCCTTCTTAGGACCTTGATGACAGCTCCCGAACATGCTGGTAAATCTGTAATTCTTATGAGAGAAGAAGTTCGGTGGCCTACCTCCAAAATCAAAGCAGTAAGCTTTTCTATCATATATATATTTTTATTAAAAAAAAATACTGTTATTTTATAATTGAGTTTGGAATATATAATTAAAGAAGACATTTATTAATTTAATATTTAGAATGTAAGATGATTTTTTTTTTATTCTTTTTTTGAAGGAGGTGGTAGAAGCACGGAGTAGCAGTGGAAGGAGGAAGCAAAGTTGTCCTGTACGTTCATCGGATCCCTCGTGCTATGTAGACGAAGAAGTAGTTATAGACGGTAGGACCATAGTAAGCCCGGAGAGTTCTCCCCCGCGGCTAGGTAGCCCCGGCCCACGTGGTGGATATCTCCGTCCTGCTGAAGCCATATCTCGCCTTTTAGAAGCCGCCAACTATACAGATACCAATTCGTCTGCAGACGATTCACCCTCTTCTTGGAACTACGATTATCCAGCACCTGCAACACCCAGAAACAATCATCAAACCACAAGGGTATTCCAATTCTTTATATACTTATACTATTTTAAATTATTATATAATAATTAAAGTTCGGTTTTAGTTAAAGAATTAAAGTTGTTCTGATTACAATTGATAATTATTACTCTATTCGTTTTATTTTAACTCAACTCCGGTGGTATTCAAGATTTGTTTACTATCAAGTATATTTAACTGTTTTAAGACTATCGATACTCTACTGTAGACTTCCATCTATCCTGTATCATACGGTAAACGTGTCCTGCCCATTTCCACTTTAACTCATGGCACTTAAACATCATACTTTTAGTACCACTTTCTTTAATAATTCTTCTATTCCTAATTTTCTCTTTTTTGCTTATTCCACACATTGATCTGATCATTTGGCAATGCGTTGATACTAGTCTCCTATCTTGTTTTTGTGTCAAAGACCAAGTTTGAAATCCATACATTATTGTGGGAAAGACACAACCCTGTAGAACTTTATTTCTTACATTAGCTGATATTCTACCTTTCAGAATTTTCTTAAGTGACCAAAACTTGTTGCATCCGAGTCTAATCCTTCTGGTTACTTCACTTTTCAGTGCATCATGGAATGAGACTAACTGGCCAAGATAAACATACTCATTAACACACTCTATCGTGCCATCCCTAATTACAATTGAGTCAATATTTTGATTCGACATAATCTTGGATTTTGACCAATTTATTGTAAGGCATATTTTCTACAAATTCTCATTAAATCGGCTACCATTCCTTTCATTGAAGATCTTTTGTAGGCGAACAAGACAACATCATCTGCAAAGCGTAAATTAGTTAGTCTTCTATCATGAATATTCATTCCTAGTTCATCCCAGTTTAACTCTTTAAACGCTTTTTCCAATACACAATTGAATAATACGGCAGATATCGGACAACCCTGTCTGACACCGCACCTAACCTCGAAATCTTTTCCATTTCTATCCATAGAAATAAATGCTTTCATATTATCCTATATGCTTTTGATAATTCCAATATAATCTTCCTTCACACCTGCTTCTCTTAATGCCAACCATATCTCCTCATGCTCAAGTGAATCAAATGCTTTATTGAAATCTATAAAGCACAACGTTATGGGTATGTTATATTATTACATTTCTCCATTACCCGCTTTAGAGTATGTATCTGGTCTTGTGTTGAGAATCCTGGTCTAAACCCTGCCTGCTCTAATGAGTGTGTTAGAGATAAATATCACCAATGATCCTTTTTTGAATAATTCTTGCAAATAGCTTATACAAAACTGAAGTCATACTTATCACCCTGTAATTATTTCATATTTCTTTCTCTCCTTTCTTATGAGAATAATAGAAGAATAATTCAAGGAGAATAATACGTCTCCCTAAATAATTAATCCAGCACAAAATACAACTAATGAATTAATGTCATCTTTAATCAATTAATGTGAACTTACATACAGGAAGTTTATTAATTTTTTTCTGTTTTTATTATTAAAATCCAACAATTGTAGATAATGTACGGTATGCAACTCGTGCGAAAATGGCATTTCTGCACTAAATGCGTAATGTTGTATTACCATATGGACACTTCTTACTTAAATCCTGACTAACCTATCCTATAATAATCAAAAAATTATAGCCCAAATTCGAACTTCAGGATATGATTTTATGAAGATTACCCTCAGAGGAATTCTTCACAAATTCAAAACAGATGAGCTTTGCACTGTCTGTAATAGGCATGAGGCAGAGACATTAGATCACATAATGTTAAGGTGTCCTATATATAAACCCCAAAGAGAAGCCTTTTTCCCCCTAAATTTGATCAGTAGCGAGTATACCGATGAAACTAATCTAGCCTCAATAATTGTGGCGTTACTTCCAGAAAACAGGCAGTTAATTTTTTTTTTTTTTTTTTACTTAACAGCCTTAAGATTAGGTCATTTATTTTAAACGAATAAGTATGTTATTATTTTTTGAGGCACTAAAGTGAGGAAGTCTATTTTATTTATTTTCTCTAAATTGAATATTACAAGTATTTGATGAAGCCCTTTATGATTTGTTACAAGCAATGTTATGTTTTTATATTTATAGTGTTAACTTCCGATAAGAGCTAAATATATTATTACGTATTATATCTTATGCACCACTTGTATAAAGTTACTTAAAACATTCAAATAAATATATTATTATTATTATTATATTAGACTGTTTTAGTAGCTGTGTTTGGAAATTAGCTTTTGTTCCATCGATTACATTTACACTTTTATTTAGAATATTATTTTATAAATTAGTTATTTCTCCATATATTTTTTATGTTTTACGATAATCGGTTATTTTTCCAGGTACCCAAAAGGGTCGACTTGTGCTGTTCGAATTGCGGTACTCGTACGACGACAATATGGCGGCGAAACCCTAACGGGGACATGGTTTGCAACGCTTGCGGGTTGTACTACAAGCTACACAATGTGAACCGACCTGCTACCATGAGAAGGGATACGATACACACGAGACGCCGGAGACCCAAACAAGAGAAAGCGAGTAACCACGGTACGCCCACGCACCGAGTGTACACCCCTTCACAGCACCATACCACCATCAGTCAGTACTACATCATTACTGAACAATCTGACTAACTCTTAGCCACCCTTATTTTTCTCCCTATCCCTTTTCTTATTTTTCTCTATCTCTTTATCTCACTCTTTCGGAAAAAAGTATTCTGTTTATTTATAATAACTCTGTCTTCAGGTTGAAATAATGTTTTAATTAAATATTTAGAGTATGTTAACCGTTATCTTGACGATATAATAATTAGAAGATGACAAAGCCAAGCCAATTTGAATCAAATTATAATTATTATTAACTACGGGAGACATACAGAGAAAATAGGCCCCAGCACCGGGACTTGAACCACGGGCCTCCTATATGTCCATTACAGGCGCTCTAACTAACTGAGCTATACTGGAGAATGATTTTCTCTGTCGTTATCAATACCAAGTTCCGAATCCAAGCTTTCAATCTTTTCTAGCTTTCAACCATGGTATCGGTAACGACAGAGAAAATCATTCTCCAGTATAGCTCAGTTGGTTAGAGCACCTGTAACGGATATATAGGAGGCCCGTGGTTCAAGTCCCGGTGCTAGGTTCTATTTATCTCTGTATGTCTTCCGTAGTTAATAATAATTATAATTTGATTTAAATTAAAATTTAATCTTTCAGTAGTATGAATACTACCTAAAACTTAAAAATTTGACTTACTTTTATAGTTTTGTACTTCAAAATATATAGTAGTTGAGCTATACAATCCATTTTTTTAATCGACTACTAATGTTTATGTATTTGTTTTGATTTTGCTTGCAAATTTTCATAGATTTCAGGGTAAATTATGGTATTGATTTAGCGTTATGAGAGGAATAAATCATTGAGTTGAATTTAAAATAAAATCATAAGAAAATAATGATTAAAACGACACAACAGAGGAGTTTGCTCTTTTCTGTACACAAATGGTCTACACATTTACTAAAAGGAGATCTTATTTTCTTATTTACATTGACCTTCACTTTATTCGGCAACATTGTATGAGTTTAAAAGGGGGGATTCATCCGGCAGGAACGAAACAATCAATTTTTATGATATTATAATAAAAATGCTATTAACATTTTCTTCTCTTGTTCCAAAGTAATAACATTTATTTTCATTTAATTAATTAATTGAAAATCATTAATTTCAAGAAAATTAAATGAATTGTCCGTAAAATGTTATTCTTTAAATGGATTTTTCTATAATTTCAACCTGAAGAAAGAAACATTTTTTAATTTGTCTCTACATAATAATTAATTTTTTGTGGATATAACTTTTTCTGATGCTTTTTTTTACAGTTAACACTCTGTGACTTTTTTTTATATGAGACTTGCTATACTCTTGTCTACTATAGAAGCAATACTTGTAATACTCAGATATTGATTATTATTGTCCGTTGTTATCAGTTAACACAATTTTTTGAAAAAAAAAAAAAACTTTTTTTATAATCCAGTTTAATATCGTCCAAATATTTAACTAACTAACAGTTGTAAATATAATAACTGCATTTTTTTTTTTTTTTTTTTTTTTTTTCTTTTTTCGGTAATTTGAAAACAAACAAAATGGTTTTCATGTATAAAATTATAAATTTATACACACGATATTTGTTCAATTTCAATCACATAAATATGCTCATTATATGTGAGTCATTCCAAAGTAAATAAAAGGCAAACTGATGCAACTATGGATTTAATCGGATAAATTAGGGGGAATGAGATAGTTATTTTTAGGGTCCGTAGGCAAAACCAAGGACCCTTATATTTTCCTACGTGTGTCTGTCCGTCCGTCCTGTCGCCTGCTCTCACGGCTACACCTTTCGTCCGATCACTTTGAAATTTGGCATGCATGTGTCTTGTAGCTACCCACATATTTTAAAAATATAGCGACTTAAAAAAAATATTTTTCAAAAAAATTAGGGTAAAAAAACTTAAGGGTTAAAAATGTTACATTTTTTTTCGACACCGTGAGGGGTATCATATGAAAGGTTACGTCGAGCTGATTACAAAAATATATAATTCTTTGGTTTTAACTTTGATAGGGCGAGCGTAGGCAAGTTTGAAGTGGGTTTGAAACGTCCCGGGGTTTCGAAATTTCGATAAAAAAAAATTTATTTTATTTTTTATTGACAAAATACGTTTTTTTTATAACTATGGTTTTTTCGATGTATTTATATATGGCTGTAGTCCGGTTCAGTGGCAAAAAATACTTTATCAGAAGTTTGTTTATGTGTTTCTAGAATATCAGACCCATAGGATAGTTCAAAGTAAGCTTTTTAGCATTTTAAAAAACACCATCAATAGGGTACTACTTAAACTATACAGGGTTGCCTACGGACCCTCGCTGTGTGCTGACCAGCACACACTTGACCTGTTTATTTACAAATCTAATTTTTAATAGCTTAGATCAAGATTTTTTTTTTTCGAATCATCTTTTTAATATCCTTACATTCTGACCTTTTTTGTTTTTTTTTTTACAAAAATATGATTTAAAGATTGATTCCCTTAACTATTCCATTTCATTTGAAGGTTCAAAAACTTATTCATACAAAGAACACAACTTCATTTTATCTTAAATTGACATTTAAGCTTCAAGATTTACAAATCAAAATTGATTTATCTAAATTCTGATTTTTATCCAATTGATCCTTTAAAAGGTTTTCTTTAAAACACATAAATGGATATATATTATTATCCTTATTAATGTTATACATAGAAACATGTATAATGTATCCTGCTTTAAATTAGATCGACTTTCGAAAATTTCCCCTTCGGTTTTGTAATTCTAGAATTGGGTCACTAAGGGTTAACTTGTATCTAGGATCTAATATTTTTTTCATATTCTGCTCTCTACTGCTGATAATTGCGGTTATTGAAAGGTTTTATAATATAGATTTTTTCCTAATTCAAAATTACGAAGCCATTCTCAGTTTTGTTACTGTGAGATTAAAGTATTTATTTTTTTTATAATTGGATGTTTGTATTTTTTTTTTACAAATGTTAGATTTTACTTTTTATACGACGAATGGATTTGTAAATTTTTATGTGTTAAAATTTAATTTATGTAACCTTTTTTTTAAAAAAATAAAAATATACTTTAAAAAGGATGAATGAATTACTCAGGCAACTTAAAAGTTTCAGTCTAAAATTGTTTATATAATTTAAATTCATATAAATATACTTAAAAAAATAAATAAAATGAGCCACAGATTTGCAGCACACTTGAGGTTAATACTATAAAAACATTAAATTAATTTATTTGATTAAACTTAAATTTCAAAAATTAAGTAAATATTTACTATAAATTCTGTGAAGATACTACACTGAGTATATTTTACTGATGGCCTCAAATGTTTGGAGCTGCAGAATGTGCCGTGATGTGTGAAGAAGTGTTCTAAGATAAGGCCGGATTTTTGTCCAAGTCGATAACATTCTACAGTAGAACCTCGATATGAAGTGTCTCAAGGAGATTAGGGAAACAGTCTTGTTATGGAGGTGCTCTTTTTGTTGAGGGTCGTGTCATCAAGGTTATTTTGGCAATCAGTCGTGTTATCGAGGTTAATGGTCGGGGTTTTCAAGTCTAGACTTGTTCAAGGTCGACCCATTCCTGTATAGAGACGCATTATAGAGGTTGACTTCTCAAAACGACTTGTTATAGAGGTTCTGAGTTACATTGTGAATTGGGACAAATCCGTGTTATTGAGGTTTGGATAATAATAGTCACGTTATAGAGGTTAATTTAACATTATGTGTTATGGCAATCTCAAGAGGATTTGAAAATTGCACTTGCAATTGAGGTTGTCGTGTAAGCGAGGTTCTACTGTATTTATTAAATTTACCTTTGTTTAAGTGTGCTGCTATTCACCACTCAAAAATCTTTAAATTTTTTTTCTACTGCGTCTGCTCAAAATCTTAAGTGGGTCGATTCATTCCGATGTGTTTTTTTAAAGTATATTATATTATAAAGAGACAGCATTTAGGAAGCCATCTTCTACAAACTTTTAGAATTTACTCGACTGGCAAATATGAAAAGATTCTAGTTCCTAGGTATAATGTCGATCTTTCCAAAGCTTTCCTACAAACCAAACATTTAACATTACTTAAACTGATTTTATTCCTTTTTAGATTCATTAAAAAAATAATAATAATAATCAAAACTGATAAATGAAAGAGAGATGTTTTTTGTACTCTATGATTTTTTCCCCATACTATTAATTAAATAATTATCCTATTGGTAATTAAGAACTAAGACATTAATATAAATCTTCGGCATTGATTTAGCTTCACGCTTTAACAATATTAATTTTGCTTACTAAATAAATAAGTGCTGAGGTTTTTTACAAAAAAAAAATTAATTTATATTTTGGTTGTTGTATCCTCTTAATGACCTAACTCTAATACATAAGATATATTTGTATCTTACCTATCTGATACATAAGATATATTTGTATCTTACCTATCTGATACATAAGATATATTTGTATCTTACCTATCTGATACATAAGATATATTTGTATCTTACCTATCTGATACATAAGATATATTTGTATCTTACCTATCTGATACATAAGATATATTTGTATCTTACCTATCTGATACAAAAGATATATTTTCGTAGCAAAACTTGTTTGGTTCGGAATTTGTTTTTGATAATCTTGAAGGTCCTTTGTCTACTTTGCCTAACTAACAATCTATTTTTACCATTTTTTCCCTTATTTACAGCTGAATTTGCCATTTAACTCGCCTCACCGATCAAGTGTCAACCCGCGGTGGATTTAGACCAAAGTGAACTAAAATCTAGACTACTAATGTTGACAAAAATATAATAATCCATTAACAAAACATTTTGTCTGAATTACGATTTAAATAATCGACGGACAACAAAAATCCCAACTTATTTCTTTCGACTTCAACATTTGGTGACGGCTAATTTCGATGTAGGTATTTGTTTTTTTTTTGCTACATGTTATTATTATAAAAGAAAGTTTTATTTTATTATTAATTGTTTTGTTGTATTTTTTTATGGATTGTGTAAGCTATCTGAGGATATGAGAAGATACCTACAGGTTATCAACATTACATATTAATACTGCAATTTATCCACTGTGTAACTGACTTTTAAATTAAGATTAAATGGTTGACAAACAAAAATTCTGAATTACTGAAAAAACAGACATTTAAAAAGACCCTTTTCCTATGCCAATTGTTCGAAGGAAGTGTTGTTTTACCAATTTTCAATAGTCAATCGCTTTCAGTCACTTGTGTACCGTTATATATCTGTATTTCGTTTCGAGGTCTAATGCTCCTTTTTTTTTAGCCTCAAATACTTTTTTTTTTTTTTTTTTTTTTTCAACTTTACATTTATTATTACTAAAGTTGCCTTTATTTTAGGAAAGTTGATCAAATTCAAAAGAAGAAATGTATAAGCTTATTGTAAGCAATATCGAATGTTCGATGACGGCTAATTTCGATTTAGGATTGTTTTACATTCGAGTCCACACGTTTCTATCAAGACATCCATGCTATTGTGGTGATTTGTGGTGACAGCTATTCGGTATGCTCTCGACAATAGTTATGGATGCAATTTCTTTTTTATAAAAGCTATATTGTGTATTTTATATTCTGTGGAATATTTACTTGTCGGGATATTTATTTACCGGCACTTAATCCTTAACGTATATGTCTACTGAAACTTGATTGCATTGATCTTGGATCAACAAAATCAACAGGACTTATAAGAACACACGTTGCCAGTCTTTTTAAAAATTTGAAAACAACAGTTGAAATTGATAATAATTTAAAGTTTTGCTCTTTAAACTTTTTTTTATTATTTCCAATTTCGTTTCACATTGTTGTTTCGACAGCGAAGAGTTTTGGAAACAGTTAAATCGAATGTCCCCTTGAAACCTTTTAAATTTTTTTTAATTTTTCCATTAATAATAATAATAATAGCTCCCTCGACACTTCTTTCGAAGCAGGAGCCTCCCTATTAAGGGGTTAAAGAGTCAGTTATGTTGTAAACATATGAAAAATTCCTAATTTAAGAACGTAGCAGTTGCCTTTCTCCATCCTTGCCTCTCCATAGCCGTCCTATGCCATAGCTTCCCCATTCTCTCGACAAACTCATCTGTCCACCTTCTAGCTGGCTTTCCCTTACTTCTCTTATATCCATATGGCGTCCATTCTGTAGTTTTTTCATTAGATAGGTATTATTTTAGGCGACGAGGTAACATTGTAATTCCGATAACAATTTCTAAAACACTGTTTATTCATCTAATTCAGAATATTTGATAGTTGCTTATTAACCTTAACTAACAAGTCGGTATATACAGTTAGTTTTCTGGCCCGTCTCAGATTTATTGTGTTTAACTGATTACTTTTATAGAGTTGTGCACTTGATTTATTCGGATATTTTTTTTTTTTTTTAATTTTTAAAATCTGAATGTGTAAATGCAGGCGGCTACCTGTTGTACTCTTGTAGATTAGTAAATGCTCAAGGCTCGGAGGTTGTTTTGCATTATATCTCGGCAGCAGATAAAGTATAATGGTTATAATGATAAGTTATAGAAGAGATAAATCTAATTACCTTTCAGGTAACTTTAAAAAAAAAAAATAATAATAATAATAAATGATTTGTTAAAAACTTAATTTAATTTTGTTTATATTTTTTTATTTAGCTGAGTTTCTACTCTAAGTAAAATAATTTTTCCGATTTTTTTTTTTTTTTTTTTTTTTTACTTTGATCTCTTATGAATGAAATGTGCCTCGGTATAACTAATTATTTTATTTTCGAGGAATAATATTTTTATTAATTGTAAGAATTCTATAAGATTTTCATTTATTTTATATCTAATGTAATCGTATTTGCTCCAAATGTATTTCAGTTCTTTTGAGATTTTTTAATTTCTTTTTTTAAAAAAAAAAAAATAATATATATATATATTTTTGATTAAAATCATTATGTATTAATGGTTCGATAATTATATTAAAATACTGATAAAAAAATAGTTTTTAATTATAAATCTTTAAAAAATACTCATAAATATAAAATTGCTTAGTTTATAATATTTTTGCTTTTTTTTAAATTGTTTCCAATACACCACAATATCTGAGTTAAATAAAAAAATTAGTTTTCTTTACCTTGTAATTATTCTTGTTACTAATTCTTTAAATCGAAATTTAAATAAAAAAAAATTAAATATGTAAGATATATATTTTTTTAAATAAATTTTTGGTCGTGGGAAAATTAAATGATGAACGGTTGTTCGTTCCGTTGGCCAATTTACTTTTAAAGATTTGTAGTGTTGCTCGTTAATAAAATTTACTGTGAGGACCCCTCGCCCCCCCCCCCCTTAAATTCTTAATTTACCCGTTAAAAATCTCAATACTTCAATTGACCACTTAATAATATCCTAAGATGATATAGAGTAATTTCCTATTAATATTTATAAAAACTTTTTTTTTTTTTTAAAAAATGGCTTGTTGCCTGTTTTAAAATTTTCGGTGCTCATTATTTAAAATAAAAAAGAAGTAACAATAAATGAACTATTTAAAAAAATTTTGTATTTGGGTGCTTTTTTATGTATTATTTGAACTGCTACCACGGCATATGATTACTCCTTGTTGCACCTCTTTCATATTTTTTTCTTTAATCATCAAAAAATTGTAAATCACCTTCATTTTTGACTTCTTTTCCCTTCAAAAATGTATATTACCTTGTAATGTTTGTGTAATCTCATTTATCGATTGCAGTTTTGATGACAATTTTTGTACCTGACCTGTAAATCACTAATCATTAAGAAGCTATTTATCTTTTTTTTTTTATAGTGTTAGTGAGAGCAAAACAAAAAAAAGGAAAGAAAAATTAAATCAAGTGATGTGTTTCATATTTTTTTTTAAGATAGTAATTAAGAATTAATTATTATTTTATTATAGTATAGGAGATAACAAGAATAATAATATTAATGATATTACCTCTTAAATGTATTACGTAGTTTAATTTTTTTTTTTTTTTTTTTTCTCAAATTTGTTTTGTGTTACTATTAGTTACTGAGTTCAGCAAATAAAAAGAATACGGATTAGTTTTATACGTTTACATTTGAAGATTCTATCATTTTACTTATCAAAACAATTGATTTTAAACAGTCGTATGGGTTGTAATCAGTAGCTATTACACAGGCTTAACCTGCTGATTGATTTTACTACCGTTCACAAGAAATTAGTATCGGATTTACCATTAGAGAGTGCGTATCTGATATGAGCGATGGGGGTTTTTATTATTTTTACCTTCCTTAACAAGTATTAACCTTTTCTAAGTTTGGGGATTTTGAACGGTGCGGCTAGTTTCTTCTGGCTAGAGTTACATTAAATATTTTACAAATCATATTTTGGTGCATCGCCTTCAATGCCTTTCAATAGCTAATTATTTAATGATTTTCTATTAAAATCCTTTTTTTGAATTGTTGGTTATTATCCTGTTTTTTTGTTGGAGTCTTTAATAATAGATAGGATTGTAACATAACATTTTTTTGAAATGTTGATACTACATACATAACATATCCTTTATTCTATTAAGTAAGTTGTTCTCTCTGCCCGTTTTAACAACATATCCAGTTCCAACTCTTTTACTACAAATAAAAGATGGATTGATTTTTTTTTTTTTTTTTTTTTTTCAATTGCTATTTGGTAATAGGCGGACTATTTTTGTTTGTGTTATGTCGAGTCAAGAGATAAGGGGTCAACATTACCCTACAGGTTTTCAGCAGGGTCGACCCCTCCTAGTTTCAATAATAAGTAACTTACATTTATCATTAAGAGGGTTAATCGAAGGTAAAATTAGTTGAATCAATTTAATTACCTACTGATTACACTTATTCTAAAAATCAAATTATCAATAATGAACAGCTTCGACAATGATTAATTATGAGTTACGTTATTTCATTATCACATTCATCTAAGGGTTAGCAAGTCGTGTCTGAAATACTCCTTGTAACCGAAAAACTGTTCTACCTGCGAGTGTGAAGGTTATGCAGGTGTTATCCTCCACTCTCATGACCGAAGATGTTGAATGTATATATATGTTACAAAATCTCGGAAAAAAAAAAAAAAAAAAAAAAAAAAAAATCTATCGTGATTATATTTGTGACTCCTTAAATTTAAAGCACATTATATATTATCAGTTAGACTTTATTATTTTAAATTTTAATCTAATACTATTCTTATTTGCTCGTTCTCTTTAACTAATAATATTTTAAGGAGGTTTATACATTTTTAATGACACAAGTGTTTTAAAACGATCGATTAAAAGTTACTTACTCAGAAGAATGTGTATAACTTCAGTCGTAAAAGTGTCGTTATTTAAATAGTTCTAAAGGAGAAATATCACTTTATTAAATTACAATTTACTCACATTTAGTTTTGGCTTATTGATGAATCGGTAATCCTTTATTTAACCGGTGATTTGTTCTTATTAATAATTGAGTAAATCAAATTGAGCTTTTTTGTCTGTAGAGTAACATGTTTTGAATCTTTAAAAGAATAAAATAATCTTCGGTATAAAAATATGTGTGGCAATTCATAAGAATATACACGCTCCGATGTCTCTTATTGAAACTTGTTTATTTGATGTGTATTTAAATTTTGAGAGAATACTGCGGTGAATAGCTAAGTCCAAATGAAGTTAAACTGGTCAAGGTAGTTAAGAAACAAAACAAATAGTCACTACTTCAATCCATCAGTATATTGTCAAACCAGAAGTATTAAAATGACCGGGTACAGATTTGTTCCTAAGTGTATTCATAATTTTTCAAGTCTAGATTGGTATATTATATCAAGTTGCATAGTATACATCAAGATATATAGGGCATTATACATGAAGTTACATATCAAGTAAGCAGGCCCTACACTATCAATCAGCTTGATCAAAACAGGGTGTCAAGCTGATTGACAAATGCTTCAAGCAGCCTTGGGGCGCATCAAGCATACCATCAATCTTTTCATCAAAACTCATTTGTAGCGGAGTTTTCGACTAGTGAACTGCTCCTCCTGGACTGTAGTGTATCAGTATTGAGTAGATACCATGGTTTCGAATCAGGATTTGAAGTTTCTCATCTCGACAGTTGTTGCTCTCTTGCGGAAATAAAAGATCCAGTGGAAACGACGTTGGTCGAAGGAGTGGAACTTTCCACAACTCGGGACAATCACGATATAAATCAATGAGGAGGCTAATAAATTCTTGATCGGCATTATTATCTACAATGTCCGATCCTTCGGAAGCGAGCAGGTGGTCCTCCATTGCTGGTGTTGAGCAGATGACTGACGGAATGCTTGATCAAAATTGCTCTAGACTATCAAACGCTCCGTCAAGCTGCTTGAGTCATTCAAACTTTCCATCTATCACCGTCAAGACTTGATTCAAGCGTCAAACGGGTTCGTAGACTATCAATCATGCTTGACACCATCGCTTGACGCGCTGTTTTGATCAAGCGGATTGACAGTGTAGGGCCTGCTTTAGCTAACTTCATATATAACTTATACAATATACTGACACAATATACAATATGCTTATCAATTAAACTAGTAAGAGTGTTTGTTTTGTTTCTTAACTGAGTTTACCAGTTAATCTTGATAATGAATATAAACCATAAAATCTCAATGAATTAACTGTAATAGCTAGTCTGTTTCTTTAAGCTGAATTAGAGTCATTTTATTTGTATTAGCTATTTTTATTTGGAAGTTTGAACAATATTTATATATTGGATTGCTTGCAGCCCAAGTATTTTAATTAACTTTATGTTTATTATAAAACACTCATGTGAAAAGTATTTTTTGTGATTGTGGGTACGTTTTAAGGTTACTTTACAATTTATAATATTTCTTATTGGTAAATTATTTTTCCGTATGAATACCATCTTCTGTTAGTTTTTGAAGAAACTAAGGCAGTGATAGTTAAATTAAATTTTAAGTTTGAATCTCATTTTTGAATTGTAAAGCTTGTGCAAAGTTCCTTAAACTAGTTCTTTTTTTATATTAAATAAATTATTAAGTTCTCTCAAAAAATAATATTTGTTGAAAAAAAATGTGATATGTAATAAAACGATCGCTCTTTATTGTCGGGTAACATTTATATTTCAGTGTTTTTTTTATAAACGCTTAAAAGATTTTTACTTTTATTTATAAACTTGCTACTAGGTATTTCCCCGTTAGGCAATCGCGCCTGCAGTGTTTGGACTACACTTTATGAATTATCGATATAATGATCTACGGGGAGTTACTTTCAAAATATGACCTTTTCCCATTCACCCGTTAACTATTTATATGCTAAATATTGTATATTCTGTCCACTCGGTACTTTCAGCATTTAGTTGCAAAGTGTTAATTTCCCTAACCGAATGTCAGAACAGAGTAAACACCATGGCCTGACCATTATCGTATTTCAAGTGTCACTAGACAAGAGATTTTATTGTAGGTTTTTTGCTTATTGTGCTATTTATGCATATTCAATTAATTCCTCATTAAAATCCAAAAAGTTAAATTATTCCTGAAAAAAATAAAGCATTATTGAAGTGCGGTGTAAACACCGCTAGGCGATTGCCAATAGAATTCCAAAAGGCGCAACCACCTGAGCTAAAGATAAAGATAAAGATTTACTTCTTAAGTATTTGACTCGTGATAATTTATCGGCTTCTAGGTCCCTGTTGAGGGCCTACAGCTATCTACAGAAATTAAAGCTTACGGAAGCTTTCGACATCTGAACTAGATAGCTATATCACTACTTTTGTATTCCATTGATAATGGATACATTGATATTGTATTGCCTGAAAATGAGAAAGGGGGGGGGGGACTTTTGTAAGTTCTCATTTGTGGGGAATTATAGTACTAGTTAGGAGTGCTAGTACTAGACGGATAAGAGGAACCTCTTGTTGCAACCTACCAATTAGGCCATATTTTACTAGCCCGCAGTGGTGAGTTGCAGCCACAACTTCACGCATCATACCTCTGTACATTGTACCGCCGTAGTATGGTGGGGTCATTAGTGAGCCGTATAAATCAGAGTGTGAAAAGCGTGGGGGAGGAGAACCTCTTAAGGGGTGCCCTCGCCCTGCTCCGTACTCGATTCACAGATGCAAATCAGAGTGTCTTGGCGTGGGATCGAACCCACTACATTGTGTCGCCTCAACTTCTCGATAGTGCCCCTCGGCCTAGCCGGCTTCCTCATTTGTGGGGAACTCTTTAATAAAAAAAAATTATTTTGTGAATCCTTTACTTTTTAGACCGGGCTAACTCCTATTTAAAATTAAATCCAACTGTGAATATCTCTTTTTGAAATCTCAAGCTAGTGACCGCAATGTGAATAACCTTTTTTACGACTTCTCAGCTATGAATAGAGTTTAATTTAAGAATAAATAATATTTGGTTTACACAAATATCAATAATAAAGTTGTCGTATGAGTCCACCTAATAGATTAACATGTGTCAGCCTCCTTAATATATCTTATAAGATTATTAATTATTATAATTAAGTTTTTTGTGATGCCCACCCTGTTATTTTCTAGAGTGATGTACTAACAAAAAATAATATATGTTTAGGTGCTTACAATTATTATTTAATGATCTTCATCAGGTTTATTTTTTTTCTTATTTAGTGTGTAAATTAACTCCTTTTTTTATATTAATTTTGCATTAAGTTATTTTATGTAAATAATTTATTATTATTTTTTTCTCATTACAATAGTGTTCATTAAAACACTTTGAGCTAATTATTGAAAACAACGTGTAAATATTCTGATAAAAATCTGTTAATAGAAGACACCAAGATTTTTGTTTTTTAAAAAAAAAAATTGTATGCATTTTTTGTTACTTTAAAAAAAAAAAAAAAAAAGTTTTATACAAATAAATCAAAAATTTAAGGCGTATATTTCTATAATTTATTATTTTTATTATAAAGCCCATTTTTGTACAGTATCCATTATAAAAACACATTATTCTTTTAAGTATTATTTAGAATAACTTTAAAAACAATTAAATGTTTACTTAGTGGTTAGTTAAATAAATAATGTAGTTTATAGGAGATGTTATTTGAGTAGATTAACCTATGGTAATTTACATTTATCAATGCAAGCTGCCGTCGAATCGATTGTCATTTGGAAAGCGTTTTGCACGAGGGCAATTAATCGAGATTTTTATGTGACGGAATTTCCTGTTAAGTAAATATAAGAAATTAGTTTATGAAATCTAAAAAGTATTTTATGTTTTATGATCTTAACGTCTATTATGATTTAAAGGGAAATATTTGTTTAATTATAATTTTTTTTTGTTTTATAAACATTTATTTAGATGTTTGATTAATTTTGTTGAGTTTTAGGGTGTGTAATAATTAATAATTCAATTGATTTTTTTCCATCAATATCAATATAATTAGAGTTAGGAGCTAAATGTCGTGTATAATTTTACAGCAACTATGATAATAAGTATGTGGAAAATTAAATAAATATATAGCCAAGCAGATAATACATTTAAGTGGTTCAGCAGTTGAATAGAAACTTATTTATTTGATAAATCAAAAACAACTATCAGATGAAACCGGATTTATAGTCCAGGAGATAGCGTGCAAAAAAGTGTCTGACTAACATCAAGCTAGAATTTTGTGTACAAGTTAATCTTTTAGCGACTTTTAAGAATATGTGGTCGGCTAGATTCGTCTGCGGGACATAGCTTGGCAATAGGCATTTGAAAAAAAAAAATAAAAATGGTGGCCATGTCCCGCCAATTATGGTGGACAGTATGATTTTTATGATCCTGAGTACAGAATTAGTTAGTGGACCAAAGGGAGAGCCAGCGTGGCCGTGTGGGTTAAACCACGTCTGCTCGGCCATCACTGAATCATGAGTGGAACGAGACGGGGTTCGATTCCTCGCCGTGACGCTCTGATTTATATGGCTCACTATTGATCACAGCATACTTGCTTCGGCGGTACTTTGTACAGAGGTATGATGTGTGAAGTGGCTGGAACTCTACCGCGGGGCGTAAAAAGGGCCTAAGAGATGGCCTAATTGGAAGGTTCGAACAAGTGGTTCGTCCTACCCGTTCTAGTAGAAAGTACAAGACTACTACTTCTACTAGTATTAGTTTTACTACTAGTATTAGTTATTCAAATATTTCTAAAAATCAACGTGGTCACTTGTCAAGGGACAAACTAACATCAACTTGATTTTCGGTCTACTAACTAATTCTGTACTTAGGATCATGAAAATCACATTGTCCACCATATTTGGTGAGACATGGCCGCTCTCCGCCGGTTTGTTTTTTTCAAACACCTATTGTCAAGCTATGTCCCGTAGACGAACTGAGCCGACCACATATTCATAAAAGGTGCTAAAAGATTGACTTGTATACAAAATTCTAGCTTGATGTTAGTCAGACACTTTTTTTGCACACTATCTCCTGGACTATTAGTGTGTAATCTTTTTTAACTAAATGTTTTGCCTAAATTTTGCTCAATTTATCATTTTTATTTTATAATATGAAATGTCTTTTATAAGTCTTCGGATCTCGACTGTTTTTGGATTTTTCATAAACGGGTTGCAATAGTTTATTTTTCTAAGTGAATTCTTTATAGATGGTGGTAAATATCGGATTTTAACATTTGTTTTATATTTTCTTGTGTTGAGTTTGAAAAAAATCAGACTTTTTTCTTTTCTTTTTTTTTGTTCTACAAGGAAAGCTTAAACTGGATTTGTTGGACTTAGAATTCAGGTGTGTTATTATTATATAGTTTTAAGAATAATTTTTTTCATATTATGTTACAATGTACGAATTACATTGTTCTTTTTTTTTAATTCGAACAATGTGTTTTTTTATGTATTTATTTTATTATTTTCATATACTTGGAACATTGTTAGTGTTTTGTCAAAAATGAGTCCTTAAAACGCTGGGAAATGTGGAAGAAAAATATTTGTTCACTCTAATATATTAGATTTAAAAATGGAATTAATCCATTTTTTTTTTTTTTTTTATTCAATAATCTTTTTAGCTTTTAAATAAATCTGTATTTTGTAGAATTGAATTAAGTTTGAATTTTTTTAAGTTATTCTACACGGAAAATTTTTATTTATCTCAATGTTATGCCCTTGTTAATGTTGTATTGTTACAAATAAGAAGACGTATAATTGATATTTCATTTTTTTTGCAAATTTTTAATTTATCATGCATATATATTGTTTTTTTGGGTGGTTGGTTATTTTTTTTTTTAACTGTCTTGTACCTTTTTCTATCTTTAATTTTACCTTTTCACAATTTTTTTTATTTTTTTATACAAATCTAATTAGTCCTGCATGAAAAGTAAACAGTTTTTTTAAAAAATTAACTTTTTTTTACAAATAAATAATTACCGAGTTTTTCCCCCCTCTAACAAGGTTCTATGGTGTGGTTTATTATAAGTCAATAAGTTATTCTTTGTAATACGTTAGATAATAGTTTGTATGATTAAGATATTGATAATTTTTCCAGAGTGTGAAATCGAAAGTGGGGGTGAAGAATGCGACGATATGTTGGCTGCACTGAGAAGACAAATTCAGCCGCAGTTCATGATGACATCGCTGAGACAGACCCCTACCAACAATCAAGACACACCTCTGAATCTCGTCGCCAGTTCCCACTAGCTCTTAATAACTAATCTGATGCTCCTCCGACAAATTAAGCCGATACAAAATTCATTTAAAAAAGTAACAACTCGGTTTGATCTTGGGAATGTTCTGCATCTTATCTGTTTTTTTACTTTTAATATACATTTACAGTTCTCCGTTTCCAAGCAAATACCGTCCAAACCCTTTTTATATCTGTTACCACTGATATTTTTATTTATTTTTTTTTTTTTGTATTCATATTAGGATTGTTCTTTTTATTGTGAATTGTTTCTGTCTGTTCGGTACCTTTGTTTGATATTATAAATGTTAACTTATTTTGTCCAAAACCCGCATTCGAAGCTTGCCGTTTAATATTTTATAATACATGTAGAGCTTTAATATTAAAAAAAAACCCTCTAAATCCGGTATTATGCATTATTAAGTTTGTTTTTATTCCTAGAGTATATTTCTATGAAAAAAATAGAGAAAGTAAATCTTCAGTTTTGTTTATCAACTAAGCGAATTAACCAATATTCCTCCGGATCTAAAATTTCTTTACCTATTTTTTATTTTTAAGCTTATAGATAACTATCATTTGTTGTTACAGATTTTCACTGTTTACTAAATTTAATTTAATATTCAAGATCTTTTATACAAGAATTTAAATTTAGAACTTGTCTTTTTTTGAGACAGAAGAATGTAACCTGAACAAATACTTCTTTAAAGTGAACAGCAACGGTTTTGCTTGTAGTTGTTTCACTTTTCTTCTGCTTTTTCCAAAGCAACACTTGTTGGTTGCATTAAGTTGGTCATATTATTATTTTTAATACGTAAAATATTAGTAAAACTTATTCCTCTACTGATCAAATTTTTCATCCGGAGATGTGATAGTAGTACATTACGCGTCGAGTGTGGAAAGTAGCATTTTGCATGCGAGTGTGGAGTTTGCACCCGAGTGATAGCGAGGGTAGTAAAACCACACAAGCAATGCAAAATGCCGTTTTTGCACGAGTTGCGTTCCGTACTTTATCTACGATTGTTAGATTTTAATAATAAATACAGAAAAAAAATAATAAACTTCCTGTATGTAAGTTCGTATTTCTCTTTTGATAAAGATGACATTAATTCATTAGTTGTATTTTGTGCGGAATTAATTATTTCGGGAGGCGTATTATTCTCCTCATATTCGTCATAATCATTTAAATCACTCATTGATTTTCACATAAAACTCAATTTAAATAAACAGTTACTTTTATTAAACAAACATCAAATTAGTTTTGTTAAATGTAAACAAACTCGCTAATCGTTCGTTAAGTTGAAGAATTCTTCTTCTTTACCAAAGAAAGAAAGAAGAATTCTTCAGAATTATGAGACCCGCATGTGCAATAAATACAAGTACGTAAAGAATCGCTTTCTACGCATCTTAACAGAGATACAATGTTTATATTGCGTTACAATCTTAGATAAATGTATTTATCTGAGATTAAATAAAATCCCCACCTATTATTGTTTTTTCAAGAAATCATGGTCATAATATATCCTCTGTACCTACCTACAACTTAGTTGCCATTACCACTTTTCTGCATGAGAACAATCACTTTATTTGTTAACATTGTAATTTACTCCATGTCTAAATGAAGTCTGCGAGAATCTAGCAGCCATAGTCTCCCTACTTAGTGATAATTAGCAAAAAGTTTCACCGGAAATATTGTACGATATCGACTGTCCATGCAATATGGTATGTACCATACCCTCAGTGCCCGTTACATGAGATCAAGTCAAAAAGAAAGTAGTTAGTGTCACCAAAATAAACCTGACAACTTCTATTTAGACTTCTTTCTTCTTTTGCTTAAGTTAATCATTTCTGGTTCAAATATAGCTTTATACGACACTTGGATGCTTGTAAAATAGTTAATTTTATCGGAGAGACATTAATTTCTGATTTCTCAGATTATTTATAGTATTACTAGATCTATTATGGAGCAGTTCTTATATCCAAGATGCATTTGTAATATAAATTATTACATAAGTAAAGGATTGTACTTCATTATTTAATTTTCTTTCCTTACCTCATTCTGAAAGTTCGCTTAGTTGATATACAAGACAGACTTTATTTTTATATATTTTGGAGGTTGTATAACTACAATCATGTAGTTACTGATGTTAACTCTTTGTATTAGTATCTCTTGTACATAAAAATAAATTATATCGACTTATTGTACAGTTTTTAAGATTTTTTTTTTATAGATCTGAATATTTTCCGCTAATAAAAAATAAATGAAATGTTATTTGCCAAAATTATGTTTGGCTTTCTAATGTTGTTGAAATTTAAATGATTATTTTTCTTAAGCCGTTCATTGAATTACTTCATCAGGTATTTTATTTATGAAATTTGCATTTTATTTTTAAAATATCCTTTAACTGTATTATTCCAATTCAATTTATTTCCTTAATGCATTTATTGTTAATAACTTTTGAAATAAAATAAAAAGTTAAAAAGAAACTATTTTTACGGTTTTACAAAAGTGCCTGTTGGAGTTCATAATACAATTTTTTTTTTTAATTTTTTCGATATGGTTTAGTCATAAGGTTTTTTTAAAAAACAAACAAACATTATTTGCTTTTATTTGATTAAAGTGCCTTTTAACCTGATATTTCCGGATGAAGATGTAGTATTAAGATTTTTACTTAATTAGTTTTATAAGAAAAAACTCTTTTTATATGTTCAATTCTTATTTAAACGTATGTAATGGTTTGTTTGAAATGTAATAATATTTTTGACGATTTATTCTATGTATTTATTTGATTATGTAAAATACTCTTGTCTCATTTCTACGTTTTCTAACGTGGCTTGTTCTAGGTTAGATACATTTAATTATTAGATCGGTGTAGCCTATTTTTCAAATTTAAAAGATAAAAAAAATAACCGAAAATACTCTTTTCAAAGTACAAAACCTTTCCTTAATAATTTATAATAATTAAAATTCTCATCGATAAATAAAATATAACAAAATTCAGATTCTTTATTTCTCTACCAGATTTTGTACGCCATAAATCAAATCATACAAACTGCAAGTCTGCAGTCATACGTTAAAAGGCCCTAACTCCAACTTTTTTCTAAATGCATTTTTTTAGTGTTTCCGAATCAGTCTCAAAAAAATACACATATTTATGTTATTAGAAAGCTCTAAAACCAATACAGTGATGAGTTTTCGATAAAAGGAGGCCCTATGTAACAAATAAATACTAAAAACACCCTAAATCCACAGAGATTTGTTGAATGCAATGCTATTATTTAAGGTTTGTGATAATTATGAAGATAAAAACCCCTAACTCCCTTATAAGCAAGCTTTTTTAACAAAAGCCCTAAATCCATTTTTTCTATAAAATAATTAAAAATCAATTATATTAACATTAACACAAAGTTGTGTACATTAAAACAACAAAATATAAACAATAAAAGCCTTTAAAAGTATCAAAACTTTGATGCAGGTGAAGAAATTAGTTTTCCTTATTTCCTGTCAAATTTTGTTCTTTGGAGATAGGGCCTTTTAACGTATGACGGCAGAAGTACTTTTACACGGAGTGGCAATTTGTTTCATTCTTTAAAGATGACCTCCGTAGACAATGTCCCATATCTAACATAAGTACATTTGTTTTATTTCTTTATTTTACTATGTTTATTAAAGACTTTAAACTTCAGTATGTGTAAAATAAAAATAAAAAAACTTTTACAGATAATACATAATTAATCTCGGCTAATTTACTGTCGCAGCCCATTAGGAAAAAATTAAAATAGAATGTATACGACCAAATTATAATATTTTAAAACTACCGACATCGAATCTACGACAATAAATTGATGGTAAGTACTTATTTCAAGTAGTTATTAATTTTGAGTTTTTTACAAAATCTCAATCTAAACCAACTTCTCTTTTATATTCTCGTGTTACTTTTACTATGTAATCGCAAACAAAATCTAATGACTAAACCCGTTAAAATACTCCCGACGGTTAATGTCGTTGCAAATTCATTTGATTTCATATTACTGCCCTTCTGTGATATCGACCTGTATTTGATATTATGTATATTTAAAAAAAAATAAAAAATTACGGCAATAATATTTTTAAGCTCATTAGTGTACTTAAACTATGCAGACAATTTCTATATTTTTTGAGTAAAAAAAAAAACAAGATGTTTAAGGCATGTTTTTGTTTTTGTTTTTTTTTTACTGATAAAACCGATAAGGGAGCATTATGTCATGACACATGTGATTATTCTCGTTTTGTAGGTTGTAGGAATTAGTTTGTAGATTTTTTTTTTAACAATATTTAATCTCCTAAAAAAAATAAAAAAATAAAACATTTTTTTGTACTTTTTCATTATAATTTACCTTTTTCTTTAAACGTCCTTTAATTTTTTTATTATATAAATAAAAGGAATGATATTCTTGAAGATAAAACTAAATAATAAAAGAATGTCAGAAGTTCCTTTGAGATTAATGCGCTTTGTTTACCTCTTAGATTTTTCTTCCCTCATTTTATTTTAATTCTACCCTTTTTTTTTAATTTGCTTGTTTTTTTTATTATTATTTTTTTAGTGATATACTAACAATTAGAGGTAATTACTTTTTAAAAAAAACAAAATATATCTTAAGTAAACTTTATATCCTTAATTTTTCAATAAGTGTCGAATGTTGATTTTAGTTTTTATGTTTTTTTTTTTTTTTGTATAATTACGACTTTGGTGTTTTTATTTTATGATTTGAGTATTATTATTTTTTTTGTAATATTACAGCAGTAGCTTTAACTTGAGAAGGTTTGTGATTATACTCGGTTTGCTTTGCCTACTATTAATCTAATTTTTCCCCCTTTAATTTAATGATATTTTTTAAAGTATAAATCTCTTTTTTGTTTTTAAGTTGTAATTTTAGGATTTTTTTTTTTTTTGTTTTACTGTTAAAAATGAAAGAATAAAATGAAAGTTGCTGAAAAGGTGTGAAATTAAGATTAGGTTGATATTATCGTTAGTTTTTAAAAGTACTTATAATTTATACGATTTAGAAGTTTAATAAAGATAATTAACATGTACGTTATTTCGATTTTAGTTCGAGCCTAATTTTTTTTATTTCTCACAAAACACGGAATAGTATTTTAATTCTCAAAACTAATATGTATTCGATTTTTTTTCTTAGATTTTTAACACATACCCCTCTATTTAAAAAAATGTCACTAAAAATTAATCCTATTTCAAAAAATGTCGCTAAAAATTAATCCTATTTCGGAAATTATTATAATTATTCGAATATTGATTTATTCGATATTTACCTTTTTCTTTTTTTCACCTAGATTATGAATTACGTTGAAATTTGATTTCCTCTCCTACGATCCTCCGATAGAAATATAAATGCTCTCTACTACTCTCCAGTATTATTTGTGATCTTATAATTATTTATTGTCCTTTTTGTATTTATATTGTGTTTAAAAGTATTTTATTTATAATTTTTTTTATCAATTACAAGGGTGTAATCATATCATGAATGCAATTTACTGGGATCTGCATTTTGGTATCATTTGATTTTTAGATAGTTAAGATTTGTATATGTGAATTAGTCATTATAGGTACCTTTATATATATATATATATATATATATATATATATATATATATATATATATATATATATATATATATATATATATATATATATATATATTTTCAAACGTATATTTTAAAGAATAAACAATGGCCACTGTTGAAGAATGCATTGATAAGGTGTTGTGAAAATTTATTTACAAAACCTAAAGTTTCCATGGTTTCTATCTTTATAGTTTTACTAAAAGAGATTGCATGCTCTCTGATTTTTTTTAGAGTCATATCATGAAATAGATCAAATCATTTATTAAGAGACAAAGATTTTCAAGACTTAAGATCTGTATAAAATTTTGTATGATGGATCTTTATCTTCACCGTCGGTAATATCTAATATTAGGTCTAGGTCTTAGGTGTTTCTAAACCAACTTCTGCGTAGTAAGTAACTTGTTTCTTTTGATAAGGTATTATAATAAAAATTATATCTTTTATGATGAATGACTGTATAACTTGAAGCGAACTTGAGCAAACAGTTCGTACACCTTACCTCTCTTATCATATTTTCTTATTATATTTGTTCACTTTTTTTAACATTGGATGTAGTGGCCGAAAATAGTTTTGATGTGCTCCTTCAGAACATAAATTTGAAAAATAAATGGATACAAATTCACACTACTTTTACTGTGTAATAAGGGGTTCTTATTACACTGTAATAATAATCGGATCTGTTCTTATTTAAATGATTCATTTTATTTTTTTTAGAACATAATTTGTTTACATTATTTGGAATATGTCAGCTTATGTTATTAGATTTAATTGCTGCAGTTAGTTTAAATATTTTTATTTTATTTTACAAATCACCATTTTTCTATTTTAAAACTAAATCAATTTTTGATATTTTCTTATTGAAAAAAACCCATAAAAAATGGGCTTGGTATAATGTAAAGTGCCCTTATAAAATGCAGGACACGATATATGCCATATTGGAGCATTTTATGTTCTACATCAAGTTTTTAGTTGCATTTTGACTTGACGATTGGCTGAATTTGTTACAAAATTATTTAGTTAAATATTAATCTCAGTGAATTGCTTTCATAAATTGAGTTTTGCCCTTTGTTTATATGTTAATTATTACCTTATATATATATTTTTTTTTTAAGATAAGAAAAAAGAAATTACATCCTTTAAGAAAATATTGCATTTATAAAAAAAAATCATTATTTTTTTGTCAAGTAAACGAAATTAATATCTCTTAAAAGAAAGAAAAACTAGGAATGTTTTAGATGTTATCTTAATATATGTGTGCATGAATTAATTTTTTTGTCTCGGTTTAAAACATTTTATTGTATTTATTTTATCTGTAATTACTTAAAATCTCGATTTTAAATAGTTTGTGTTTTTCAATTTGCAACTGTTTTATCAATGTATTTATTTTATGGAAGTTATAAGTAATATTGAACTTTTTACAAGTACATTTTGTACTTTTTAAGGAAAACTAAATCAAAGTTAAATAAGCATTTTTCATGGTCCAGTGTGTGTATTAACAGATTGCCTAGAAAAGAAGAAAAAAAAAAATGATATTTTTTATTGTAAACAAATCATGTTGATAGTTTAATTAAACTGTTTTAGAAAGTAAATATAACATAATACTATGGGTTTTATTGTAAAAACCTGTTATTAAAAAATGTGAAATAAAATGTTATTTTCTAACTTTTGTCTTGTCGCTACACTTAAAATGCCTGGAAAATTCAGTGGAAGTGAAATTATGGATTTAGATTGTTTAACAAAATCAACTAAGACTTTAACTAACTGTTATAATGACTCTTACTGAAGAAGCAATTGCTCGTATTTAAATGTTTCTCACTTTTAGTATACGTATCATAATAAAATGTGTTTTGAGTATCACTTTACCGAATCAGTGTGCCCTGATAGAACTAAATTCCGAAACACCAACTCTAATCTTGGTTCCAGTGAAGTGTCACTTGATCTGAGAGTACTCTGATCAAGTCACCTGTTATTTATAGAGGTGTGTAAAATAGCCGTTGTCTCGTAACTATGTTCAAGTTCATTTCTGTGACATGTTTCACTTGATTAGATATGAAAAGTGGACGAATAATAACCTGAAGTTGTGTTGTTCGATACAAAAAAAGTAAATACATCTGTTTATTTATAATTAAATAGAATTTGTTTGTGGTGACATAGTATCATTACAATTAAATTATTTGTTGCAATTAAAGACCATGTTTCACCTTTTTTAATAATCGATTCAGAAGTGATGTAAACATGACATATTTTGTCTTAAGAGTGGGGTGGGGAGTGGAAATTTAATTTTGGTTAACCCTTAGAGACACGGGCTGGTGCATTGAGTGCGCCACGAGTAAAAAAGTTTCTGTAAATCACAGATTCACGATGCGAGAATAATAAGCCCTCACTTTACCCTACCACTAGAGACCCATGACAACTAAAACGGAAGATTAATTCTGGATTGATTATTGCTTCGTTCTGCATTGTTTTGCTGTGTTTATTTGTCTTGGCGCACTGTATATTCGCCGGTCTTGCTACCATTTCCGGTAGAGAAATCATGCTTTCCAATCAATATTTTTCGGTTTTGCATCAGTTGTCGGATTAGGATGATGGTTTTGAGGAGTTATCTTAAGCGGCCATACTTCACGTTCCATAGTATTGCCAATGTTCAAAAGTATTGTCAATATTATTGACTGTATGCGGAGTTGGTATTGATATAAAAAAAAAAACAGTATTGATGAAAATTTGTTATTGAATTGTATATTGACAATAGTATTTTCAATAATATTATTGACATTAATATTGATCGTGTGCGGGGGGCTTAAGGACTTTGACAACTAATAATAATTAATTAAGGTTGAAAGCCCGATACTAAGTCAGAACGCTGAAAGAGTAATTACTGATTTTTTAAAGTAATTTTTATTTTTATAATTAAAGATATCATTGAAAAATAAATATGTAATACATTAATTGACTTTTTTGTTCCACATTTTCAAAACGCAATCTAGATAATCTGGATTTGACCTATTTATGGTTTGAAAAATGTATTGGCGCATAAAGTACGCCATCCGTACCTCATTGTTTGTCCACTATAGCCGTGCCACTAAGGGTTAAGGAAAGTGGGTTTATATTATATATCACACTCTCTATAATTATTAATTTTATCTTATTAAGATTTGTATGTTTAATTAAAATGTACGTTATTTTTACATGATATGTTTGGCATTTTACTAATATTATTTGAAAGAATAAGTTTTTCTTTGATTTGTTTCTCTCTTCATTTTTAGACTGGATTTATGCAGTACAGATCCAGTATTGCAGCGACTTATATTACTGTAATATTTCCTATATTAAAACATTAAATAGAGTAATATTAATTAAAAGCAATTAATTTTTACTTTGTAATTTACTTTTTTCATCTCCTGTTTCATACATTTAAAACAAAACAAAATGACAAAACTAACTATATAATATTGATTATTGTACGTTGGTATTTCAATGTCGAAGTCAAATCATTGTTCAGTATATTGAAAGTGTTCAAAAAATTGTTGGAATTTCTTGGTTTTTACGATTCTGATGAATTAATTGCTTTGGTGTGCTTTTAAGAGTATAATGTGAGATATTTGTGACATAAGTACCTATATTTTGGAAAGGTGGGATGAGCAGTGAAACTGAGTACTTCTAAATATATCTTTAAATCTGTTTTTCGTATGATTCATTGAGGACAATAGAAATTGATAGTTGATACCGATTTTTAATCCTTGTATTTCTATTGAAAATTATAATTCAGAAAAATCTCTACCGCTTTTTATCCTAGCATGGAATACATGTTCAATTTAAAATTTATCTTTTTATTATTATTATTATTATTATATTTGTTTCTATCTAATTTTTTAATGAATTTTGTTTGAACTGGTGTATTTTAAAGAGATTAATACTATAATTTGTTTTTGTTTTTTAATCAAACATTTCCTTTTTATTAATTTGTTTTAATTAGTTAAGATATTTTTTTGTAATTATAAAAAGATTTAAAATAAAAAACAGAATTAAAATGATTACATACTTAATTACTACTTGATAATTACTTTAGTTTTTGTAAGTATTATTTTGCTAATACTCATAGTATATTATGTTTGCATTTTTCTCTTTATTATATTTATTATTTTTTTGACAGTATTTATTTATTGCAGTGCTCAATAGAAAAAGAGCTTTTGTGTATTGTTTTCTTTTTTTTTAAAAAAAAATAAATAATAACATTGAAATTGTACATTTAATAAACAGAAATGTGACCATTATATTTTTTTTTTTTAAATTATGCATTCACATGTTCAGTTGATTTATTTTTTTTATTTTTACCAATAACATAAAATTATGTTAAATATTAAAAATTGGTTTGATTTAATAAACCAAAAATTGGTTTGACTTTTTTTCTTTTTTTTTTTTTTTTTTTTGTTATTCTTTTTTTCTTTTATTCGTCGATAATTGAATTATTTTTTTCTTTTATTCGTCGATAATCGAAACACCTTAAGTTTCAAGTGAAAACCTTCCTCTTCTATTTTTAAATTTATTGTATGACATTATGACATGGAAATTCTTATTTTTATTTTATGACAGTAAATGAGGTGCAAGTGGCGCACCACTTGTTGGCTGAGCTTTCAAAGTTTACAAATGTTTAGAGGCAATTTATCTCTTAGAATTCTTATTCTTAAAAAACGGTTTGGTTTGATTGTTCTGTATCAGGGTAAAAAAGAGGTAAATTAGAAATTTGTTCTATTTTATCGCTAATGTTTCTATTCACTGCTGAGCACTTTTTATACATTTTTATTTATTCGTATTTTTAATACTTAAATGATATTGGTACGTGTAATGTTAGGATTATCGGTGTAGAAATTCAGGTAGGTTAAATACATTGTATTAAATTAAATATGTTCTTCTGTTAACATGTGGGATAACTGAATTGATCCCACTTATTGTTAGGAATTTTGATCCATTTATATGACTAAGAACTTACGTTATTCACAATAATCTAGAGCTGTATGCATGTATAAAGCCTTGTCCACACTAGCAGACATGTTGCGCGATTTTGGTCTCAGAGACAATGTCTAGCGATTTGTCTATAGACATGGGCTAGACTATCGGCGTCTACGGTCTCGTTGCTAGACCAAAAATCGCATGTCTATGGTTTTCAATTCTAAAGCCAAGTCCACACCAGTAGACATGTTGCGTGATTTTGGTCTCAGAGGCAGTGTCTAGCGATTTGTCTATAGACATCAGCTAGACAATCGGCGTCTACAGTCTCATTGCTAGATCAAAAATTGTCTATAGTTTTCCATTTGAAATGGTAGACATGGTGCTAAGGTGGACTCATTGTGCAACGTGTCTACTAGTGTGGACGCTAGACCTAGACAATAGACGGTCTCAGCAGACGTCTATAGACATGTTGCGTAACGTATCTACTGGTGTGGACTAGGCTTAAATGGTAGACACGGTGCAACGGTAGTCATGTTGCACAACTTGTCTACAAGTGTGGACGCTAGACCTAGACAATAGACGGTCTCAGAAGATGTCTATAGACACGTTGCGCAACATGTCTACTGGTGTGGACTAGGCTTAAGCTGTAAATGGAGAATAGCACTGTTACATCTTTAGGATGATATTCCTTTGTTTCTCGTCTGATTTCACTGTAATACACTGTTTGCACAGAATTCGCCAGTACTTACAACTCTTTAGTTTTCTAAGTGATTTGTTTATCTTTCCTTTTTATTCTATGTGTATTTAGTATATGTGCATTAATTTTTAAGTACTTTATTATAACCTTATTATAATGGACTATACGAGGCTAAGTAGTAGTAGTAGTAAGGTCCTAGTAGAAGTACTAGACTTGTTGGAACCTAGCAATTAGGCCATCTTTTAGGCCCATTATACTATGCCCGCGGTGGAGAGTTCCAGCCACTTCCCACATCATACCTGTACATTGTACTGCCAAAGCGAGTATGGTGTGGTCATTAGTGAGCTATTTAAATCAGAGCATTATGGCACGGGATTGAACCCACGACCTTGATTCGTCTCGATTCATTGATAGCTGGACGAGTGCCTAGAGCACCTCGGCCATGCTGGCTCCCTCATGAGAGGCTAAAGTGTGATCTCTGTAATTTAAATCTGGTGTAAAACAAAATAATAAAAAATGGAAAAGGGTGCATCAATAAAAGTACAGTAGATAGCTTTAAAAATTTCCGGGGGACTTTGAAAGTAAAGCTAGAAGCAATAAAACTCCACATGGATCCCCCAGGTGCAAACTTACTTCTATACTATTCCTACAATTAACATTGACTTGACAGTGTGGGAAAATCAAAAAAAGTGGAGGGAATGTCGGGCCTACTAAAAATAAAAATTTCACTGGTCTGACCCCTCCCACAGATCTTGTTGCTTTATTTTTCCTTCACAAAGGTCGGTTGACCTAAGTGTCAAAAGTCAATGCAAATTTTAAGAATATAGTTTAATAGTACTCTACCCATAAGGCGGACTGATGGACCCGCTGAATGTAAGTACCTTGATTAGGGGAAGTAAGCTTAGTTGTTCAGTAGGCAGAATGATTGAGCTAATGATTTGCCATTTCAAATCAAAAATTGGGTTGATTAAACTGGACCTATATGGGCTGCTATCCGACGCCTCGTCAAGTACGGATTGTTAAAAAAGTATAAGTTCTCTGCATCCTTTCTCACTCATGGTTCGGAATCAACTGAGTTGCGTGAAGCACACCTAGGCCGCCTAAAGTCGAAACCACCTGTCGCTTGTTGCCGCTTGTCAAGTAGCTACCCGTGTCACCATAGCTTGGCTCACCATGGTCAGAAGCAGCTCGGGCAATGGATTCAGTGTAAACAAAACCACTGCCCCTTTTATGTCAATCTAGCTGCCTGAGTAGTTCCCCTGATATCTGTCAGTAGGCTTGTCTTGCATTATCTACTGACGGACTTATATTCCTCCCACAACTCCGGAAAATGATTTCTTTCAACTTTGTTGAGGATTCTATTGACCTCTCTTTTGAGAGTTTCCACCACATGCGAATTCTTCTTAACACATGTTGGTAAATCTGCTGTGCAGAAAGATATGTCAATTTATTTATCCTTCCTTTTTACGTGATGTATAATGTATATGTCTATTCATTTTTAAGTACTTATTATTATTATAGTAGAACCTGATTATATCGGACTATTAGGGGGGCTAAGGCTAAAGATTATCAGGTTTTAATGTAAATGGGTTTACATCGATGAAAGTACAGTAGATAGCTATAGCTATAACTATAAAGTATTTATTACTTATTACATAAAACAAGTAAGGTGCGCTTCACGTAAGTACCTGAGGTGATAATCGCCGGTTTCTGTACGATTAACACTAGAATACCTAACATGAGTCATTTTGACTCACTTGCAAACTTTTTAAAAAAAAAAAAATTATGTTAAGCTACTTGCAAAAGATTGCTATTAGTAACATAGATTACAATGGTTAATTAGCGTGGTTGATCGTGAGAGGAGAGGCTACCCGGTGGCAGTACTCCTATCAGGTATTTTACATTATTATAATTATTGCAATAAATCTCTTGGCCAACTCCTCTGCAGCTGACGGGGAGGGCGGTCGGGGATATGAATGGAAGCCATGGATTCGACTAAAGGATTAGGATGATGGTTTAGGTTTTCATGGAATTTTGTGTAGGGGGAAGAAGCGAGGTCTTGTACAAAGGGAATTTTGAGGTCGTTGTGAATTGTGAGATAAGAAACGTATGCAGGAGAGTTAGTGATTTTTCGCAGGATCTTTGATTGAAGGGATTGGATCCTATAAGAATTTGAGCGCTTGGTGCTACCCCAGAGCTCAATTCCATAGGTCCAAATTGGTTTGAATTTGGAATTGCTGATAAGGAGTTTATTAGAAAGGGATAGGTGGGATCTTTGGTCGAGGAGTCGGAGTAAGAGTTTGTACCGTCTGTTAGTGTCCGTACGTTTAGTTTTGGTGTGCAAAGCCCAAGTCAATCGTTGGTCAAGATGGAGACCTAGGTATCTTACGGAACAGGATTGAGGAATGACTGGAGGACATATTGAATGCCTGTGAGGGTAAAAGTGACGTGAACACTTTTTTGCTCATTTATTTTTATCCTCCATTTCCTTAACCAAGGTTCAAGAAGATCAAGATGGTTTTGGATGTTGTATTCGGATCAGAGGATGTGGAGAATATACACTTGTCGTCAGCGAAGGTAGCTAATTGGGTAGTAGGAAGTTGAGGGATATCGGATGTATAAAAGGAGTATAGTAAAGGACCAAGAATACTTCCTTGTGGAACACCAGTGAGAATAGGATATGTAGGTGAACGGGTAGGACCACAGCTTACATGGAAGTATCTATCATGGAGATAGGATTTGAGTATTTTTAAACAAGTAAGGCGTGCTTCACGTAAGTACCTGAGGTGATAATCGCCGGTTTCTGTACGATTAACACTAGAATACCTAACATTAGTCATTTTGACTCCCTTACAAACTAAAATTTAATTATCTAATCTGCCACTAGAGGAAGAGACTCTACCTGTCAGGAATGCTTTCACCAAACACTTGACTTCCAACCTGCAAAGGTTCATCAGGGCATAACGCACTTCCTCTCTAGCAAAGTTTTAGTAAACATCAGTGAGTCAGTTTGCCTCATGTTAAGTAATACACTTAATTTTTTCAGTGAGATGCTGATAATATAACCTATAAATTACCTTACCAAATATTTAAGTTAAATATTGTATTACCTCATTAGTAACTGATGATAATCATGGTATTTGAAATAATAGTCATAAAAAACTTTGATTTTTCAGTAAGTGAGTCAGAATGACTCATGTTAGGTAATAAGTGCCTAGTTTGATAGTTAGGTATTCTAGTGTTAAGTTAAAATTATTAAGTGTACAATTTTAATAGTTGCATATTCTTTTTCTACACTTCATGGCCTTTAAATTGATGTATAACATGTCATGGTGACTTAAAACTTTTTTTTAGTCGCCAGCCAGTAGTAGTTTATGAATTGAAACATGCCAACGGACAGACAGACAGAGCCGTTATTTAAGGTTTCTTCTCGTACAGAAACCTAAAAGCAACCTTAAACATAGGCATAATTAGCCTATTAACATTACTTAATCTTTAGAACAAGATAGTCCTGGTTCATTTGGATCACTTACATACATTGGTTTGAAGAGATAATTTATTTTTTGGTGGATTTATTGCCTGGTTATTTGTTGAGTTTATAAGTGACAGAGTTAGCTTTATTTTGATGTGTCCTATAATTTGTTTATACTCATTCCATTATATTTTGTTATTCTAACGGCTAAAAAAAAAACGGGAAGGGAGCCAATGAGAACTCGAGATTTTGGCGGGTAGTAGGTTGGGCCAACTAGGCAAACAAAAATATCACTGGATAACCTTTTGATAACCACCTAGGGGTTTTATTTTTGCCCTCACATAAGTTGGCCAATCTGAAATGTCAGATTTACAAAGTATAATGACATGAGTATAGGTGTCCGTTACAATGAGGCTCTACTCTACAGGGTAGGATCAAAAAGTAGTAGGACTGAATTTCTGTAGCGTGAACTCCGGCTTTTCTCTCTGCTTGGATCGTGACAACACTTCTTAACAGAGGTTCACGGAAATCGACGTACTTACTCTCCGCTTGCCCGCTAGCGACTGAAAAAAATATCGGTCTCTTCGAAAGGCTCCTCACTACCACGCCCAGGTGGTCCGACCGCCCTCCACCGCTCCGTTCACACTACAGAAATTCAGTCCTACTACTTTTTGATCCTACCCTGTATTTGGAAACAAGGCTGGTTCCATAAATAATAGTTTTTAGGGTCCATAGGCAAAACCAAGGACCCATATATTTTCCTGCGTGTGTCTGTCCATCCGTCCGGTCGCCTGCCCTCACGGCTACACCTTTCTTCCGATCACTTTGAAATTTGGCATGTATGTGTCTTGTACCTGCCCACATATTTTAAAAATTAACGACTTAAAAAAAAAAAAAATTCAAAAAAATTAGGGTAAAAAAACTTAAGGGTTAAATTTTTTTTTCGACACCGTGAGGGTTATCATATTATGAAAGGGTACGTCGAGCTGATTACAAAAATATATAATTCTTTGGTTATAACTTTGATAGGGCGAGCGTAGGCAAGTTTGAAGTGGGTGTGAAACGTGGGTACTACTTAAACTATACAGGGTTGCCTACTGACTACTGACCTTCGCTGTGTGCTGATTAGCACACACTTGACCTGTTTATTTAATATCCAGCCCAATCCAAACTGGTTTTTAACCTTTAGCGTTAGCGTATATTTAAGTTTGTTCAGTGTTTTATGTGTTTACGTGCATTCAGAGGAAAGTGCATAGCTTGTCTCCTGATAAGTAAACTGTAATTCACAGTGTTAAAGACACCAGAACTTAGCTTTAAAAATTACTGAGGAACAAATAAATTTTAAATTGGAAAAGGTAAAAAACAATTAAAATAAGAAAAGAATGTTTTATTGAAATAAATAATTCTAATACTTATAATAAAAAAGACTAGAACAAAAATCTAGTTAACAACGGATAATTCAATACTAATTCTTTTACTCGAGTCTATGCGTATTTATCCATAGTTCTTTCCAAATTATTTTTATTGTACAATGTATTTTGCTATAACTACAATCACAATATAATATGTTTTGTTAAGCACATGGTAAGTTAAACATGTTTATTAATTACATATAAAAACATACTAGTTTTATTATACTCGAGGACAGATTAATTAAATGTCGTATCTTTTTCCCGTCAGACAATACTAATTACGGTGGAGACACAGTTGTGCAGCGTGTACGATATTGGAAGAAAAATTTCTATTTATTTAATAACATGAAATGCGATATAGATGTAAAAAAAAATCTAAGATTATAAAAATGTTCCATCCGTGATAAATATTTATCTAAAATACTATTACATTCTGCTTAAATATTATTGTTGTATTGCGATGTTCTTTAGAGAAAATTTATTATTAGTAGCTGACCGTCATTTTGCTAGGCATACTCATGCCATCATACTTTTTTATTCTGACAGCGCAGGAAAATCGAAAAAAATGGGAGGGGAGCCAAATGAGAGCTCGATTGTCGATTGGCGGGTAGTAGGTCGGGCCAACTAGGCAAACAAAAATATCACTGGATAACCTTACGAAAACCACCTAGGGGTTTCATTTGTTTCCCTCACATAGGTTGGCCAATCTGAGCTGTCCGATTATCTGATTTACAATGTATAATGGCATGAGTATAGGTTTCTTAGAGCAAGTTTCCTAGAGAAGGATGATGTTAAGTAGATTCCATTTGTTATAATAATTATAAAAAAATTAAAAAATTGTTAAAGCTGATAGAAAATGACATGAGTATGTTTCCTGAATTATTTCCAATTTTGTGTTCTCACTTCTTCAATTCTCCTATTATTCTTTATTTGGATAAAAGTGGCATAAAAATTGGATTAGCCACAATTTAATTACTAATCACCACATAGCTATAGGGAGTAATAAGTAGGATAAACATAAATGCTTGACAGTGCCTTAAGTCAATGTAATTCTATAGAGAATTCACCTCTCAAAACGACTAATAATCTTACACTTGCTTAAGGAATTGAACTTTTCCTGTGTAAAAAGTATTTAATAAATGAAAACAATTTAGTTGTAATATATTTAACACTTCTTACTCCAGCCAAGACATGATTCTACAGTTTAAAAAAAAAAAAAATAGCCGTCAGAGATTATAAAGTGTGTCCCAAAATTACTCTAGATTTGAATTAAATAAAAAACACAGTTTTTAGTTTTTAAGATTGTTATTTTTTTATTGAATCATAAAGAATACATAGGATAGGGTTATTTATGGAAAAACACATCGGCTTTGCTGGCACATATGCACTCTTTTATCGAAATTTTACATGATCATTTTGCATTAAATGTGGCTGCATTTCGTTGATGTAGCGTAATTTCTTCCTGTAATGCATGGGTGGTTGTGGGATTGTTGACATAAACCTTTGACTTCAAATAACCCCATAAAAATAAATCTAATGGTGTTAAATCACAAGATCTAGGGGGTTAAGTTAAATAAATATATTAAATATACGTTAAATTAAATAAATTTATTGGGTTAAATCACTATCAATGATAAAAACACGTTATTGTATCATAACGCTCCATTTTTACTAACCCTATACTCTCAGCTGTCAAATTGTTTTATTTTTTCAGGGTTGCCAACAATTTACTGGACAAATGGCGGCAAATTCAAATCTTGAGTTAATTTTGGGATACCCTATATTACAAATATTTATTTGTGTTTCACACAAATGTTTAACCTTTTCATTTATTTTACTCTCCAATTACGGGTCTGAAGTATGATAAAATGTTGTCATATATCTAGGTACATATATTAATATTTATGTACCCGAAGTGGTATAAGTGTGAAGAATTTGCCGAAATCCCCTCTGTCGCCTTTACTGTGAACAAAAGAGTTAATCTGAATTCATTTCTAATTTCAATTCATTAAAAATATTTACCGATTAATTAACCTGTTTCTAGGAGTTACATTTAATTTTAGTAATTGTATTATAATTTTTGCCACCCCTTACTTTTATTATAATCTTTTGAAAACTGGAAATTTCTATATAGAATACATAATATACTAAACTGTACCCCAAAAGTTTTATTTTGATCGTACAGCTACAACGAGCATACAACCGTTCAATAACTACTAATTATAAATAATATTAGACAGACTAGAAGATAAATTACAAATTAATCTAATTAAGTTGATACCTTTCATAAATTCAATAATAATTAAGTACAAAGTATTATAAGAGTATAAAAAAAATAGCACAAAAATGAATTTGCATCATTAAAAATTAATATTTGAACTCTTTTTTGTCTTCTGCTGATAACTATAATAATTATATTATTTAAAAGAAAATTTATTTTTATGGCAATTGTACAAAACTTATTAATTACACCACCTAAGTATTATAAAAAAAGAAAAAAATAAAAACACCTTATACAGAGAAAGTTAGTGCACCTAGGCACTTGTTTAGCCAACTTTTTCTATGCCATCAACTTTTAAAGTTTTACAGACTAGATTCAAAATAAGTCTCTAATTTAATCACAACCCTAAATGTAAAATAATACTAAGCATAAACATTTCATATTTACATAATAGTTGTATTTTTTTTATAATTGTTAAATTACTAATCTGAATGTATAAATAAAATAGAAATTTCATTAAAGATTAAAAACTTGATCATTTTTACTGAGTGAATTTTATTTTTTGGTCATTTAAAGAGCAGTGTTTTCCATTGTGAGAATCTTGGAATTCCTTGATTTTCAGTTGCACCGGATCTTAATTTTTTTTTTTTTTTATGTTCTTGTTTTGTATAAATATTGAGAAAGAAGTGTAAATCTATTATAATTTAACATTTTCAATTGAAATAACTTAAAAATGAAATTTTGAAAAACCATTAAGTTAGTAAAATTATAGTTTCAGTCCTATTCCACTTTAAAATAGAACCGATTTCTGTTTTTAAAAAATCCAGTGCATAATAGTACATTACGCGTCTAGTGCGGAAAGTAGCATTTTGCATGCGAGTGTGGAGTTTGCACCCGAGCGACAGCGAGGGTAGTAAAACCACACGAGCAATGCAAAATGCCGTTTTCGCACGAGTTGCGTACCGTACTTTATCTACGATTGCTAGATTTAAATAATAAATACAGAAAAAATAAACTTGCTGTATGTAAGTTCGTATCTCTCTCTCTTGATAAACATGGCATTAATTCTTGAATTGTATTTTTTGCCGAATTAATTATTTCTGGAGGAGTATTATTCTCCACATTTTCGTCAAAGTCACTTGATTCACTCATTGTTTTTCACTAAAAACTCGATATAAACTGTAATAAAAGAACAGCAAATTAGTTTTGTTAAATGTAAACAAACTGGCTAATCGTGCGTAAAGCTGAAAAATTCCTCTTCTTTACAGCCCTAGGGTGGTAAAGAAGAGGAATTCTTCAGAACTATGAGACGCGCATGCGCAATGAATACAAGTACGTAAAGAATCATTTTCTACGCATCTAAACAGAGATACAATGTTTATATTTCGTATCAATCGTAGATAATAGTACATTACGCGTCTAGTGCGGAAAGTAGCATCAGTAGCATTTTGCATGCGAGTGTGGAGTTTGCACCCGAGTGAGGGTATAGTAAAACCCCACGAGCAAAGCAAAATGCAGTTTTCGCTCGAGTTACAATACCGTACTTTATCTACGATTGTGGATTTTAATAATAAATACAGAAAAAACAAAAAAATAAACTTCCTGTATGTAAGTACGTATTGCTCCTTTGATAAAGATGACATTAATTCATTTGTTGTATTTTGTGCCGAATTAATTATTTCGGAAAGGCGTATAATTCTCCTCATTTTCTTCATAATCACTGAAATCACTCATTGTTTCTCTAAAAACTCGATATAAACAGTTTCTTTAATTAAACAAACAGCAAATTAGAATGTAAACAAACTCGTGCGTTAAGGTGAAGAATTCCTCTTTTTTCTGACCTAGGGCGGAAGAAAAGAGGAATGCTTCACCTCATTATGAACGCGCATGCGCAATGAATACCAGCTACGAAAAGAATCACTTTCTACGCATCTAAACAGAGAGATAAAATGTTTATATTTCATATATCAATCGTAGATAAAAAGCTTCTTGTTATAAACTACGAATTAAATATGTAGTACTCTATTCCTTAAAATGTAAATGCTAGAACTAATTTTTAATTGTATACCTTATTCTAAGTAGACCTCATTTAGAAAACACTGCATTAATATTTTTTATTTTGTTTCATTCTGCACTTTTTAAATCAAGTTTGCATTTTTTTTTCTTTTAAAATTAATATCCATTATTAAGCGATAGTTGTAGAAAAACATAAAATGCCATTTAACTATAAATACTCGATAAGTTTAATATGATGTTCATATTGGATTACTGAATGTAAAGCTTATTGATTTTAATTAGAATCATCTTAAAATGAACGTAAGATGTATATTATTCAGATATAAAGTTTTTAGTAATGAAATTTCTGTAAAAGACAAAATATAATTAAAAATAAGAAAAAAGGAGAGATCTAAAAAAAAAATTGTTTATACACGATTATTACGATAGATTTATGTGCATTAAATATTGAACGTCAAGTGATAATAAATACTTTCGTAAAAATTTAAAAGTATCGATTTTTTTAAGCGAAACCTGTCTGAGAAGTTATCAATTGCCGATATCAAACTTTATCAAATGTTACAACTTAAATCTCTATTAATTACAATATCGACAAATACTTGGGCAAACTTAAGTATCTTTCTTTATCATAATGACAACTATAACAATGCATTTTTTTTTACTAACAATTTTATTACATATTATTTCCTTTCGATCTTATAAGCTACTCTTCGATTAAGTCTTTTTTAAGAATTTTTTTATCTCTTTTAAATTTAATGTCAATTCTGAAACATCGAGTGATAGATATCGATCTATCGATAGATATCGAGGACTGACTTCGCTCGATATAAAGTCTATTTCTTTCGATTAATCAAATTTATCGTTTATAATATCTTTCACATTTAATATAATTTTATACATGGTAGCCGAAAGTGGGTACTACAGGGAATCCAAAACCGAGTGGAGAAGATCTAGTTGAGAATCGTCCCAGCACGTGTGAGTCCACATCATTCCCTCCTCGACGAGGGGTTCTAGACTTTCCACTATGACACTGGGTCCTTCGAGTGACGGCTCTGGTTGGTTCGACGTCGTATACAGCATCACTTCCTCGTTCCACACGAGATTGTCCACTTCTTCGATAACTATATCCGGCTTATCTCCTGTCAATGTAATCACCGTTGTCGTTCCTTTCATATCATCTGCAATAAATAAAACGGTTTCGAAAATTTAATATGGCACACAATACGAAAGTACTTTTATTATACATCCGGGTAGTGGCGGCTCCAGATGGGGGGCCAATAAGGGCAATCCCCCCCGAGACTTTCCATTACAAGATTTGTTTATGGTCACTCGACAGTTTAGTAGTTTTGTGTTTAGCGTCCATTATTTTCATAATATTTTAATGATATTTATTTCTATCTCGACGATATTTACCTCCTCTTACCAAAAAAAAAGTCCAGTCATGTACCATGACTTAATGAGCGAATTTTCAAAGAAATCTGCGTATTATTGGCTTATGATAATATAGGACAATTTTGGTTTAGAATTTGGATGGGGAAAAAAAAATTGTACACAAGGGTACAGAGTGCAAAAGTTAAAATAGTATTTACCCTTCAAGATGCATGTCGTTGGAAAGCTCTTTAAGAGTACAGTAATTGTTGTTATTACACTTTTATCATATTTTCATATAAGAGGGGGTAAAATGGAAAAAACTTGTTTTTATGCTATTTTTGACCTTAAATGGTCAAAATTTGACCCCTAAATGAACTCCAAAAAATCTGGCCATCCTTTCTTTTGATATTATTGACATTTTAAAATTTGTTTGCAATTTTTAAGTGTATCCTAAGGGGAGATATCGTCTGGAGTGACACATATATATGTACTCTTATATACATACATATATATACATACGTACATACATGTATACAATATACATACATAAAAAAAGTGTTAAATTTTAGGAATCGATTCAGAATGGTCTAAAACGGATTTCCATGGAGAAAATGTTCAAATATTCGCATTACAAACATTTTGAAGCCATTGCAATAGCTGAGTTTTCTTCGAAAATTCGCTAAAATGCATTACAAGTTACGTCAAAATCGTGGTCAAGAAAATTGTAGATAAAACATTATGCACGGAGTGCCACCTGTCAGAAAAATATAAAGGCAAGTGAAGTTTCTTGGGTTTCAGCAATGTAATACCGTGTTTTTGCACACTGCATTAAAGTCCACAATTTGTGTTAGTGAGAGACACCAAGGGATGTGCCACGCAAGCGTGACACATAGGAACTGTTCCAACATCAGACATTACGTCACAAAGATGTTGGCTCGGCATTACGCTATGTCCTGCATCGTTTCGTCGCGTCCGACTCATCAGGGGCCCGACGATGCCCACCCAACTCTGGACCTATACCAGTTCAAGAAGATCAGATATATTGGGCTTTATCAGAGACGAGCGTGCTCTCACACCGCCATTCTTGCATGGCTGGCAAACACTTCAGCAATGTAATACCGTGTTTTTGCACACTGCATTAAAGTCCACAATTTGCTGTAGTGAGAGACATCAAGGGATGTGCCACGCAAAATTGTGGATTTCTTTCAAAGGCTCTACGTTGAGGGCTAGGAAAATCTGAAGTCCCAGACAAACCTTTTGAGTTAATCAATTTCTGTGATGGAGACTTGTTCCCAATTATCAAGCCATTGCTGACATCTTCGCTACTCTACCAGTAAGCAACGCTTCCGCTGAAAGATCATTATCGTCATTTCGTCGAGTTAAGACACGCATTCGTTCCCGGATGAGTGAAGATCGGCTCACTGGGTTGACAAGGAAGACCTGGGATTTTCACTCAAAATTTGGTCATTGATATTGAAAAAGTTATTGACCGTAACCCTGTTACTTTTACTTTTTGCCCGGTAGGAGGGGGGGGGGGATAACAGAAAATGCTTGAAGTTATTACTAACGAAGTCTTGAGAGATACTTACTATTGTTATTGAGAATGTTGGTGGTGTTGACAGTGTCCTTTATAGTGCTGATATTAATGTTTTTGCTTTCCATATTATTATTATTATTGTTGTTATTATGATTGATAGTGACGAGAGTTTTAGTATTGTTGTTCTTGGGTGGGATTACGGTGGCGGTATTAGTACTCGTCTTGTTTCTACTTTTATTATTTCGTTTCCTCGAGGTCTGGCCGTGCTCTAGCCTGCTGGGATCCAGGTACCAAAAACCTCCTTTTCCCGGTGCGTCCTTCTCTCTTGGTACGTTCACAAAACACTTATTAAGGCTTAAGTTGTGCCGAATAGAATTCTGAAACAGTTTAAAATAATAGTAATTAGTCTAGTTTTTTTCCTTGTATATATAATTCTTATTAGTAGGGTCTAAAGCAGGGGTTCCCAACGGGGTCCAGGTGGACCCCTTGGGGGTCTATGGAAATTTCAAAGGGGTCTATAGTATTCCAAGGATTTACTGGGGGTCGTTGATAAATTTAAAAGTTTGAATATTGATTATTTCAAGAATCTAAAAGAAAAATTTGCGTATCCTTCTAAAAGCCACCGAAATTAAATCACTTCTTAACCCGTCAACTTCTGTAAATAATGCTAGATTTGGATTAGAAAGAAGCCTCTTACAACATTTCTTTGTTAATTGCAAAAGCCGGATATCCACATACCACTGGTGAACAAATAATATCGCCCACCAGAAATAAAAGAGGTAATAAAAACTGTTATAAAAATGAACCCTAAACCATTTTTATAAAGTATTCCGCACAGTAATTACTCTACACAAAGTCGTACGGATGAAATGACCGAAGATACTAAATAATTCTTATTTGTGCATTGCAAAACAGTAAATTTTCTGAGCAGTTGCGGATAAATCCACTTTTTGTAGAAACAGTATTTTGATGTTACATGTTCGATATTATAGCTCCATATTAAGAGAAATGGCAGAAGAATTTCATTCAGTGAACAGTTAGAAATGTTCACTACAGATAAACATATATTTGTTTTGGAATTTTTTGAAAATTTACACTGAACACTTAAAACAAGTAAAAGAAGATATGTTATGTTAGCTATAGTGACTATACGATGATAGGTAATTTCAGGCCAAATATTGAAAAAAAAAATATCAATATATATATCACCCAATGACCACATAAATAAAAATTGAAATATTGTCCAATTACAATATCGATATGTCTGAAATCAAGTTTACATCTGTTATCCAAAATCTTATATAAACCACTTTTTAATTTTTTTTTTCCAAGTTCTTAGCACAAATTGTTATCTTTGAGATTTTTAAGTGCAATTATTAGAATTCTGCTAACGTTGTGTGCTGTATATTAATGGAAAAATGCAAGGGGGTCGATGACGAACATACATTTTTTAAAAGGGGTCGATGAAGGAAAAAGGTTGGGAACCCCTGGTCTAAAGGAAGAATTAAAAGCTCACTTTGGGATATTTCGACCCCTCTTTGGGTCATCTTCAGGCTGAAAAACCATATTTATTGTCAGTAACTCTAATAATTTTGCTATATTTTGTAACATAATACATAATTCAAGTGCTTTCTATATCTACCTGACTAGAAGTATTATTATTTCATCCTGTAGTTTCTAAATTACTAATTTTCCTCTAACCTAAATGGCAATTGTCAATCTGAAATAATTAATCTCTGATATAGGGTTAGTCCATGTTAACAATAATTCAGGTTCTTTTTTATATTAATCATTTCGTTCTTACAGTTTGGGATGTATTTCTCTAAATCAATGGAATTCTAACCCTATTGATAACCATTGATAACCCTACTGATTAAATATTTCAGATTGTTAATAGCCACCTAGGTTAGAGGAAAATTAATAATTTTAAAATAACAGGATGAAATAGTAATCTTCTAGTCAGGTAGTTATAGAAAAAACTTTAATTATGTATTATGCTAAAAAATATAGCAAAATTATTAGTTACTGACAATAAATTTGGTTTTTTAGCCTGAAGATGACCCAAAGAGGGGTCGAAATATCGCAAAAATGAGCTTATAATTCTTCCTTTAGACCCTACTTACCAATAAGTTAAAATAATGTTTGAGGTATATATTTATTCTTTTGAAAAAATGTATTGTGTAAAGGATAATTTTTTTTTTTTTTTAATTTTTTTATTGACAAACACAACTACATAAATTTCAATGTTATAAGTGTTATTGATGTTTTTTGGGCGGGGAATTACATGGAAAGGATATAGTCCATACGTCGCGTCAGAGAGGTTACGTAAAAGTGACAAAGGTTGCTGTGACGTCATGCGCCCTCCACGATTTTTCGTCAGGTTATCTTTTCTGGCTCATAAGAAACCATTGTTTACTAGAGTTCTGTAAGCATTTTATAGTTTTTTCCTCTTTTTATTCTATTAAAAGCTTTTTTAACCGTTTTTAACCTTATCATATATTAGTAACATCATTAGTAAGCCAACAAATGTATACATTATAGATGATAAAACAAATAATTCTCACAAATAACTCAAAGAAGATGTAAAATAACTTACTTACAGATGTGCTCTTTTTACTCTATTAAAAGCTTTTTTAACTGTTTTTACCTTATCATATATCAGTAACATCATTTATTAATGATGTTACTTAGCTTATTAGCCAATAAAATGTATACATTTTAAATGATAAAACAAATAATTCTCACAAATAACTCAAAGAAGATGTAAAATAACTTACTCACAGATGTGCTCTTTTTACTCCATTAAAAGCTTTTTTAACTGTTTTTAACCTTATCATGTATCAGTAACATCATTAATAAGCCAATAAATGTATACATTATAGATGATAAAACAAATAATTGATTAAAAAATAATAATACAATAAAATAGCACTGATAAACCCCAGAAGTACATTGTTTGTTATGAGCCAGGGCAGCTTAGCCAACGTAACAACACACACTTTTTTTACGTAAGTGACGTCACACTTCCCCGGCGTATTGGCTAGTCCTTTTGTCGTGAATATTTTAGAATATAACAATAAATAATTTTAAAATAATAAGGCAAGAATAATAATAATAAAAATATAGATGATACGTTAGATGATAATTAATTTTTAGTATATATTACAAGTTAAGCAAATCTCTAGGCCACTGCCTCCTAAGGCGGCGAAGTGGGTTATCTGGGATGGTTTGGGAAGAAAGAAGTTCTACTAAAGGATTGGGGTGATCGGATAAGGACTGATGGAATTTTTGATATCGGGATATTGATAGGACACGGACAAATGGAACATTAAGATCATTGTGGAGGGTGAGGTTGGATACATAAAAAAGAGCATCGGTAATTTTCCTGAGGATTTTGGATTGAAGAGTTTGAAGTCGACGGGAGTTGGAAGGCTTGGTGCTATACCAAACCATAAGTCCAAGCTTGTTTTACAATTAACAAACTATCCCTACAAAGACACTTGTGTATAACAAACATTGAAGATGTGTTAAGCACAATGTTGCCTGAAGTCTGGGCAATTCTCTTGCAAGTATTGAATTGTTTGCAAGGAGCAATGGGACGGGGTAACATCTTGCATAAACGTGTAATTTAGCATTTGATCCTTAATTTCAGGCAAAATTGTGCTTAACATCTTCAATATTTGTTATATATAACACTGAGGGACTCCTCCCACTTACCTAAAAAGAACCTCCCCCTCTTCCACCATATGGTCATTTATTCTATCAAAACTATAATACCAGACAATATCACTACCCGGCCAACGACTTTTTTAAGACCCTATTTCAAACCGTCTGGCTTTCACCCAATCGTTTTTAAAGTTATAGATATGAAATTAGATGAAGAAGAATGTAGTTATCAGACCCCGGAAACCTCATATCTTTATCTACTATACAGAAGCTGAGCTATATGTGTTCAAAAAAGTGCGGTTTTTTGGCCCACCCTGCATATAATATATATATTATGAACTGGAAATGCAGTAACTGTGCCAATTTTAGAAAAAATAGTTCTATTAGTAAAGTTTATAAATATGATCCCTCTACATTCTACATCTAAAATATCATAACTTTAAAATATGTTAAAAACAGGTCGAAATTTGAGATAAGGTTGAAAACATTGGCTTATCGTAAAACACAAAAATAAAATCGCTTGTAGGATCTATAAATATACTATACTTGAATTTAATGCATATTAAATATTATAAAATTATTATATTACCTGCCAGCTGGGATCTGCGTGTCTGAAGTACATAAAATTTTCCCTGATCCACGAATATATGGAGGAAAGAGTCATTTTATTATGATTAGCATTCATAGCCATGCAGATTAAAGTCGCATAAGAATACGGTGGCTTCTTGTCGTTATTACGGTATTCTTCCGCTACCGACGGATCTGTGAACCAAATCAAAATACATAATCAACCTTCCGATTCATTCCATGTGCTATTTAAAATTCCAGTCGAAAAACTTCTTTATTATATTCATAATAATTAAGTATAGGTTTGGAAAAATGATTACTTAATGTTAGTTTTAGAGTGGGTGTGCGTTTCTTGTGAAGCCTGGGAGATGCGGGAGGCGTAGGAAGACTGGCCAATATGTTAAGATTCTGAAGCCAGTTCAGAGACGTTAAATCTCCTTCTTCCTCTTCCCTCGTCGACACCATTTTCACATTTATCTGTAACAAAATTTGAAACAATAACCATAGAATATGATTCGTACACACATAAGGCCGGGCCACACCTATCCGCACCGTATGACGTCCAACACACGTCCGTGTGTTGTTCGTCATAGGGTGATGGTAAAGGGAGGCTAATCATGTCCGCACCGTATAATCTCAACTCAATGTTAGTATATTTTTTTATGCTCCCGCAGCTGTTTCATTGAGACAAAATGTTAAAAAGTTTAACACATGGTTAATTAGGGATGGTAGCACTTGCTTTAGAGGAAGAACATAACAATTGAAGAAGAATTCAACGCAGAAGTCGAAGAATGTGGGTTCACAGAGCTTGGAAGAAAAGATCGGTTGAAGGCGAGTTTTGCTCGCTGCTGCCTCATCTGACGATGAAACCAAGTTTTACAAATATTTTAGAATGTCGATGTCCACATTCAAACAACTAGCAATTACCTTCCAAACACTCGTATTCTCTGCATTTCTATATACTTTTCACTCGTCTCATCACACAAAACTGGGAATTATCTAATTAATTCAAATCACATTGTAATTACTATTTACTACGGGAGACACACAGAGAAAAATAGACCAGTAAAGACGCTCGAGCCAACTAAGCTATACTGAAGAATAATTTCCCTTGTCGATAACTAGAAATCAATTCAATTTATTAGAAATTTTATTTTTAATTTTTTTTATTAGTGATTTATTTTTCGACCTCTATTTTGAGTAGAAAAGTAAAATAAATATATAACGTGTTGTAATGCAATTAATAAATATATAAACATTTAAATAAAAATAATTATAACAAAGAAAGTTGAAGATGTTAATAAAGTATTTAAAAAGACGACCCGCACCGTGTCCGTCAAAAAGAAAACTAAACTAATCCAAGCGTCAGTGCGGATGTGGTGCGTGCACGGTGCGGTGTCGGTGAGGACAAGTTGGGACTACGCCTAACATTTCCTTAGGTTTATTCCTCACCGAGTGTTGTCAAACACACACGGACGTTTGTTGGACGTCATACGGTGCGTGCACGGTGCGGTGTTGGTGAGGGCAAGTGGGGACTACGCCTAACATTTCCTTAGGTTTATTCCTCACCGAGTGTTGTCAAACACACACGGACGTTTGTTGGACGTCATACGGTGCGTGCACGGTGCGGTGTTGGTGAGGGCAAGTGGGGACTACGCCTAACATTTCCTTAGGTTTATTCCTCACCGAGTGTTGTCAAACACACACGGACGTTTGTTGGACGTCATACGGTGCGGTGCCGGTGTGGACAAGTAGGGACTACGCCTAACATTTCCTTAGGTTTATTCCTCACCGAGTGTTGTCAAACACACACGGACGTTTGTTGGACGTCATACGGTGCGTGCACGGTGCGGTGTAGGTGAGGACAAGTTGGGACTACGCCTAACATTTCCTTAGGTTTATTCCTCACCGAGTGTTGTCAAACACACACGGACGTTTGTTGGACGTCACACGGTGCGTGCACGGTGCGGTGTCGGTGAGGACAAGTTGGGACTACGCCTAACATTTCCTTAGGTTTATTCCTCACCGAGTGTTGTCAAACACTCACGGACGTTTGTTGGACGTCATACGGTGCGGTGCCGGTGTGGACAAGTTGGGTATACGCCTAACATTTCCTTAGGTTTATTCCTCACCGAGTGTTCTCAAACACACACGGACGTTTGTTGGACGTCATACGGTGCGTGCACGGTGCGGTGTCGGTGTGAACAAGTTGGGACTACGCCTAACATTTCCTTAGGTTTATTCCTCACCGAGTGTTCTCAAACACACGGACGTTTGTTGGACGTCATACGGTGCGTGCACGGTGCGGTGTCGGTGAGGACAAGTTGGGACTACGCCTAACATTTCCTTAGGTTTATTCCTCACCGAGTGTTCTCAAACACACACGGACGTTCGTTGGACGTCATACGGTGCGTGCACGGTGCGGTGTAGGTGAGGACAAGTTGGGACTACGCCTAACATTTCCTTAGGTTTATTCCTCACCGAGTGTTGTCAAACACACACGGACGTTTGATGGACGTCATTCGGTGCGTGCACGGTGCGGTGTCGGTGAGGACAAGTTGGGACTACGCCTAACCTTTTCTTAGGTTTATTCCTCACCGAGTGTTGTCAAACACACACGGACGTTTGTTGGACGTCATACGGTGCGTGCACGGTGCGGTGTAGGTGAGGACAAGAGGAAATCATGGAACTTACAGTTCCAAATTGAAATTCAGATGTATGATAATTTTTACCACAAGGGTAGATTCTAAACCACATGGTGTTCCCTCGTCTTATTATGTTTTTTGACCACGAACGGAATCCGACAGATTCATTATTAATATTTTAGTTGATCGTTGTATCTAGATAACTTTTGTTTAATGTAAAAAATAAATATAGATATATATAATTAATTATTATTAAGAGTTGAATCGAGGTATGGTTTATTTGTCCGAAATTTTAAATACGGGATGTTACTCGGGGTTAATGAAAGCGTGTTATTTTTAATGGCAATTTATTGATCTGCGATTTTTAGTTTTCGGATGATGTGACATCGGTCTCTGTTTGATTTCAGTTTAATAATAATGGATACGCGATAATAATAATTAGTATCTTTTAAACTCTTCTCTGTATTTAATCGTTAAAACTAAATCGATTACCAATATTCATCTCTCTCAGTAGTAGGCCATTACATATTCTCTGTGTACAATGAGAGTTTTTTTTTCGTGTAAAAGAAGAAAAGCAGTTTGTGCCCGGTTTTTACGTGAGAGGGCTGTAGCATTGGTATAATTGTGCACGTGACAATGGGGCCGGAGTCTGGATTGTGGCGCCGCGGGCCGCGTGGCGGTGTAAAATCATGGCGGCTCAGGGGGGGTAGGTTGCGATGTGGCACGCGAGGGTCGCCCAACCGCCTTCCCTTTATCTACACAAAGCTTCGGAGTGAGTCAGCTTCACTGAATCACCCCCTTACCCACATCACAGCAAAAATTACCCTTAACTGGCAACACTGCATCTGATTCTCTAAGCTTAAGAAACAGAGGCCAAACTAAATTTCCCTTTCACCCACGATTTCTCTTCGACTTGTATTTACATCAAAATTACTCTTCGAAGTGCTTCATTCGTAAAAACACAGGTAATCGGAGAAACCCTTTAATACCCAGGGTTTAATATATAATCTACTTATATTTTTAAAACATGCAGCACTTAACTTGTATATTTTATTTGTAAAATGTATTGATATTAAATTCATCGGCCCACCTAAGATAATTTTTAGGGTCCGTAGGCAAAACCAAGGACCCTTATATTTTCCTGCGTGTGTCTGTCCGTCCGTCCTCTCGCGTGCTCTCACGGCTACACCTTTCGTCCGATCACTTTGAAATTTGGCATGTATGTCTCATGTACCTACCCACATATTTTAAAAATATAGCGACTTAAAAAAAATATTTTTCAAAAAAATTAGGGTAAAGAAACGTGTCCCCCCCCCCCCCCCCCCCCTATCTCTCTTATGTGAAGTGCAAAAAATCTGAAAAAATTCCTGAACATTCTTGGACCAAAAGTAAAGATACCACTTTTTGGAAATTTCGAAAAAATATTATTTCATTTTTTATTGACAAAATACGTTTTTTTTTATAATTATGGTCTTTTCGATGTATTTATATGGTTGTAGTCCGGTTCAGTGGCATAAAAATACTTAATCAGAGTGTGTTTTGAGAATATCAGACCCTTAGAATGGTTCAAAGTAAGCTTTTTAGCATTTTAAAAAAACACTGTTTACACACTTTTCAGTTAAACACTATATAGTGTGGCCTACGGACCCTCGCTGTGTGCTGACTAGCATACACTTGACCTGTTTATCTTAAACTAAACATCGTCGAAATTAGATTGGATTTAATTAGTATACTTTTTTTAAGTACAAACAAACTAAATCATGTTTGTTTATATAAAGGTAATACTTTCTTGTAATATTTATTATTATCGTTGTTTTAGCTTTCGAGCTTTCCGTAGATAACGGAAGCTCGGAAGTACAAAATCTCTGTACAAAGGACCTCGCCAAAACCGAATCTTAAACCGTGCCATCAATATGCCTCCGCATAGGGAGAAAGAACAAAAATGAAAATGAAGATCGAGGAGTTATTAAGGTTTTTGCTCTTCCTTTCCCCGGTCCCCGGTTCTAATAATACATATGAGTAATATTCATTTTGTTTGAGTTTACGTTTGTCAGGTGTTGCTCTAAAACGTAGTCCTTTTCCGTGTTTGACAATTGATAATGCTGATTTTCAAAGCGAATTGTAGACGAAGCAGAGGAGTAGGAAATTAATTAGATCTCGATTTTGCTGCATGTTTCATATCGACCATAATAGAGTGGAATCATTTCATATTTGCAGCCTTTACGGTATATGCGGATATTTTCTTTGTGACTCATTCGTAATCGTAATTGGCTAACGACTCTCAGTTTACTAATAGACGCATTCATCGCTCAATATAATTCTCGCCAACACGTGACGTACTTAGTCACCTGCATAGAAGATTGTATGAGTATGAGTGTGAGGACGATAGAGTAGATTCCACGTCCCACGGTAAGCAGAAGTAGTACTAGGAATCTTGCGGGGGTGTTTTTTTTATAAAGATTTTTCCAAGCTGACATGTCGATGGCAGTGCCGGATCTAAGGGGGGGCTGCGGGGGGCAAGCGCCCCAGGCGGCACGCCCGGGGGGCGGCAAAACGAGGTGGAAAAATAAAATTATAAATAAAGGAAAAATAATAAAAATTTCACGAAAAATAAAAAAAAAAATAAATAAATAAAAAAATAGGTGAAATGTAATTTTTAATTATATGTAATATAATTACAGTTATCTTCTCCAATCTGATATACCCACCCTTATTAACTTCGTTTACCCTTTTTTTCTTTACAGTTGATGTGAAAGAAACTTAAGCATATTGAAGTTTTCAAAAAACTATTTAAGAAGTTCGATGTGTCAAGAAAGACTCAAACTGTTAACGCAAATAATAATACTATTAATACTTTTTGGAGTCCATTGACGGGTCAAATTTGTCAAAATTGTGTACCAATTTTTTTTTTTTTTTTTTCACCCATCCTCATTCTAAACCAAAATTTTTCTATATTATCATAATGCAATAATACGCAGATTTCTTTGAAAATTCGCTCATTAAGTCATGGTGCTGACTGGTCTTTTTTATACGAATTATCTCGCTTCCTATGGCCCGGAGACAATAAGGGAAACTTCGGAGCGCATTATTATCCAAACGATTCGTTGTATGTAAAAAATGAACATATTGTTTCTTGAGTGAAATTTTAGATTCTTAAATTTTGATCTGATCCTCAATGGTCTCCGAGTCAGAAGAAGCGAGATATTCACAAAATCACGTAAAAAGTCGTGCAAAAACAATCACAATGCAAGTTATAGTAGAACTAGGTTTTTGCTAAACCGTTCTTTGTACGTAAAAAATGAATGAGACCTTTTTTGTGGGAAATTTAGTTGTTTTGTTTTTTAATAATAATTTTAATTTGTCTCCGAGCCATAGGAAGCGAGATATTCGTAAAAATACGTTGAATTGATATGGCACATCCCTTCCTCGCATCCTATTACGTACTTTATCGATTTTATGCATTTAAAGCCATTATTGTCTATTTTGTTTCATTGTCTCCCCGTTTTTAATCTGCCAAAATTGTTTGGATTTTTACCCAAATTGAAGTATCAATTTAGCAAAAATTAAAGAACTTTAAAAGTTTCATACAAATCGGAAGAGTACTTTTGAAGCTGTAGGTTTAAATAAATGTATGTTTGTGCGCATGTGGAAGAGAAACAAGTAGGCGCGAAAGGTTGAAACTTATATGGGACCAACAACAGGCTAATCATGGCCTACCATCCAAAACTTCATTAAAATTTGACGAGTAGTTTTTAAGATATGTTGGTTCGCAAAAAAAGTAACAGACAGACATGGACCCAAAAGTGTTCCCTGATGTCTGAATCTGTCTTGGAATTTTTGAAATCGGAGACCTAAAAATTTGTCGTTCTTCAAAAAGATCACATAGCTTCAGTTACCTCGGTGAGGTTGGAAGCAAAAAATATCAATAAATAAACAGTAATTTATTGCCAATATTAACAAATTAATAATGATATGTAATACAATAATAAAACGTAAACATTTTACATTAACTAATTTAAATAAGTTATTACATCTATTTGAAGACCAACAAATCAAAACAAACCTATATTATTATTGGAATAAATATGGTTGCCTTAACTATGGAGCAATAGTCAAGTTGATATTAAAATTGCTAACTGGGATTCCCACTTACATTTTTACGTGGGATGCAAATACAAACTATTTTTTTGTTTGTTTATTTGCATACTTTAATGAATGTTTGTTTATATGCTTAGTTGAGTGTGTATCTACTTGATTCAGTTGCTATATATAGGAAGTTGTGAAGGTATTTCATAATGATACTGGAAGAATTAATAGCATAGTATAGTGTTACAGGAAAAAAATAATTTTTTTAAGTCTAAAACCCGATTTAGATAGTAAATGTTTCAAAAATTAGATAATAAATATTTCAATAATTCTGCAATTTAAACATAATTTTAAACAAACTTTAAGTTGCTGTTTTAGCTGAAAAAGCTCTAAAAAAAAGGGTTCTCCAAAACGCCTAAAATTCACCATTTTCAACCTAATTTTCTAAAATTTTCCGAGGGAGGCCCCCCGAACCCCCCTTTGGGCAGGAGGGTAACCCCTCCTAATGGATCTAGAAGAATTAATAGCATAGTATAGTGTTACAGGTTAAATAAAATAGAAATTACCATTATTAATTGGTATTTTAAACGCAATATAGAAAAGGTACTGTAGTTTTAGCTGAAAAAGCTCTAAAAAAAAGGTTCTTCAAAACGCTTAAAATTCACCATTTTTGCACCTAATTTTATAAAATTTTCCGGGGGAGGCCCCCCGGACCCCCCATGGATTTGAGGCTAAACCACCCAAGTTCCCCCCCCCCCCAAATTCTACTGCTAGATCTGCCCCTGTGTGGCAAGGGCGGCAAAATCTGCTTTTGCCCCCCCTAAGAAAAAACCTAGATCCGGCACTGGTCGATGGCTAAGAAGTGATACCTCGTAACTACCAAAATTGTGATTTTGAGGTTTTCATTAAATTGGCCTTGGGAGGCTTGTCTGCAAGTACATGCAAGATCTCGTAAGTGAAAAAAAAAAAAATTCTTCACATAGAAAATGGGCAGTCGTGACATCTTGTATCAGATTCACAAACTATTTGTTATGTGATAGCTTGTAACTACACCTCGTATATGTTTTGGTAAAGGTTAGTTGTGACACCTCATAACTGAGCTGCTAATTCATAAGTGAGACCTCGTATGTGTTCACTTTATTAAAGAAGTGACATAGTGAGAACTCGTAACTACATTATTTTATTAACTGTTATAATTTGACAGTTACCAATGTTTCAGAAGGGTTACATGTTATAAAACACGTAAAATTCGAAGTTGCTCTCTAATATCGTCTTCAGCCGATAAAGTGATCTTCTCATAACATCGACGCTTAAATGCTCGATTTCTAGTTCAAGCCGTAGAAAGTGATTAGGGGTGTTCCACGTCCGATGGAAAATTCGCTTAAAATAAGACTTTAGAACACTTTCAATATCCTTCATGTATTGATAGGCCCGAATTTCAAAGGGGTATAAGTGTGCTAAGCGGACTATCGATCTGAAAAGCCGTTTCTTCGTGGAGAGAGCATCTCCAGTAAAGTTTTTTAGCAATTCGTGGACTCTGTACGTAGCTTGGATTACACTCCTTTTCATTTCTTTAGCAACAAATCGAGTACTTTTTAGATCCACATCGTGGAAATCATAAGGTTAACTCAAATCGAGTACTTTTTAGATCCACATCTTCTAAATCATAAGGTCAACTATAAAGACCCTGGGCTGCAAGAAACCCCGAATTTACAAATTCTAGGCTATAAGAGAACAAGGCACGAATAAGCATGTTATGACTTAGTAAGAGGCTATTACACCTGAGCCAACTTTTCTCATTTTTGTAAGAAACTTAGTCCATTTAATAAATACAAACCAGTGATATTGCAATTTCACACCATTTACTTAAATACCGTTGACAAGGTGACAACAGACAACAGTTCATGTACATAACGTCAAACTCCGATGACAAGGTGACAACTGACAACATGCCATGCACATAACGACAAACTGCGACGTCAAGGTGACAACTGACAAGGTGACAACAGACAACAGGTCATGTACATAACGTCAAACTCCGATGACAAGGTGACAACTGACAACATGCCATGCACATAACGACAAACTGCGATGAAAAGGTGACAACAGACAACAGTTGCACATAACGTCAAACTCCGATGAGTGATACACTCAGGTCAACCTAGACTAGAGCAAAGTAACAGTAAACTACAGAATTGTAACCTCACACTCTTTTGCATTAATATTTCTGAGCCACCTTTAATTAGTGTTGCTAATTCACTTTTCAGTGAATTTTCAATGTCATTCCATTTACCAAGTCTATTTGAAAACGAAGCCTTTAGTTTTTTTTAGTTAATTATCGCTAATTATTCTTATTGTAAGAGTTCAACGTTCAACCTAACATTTAGTCACTTTTTTCCACCGAAATTCCTTGCAGTGTCGATGGAAGCAATTTAGCCTCTCACATATGAAATGTTGCTCGTGTCGAACAATAGCTCTTAAATCTACAACAACTAAAACTAAAACCTTTTTTCAAATTGTACATGTACAAATATTGAAATAAATGAGAAAACTTGAGACGACGGAGTTTCGAATTGATCTTGTCAAGACGAGGTGAATGTAAGAGGCTAAGGTATGAGAGGAGGTATTGAAAAGCCTGTGAAAGATCGATGGAAGGGTTTGTTAGGTTAACAAAGGCACTTGTCAAGTGGATCCTTTCCACAGCAGGTGTCAAACATGAGTTACGAGCTTCACTTGTTTGGAGATCCCAATAAACAACTCCGGAAACCAGACACATGTATCAACAACACAACAATACAAGTCAAAGTACATCATCTAGACTTCTTTCCTTATCTCTATAATAATACGCTGAAATAAGGTCCGTGTTAATCCATAAGTCCTTGGCCCATGTTGTATAATCTTGAAGCAAACCACTGCAGATTATTCAGTTTCAGAGTTCGCAGAGACGTAACTAGGGGTTTTAGAGCCCACAGGTAAAAGTAACTTTTCGCACCCTGTCCAACCATTTAATCGATTCATTAACAAGATCAATAAAAATAAATAAATAAGAAAAGCTGATTGTCATTTGTCGCCCCCCAGGTACTGCTGGGGTCATGTATAATAATTTTAGTGCTATATCTTTTCTAACTTCACCTAGAGCCAGAAATGGCATTTAGGTTATGTGTATCAATAATTCTGATAGTTTTGAGCGTGTTCAAAATTTCAAATACTTGGGATCTCTAGTAACAGAAGAGAATGTTATATCCGAAGAAATCAATGCCAGGATGCCAGTAGCAATCTACTGGGAATAAAAACTATTTTTCGCTTCAATCGATCTTCAAGTCCAAACACATCAGTAGGAAGTCCAAGCTCATTGTGTACAAAAGTGTTGTTCGGCCCTTAGTCACTTATGGGTCTGAGACTTGGACGATAACGAAGAATGATGAAGATAAACTTAGAAGATGGGAAAGAAAAATCCTGAGAAAGATATTTGGACAAATTCAGCAAAATGGTAATTTGATATTGAGAACAAACCAAGAGTTGCGGAATCTGTATCCTGAACCAGACTTAGTCTAAAGGCCGGAAGAATTCGCTGGCTTTGGCATGTAGCGCGTATGAGAGAAAATGGAGTCCCAAAAATAATGATGGATGGACGGCCAGGAGGAAGAAAATTAAGAGGGCGGCCCAGACTTAGGTGGCAGGAGGACGTACAAGACGATCTGGAGGAGGCTTGGCGTTCGCTCTTGGAGAAGGCTTGCGTAGGACAGGGAAGATTGGAGAGGAGTTGTGTCGGCGACCGTAGCCTTTCATGGGCTATAGTGCCGAGGATGTATGTATGCATCAATAATTATTGTGTGTTATCAATGTTATGTATATACATATAGGTTGTTTGTGTTGTAGATTTTTCTGGTTTTTAGTAGGTTAGAAAGTGTAGTTGCAGTATCCATCTTTGCTTCCAAAGTTGATATAATGATGTCAACACTGGAGAGCGGGAACGGAACGAGGAGAAGGGACGCAGATATTTGAGGTTGTAATATTTGTTGAGTTATATGTATGTTCTATGTTATGTGATTAAAGTGTTTTAAGCAAGTCTTATAGTTAGTCATTGGTTTTATTACAGCTGACATGAAGAAGGCATGCTACTGCACTTGAACAGATTTTGATTCCTTGAAATTGACTCAATATAGTAAAACAGTAAGTTCAATGAAATCTCATCAAGTAATAGTACATTACGCGTCTAGTGCGGAAAGTAGCATTTTGCATGCGAGTGTGGAGTTTGCACCCGAGCGACAGCGAGTGTAGTAATACCACACAAGCAATGCAAAATGCCGTTTTCGCTCGAGTTGCGGACCGTACTTTATCTACGATTGTTGGATTTTAATAATAAATACAGAAAAAAAAATTAATAAACTTCCTGTGTGTAAGTTCGTATTTCTCTTTTGATAAAGATGACATTAATTCATTAGTTGTTTTTTGTGCTGAATTAATTATTTCGGGAAGCGTATTATTCTCCTCATTTTCATCATAGTCACTTAAATCACTCATTGTTTTTCACTAAAAACTCGATATAAACAGTTACTTTAATTAAACAATCAGAAAATTTGTTTTGTTAAAATAGTAAACAAACTCGCTAATCGTGCGTTAAGGTGAAGAATTATATTCTTATTTATTCTTTTTTACCGCACTAGGGCGGGAAAAAAGAAGAATTATGAATGCGCATGCGTAATGAATACAACTACGAAAAGAATCACTTACTTCGCATCTAAACAGAGATAAAATGTTTGTATTTCATATCAATCGTAGATACAAAATATACAACTTGGACTACTATACAAAGATACTACTAATACAAAGATAAACATGATACGTCAAAATTGTTAGATAAATGGCCTGCTAAATTGTCCATTTATTTTGTGATAACACAGTGTTAACCGAATAGTAACTGATCTTAATTTGTCATTTATATAATTTATAGTTTACCAATTATAGACTTAGTTTTAAGGTGATTTATTCGAGCTGAAGAACTTTGTCTGAGAATCTAGTTATCCTTACAATACGGTGAGGAATGGTTCTGGGTCACGAAACGATCTAGTCTGGTGCATTGTTCTTCCTCCGTCTTATTCAATAGCTTTATCCTCCTCTTTCGGTCTTTAATTAGACATTTTTCTCGCGAATTTAAAAAAAAATGAAATACTCTCGAAGATGGTTTAAACTAATAGATAGTTAACTTATAAACTTATTGAATAAAAAGAAACAGTCTCTCCACGGAATAAAATACTATTTATTTATCAAAGCAGCTTTCGGCTCTTATAAAGCCATCATCAGTGCCTATGAACAAACACTAAGCGTTAAAACTTACTAACATGGAACAAAATTGAAAAGACAATAAAATGAATAAATATTATTCATTTTATTGTCTTTTCAATTTTGTTCCATGTTAGTAAGTTTTAACGCTTAGTGTTTGTTCATAGGCACTGATGATGGCTTTATAAGAGCCGAAAGCTGCTTTGATAAATAAATAGTATTTTATTCCGTGGAGAGACTGTTTCTTTTTATTCATTAAGATGACCTCCATCAACGCTCTTATTTCTCAAGTATAAACTTATTGTTTATTGATCTTTTTTCAGCTGAGGACACGTTCTTCTGTTGTCTATCGATACTCTTCAACACACAACTATTTGTATAATTTCAACATAAATCCGGAAAATGATATGAAGATATTTAAATTGGATAAACTTTTGGATTTATAAGAATCCAAAGTTTTACGGGCTTTTAATTAGCTTACAAATGTTTGTCGGGGACAAATGCTGTAATAGCTACCTTTAAACGACTTGCCGATCTAACTCGGTGAGCTTTTACTCATGTTATCGTCATCTGTAGATTTTGTGACAGATTTTGCGTGACGGTGATTTTGGTCGTTTTTTCGGATTCACTCCCGGGCTCCAGAACGTGCCATAAGGAACTTCGTTCCAAAAACAAAAAAAAACGTACTTCTTAATCTCGTCAATTGTAAAATCCATAATATAAATTAGAAAAATCTTTAACTCCTACTACTTAATCGCGCCTCTTCTACCTAAAGGTTTTGAGGGTTTACATATAGAGTTTTCCAAGTGCTGCGATCTTGAGCCAACCTTCTAGCTTGAATCCAGGGCATAACACGCTTTTGGAGTATGGTCTTGATGTTATCCTCCCATGCAGAGCCGGTCCTAGCTTCATAGCCGCCTGCGTACGGGTAGCTTGACCCCCCCCCCCCCCCCCCCCCCCCCTCTTCTTTCGTATAAATAATATAATATATAAATCATACTTATAAATATTTATTTACTATAGCTTTTTACTACCTAAAAATTAAAAAAAGGAATATATAGAGTAAAGATGATTCATTTTTTACCTCTATCACAAATTATTGAGTTATTTTTACTAAAATCATGTCTTGTTCTTGTAAATTTTATCATATATTTAATTTTGTACCTTTACCTTAAACAATAATTCGTTTTAACTTAATAATTATTTTAATTAACTAAATTAGTTTTAATTTTATAATTCCAAAATTAATGAAGGTATATATTATGTATTATTACATAAGACAAATGTTAAATCACAAATTTAAATAATATGCAATTATATAAGAAAAATTACAAGATAAAAAGAACTTTTTATATACTACGTTTTTAAATTTTCTGTCATAAATCATAAATTCGAAACCTGTCAGAATGGAGATTATAAATACTATGGGATACGTCAAAACAAATAAAATAACTTGCGGATTTATTCCGAACTAACTTTCCGCACAGCAAAATTTGCTGAAAACTAATTAAATTCTGCTGAAAGATGGCTAAAAGTATTAAAATAATACATTGCCATCGTGTTCTGAGCTATTCTAAAAGTTTCAAATGTTTAGCTACTCGGGAAGTTAGTTAAAAATCGATTGCAAGATTTGTACTGGACAAAAAAACAAACATATTCACATAAATCAAATTGTTAATTCACACAAATCAAACAAGAGAGCAAGCTAATAAAAACGTAGTAAAATATTAAATCCGTTTTATCCTTTAAGGACAGAGCGAGGAAACAGATAAAGTTACTGTGCGATGTCTATCACGAGACTGAATTCTATCAAATTAAAATAGAAGAAAGTGGGGAGATTTGATCAAATTAATACAATAAAAGAAGTTATAAAAACTAAATAGAAAAAAATGTTTGAAATTATGTTAAAATAAAGTGTGCGAAATCGGAGAGGCATGAAAGCTGTGTGACGCTTCATGCTTATTATGAACAAGAACAAGATAGATGCATTGATTTAGCGGTAGCGGTATAATAATCAAAAAGTAAAGTAAAGACTATTTTTTTTACGGGGGGGGGGGACTATTTCCTCTAAAAACTCATGAAAGCGTCTGTTATTAGCAGAGACGGGAAAAAGTCATAAACGTCATAGTCATATGATTTTGTCATAAAATAGCCATTTTTCGAATAAACGTCATAAAATGGGGTTTTCTTGGGATAAATGTCATAGAATGGCCTTTTTTGCCAAATGTGTAGCAAAAAGGTTTTATTTTTTATTTTTTTTGTTAAAGCATTTTTATACTAAACATTCGTGGTCCGGTTCCAGGTAAAAGTGCACTTCAAACAAAAAACCCTTACTCCAGCTTAGTGAAAGGCCTGGGCTCTTAATTCCCTGATCACTTTCGGACTTAACTAATGCGCTTATGCATACCTGCAACTAGAGAGGCACCGAGGGTCATCCCTAATTCCAAACTAGGGCTCCTCATCGGCTCCTTCTTGGAACAAATCTTCCAATTAGAATCCAGGAAGGTCAAGATAGATTCTCCAATCAGCCAATATTAAACCCATTGGGTTGGGCAGTTTCCTGATTAGCTATTCCACAACTTAAGATTTTGTATATATTCATGGTAAGGGGTTAGAATGTTTAATTGCTCATTTGATTTCTTACTCGTGTTACTTGTTTTATTTTTTACTTGTTCTATTACTTGGGTTTCGTTGGTAAAACCAAAAAAGGAAACCCTTATAGTTTCGTTCATGTGTCTGTCTATCTGTCAGTCGGTACAGTTCCAATAACTTTTGAATCAAAAGAGATAGAAACATGAAATTCCAATATTAAAGATCGTTTTGACGCACACACAGGAAAAATATTGCGAACTCAAAATAATCAGCTGTTCAAATTCAAAATGGCAGATAACTCACGACACGTGGATTTTTTTTTTTTTTTTAATTTTGAGTGGGGTATCAAATGAAAGGTATTGAAGAGTAGATACAAAACTATATAACACTTGTGGAAAGCGTTTAATTTTCAACGCCATTTTGCCAAAAAAATCAACATTTTGCGTGTCGAAATTTTGTCAACGTCGAATGGTCTTTTTCCAAGTTTAAAATTCTACTGATGGACAAAAGAGCCAATTTAACGCTGGATAATATAGAACAACATATGATTATTAATATGTCATTTATTAATTTGAACGTTTTATTTGTTCAACAAATTAAAATTATATTTTAATTTGATTTGTGAAGGGAAAACGCGACTAAGTAATTGAGCACTTTTGGGCGCCCATATGGGGGTCAAACAGTGGCGTAATTATGGGCCCAATGCGGGACAATGCGGGGGGGCCCCCAAATCAACGACAAGGGGGCCCCAGTTCTAAACGGAAGAGGTTTTTTTTTTTTTTTTGCTCATCAACTTTGTTTCGAGGGGGCCCCCAAAAAGTTCTTGCGGGGGGGGGGGGGGGGGGCCAATGCCCTAGCTACGCCACTGGGTCAAACAGGTGTGCTTGACACCCCCCTCCCCCCCCCCCCCCCCCCCCAGAATCCTGAACTGTCCAATTTAAGGGGAGTAATAAAATTGTTAAAATAATAATTTGACAATAATTGCTAGAATAACATCAAAATCATCAAAGTTTACGAAATAGGGCGCGAGGAAGCTAAGTGCCACTCTCATTGGCAGACTATTTTATTAGGTAATAGAATATAAAAATGTTTAAAAAGAACAAAATTTTAAGTTTAAAATATATAATTAAATAAAAAATTTGATAAAACAAATGTAATTGCCTATATAATATAATAGTACACTAGCTCTTTCATTTGCATGTTTTTAGAAGCTACAATAATATACAGAGAATAAGAGACGTTGCCAAAAAAATAATATATTATTTTGACACCCCCCCCCCCCCCCCCCTTAAATTCTGGATTATGGGCGCCATGATTACAACTGTCTACGAAAGGAATCGTCGCAGAAGAACGGCGTTTGAGTTTATAGGGTACGGCGCAAACAGTAGACTACTCCCGCGCTCCCGGCATGTCGCTCCGGCTTAAATAACTTTATAACAACTTAAAATCTACCGTTACCATGATTATTATTATTTGAAGTTGATTTTATTTGAATTCAGTTGGTTCTTGGAATAAAAGTCATTATTAACGTGTAGCGGATACAAAATTTGATTCATATTAACGGTTGGTAACTTTGTCGAACCGTATAATGTTTCATCTGTGTTCATTCTTATAATAATGTTCAATTTCCTATTTCTGAAATAGGTGAAGAAACAAGTGGATCAACAAAACAATAATAGCGTAGAGCGTAATAAATCAAGCAGTCGTTGAATACAACTTTTATTAAATAAACTAAACTCTAATCAATAAAATCATATATAGACTTGATCCCTTGGTCTCTTTCTCTTTACTCTACTCACACACACATACCGCATACATACAGTGTTGCCACAATAATAATTTAGATCTTGTAAATTTATAATAGTTTTTAGGCAAAACCGAGACCCCTTATCGCATCCTCAGTTCAAATATATATTTGATATCGCTTTAGTACCGATTTATCTTTAGGCCATGTGTTCTGCGTTATCCATGCTCCATGCTCTACTTTCCTCTTTTTTTTATCAAATCGACAAAAAAAATTCTAGTTATCCTCCATGTCAAAAACGGTTTAAGGAATTTTTCGTAAGTCGTATCTTTTGTAATAAAGCTAGAGACTTGAGTAAACTTTATCAGTTGATTGCGTTAGTAAACGGTTTAAAATTTCTGGCTAAAACTAACATTCGAACTCCTGCGCCGATTATATCGGTTATCGAACTCGTCTGAAATATTGACAGACCTATATTAAATTGACTTCGGAGCCTTTTTGTGTGCTAGAACCACATCATCTTGCCATATTTATTTTTGTTTTAAAGGTACACCAGTTGATATCGGTATGAAGCTTATCAAATCCTTATCTAACGCTGCATCTGCTTACCGTCATTTTCATTCTTTATCCATCCCCCTTTATAATTAAATAAAAGACCGGAAAACCGGTGTAGATACTTTAGGTATGGGATAAAGTAATATTTGTTTGAAGTTGCCTTTGATTTACACGATCCAGGTATACTTGGACAAAGTCAGCATCGACTCTACTTTGACGCTACTTGGATCGTGTAAACAGGGTGACCAGTTCAACTTAGATATCCAAGTTGAGCAATTGGCAGTATGTATTTGTTAAATATTAATGGCATTCAGGCTCTTCGTTTAAACCCCGTTTACACGATCAAAGTATACTTGGAGCAAGTCAGCTTTGACTCTACTTGGATCGTTTAAACAGCGTATACAAGCTGAGTTGGATGGACTCCAACTTTGTTGGATTAAAGTAGACTTTGATGAAAACAAAATGGCGCACATCTGACAAATTATGAGAACGAGCTGTCAAAAAATGGCAAAGATGTGAGGTTGTGCTGGGATATGTTTACTAGAAGGTTATATATATATCACCACTGTTTTAAAACTTAATAAGTACAATTTAACTGGAAAGTTCTAGAGGATAAAACATTTTACACAATCTATCTCAGCCTTTACTTTATAGTGTATCAAAGTTCCCCTGCATAGACCAAGTATACTTGGATCGCGTAAACTTTACTTCAAAGTTCCACAAACACTTGGACCAAGTGGATTTGATCAAAGTTACTTGGATCGTGAATTGCGAAACCCAGCTTAAGCAAGGTATCTTGATTTGGACAACTCTTACTACTGGCCGTAATCAGTATTCAGATGCTATCGATTCTGATTCAGCTAAGTAAGGGACGAGTTATTAAGTTATTAAAGTTTACTTTCACTTTTTAAGTACGAAACTTTGTACTTGATTTCCATTGCGCGATTGTGTTTGTGGCTAAACAGCATCGAGTAGAACGAGTCCAAAGTATTTATTTGCTCGTGTGCTATTTCATCCTCGTATTGCTACTTAAAGGGTTAAACCGTGTGCTTCTGGAATCTATACTGAGAGATATGGACGTGGGATGCAGGAGGACCAGGTCCTGGAAGCGAGGGGCGGAGATACGGGAGGGAGCCACACCCATGAGCTGACAGACAGCCCTCCCACTTTGTCAGAGAGACTTGTGTATCGTCCTCGACTAAACCTAAATAGTATCATTCGCAATCGCAATTCATTTATTTTCATCCATCTACATCTACAAGTTAATGGCCATACGCAATCCTAACAAAGAAAAGAACAGAAATTATTTATTGTTCATAATGAATTAAATATTAATTAGGTTTTTGTATAAAATAATTTCGTTTGTCTTATCTTTTTGAGATATCTGTACAGTTATAGTACCTCCGTCATAGTTTGTTAATTTTAAAATAATACTGAAACGGATATCAATGTATGTAAAAAAAAAAAAAATAATAATCGGGTACAGGGTACCTCGGAACTTTTCCTCACTTCAGAGGCCACTAAATTGGCATCTCCTGCTGCGAAGCAGCAGGAGGAAGCAGCATTGGACGTGGTCAGTACTTGGATGGGTGACCGTTCTGAACTAACTGATTTATTATCATTCCTAAAAAAAACCTTATTTTTAATACCTGTCATCAAAATTATCGCACTAATAAATAATTATATTCGCTTATAACTTTTAAACCATGTAATGGAATTTCATCGGGTTTTTTTTATATTGGTTCCTTCATTTTTTCCGGTTCCAACAATATGCTATATGTCAAAACCCTATTTATACTTTCGGTATTAATAACCGTCAAAGTTTAAAAATTAAAAAATGTATATCCAATATGGCGGCCAATATCAAAATGAAATTTGGTGGGCTTCTTTGACATAAAGAGAGGTACATTCGTGCTAAATTTCAACTCGATCAGTACCATTTTCGATTTATTACAATTTTTTAAATTTTTTGCTGACTCAGCAAACTGGGTTCAAGATGGCGGCAAAAGTTGATTTTCCGGGCGGCACCACTACAGGTAAGGACTGATTTTTCTGCCAAGTTCCAACTCTCTAGGTTAAATACTTTGGGCGCTACGATGATAACACACATATATACATATATACATATATACATATATACATACATACAGACGGCATGCTGAAAACCACTCAGGAGGTCTTAAAAACACCCAAAACGGATAATTCCGTTGAAATCTTGAAAAAAAATTATTTGGTGAAAATAATACTTATCCTACTATAGGTAGTGAGGAAAAGTAAAAATGTGTTTATCTATACGGTTGATACGAAATATAAACATTTTAACTCTGTTTAGATGCGTAGAAAGTGATTCTTTCGTAGTTGTATTTATTGCGCAAAATGAATAATAAGGTGCGATAAGATGAATTCTTCACCTTATCGCACGATTAGCGTGTTTGTCAAAACTCATTTGCTGTTTGTTTAATTAAAGGAACTGTTTTTTTTTCTGTATTTATTATTAACATCCAACAATCATGGACAAGTTGCGGTACGCAACTTATGCGAAAACCGCGCGGAAAGAAGCATTTTGCATGCGAGCATGGAGTTTGCACCCGAGCGACAGCGAGGGTAGTAAAACCACACGAGCATAGCAAAATGCAGTTTTCGCACTAGTTGCGTACCGTACTTTATCTACGATTGTTGGATTTTAATAATAAAGACAGAAAATCATTACAATCTATATCACTAAAAACTTGATAAAAACAGTTACTTTAATTAAACAAACAGCAAATTATTTTTGTTAAATGTAAACAAACACGCAAATCGATTATGAAACGCGCATGCGCAATGAATACAACTACGAAAAGAATCACTTTCTACGCATCTAAACAGAGATAAAATGTTTATATTTCGTATCAATCGTAGATAAAACAATTTGACGTCGTAAGCAAAAATATAAATCAATGAATCTTGTTCATCTAAACTCAACATGCAGAACAAAGTACTTATTTATAACACAATAATTAAGCCTATATGGACATATGGTATAGAACTCTGGGGTTGCACCAAGCCCTCCAATTCCTATCGAATCCAATCTCTCCAATCCAAAATCCTAAGAAAAATAGCTGACGCTCCCTTCTATGTATACAATTTTATCCTTCACAACGACCTCAAAGTACCCTTTGTCCGAGATTTAGCCATATCCAGATACAAATCCTTCCACGATTCCCTTTCCCACCATTCTAATCCACTAGTCCACAGTCTGTTTTCCCGGTCCATTCCTGAAAATCCTACAAGACGTCTGAAGAGGCAGTGGCCGCGCGACCTCTTAGATAACTGATATATGTATATTAATTTAATCGAGTTAGTTTATTTTCTTTATATCAATAAAACCTATATAATTCAGTAAGTGCTATCACTGGATAGTTTCTTACATCATGTAATTCAAGTCACACATTCTTTGATCATTACTGCTTAAAACAATTAGTATGTATTGTAGTTGCAGTACTCAAATAAAATTTAAAAAAAAAAAAAAAAAAAAAAAAAAAAATGAATCTTGTTATAGTGTTTAAAATTATAGATTTTTGGTATTGATGATTTCGTGGCAGCATTAATCTAGTCTTTACATGAACAAAATATCCAACATGAAATGTTTCACTGTTATCAGCGTAGATAAACTAAAGGAAACAATTGCACAGGTTCTTGCCAATATTACATATTACCTTTGAGCAGTTTCATCATTAATAATGCTTGTAGAGAATTTATACATTAAGTCGAATTATTTTCAAAAATAGGTGGAAATACCACTGTGATTAATTAAAAAAAATGTCACTCTTTTTAACACTTCTAATGTTCTTGTGATAGGTATATAGTTGTTTTCAAATAAGGTGTAAGTATTAAAATTATTAATTACTTGTCATGTATAACAAATAGTACAGTGCAAAAAAGTGTCTGTGCAACATCAAGCTAGAATTTTGTGTATAAGTAAGTCTTTTGGTGCCTTTTAAGAGTATATGGTCGGATAAGTGTTTGTGCGGGACATAGCTTGGTAATAGGCATTTGAAAAAAACAAAAAAACCGGGGGAGAGCAGCCATGTCCCGCCCTTTTTGGTGGACAATGTGATTGTCATGATCCTGAGTACAAACTTAGTTAGTAGACCAATAATCAAGTTGATGGTAGTTTGTCACTCAATAGATTAGTTAGTCAAGTATTACTCGAAATCAAAGTGGTCACCTATTAAGTGACAAACTACCATCAACTTGATTTCACATTGTCCACTAAAAAGGGCGGCACATGGCTGCTCTCCACCGGTCTGTTTTTTTCAAATGCCTATTGTCAAGCTATGTCCCGCAGACGAACTTAGTCGACCACATAGTCTTAAAAGGCACCAAAACACTTACTTACACATTATACACAAAATTCTAGCTTGATGTCAGTGAGTCACTTTTTTGCACCGGACTATTTGTTATTTTCTTATGTTGGCATATTAGTCCATCTGAAAGTATTTCATTTATTTTATTTTTACTTGTTTTTTTGTAACTTTGAACCACTTTTCTCTATAATATTTTTTGAATCCATAGAAAGTAAGGGTATAGTTTAATGTTGGTAATTTTTTCAACATTTTTAGAGGTTTAAGAACAGGAGTTTTTATAACACAAATACTTTTAAACCCCCCAAAAAGATTAATTTTCCTCTTGGAAATTTTATCATAAGACATCACTGTATATGTGTATATAGATGATATATGTGTGAGTGCGGGAGTATTTTACTCTCCCCTATGTATGAAAAAAAATGTTAACAATTTTGGTCATTTACTTGAAATTGGTCCGTATACTGATTCATATTGTAGAAATGTACTAAATTTGATTGTTAGATGATTTTGTTTTGTTGAAATTTATACCAAATTGCTCTTTGGAGCCACTGTGAAAAAAGAAGAATGTATTGTGTATTGGTATTTCGTGTATTTGACTGTGTAGCTGTTGGGTGTGGCAGTCTGAGAGATGTGACGGAACCAAGAGAGGGGGAAGGGCTAAGTGATGGGTCAAAATGGCGGCTGGAGGAAAGAGAAGAGTGGAGAGTGGTCCAAAGCTTGTGAGACAGGACGGAGTGAGTTAGAGAGGTGGTCCACGGTGGCCCGCCGATCAATACCTTCGGAGTAGAGGGTGACCGCTGTGACGTCACGTGTATCGACCATGTCTTCCCCAGATCTTTCTCTGGCCAATGGCCGCCATCTCCCTTCTCCACTGGAGCCCTTCTACTTGGTACTGCCCAACCCTTTAACCCTGTCCTATATGCACTATAATATATCACCATATCTGCATACTATTCTCCCTACAGCTTTCCTTTCCTGATAATCCCCTTAAAACAAGGAACAATTCTACCACCCAACTAGGTCTGACTTAGACCTACAATATTTGATTACCTCAGGCCGTGTGAGGTCATCTAATGCAAAATTTATTCTCACAATATCGTCTAAACCCAATTTCATAAAATAGATAAAGGTTGGCAGAGAAATGCTCAAGTACTAAAATTTTCGAAGATATATCTTACACATATATCTTATATAAAGACTTAAAAAAAATGGATCCGTTAATATGACTATTTCAAGTATGTTTTCCCTGATTTTTGATGAAAGAAAGAATTTAATATTTTACTGGATAAATCGAAGATAGAAAAAAATTACGTCTTAAAATATATGTATACCTATCAGAAGGAATAAAGAATGCAGGTCTGGTTTCTGATTTATCGAAGAACATAAAGATAAATCTATCAATTTATATCGGAGGAATAATACGAACTGTCTATTAGTGGGGTCAGTAGGAAATATATGTCCTTGAGCGAGCATCGTCCATCTGTCACAGATTCATCTTAAATGCCCCCATACACGGTCAAAATGTTTGCGCAAATATTTTAACCGTGTATGAGGCTGTTTGATGTTTACGCAAACATGATGTTTTACGTGTATGGCCTAAATTTGTCTGACAACAGGTTTGAGCAAACATTTTGCGTAAAATGTTTGATCGTGTATGGGGGCCTTAAGATATGTTTTAATCAATGCAGTTTAAGATGGCTAGAAGGTGTAATAACGAATAAAAACTTAAGTTTTCATAGGAAACGTTTCGACCCTGTTAGGGTCATCTTCAGTTCTTTAATTACTGTAAATCTGTAACATATAATTTATTTTCACATATTGATCCTACTTATTCCACTTTATCTACAAATCTAAAATAACTTTACAAAATTTGAAACATTTTGTTAAGATTGAATTTCTCAAACTCTATATAATAATAATTTCTAAAAACATATTTACAAATTGCATTGGTTACGTCGAAATGTTTTAACTTAAAAACATCTTAAGTTACAACGATGAAACTAAATCATTTGACAAACTATAATAAGAGCTTTTGAACATTCAACGTACACTTGGAAATGCTTAAACAAAATAATAAATGTATAATGGTTGTTGGGCTTCTATTTGACCTGAAGAAGTTAAAGGTGTGATTTCATTACTTAGTGTAACACGCGTATTCAAAATAAAAACAACACTGATAATATACATTCATAGATTCGGATTGAAGGTCTCTCGTATTTTTATGAGACAGAAATTGGTTTATGAAACTGTAGCCTCGTTAACTATATCAATTCCGGGAGTCTCCTTTTAGTTAAAAATGTTGGTTTCACGAGTGGCAGATGAATTCCCATTCGATAATAATTGCCGATTATCATCGTAAATCACAGTAGACACACTTGATTACGAATATCGCGTAATACTATTTAAGCTCGAAAAGATACAAATTCAAGAACCTGAGTTGGGTTTCTTACAGAATTAAGGGTTTTTCCAATTTTCGAGCGTTCCGATATGCCGATGACAGAAAGCGATCATGTTTTCCATGTGCATTATGCACCCTCGTCTATGTGCAGACACTGTATAGAGTATAGAACACCCTACACGTCTGCTCACCCAAGCGTTAAATAGCAGACAGAACAAACTTCACCGGTATAAGTATCAGTGCGTGAAATGTTAAGTGCTCCCAGTTGTTTACATTTACTAAAAGTATCATTTCCTAATTTTTAGGGAGTCATTTAAATTGCAGTGAAATTATTTGGAATGTTATTTGGAATCATATTAGTCTCTGGTTATTTCTATTGCGATGACTTCATATTAAATATGAGTGAAATATTTTCATGACAACTTTAATATTCAACTAATGATGACTGAACTCATATCAGTTAACTAATGATGACTTGAACTCATATAGGTTAACTAATGATGGCCGAATTCATATCAGTTAACTATTAATGACTGAACTCATATTAGTTAACTATCAAATTAATGACTGAACTCATATTAATTAACTATTTATTAATGACTGAACTCATATTAGTTAACTGATGATGGCTGAACTCATATCAGTTAGCTAATGCTAATGATGACTGAACACATATAAGTTAACTATTGATGACTGAACTCATATCAGTTACTAACTAATGATGACTGAACTCATATCAGTTACTAACTAATGATGACTGAACTCATATCAGATACTAACTATTGATGACTGAACTCGACTGAACTCATATCAGTTACTAACTAATGATGACTGAACTCGATTGAACTCATACCAGTTACTAACTAATGATGACTGAACTCATATCAGTTACTAACTAATGATGACTGAACTCATATCAGTTAACTAATGATGACTAATTAAGACAATTGAAACCGGTCTTTTTTTAACAGTTGTTATGCTTTAACGTGAATGTCCACTTTTACTCTTAGAGTAATAAATATAATGCTAAAATAGACTAACAAGTGCCTTTTCTTTTTATCTGCTACCTCGAAAAATGAAGCTTCTATATTGAATATAACCAATACAGTCATATACACTATATAGGTATATAAAACAATTTATACACAATATATTGTGACTAAAAATAAGTGTTTATGTTTAAAGAAAAAAAAACAAATAGAATACGACGAGAAGTTCAGCAGGGCTCCCCTTATATGAACAGAAGTGTGATATCCTTAATAACTGAAAAAAATACCAATACTGCATGTTTTTAAGAATGGATTTGGATTTTACTGCAAAAAATAAGAACTTATTGTATTTTGATTTTTTTTTTTCCTAAATCCATTAGTATAGCTGTAAAATGGACTTAAAGTTTCAATTTTAGCAAGTTCAGGCTCTCCAGACGGCAAACTAATCCTCGGAGCGAAAAGTTTCCAAGTTTCACTTTTTTTCTATAATCTAAACTTAAAACACTCTTCCTGATCAAAGAAAATGTTCAGCATTTGTTCTTGGAGCACATTTATATAGCCATCCATTATCGAACCCTGAAAACCGCATCTTTCTATCTATCATGGTTCTGAAGATATTTCGCTGTTTCATATTAGCCGGGACACCCTATATATAATAAATATAATTCAGGATTTGTTCTGGGAGCACATTTATATAGCCATCCATTATCGAACCCTGAAAACCGCATCTTTCTATCTATCGTGGTTCTGAAGATATTTCGCTGTTTCATATTAGCCGGGACACCCTGTATATAATATATATAATATATAGTATAATATATGTATATTATAAATATATTTCTATTATAAATATAAGTAATACTACGTAACGGAGGCATATTTAATAATTATGATAGCTACTGTTTAGTAAGATGCTGCAGAGTGATAATGTAGAAGACAGGGAAGGGTCAATACATTCTGGCTATAGATGAGCGGAATACAATTATGCAGCCACGAATTTATCGAGCGGTCACTAAATACACGTAGAAATCAATCGAAACAGCATCTTCACATAAATATGTATCTTATATAGTATTCGACCAACAAAGAACATAATTTACACATTTATATTAGTATCGAAAATGTTACAATAATAGTTATTGTATATTTTTTTATCGTCTTCCCACCTACCCTTTTATTAATTAATATTTATTAGATAATCTAATATTAATATATTGTTAATTTGTAGGGTTCCGACAAATTTTATCTATAAACTAATAAAATCTCTTAATTTAAGTATTTTTCTTTTAAACCGCAAGCTTAATTTAAAGAACATTAGAATTAGCTGCGAGAAATAAAAAAAAAATTAAAAATTAAATAACTTATAGTTAGGGAGTAATTTGTGGCACTTCTTTAGATTGTTACTCCCCTTATAAAGAAAACAAAGGGGAGTAATAATCTAAAGAAGGTGTATGGAATGTTTTTCTTTCGACTATTACTCCCCTTATATGAACAGAAGTGATATTCCTTTGTTCTAAAGTATATTGGACTTAAACTTCACTTTGTCTTAATAGTTATATAGTTAATGTGATTTATATTCTAAAACACATAGGAGAGTAATAATCTAAAGAAGTACCTAATTTGTTATATTATATAGAATAGAAATACATATAAATATGAAACTACCAATAATACCAATTAAAGTAAATATAAACCTTAAAGGATAACAAAATGTCATCAAAGAAAACAAAATTTAAACTTATTAAAGTATAATTTTTTTTTAATTATAGATTACCGATATTTAGCTGGAATGATACAAATTTGGCACTTCTTTAGATTGTTACTCCCCTAATAAAAAAAAATAGAGGGTAGTAACAATCTAAAGAAGATGTACGGAATGTTCTTCTTTAGACTGTTACTCCCCTTATATAAAAACTTAAGTGGGATATTCCTTTGTCCCAAAGTACATTGGACTAAACAACCCTTTTTCATAATAGTAATTTAGTCAAGGTCATTTATATTCTAAAACAACATAGGGGAGTAACAATCTAAAGAAGTACCAAAAGTGTTAAATTATATTTTAATTAATGCTATTTACAATTTAAAAATTTATCATTTTTAATTTTTAGTTTAATTAGTAATTTGATATATTAGAGTATTATTATCATTTTTTTTAAAAAAAATAAAGATTAACCACAGGGATAGAATATGACCAATAACTTTATCAAATTATACCCATAACAATTTTTGTATAAATAGTTATTTATTTGTATTTATATTTATCTACATCTCTTTTTTAATATATATTAAAAAATATTGTATCGGTACGAACCCGATAAATCCCTTTTTCCTACAACAGCTATTATTCCTAAATTAATGTATAATATAACAGATTTACTGCTAAGAAAACTAATGTGTACTTACAGTGAGGGCAGGGTGCTTAAACGTTTCGATTATAATTGAAAAACGCACTTGTTAAAAATAAATAAATAAATATACAGATAATAATCGGCTTCTAACATTAGACTTGGTGTGAGACGAATCAAAAGGATTCGTCATAAAATTGTACATAATCTGAGTCTGTAGGTTGGAATAAATGTATCTTTGTATGCATCACTCAATATATAACTGTTTAAACAAATTATTTAAAAAATCAATTAACAAAATATTAAAAAAAAATCAATAAACAAAATTAACGTTAAAATTTGATGTGTATAAAATAAACATGTGAGTAACTAGAGTAGGTATAGTAGTGTAAGTAGACATACCCTTGCAGGCAGTAGGGGGTGGACTGTGGAACTGGGCAGGTGGTTAGAACAGGTGGGGCTATTCCACCGTGACTCTAACCGTGCGGGGCCGGCCAGCGATAGAAGTACGAGGGCCGCCCCCTAGTGGCCGCACTCCTTCATTACTAATTCAGCGTCCAATTCATCTGCGATTCCTCCCCTGGGCCCGTTTTCTCTTTAAGTGCTCGGGAGATAGGGCTGAGGCAGTCCACTCCCCTTTCCCACCGCCGATCTTTGAAAAAAAAAAATCGATGTCGACGCCATGCTTTCGAATCCTTTTAACAAATAATGTATTTTAAAATGAACAACTAGTAAGGTAACTATTGTTTGCAAGCCGACTAGTTTAGAAGCTGTTAAAGCAACTAAACCCAGCTACAGTGAAATTCTATACAAAACGATCTTCAAGGGACCTAGTACAACAGATTGTTATATCCGAACATCGTATCCGATATAAAATAAAAAATGAACGAAATAATAATATTAATGTACAAATGCAAATCTGAAAGGTATTAACGAATAGGATTTAAAATAAACAGGTCAAGTGTGTGCTAGTCAGCACACAGCGAGGGTCCGTAGGCCACACTATATAGTGTTTAACTGTAAAGTGTATAAACAGTGTTTTTTAAAAATGCTAAAAAGCTTACTTTGAACCATTCTAAGGGTCTGATATTCTCAAAACACATTCTGATAAAGTATTTTTTTGCCACTGAACCGGACTACAACCATATAAATACATCGAAAAGATCATAATTATAAAAAAACGTAAAAAAAAGTTTCGAAATTTCAAAAAAGTGGTATCTTTACTTTTGGTCGAAGAATGTTCAGGAATTTTTTCAGATTTTTTGCACTTCACATAAGCGAGATAGAAGGGGGGGGGGACACGTTTCACACCCACTTCAAACTTGCCTACGCTCACCCTATTAAAGTTATATCCAAAGAATTATATATTTTTGTAATCAGCTCAACGTACCCTTTCATATGATACCCCTTACGGTGTCGAAAAAAAAAAATTTAACCCTTAAGTTTTTTTACCCTAATTTTGTTGAAAAATATTTTTTTTAAGTCGCTATATTTTTAAAATATGTGGGTAGGTACAAGACACATACATGCCAAATTTCAAAATGATCGGACGAAAGGTGTAGCCGTGAGAGCAGGCGACCGGACGGACGGACAGACACACGCAGGAAAATATAAGGGTCCTTGGTTTTGCCCTACGGACCCTAAAAACGAACATTGGAAATCTGTTTTCTTATAACGCTTACCAAATTCAGTAGCTTTTTCTTGAAGTATTGGATATTGGACCATTTATTGGATTGTTCTTATAACGTGGGATTTTAAACCATTCTAGGAGAGCCTGTCCTACGTCTTGATGTTGAGTCAATTTTATCCTCTTAATGTCCTTTTGAAAATAGCTTTTTATTTGGTCCTTTTTCTTCGAAATGGTAGACAGGGTCGATTGACTTATTCCTATAGTTCCCGACAGAGGTCTTTTTTCGAAAAACCACATTCTAAGCTCAACGTACCCTTTCACATGATACCCCTCACGGTGTCGAAAAAAAAAAAAAAAAAAAAAAATGTTAACCCTTAAGTTTTTTTACCTTATTTTTTTAAAAAATATTTTTTTAAAATATGTGGGCAGGTACAAGACACATACATGCCAAATTTCAAAGTGATCGGATGAAAGGTGTAGCCGTAAGAGCACGCGACAGGACGGACGGACAGACACACGCAGGAAAATATAAGGGTCCTTGGTTTAGCCTACGGACCCTAAAAAGAGTAAACTCCTGTCAGTAGCCATTCTTAGAAAAAGGAAGGGGGAAGTAGAGTGTTGTTTTGTCGGGCATTCGAGGAAAGTTTATTATACATATGTACTTAGAAAATGGGAAGTGAACTGTTGTTTCGGAGGCAGTATAGGAAGGGGGAATTGAAAGGTGAAATAAAACACATTGAAAAGGTGAAATAAAACACATTGAAAAGGTGAAATAAAACACATTGAAAGGTGAAATACAATTCCATCATTATAGGCTTATGGCATGACCAATTTTAATTTCTGGTCTTATATTACGTTGCTTTGTAGGTTTTTCATAGCACACCTATTACCCCAATTTTGAACCACTTTCCGTCTTTCAATCTTCCCAAATTTTGCACATAGAAACAATTTAGGTGAAGAATACGCAAACCAACAACAAAAAATGTTGAAAATAAGACCAGTTTTTAAAAATCACTGTATCCGGTTTCATTCTAAGCGAATTCCACTGTATTTAATTTCCGTCGTTTTTGGAACGAAGTTCCTTATGGCACGTTCTGGAGCCCGGGAGTGAATCCGAATAAAACTTCATACACATCGTCTAAAGTGCAATAGAAACAGGCAACCTAATACAAGCAGAAGTTTTTGTGAAGTGAAGTGATATATTTTATAATATTTCATTAATTTAGTAGGCCGGTTAAGTAGGGAACAGTCCTTTTCCCTCACACTGCAACCATCCTCTTTAACTATAAACTCATCATGATTTACATTTTTCTCAATATTCAATACATATTAATTTATTGTAAGACGCTCGCTTCAATCATAAAAAATGCTTTTTTTTAATTTTGCCTTAACTCAGCTAGGTACAAACAGTAGTTACTTTTAATTTTGTCTGATTTCTAACTCCACCATGTATAAGTAGTTAGCATCGTCTACTTGGCAGTGTGATTTTATCATTTATATTTTCTAAAAAGCGTAAGGAACTTCGTTTCTTGATTTAAATTTACGAAATTACTTATTTTAAAATTTCACTTCTTATCGACATGCCACATTTGACTATTTTTCAGATTCGGTGACTAATTTATCCGTTTTAAAAATATAAAAACAAATAATTATTTTGGAGGAGGGTGAAATCACGATTCCAAATGCAAACAATACTTTGGATATACGTCAAAAAGCGACAGAGTAGTCTATTTATTTGTTTATGGTTTTTTACACACGTTGAAAATACAATAGAATTATATATTTTCCTTCATTATGCTCAAACTAATCAGTGTAAGATAACTGTATTTGAAATTTGGGAAGAAAGTGCTGTATATTACGACAAATGCAATATTTGTTACTTGTTCAAACAAAGTACATTTGTACATTTTTGTGCAGGTGCTGAATGTCTTAAAATGAGCTCAAATAAAATAACATTTCAACAGCCTTTTTTAGTTTTCAATGTTTTATTATTTCTACTTTATTGTTTTGTTACATATATTTTATTTGCTATTTACCTTTTATGGCCTACATTAGCCTGTATTCAGTTTTCTATTTCTGTAACTAAATGGAAAAACAGGAATAAAAATTGTTTGATTAATAATTAGCAAAATAACTATTTTTCGATTATTTACTTGATGCTAGGAACACGATTATACAATAATTTGTGAACATTGATGCCTATGAGGGTTACCATAATTTTTGAAGGCCAGATCCGGACTGACAGTTCCCTCAATCCAGGGGGGTTCCTGGATTGAAATTTTCAAAAAATATATATGCCTATATAATTTTTTTTTTGTGAAATTGGGAAATGAGTTACACATATATAATTACGTTGTATATCTATAATAATATGTTTGGATATTAATAAAATATATGTTTGGTATTATTATCGAGATCTTTACAGTGATACCTCATTCGCTGATTATATTTTTATTTTATAACTTTTTAGACGAAAAAAATTGCAGGGGTTTGGCTTGGCCAAATTTTTAGGAGGGGAAAAAATCAAAAATACCTCATAACATCGCTGTATTCTAAATTGAGAAAACAGTTTGGAATCTGGGAGTATATCTCCCGACCTACTGATTTGTAATTTGGATTACAAATATATATCGCGTTTCCAAAAATGGCGGCATTTAACCTCGAAAAAATTAAAACAAACTACTAAAAAAAATGTCTGCGCTACCCCATTAGGACAGGCCCTAAAAATAAGGCAAAAATACAAAAATATACATCTTTGTGGTCCAATGATATTTCCGAGAGTTGATATAAAAAAAATCAAATTTTAGGCAGCCTTAACTATGGAGACCCAAATGTTTATTTTTCGAAAATTTGAAGTCTAGTATCATTTTAAAGGTATTGAAATTTGGTCACAAATAAATATTCTGTTTTCAAAATGGTGTCCATTTTACCCCAGAAAAAATTAAAACAAAACGCAAACAAAATGTCCCCTCCCCCGCTTCCTCATTAGGAAAGGTCCAAGAAATAAAGCAAGAATACAGAAATATACATCTCTGTGATCCAATGATATTTCCGGGAGTTGATATAAAAAAATCAAATTTTAGAAATTTTAGAGGGCTGTAACTATTAAGACCCGAAATTTTTATTTTTCGAAAGTTCGAAATTGGGTATCATTTTAAATGTATTGAAATATGGTTCACAAATATATATCGCGTTTTCAAAATGGCAGCCATTTTACCCCTAAAAGAACCAAATAAGTGCATACCTAAGATACTAAAGGATAATGTATGCACTCCTTGCTTCTTAAAATTGCAACTTTTTATACATTTAGTTTAGTTAAAAAAAAAAGTTTTACGACCGAAGAAACCCTTTTAGTAACTTGCGGATTTTTCAGTGTGTTTTTTGGTGAAGTTTGTAAGTTAATCGGAGTATTAAAAGCTAAGTTACGAATATGTCAATACCTATAATAGGTAATTAATAATTATGTATTTATTTTTTAAAATATAAAATTAAATTTATCTCCCCTGTGAAACACAGGGAGCCTGTTGCGAAGCACGGGCATGCACCTAGTTTTTCTGTTTGCTTCGCATCATTTATGAGAAAATTAAATGTATAATAATAATGATTTTTAAAAAAAGGAATTAAATACTATTATCGCACAAGTATATTATATACTATTTACAGTTATCTAATAAACGCTTTCTATAATTCTCACCCAGAAACTTCATTATTGTATAATATATTATAAATAATATAAAAGGGTAAATATCGATATCTTGTTTTATCTACAAAAAAACTAATATGGTTGAATAGTACATGCAGTACAATCTAGCGGTTTTAAAACAGAACTAAAAAAGTCACGCGTTACTATGGAAATCCATGGCAGCTACAATTTCATAACAAACTCTCCATAACTCTAGCTTCATTGTAGTCTTCTAGAACAATGGTAGGCAAATAATAACTTAAAACTTCCTTACAATAGTTAAATAATTCCTTATACACTTAATACTCGTAAAAATACATCATCAAATAAATACAAATATCCTTAGTAAGCAAATAAGCAAAATACAATTTACCTACAACGACATATTTTTGTCAGTCAAGCATTTTTTTTTTTTAAACGTAGCGTAAATGTGCGTTCATACGTAGTTCTGGAATCGCTGCCTTTTAAATAAACTCTTATTAATCAAATAAATTGTTGTCAACAGATGTTATCAACAAAGAAGATGGACTCAGGAGGTTTTGGAAGCAGTCAAACCAGTCATAAATGGACGCCGTCATTAGAACAGTACTTAGCTAAAAGGGATTACACTGGAGCCATCACTATGCTTGAGGTAGTATTATAAACAATTACCATAGATATCTTCAAACCATGTGTCATTGCACCTCTCACGTTTACAAAAAAAATTGACTGCCAATTAGTGTGGCACATAGATGTCTGAAATGGATTACTGTCTTGGAATTTTTAAAATCGGAGGCATAAAACTTTTTCGTTCTCAAAAGTGAACACAATGCTTCCGTTACCTTGGGTAAGCTCGGAAGCAAAAATATATAGATATTACAAATTAAATAGTAATGTATAAATAATATACAGTGTGTCCTCAGATCGACGCATTAATAGGTGAAACAAATAAATTGCTTGCATACGAGTCTGCAAGACAGTGAGACATTTTCATGTAACGCTTTTTGGTAACGCTTTTCGAGTTTATGTGCCTAAGTAAAGACATGAAAATGTCAAAAAATTTGAGCGTGCAGATTTTTGCGTTTGTATATTAGGAATTAAATCGATCAAATGTTGTGCACGAAGAAAGAAAGTACTTTTCTTCTTCTCCAGTTTATTAAGAAGTAATATTTTAGCTTCTTCACCCATATTTTTATAATAAATGCAAAAAATTATAGTATAAAAAAAAAAAAAAAAAAATGTATGTAAGTTTGTTAGGAATAAAAGTCTAAGGGTTATGACGTTTGTCCGGTGCAAATCGGAGCAGTAGAACAGAAGTTGTAGTTGAGGGGGGGGGGGGGACAGGGGCGCCGCTGGGAGAGAGAAGAAGTCGGGGCGTAGAGCCAGTTACCGCGCAAGGTGAAGATTTAGCCCCTAAGATGGCGAGCCTATGCGGGGGGAAGGCTGAAGGCTTTTTACTAAAAGAGAAATATAAACTAAACATTACATAATTATTATTATTAACAACCCTTTTATTTTGATGGTCTTAATAAATATTATTATCATAACATTATCCACCGGTGGTCAAATTTACCATTTCTTACCAATTAATTTAAATTAAAAAAAATATATATTTTAAAATCTGATATTATGTATTTTACGTATTTATTTATTTATTTTGGTAGCTACTTTTTTTTAATACAGAAGATAAGACTTGTTATCATCAAAGTTTATTATGTTATTATATTTCGGTAATTCATTCAAGTAATTGAAAAAAAAGTAGATGGAAGATAATTTTTATTCTTATCGCCACACCGGCACTGCCGCGGCTTGATTAGAAACGACTGAATTCAAAGGCGGCGGCCCGCCTTCTACGAATTGTTAATATGTCTTCATACTTTTTATTCCTTTTATTGATAAAAATTCTGAAGAATACCTAATTGCACACCTCCTATATTTTCCTAACTCCCTATTACACGTATAAATCTTTTCGACTTTCTTCGGCCTACAAAGTGCGGTAGGGGGAGGCCTGCAGCTGGAGACTGTACGCACCTCCTATATCTTTCTAACACCTTGTTACACCGGGTAACGTTAAATGTTAAATTTTCTGTGACAAGTGGTTTAAAGCCGACTTTGTACAATAGTCAGTTTTAGTGAAAAGGAATCTTTGTTTATTGCTCACTTGCAATTGTTCCTCGATTTCAACTTTGCTGATTCCATTTAATATAGAGTCTGTTTTTTGGTTGTTGTAGTTTGAGAAAAGCAGCGACCGGGCTGAGGGCCAAGGTGATCTGTGGTTGGCTTATTGTTGTTTTCACCTCGGTAACTACAAGAAAGCAACTCAAATATACGAATCACTTATGGACAGTGGCGATCCAAGTGTCCCTTTAAATCTTGCGTGCTGCTATTTTCAGTTAGCTATGTACTCAGCAGCGGAGAAGGTAATATATCCACACCTTTATACACAATTACACACACATTAATAAGACTCAATTCTACTGTGGTCTGCTCTAATGGACGGTAGAAATCATTTTTGAGAAGCATCTTAAAAGTCACATTTGTTTATCTAATTGAACAGATATGATTATTGTCACTTTAGATTATTATACATGACTCATTGATAATGATTAATTACAATTCGTTCTGGACTAGTCTAAAGCATGATATGAAAATGGCACAATAAATTATTTTAAATACATCATTTACCGGAATTTCAACAACAGTTTGTATTAAAAGCCGAGTTCTTCATGCAAGATGCAAGATCACTAAATTGGCGAAGTGGGCAGTAGCGGCGGTAAGGTTTTGGGGGCCCCTTGCAAACTTTTAGTGGGGGCACCTTCATTCCCCTTCCAGGGGCCCCCAGATTCCCGGGGCGATCCAAGATCGCCGTCCCTTCACCCAGATTCCCGGGGCCCCTCGCGCCGCAGGGTCTGCGGGGCTCTTATTGGCACTACAGGAAGTGGGTGATTAATATTAATAGTGAAGTTAACGAATTGGTTTTTTTTTCATTCCCGCGATAAGATCGTCGGACGGTTTTCCACCGAATGCTATCTCTAGAGAGATATTTCGCCGTTGCTAGCAACACCGAAATAACTACGTTAGCATTACGCTAGTAACATTTTAATATATGTTTGCAGCCAAAGATTAATTCTGTAGAGTATATACAAATTCAAATCTTGCGGAGGCGATGGCGACAGAGATTTTGTAAATCCCATTCAATTAGGATTTTGTGAATCCCATTCAATTGGGATTTTGTAATTCCCATCCATAGAGTATAGGGTTCGACTAAAGAAGATGGATGAAGATCGTGACAACTTTTTTTAATAAATGGGAATTTACTTGTAAATTATAAACCACTAGGCTCAGGGGTTAGAAATCATTCGCACATAAAACGAGATCTGTTTTTATCTACTCCTTTCTCTAGGGAGTTGAATTGTATTGAAAATATATTAATGATATAAATTCATAGATATGATTTACAACTCGATTTTCTTTATTAAACAAATGTTGGACTTTTTTAAATGACACGATTCACGATTATACTATTAATCGTGTGATATGCATGATTAGCACATTTGAAAAGTAAGGTTTTGTTAGGCCGCAGAGCAGGCTGAAAGCGAGAGCTTGAAGACGAGACTTCTTTTCCATCTAAGTCATAAGTTAGGAGACGAAACCAAACTCGTTCAACTGCACAAAGAACTTCATAACAACACTCAGGACATGTTGAGTCTGGCTGCCATTCACTTCTTCAGGTCCCACTACCAGGAGGCCATCGATATCTATAAGACAGTCCTCCTCGATAACAGGTACCTTTTCCCTATTTATTCTAGTCCTTGCAGTATTAAAAAGAGACTTTTATGAACCCCATAACATATAATATATAGGGTGGGCAAAAAAAACCCGCACTTTTTTTAACACTTATAGCTCAGCTTCTGTAATAGGTAGAGATATGAGGTTTGCGGGGTCTGAAAACTACATTCTTCTACTTTAAATTTCATATCTATAACTTAACAAAACTATGGGGTGAAAGCTATGCAATGACGGTTTGAACTAGGGTCTTAAAAAAGTCGTGTCCGGGTAGTTGTCATGAAATAAATGAACATATTTAAAAAATGAAAGTAACAAAATTAAAAAAAATAAAATAAAATAAACAAATAAACAATGCGTATTTTACAGATTTACATATTGGTTCAATATGTGCTCCTAGTTCATTTAGGACATCCTGCACTCTTCTTCTCCAGTAGGATATGGCCCCAGCAATAGTTGATTGACCCACATCATCCCAGGTACGAAGAATCCTCTTTCCAAGTTCGTCAACGTTTATTCTGCCTTCTACGTACACTCTTTGTTCTTACCAACTTCAGACAGAGTAATCAATTGGATTTAGTTCTGGACTGTTAGGCGGCCCCTCGTCTCGCAAAATGAAGTCTGGGCAAGTCTCCTGCAAGTATTAAATTGTTTACAAGGAGCGATGGGACGGGGCACCATCTTGCATAAACGTGTAATTTGGCATTTGATCTTCAATTTCAGGCAACATTGTAGTTAACTCATCTCCAATGTTTGTTATAACACTGAGGAACTCCTCCCACTTATCTACAAAGACCCCCCCCCCCCCCTCCACCATATGATCATTTATTCTATCAAAACTATAATACCAGACAACGATTGTACTATCCGGACAACAACTTTTTTTAAGACCCGAATTCATTGCAAGGCATTCCCCAAATAGTTTGTTAAGTTATAGATATGAAATTTAAAGTAGAAGAATGTAGTTTTCAGACCCCACAAACCCCATATCTCAATCTATTACAGAAGCTGAGCTATAAGTGTTCAAAAAAGTGCGTTTTTTTGCCCACCCTGTATGTACGGTACGTGGTTTTACTTGAATATATTTTTTTAAGGGAATACTTAGCGGTGAATGTTTACGTCGCACTATGCTATTACAAACTGGATTACTACGATGTGTGTCAAGAAGTGATTTCTGTGTATCTGAACAAGTATCCGGATTCTCTGGTAGGTAACAACCTGAAGGCTTGTACTCAGTACAAACTCTACAATGGAAAAGCTGGAGAACAAGTCGTCAAACCACTTCTGGTAATTTATTTTATCTACGAGTGATACGAAATATAAACATTGTATCTCTATTTAGATGCGCAGAAAGTGGTTCTTTTCGTAGTTGTAGTCATTGCGCATGCGCGTTTCATAATTCCTCTTTTTCCACCCTAGTGCGGTAAAAAAGACGAATTCTTCACCTCAACGCACGATTAGCGAGTTTGTTTAAATTTTTAACAAAACAAATTTGCTGTTTGTTTAATTGAAGTAACTGTTTATATCGAGTTTTTAGTGAAAAACAATGAGTGATTAATGTCATTATGACGAAAATGAGGAGAATAATATGCCTCCTGAAATAATTAATTCGGCACAAAATACAACTAAATGAATTAATGTCATCTTTATCAAAAGAGAAATACGAACTTACATACAGGAAGTTTATTAAATATTTTTTTCTGTATTTATTATTAAAATCCAACAATCGTAGATAAAATACGGTACGCAACTCGTGCGAAAACTGCATTTTGCTTTGCTCGTGTGGTTTTACAACCCTCTCTGTCGCTCGGGTGCAAACTCCACACTCGCATGCAAAATGCTACTTTCCGCACTAGACACGTAATGTACTATTATGTCTAAAACATATTTATCGACTTATGGATGCGTAAAACTGTTATCGATTATATTATTTTTGTTGGATAGGACTGCGGTGGAACGAAACAAGACTTACTAAAGCATAATTTAGTTGTATTTAGAGGTGGAGAGGGGGCGCTTCAAGTCTTACCAGCGCTTGTGAACGTGCTGCCTGAAGCAAGGCTTAATCTCGTCATTTACCACTTCAAACAGGTACCTACGCGAGTATTTAGAATTACTTTTGCACGAAAAATAATATCCATCTTTAACGTCGTAGTAAAATACCTATTCTTCCCATTTTTAAATTCGACATTTTTTTAATTTTCTGATCTGTAGAGTTAAAATTCTAGTAAATAATAATAATATAATACTTGGGGCAATAATATTAGGGCCCGCAATGGGTTTGCGGGGCTAGCTTCAAATTTATAAATAAAATTCTATTGCATCGAAGCTTATCATAAGCATCGTCCAGTGAGAATTACAACATACAGCCGTATCACACACACTATTATTAAAATTACAGTTATTTGAAACACTTAAAATTCAAACAAATGCTATTTCCGAAGATGTAATCTCTACCCATGACTTTTTTTTATTTATCTTAAAGATTTTATACAAGAAACATTTTCTTTGATAAAATTAAAAAGAAAAAATTGGTCCGAGACAACTCAGATAAACTTATTCACTTAACATAATTACTTAGCCCAGTGTTTTCCATTTATTAGTTTTCGTAGGTACATTTAATTATTATTGAACATGTCATGAAAATGTATCATAAAAATAACTTCTCCTTGGAGAGGAATCGAACCGGCCTCTCTCCGTCCACGTTTAAAGCTATTTTCTCAGGAATTAGATTTTTGCCGGGAAAACGGCTTATATCGTTTGATTCGTATTTAAATAGACTACATTTTAGAATTTATTAATCAAAATCGTCGGAACCGTTTTTGAGAAAATGTTTTTCACGTTTTCTCAGAGTTATTAGGGGGTAGCGCCCTCAAATTTGGAGCTAAAATTCATTTCTTGATTTCGCCACAGAGTATGATTTTTCCGAACATGTATGCCAAATTTCGTCAAACTCAGCCCAGTAGTCTAGGCTCCAGGCGTTTGCACAGACAGACGACATTTTTTAAAAACCACTTTTTTGGACTCAGGGGACCTCAAAACGTCTAAATCCATTAAAATCTCCAACATAATTAATTAAAATTTTAATTAATTCACATAGTTAATTAACATCTCAAATATGATAATAAAGTTTATCTCGTCCGTCCTTCCGTCGCATCTTGGAGTATATCTCTCGACCTACTGTAGCTGGAGATTTGAAATTTGGTTTACAAGTTAAACTTTTTTGCCCACAAACAGGAAAAATATTGCGAACTTAAACACTCAACATTTCTTCGATCAGCGAGCAATTGCGAACTGATCGCAATATTTTATTTTTTTCATTTTTAAGTGGGGTAACATTTTAAAGGTATTGAAACGTAGATCAGAAATATATATCGCGTTTCCAAGATAGCGGCCATATTAGCCCTAAAAAGACCAAAGAAGTGCATACCTAAGATGCTAAAGGATAATATACACACATCCTTGCTTCTCCAAAGTGCAACTTTTTACTACGTTTTTATTAGCTTGCTTTCTTGTTTGTTAGTTTGTCCAGTACAAATCTTGCAATCCATTTTTAACTAACTTCCCGAATAGCTAAGCATTTGAAACTTTTAGAATAGTTCAGAACACGATGACAATGCATTATTTTAATACTTTTAGCCATCTTTCAGCAGAATTTAATTCGATTTCAGCAAATTTTGCTGTATGGAAAATTAGTTCGGAAAAAACCGCTAGTTATTTTATTTGTTTTGACAATTCCCATAGTTTTTTACAATCTTCATTTTGACGGGTTTCAAATTTGTGATTTTTTTATTAAGAGATAAACATTGAATGACAGCGAAACAGGAAAAGTAAACAAAGTAATAAAATGTGACAACCAGGTTTGTTTACATTTGTGTCCTAGGTATCGGTTTAATTTTTCTACATCTGTACTTCTGTACTTGTCGCTGTGGGAACAGCGATGTTTGTTTTTAGTTATTTTTTGTTTTGTATTTTGTTACCAAACTGTCATTTGAATTGTTTTGTATTGATTATATTTATGATTTGTTAAAAGTATCTTTAAGAAAACCAATGCACTTTTTGTACGTTAAGTAAAAGTTCTACTTATCAGTGAGCATAGCGTTGGTTTTTCTTTCTAGTTAAGAGTTTTCACGCCTGCCGGTATCAAAGCTGCGATTCCGGCAGCGACAGTACTTGTACTAATTTTTCTTCTTACCGTCCTCTAGACGGGGGCATATCGATGGCACGGTTTAGATTCGGTGTTGGCAAGATCTGTTGTACAATGATTTGCCCTTTTATATAGGTTTAAGATCAGCTCTCTAGATGGATGTAATTTATGTGAAGTAAATATATTCGGAACTTTTTTTTTTTTTTCACTAACATTATATTCATTTTCAAATAAAATGTACCTTTTCTGTCCCAAGATTTCACAATTTTATTGTAACTAAAAAAAATGCATATTAATTGTTTGTCTAAAATTTTGGCTCCGATTTTTTCGGAACAGAAGACATATTTTTGACGTTATTATCAACATTACATATGATTCAACAGAAAATTTAAAAACTTAGTATATAAAAAGTTATTTTTATCTTGTAATTTTATACATATTTTAGTTTAAAAAAATATAGTTTAATAAATATATCAACTTATGTAGAGATATGATTTTTTTTTTACCGAAGAAACCCTTTTCGTATCGTGCTGGCAAGTACGGGATTTTTTTATTTGAATGTAGGAATAAGCAGTGTAGGGTTGCGAATGTTAAAATTATCTAACAAATAGATTCTCGCCAATAAGCCAGTCGCCAAAGTTAATGGTTGTGGTTGACTGCACTTTTTTTTTATATTTTAATAATGAATAATGTGTAAAATTAGGCTGAATTGAAAATTGCGATTTCAGTACTTGTTAGAAAAAATATTAGGGAATATAGGATTGCTTACGTCTCTGTTAATAAGAATAATATATTTTTAGGGCGAGTACAGTGAAGCATATGAATTAATAAAAAGTTTGGAGCCTTCGGTTCCTCAAGAATACATACTCAAAGGAATAGCTAACGTAGTGATTGGTCAAGAAACCGGCTCCGTAAGTATAACTTATTTTTATTTGGACATTATTATGAGGCCTTGCTTTATCGAACGAGCGTAGTGGGTTCTTCATTTCAGATACTGTGTAATTTTACTGACGAGTGATTAGATTAGCCTCCGAGCCGAAGGCGAGGACAGGCCATGATTATTAACTGCCGAGGCAGGTAATTCACCTATTTGACTGCCGAGGCAGGCAATGAATAAACGAGGCAGAAATGTTTCCTTTGCTGCCTTGTTGCATACAATATTTTATCTACTCACGCTATGCAGATAAAAAATGGATGCTTATGTAGGATGAGTTTGAGATGAATCGTCAATAAACTCAAACCAAAACAAGTCGTGCTCCAGTGTTGCCACTTCTTACTCGAGATTAATTATTCAAAGACCTACAGTTAAAATCCTTTTTCCTTTTATAATTTTTAAACTTTTTAATATAACACTGCTTTGTAATAAAACAAGTATGAAACTAAATTAAAATAAAACTAAACACAAACAAAATCAGATGTTATGACAAGCACTGGCAAACAAGGATAGTGTATACTATACACCGTCCTTGACTGGCAAACACTGTACTTTCTTTGCCTAGGCAAATAAAGTATTTTCCTGAATGTTTTAACTACTTTCCAGCCTGTTTTTAATGTTTTTATGACAAATCAGCGAAATTGTACTTTCCAGCCGAAAAACAGTTAAGTAGGTAATGTTTAAATTTGCTGCCGTGAGTAGATAAAACAAATTATTTCTCAAAAACTTGTTTTTTCGACGTTTACATATTAATACACTTAGGTTGGGCTTGGCCGCACAAATAATCATTAATACGCCCGAGCATGGGCGCCCATATGGAAGGGGGCAAATAGGGGCATCCCCCCCCCCCCCCCCCTAAAACAATTGTAACTTTTTCAAGTTATATTTATATTATAGACACAAACACAACCTTCAAAAAAGATACTGCAGACTATCCAGGACACAAAACAGCATAAATTATTGGTGTATAAAACTTTTTAAACACCTTCCAAATACTGTACAACAATTAGAGCTGTAAGTATTTAAACCTAAAATTGAACAATTTCTCAAGTTGCATGCTTTTTATTCTTTAAACAAATTCTTAGACAGTTTTATTTGTTAATTTTTAAAAACAATTTTATTTATTTATTCTTGTTAATTTATATTAAATTTAGTCTTAAGTTTGTTGATGTTGACTATTATTATACTCTACAATAAGGGTGATGATAATAAAAATATTCTGTATTCTGTAAAGCTTCAGCTACGAAGAGAATGATAACTCTTATCTTTATCCACACATTGTGTATCTGCTCGAGTACTGAGAGAGATTTTTATATTTGACAGAGAGAAGAAGTGAAATCAGCAGTACAATATTTCCAAGTCGTCGGCAACAGTGACAGTGAATGTGATACAATACCAGGCAGGCAGTGCATGGCATCAGCATTCTTCCTTCAGAGACAATTTGACGACGTCCATATCTATCTATCTTCGATAAAATCTTATTTCTTCAACGACGATTCCTTTAATTTTAACTATGCTCAGGTATTATACGTATTGGAATTTGTACATAGTGTATTTAATGTAATTGTAGTATTTTTTTTTTTTTCATTAAGACACCTGATATTATCTGTTTAAATTAATATTGCACGTGTATTTTCCATTAAAATTATATTTAGACTGATTTGTCAATTTACCTTACTTGATTGCAGGCAAAATGCGCTTTAGGCAGTTATAAAGAAGCGCAAGAAACATTCCTTTTAATTAAAAGTGAAAAATTAAAAAATTGCTACATCTACATTAGCCATTTAGCACGCTGTTGTAAGTTTAAATATGATATAAATGTAAAACAAAGTTACTTTGGATTATTATGTGCATTTTGAAATATGCTTGGAATGATATAACATTTTAGTGTCTCTCAAGTGTAATCGAGTATGGAATATAATGAGGTGCTGTAGAATCACTTGCTTAGTGGAAAATAAAGATATCTCTTTCCCAAATTTAAAAGTCCGGACTTCAATACCGACTTCATTTTTACACTCGATCTTATCTCACTGGCACCAAAAATTATAATATGCGGTTATTCAATTATGTTACTTCGGGAGAAGATTTTTTGTTCTTTACTTCTGTGTAAGGGAATTTTTTCTTTCTTATAAGCTGGATAGAAAAACTATAAAAAGCACATTCATATATTAGAATATTTTTCAGATATAATGGACGGTAAAGGCCAAGAGGCGTGGGAACTTTATTTAAAAATGGAAACATCCGCCGAATCGTACCAATTATTACAATTACTGGCAAACGACTGCTATCGAATGGGTCAATTCTACCAAGCGGCTAAGGCATTTGATCTGCTCGAAAGACTCGATCCTACTCCGGAGCACTGGGAAGGGAAAAGAGCAGCCTGTGTAGGAGCATTTCAATTAATTATAGCAGACAAACTTCCAAGGTACCATTCATTTTATCATTTCGATCCTAATATGTACCCAACTGGTAAGTAAAGTGGTCAACTAATTGCATAGATTATAAATATTTTATTTATAACAAATGTCACTATAAAGGGATATTATTTTTTATCGATGTTTCAGTGACCTTTTAGCAGATGTGGTTCAACTATTGAGAAATTCTACAAATCCGCAAGTTGAATCAATCATTAGGGTTATTAAAAGATGGGCGAAAGATAATAGAATAAATATTTAAAATAATTGTATCGAATAAAAATTAAATATAAAGATATTTTAGTATAAGATTTTTTTTTAATTTTGATTTATAAAAATATAAATAATTAAATTTCTACAAGAATGCAAAAACAACAATGCATTTTAACAAGAATGCATCAACAGTTAAATTGACTGGAAAGAAAGCAAAGTACAAGTTTGGATTTAGTGGATGCAGAAACAGAAGACAACATTGACATCTTTACCGTGCAATATTTATCAGGGGCTACTGGCTAAGGTAAACATGAAAACACATAACACAAACACGAACATGAAAACATAACACATTAATTGAGGAACCTAGTATCAAAAACGGAAATTTTTCCGAATTTCAGTAATTGATTGTTTCTTATATATTTTTGGCCGCTGCATCAGATTCTGCTATCCATTTGCATCAAAAACGACCAGAAAAGGGGTAAAAATGCATTAATATTTGTAGTTTTTTTCACATACAAACAAGTCAAAGCGCGTTTTGCTCCAAAAGTGGACATAACCTAAACAGTCAATCAGGAGGCTGCATTTTACTAACTCGTTCCCATGATGCACTGCGGCCTTTAACATCTGAATACCTACTCCTACCATATTTGGCATACATGTTTAGAAAAATGATACCCCCGAGGGGAAATAAAGAAATTAATTTTTGCTCTAAATTTGGGGGCACTACCACCCAAAAACTCTGAAAAAAAATTATTTCTCCAATATTATTATTCTAACAATTATTTTCCACTTCGTTTTGCTTCAAAAACGGACAAAACCTGGTTTTTGTTTCAAAAGCGGACAACTCCATTTTGCAGCTAAAATATCAAAGAAATCCACGTTTTCATAACTTTTAACTAGTTTTGAGTCTATTAAGAAAGTACAGAAAAAAATCATAGCTCTAGCACCTGTAGAATTTGAGCTACAGTTTTTTGGCTCTCCTGTAAAATTTTGAAATGTGCTCTTGTCCGTCTTTGATACTAAGCTCCTCATTTGATTGTTATGAATTTACATTCATAAACATAATTGAGTGTTGGATGGAGCTGAGATAGACTGCTACAGGAGATCAGATAAAGTCGGTGGAAGAGAAATAAGGTAAGGTATGGGAAGATAGAGGGAATATTTTAAGAAGAAACTTATAAAAAATAGATTCTACTTAAACCAGGAAGGAGACATATTCCCAAAATGGTCTCGATTCTTCAAAACTTATTAAGTAGAGGTAAGTAATTAGTCATTTAAATAATTTTCTATTTAATACTATACAAACATATTCTTACCGAAAGTAATTATCAACACCGGATAATAAAATTACAAAACAATACACAGAATACAAAAAAATAAAAGCAATTTATTCAAAATAATTACATCATTGACTTGATAGTCGTGAAAAATCAAATTTACAAATTAATTAGAAAAATAATAATAATTATTACTAAATATTTGATTTAAGATAGTTGACTAGATGTGGAAATAGATTTGGCTGTAAAAGGATAATTTACATAAAGGCTTCTCGGTTTACAAAGGGAGTTCAAATATAGTTAAAAAAAGTTTTCAAAAAATATTAATTGGTGGGATAATATAAAGAATTTAAGGTACTTCTTTAGATTGTTACTCCCTTATGTTGTTTTAGGATAAAAATGACTTTGACTAAATATCTATTAAGAAAAAAGGGATGTTTAGACCAATGTACTTTGGGACAAAGGAATATCACACTTCTGTTTTGATAAGGGGAGTAACAGTCTAAAGAAAAACATTTCGTACACCTTCTTTAGATTGTTAATCCCCTCTATTATTTTTATAAGGGGAGTAAGTATCTAAAGAAGTGCCGAATTTAACATTAATATTTTCATTTTACAGAAGTAAGGGTATATTATACAATTTAAGGTTGCTTAAAAGGTCTATGAGAATGAATTTAAAGAATAAGTAAGGACTCCAACTTAGTCAAAATATTAATAGATATATGACCTGGAGCTGAAGGTAGCTTATAAATAAATGTGAGCGTCAAAAATGTTTCTTTTATTTCAATAGGAAAATGTTTTGTTAATTTAAAGTAAAAATCAAATGCGTTTTTTAGCAATTACAAATTATTAATATAAAATAAATTAATATTACGGCTTTTAATAATACATTTTTTTTAACCTAAAATAACCAGTTCTGAGTCATTTGTATTTTCTTTTCTTTCATATCAATAGTTTCAACCAATAGAATGCTTATAAATTAAATTTAATTGGCCGCAGTTGGTCAAAGCAGCAATAAAATCTATGACGACCCTTGTACTTCATCTAAAAGATAAAACATGCTGTATATTATATGAGATTAAACAACATATAACTTAATTACAACGTTACATACTTATATATACTTAATTACAATTACAGCAGAACCTCGATAAGAAGTGTCTCAAGGGGAATAGGGAAACGAAAGGGTGCTCTTTTTGTTGAGGGTCGTGTTATCAAGGTTATTTTGGCTATCAGTCTTATTATCGAGGTTCATGGGCAGGGTTTTCAAGTCTAGACTTGTTCAAGGTCGACCAATTCCTGAATAGTCACGTTATCAAGGTTGACTTCTCAAAACGACTTGTTATAGAGGTTCTGAGTTACCTTGTGAAATGGAAAAAATCCGTGTTACTGAGGTTGTTAGGATAATAATAGTCGTGTTATAGAGGTTAATTTAACATTATGTGTTATGGCAATCTCAAGGGGATTTGAAAATTGCACTTGTAATTGAGGTTGTCGTGTTATTGAGGGTCGTGTAAGCGAGGTTCTACTGTATTATTAAGTACAATAGGATTAACAAGTGATAAATTAAAGCAAAGTTTTTTTGTTTTTTTTAGTAGATAATGTTAATAATAAGAAGTTACCGGTGAATGCAAGGATGGTAGTCCTATCTGTCCTTTTTAGATTCGCATTCTTGTTGGTCTGTTTGATCGGTTACAGAATCTTCTACCACCTTCTCTCGTTTCAGTTTCTTCTTCAGGCGTTCATATCCGTCACTCACTTTTTTAACAATTACTTTACCTATGTTAATCTTGTTATTTTCTTTCTCTACCAGAACAAACCTGTAGAAAAACAATTTTTATATTAAAAATTTGTTGTAAAGAAAATCTGTTGTAGAGATAATTCATTTGATTGGCAATAAATTAGTAAGATTTTAATTTGTATTTATAGTTATAGTGAATAGAAGAGCTTGAGAACAAGATAAAACTTGAGAGGCCTGAGACAGGGAGACGAACCCTCTGCCAAATTATTCACAGCTGGGTTAGAAGAAATCTTTAAGAAAGTTAAGTGGGATCAGTGCTACTTTATGGATGTGAGAGCTGGAGTACCAGCAAAACATTTTAGAAAAACTCAGGGTCGCGGTAAGGAGAATGGAGTGGAGAGGAGTATGTTGAAAATTCGATTGAACGATAGGAAAAGCAATAGATGGATAAGGAAACAAACAGGCATCGAAGACATAGCGAAGGCAGCTGTAAAGAGAAAGTGGAAATGGTCAGGACCCCTGGTTCGGACGACAGATGAGACATGGGCCAAACGTATAATAGAATGGATACCAATTGAGAATATAAGAAAAAGGGAAGACCAAGAACTCAATGGGATAAGAAAATTAAGACCTGCTGCAGAGGAATCACCTGGAGGATATTAGCTAGTGATAGAAAAGAGTGGAGAAGGATGGAAGATATATATTGTGAGGAATGGATGGATGGCGATCAACGAAATTAAGTATTCCTATGAGCTAAAATTTATTTTTATATTATGATGTTTTAATTATAAGTTGTTAAACATTTTATATTATGCTGTTATAAATTTTAAGTTGTTATAATTTTCTATAATGTTTGTTATGCTTAAAAGAGATTTATTATTGTAATGCATGTTGAATGTATGTTTTTGAATAAATTTATTAATATTGAATGAAAAGAGCCGAACTAGAAAACTAACCACAGCAATCAGCTGATTTGGGAATAATTTTAAATGTAAAATTACTATATTATAGAAAATTTGTTCACATTCCAAATAAATTATTATTTATTTATTTATAAATAAATGCCCAAACAATTGAAACTGGGGTAAAATTGAGTCTATCTTTCGATCAAGGCAGAGAGAGAACTATACCACTCCAATTTCTTACTAGCTTCTACTTTATGATTTGTCTAACTATTATCCACAAGGCAGGTAGTTCTACTTTGACTCTTTTTTACCACCATGATATTATTCAAATTATCCCTCGGCAATTCCTACACAGCCAGCAAATAACATGAATCTAATTACAATTTTATTTTTAGAGCATTGGGTCCACTGCAAACAATATAATTGTTAAAAATAACTATTGCACATCACTTATCATCATATTATGATGATTAAAAAAATCTACAGGATAATAGATAGGTTTTTAAATGACAATAATTAATACAATTCCGTAGGAAACTGATAAATTAAAAGGTGGTAAATGCTATGATGGCAGAGTAGTGTCCAAAAATATTAGCAGCCAATTCATGTTCAACTATGAGATTCACTTTAAAAAAAAAAAACTAATATTTAGCCGGGGAGGGAGGAGGGAGCCTACGAGTTGAAAATAAAATTGACAATTTGGGTCACATCATTGGTGATAGTGCATTAAAAGTCCACCGAGGGAGCCGGGACACTAACCCCTACTAAAACGTCTACTTCAGTTATAAGTTCTATTGTAATAAAGTTCTAAATAACCATGTGGGCCAAAGGACACGGCATTTTAGATGTATCTTGAGCTACAACTGATTATTTACTAGAACAATGTTATTAATCGAGAACCACTTACACGTGACAGGGTAGCAGCAGCTACTTTACATTGCAACTAGAGTAGCTGTTCCTTTGCGACAAAACTAAGTAGCATTGTGTTAACACTAAAATTTAACAACTGAGAAAAATTACTTTTTTGTAGTGATATTATGAAGAGGTCCGAAGGCAAGTGCGACGACGGTACAAGCCAAGCATATCACATTATACGGCATACTGAAATCAGGAGTTGGAAGAGAGAGAATTAAAATTTCCGTTGTCACTCTAACTCGATATCCTTCTCTTTTTGATAAGCTTGAGTTACTCTCCAACCTGCGAACAAATTAAAATAGACATAAAATTAAAAATTATTGCGATTATTTTATTTATTATCAATCCCGACTTTAATAAGGTGAAAAGTTGCAATACTAGCACTCTTTGTAGCAGCTAATATAATCATATCTAGCACCAGATTCTGAGCTGACACAACCTTCATTTTTACTAAGTTTTTATTAGCTTTCATTCTTGTTTGTTTGTTTGAGTGTCCAGAACAAATCTTGCAATCGATTTTTAACTAACTTCCCAAGTAGCTAGACATTTGAAACTTTTAGAATAGCTCAGAACACTATGATAATGCATTATTTTAATACTTTTATCCATCTTTCAGCAGAATTTAATTTGATTTAAGCTAAATTTGCTGTATGGAAAGTTAGTTCAGGAAAAAATCCGCAAGTTATTTTATTTGTTTTGACATGACCCATATTTACGATCTTCATTTTGACAGGTTTCAAATTTATTTTAGTACCTGGTATGGCTGATAAAATTGTTAAAATGTTCAAGAATGATTATATCAAACTAATTGTATTTTTAAGAGATAAAAATTGAATGACAGCGAAACAGGAAAAGTAAACAAATAAATTAATTAATTGACGTGTGACAACCAGGTTTTTTTACACTTGTGTCCTAGGTATGGGTTTAATTATTCTGCATCTATACGTCTTTACTTGTACTCATTTTTCTTCTCTTACCGTCCCCTACACTGGGGCATATTGATGGCACGGTTTAGATTCAGTGTTGGCGAGATCCGTTGTACAAAGATTTGTCCTTTTATAGGTTTAAGATCATCTGTCTAGTTGGTTGTCATTTATATGAAGGAAATAAATTCGGAACTATTTTTTTTTTTTCACTAAAATTATATAACAAATAACAATTATACTATCAACACTACATATGATCAACAGAAAATTTAAAAACGTAGTATATAAAAAGTTCTTTTTATCTTGAAATTATTAACAAATAAGTATCCAATTTAAATCGATAAATAATTTATATAATTTCTGCATTTGACCCAATCCAAAAGAAACAAGACAACAGTAAAAAAAAGAAACAAAAAGAAAAGCAAATGACTTAATGTAAATTAACTTACAATGAATGAATAGTAGAGCTGTCGATGGGAAGAGTTGTATAATTACGAGCTACAGGAAGTAGTGCCGACACCTGGGCTGCTCCCAGGTAAAAGCCATGATTAGCATCAGGAGGATATTCCTGCCACTTGAGAAATGATTTATCTATCTCCACAGAGACAGATGTAACGGATCTAGCAGGTAGATCTAGAACCAATTCTAAACTGTATGCTCTCTCTCGTTCCTTACCGACTCTATATTTTCTAGCCACTGAAATATTACAATTTTACATATTTTTTTTTAGTTCAAAAGAGTAAAATGGATAGATGTGCTTAACCCTTTGACTGGGGAGGTATCACCAAGTGATATCTAGCATTTTCAACTGAGTGGCGGGAGGTGTCACTTGGTGATACCGCATGGTTTGGAAAGGCGTGCGTTATTCAAGAGAGGGGATAATGGAACTTCTTCAAACAGGTTCTTTAGTTGTGCGGCCACCTCAGAGATAGACCCAACATCATTTCACTCGTTTACTCCTGCTATGCTGGTTTGCAGACCCCTTTTTTTCAGACCCGCAACACTTCAGCCCCTGGATAGACCTTAAGGGAAAGGTCCCGCAGTCAAAGGGTTAAAGGAAATAAATTGTGCACATCAACCACAGCTTCGGTTGATTTAGTTTTATTAATAATTGAACAAACTTGTAAAATCGTCTGATATTTTAATATTGATCTGACTAGTAAACTTACATGGTTTATTAGGTTGACCATTAGTAACCACTTTCAGCGTGTGATAATAAACAGGAACAAACCACGGTATATTTTCAAGAAACATAACACGAATATTTCCCCAGTGCTTGTTATATATTTTAGTAGTAAGTCCTCCGTACTCTTGCCCGTAACCTAAACATTACCAAAAATTACAAGTAAAAATAAACTGATTCTGAAGAATAAAGTACAGTGTAACAACATTACAATGGAAACGAAAATTTTAATTTTTGTTTGAAGAAGGGGTAAACCTGTGATAAATCTTTTGGCGTAGAGGGGAGGTGGATGGTTGACACCGTAAATGTGAACCGAGTCGTATTGAGCTTCGATGTTCACAATTTTATCTTTCTTCAAATCGTAAACAGCTAACTGAGTTGTATAACCGCCTCGAGTGAATTCAGCTACCTCATAGGCATTTGGCTTCAATGTAAATTTATTTGTCTGGAACAAAAAATCAGAACAACTTGAACAAAGACAGGCACTGATGTTTACTGAGTAATAAAAAAAAGACTTTTCCATGACAATTCGGCACAACTTTCTCAAATCACATATGTTTACTCTCCTTCCTCTATCAGGACATTATATCAGAAAAGGGGAGCAGTACCCTAACAACAACCATTTGGTGACTGCGTAACTACAGATTTACAGACAGACGGTCAAGTCTTGAGTTAAAACAGATATCTTGCTCCGTTTGGTTAAAAAAAGTCTTTTAACCCTTTGACTGAGGCATAGAAGAGAGAAAAAAGTGCTTCCTGGGAACGGATTTTTTTTCCATTTATTTATGTTAGTCCTGAGTCAGATATGCATGAAATTTCCTCAGAATCGTTTTTCTAATGTTTATTGTTTATAAACAAAAAAAAAAAACATTATGACGGACCATGCAATATTATTCTATTTTGACTAATTTTATTATTCAATATGCAAAAAAATAACAGGTTAGTAAAATTTATTGTGTAATTGAAACATTTAAAAACTAGGTCCTTACTAGTTATTCATAATTATTTATGTATATATGAAGATATATATATATATATTTTAAGATTTCTTTCCACCCCAGCCATCTAAAATATTTATTTTTGAAATTAATATACATATATCAGAAGAAAGATAAAATAAAAGAAAAGAAAAAACGGGAAGGGCAAAATGATACAAAAACGGTTTGACGCAACAGGTGCGTCATGTCGTGTTGAAGAAAGCAATGTTTACAGTGCCCCGGTTGAAAAATCAAAACATGTCAAATAATAACCCTAAAAATTTGTAAATACACAGGTAATGCTAGCTAATGACTTACTTTTATCATATAATTTACCTTATGCGAGTAGCATAAGATGAGGGGCCAGAAAAAAAGAGATATAAAAAACACACTGTACTAAGAACAAAAACAAAAGAAACGGGAACAACTCACTCCATACAACTATTGGACTAGTACTAACATGGCCACCCCTCTTCCAAACTGATATCATATGGCAGAGGCTCCCCCACTCCATTTTTGGAGAGAGGCTTTTTTAATGTCCATGACACAATGTGGACGTCATGCAGTTTCTCTAAAGAGACAATAAGTGACACACATGGTGCGTCCTGCCGTGGTCAAAGGGTTAAGAAACGAAAGTGCAAATAATTCATTAGTGAACACATCAAAAAGTACTAACTTGGTTAGATGTGATATCAACATAGACATAGGAAGAAGCTGCTATAGGGCAAGGTGCTGGGATACCCTGGTGGAAGAGTCTCGGAAGAGACCAATGAGTCTGCTGCCGTCCAACAACTAACATATCCCAAACTAGGGATACTGTCTGCTTCAGTTCTAGTCTTAGATGTTTTCCATCCTTTAACAAATAAACATACCTAACTTATACTCTTTGTACAATTAGTATTAACTTTTGACACTCAGATTGGCCAACCTAAATGAGGAAATAAATGTAACCACTAGGCCTGTGGGAGGGGTGGGGCTAGTGACATTTTTATTTGCCTAGTTGGCCCGACCTTACTGAATACAAAATCCAGTGATTTCATTGGCTCCCCTCCACATTTTTTTGATTTCCTACGCTGTTAAAAGTTGATACTAATTGTAAAAAAGAGTATAATATCAAAATAATTAATAGCCAATGTCCAAAGATGTCATATTGGAACGAATAAACATCTTTTACAGTAAATTTGATTAATATTAGTATTAGATTATAGAAGAATTTACTTACAACACCAGCCCTTTTTTTTAAAATTAAATAATGGAATATTAATAAACAGAAACAACTCAATAAAACTTTAAAACCAAATTCTCAAAAAAATTTAAACAATTAAAAATAAAAACTATCTTTACCAGGGAAATTGGTCTAAAATGTAGTCCAACAGAATGATAAACTGTGTTATATATGTGATCCGAATTAAACAGAGCAGCTATACCAATCTAAAACATAAACAAATAAATAATATTAAAATTATACATTAAGTCTAAGAAATAACATGTTCAATATTTTGTTGAATAAAACAATAAATTCTATCTACGATTGATACGAAATATAAACATTGTATCTCTGCGTAGCGCGTTGAATCCGCGTTTTTATAATTCCTCTTTTTTACCGCCCTAGGGCAGTAAAAAAGAAGAATTCTTCACCTTTACGCACGATTAGTGAGTTTGTTTACACCTAAAAAACTAATTTGCTGTTTGTTTAATTAAAGTAACTGTTTATATCGAGTTTTTAGTGAAAAACAATGAATGATTTAAGTGATAAGACGAAAATGAGGAGAATAATACGCCTCCCGAAATAATTAATTCAGCACAAAATACAACTAATGAATTAATGTCATCTTTATCAAAAGAGAAATACGTACTTACATACAGGAAGTTTTTTTTCTGTATTTATTATTAAAATCCAACAATCGTAGATAAAGTACGGTGCACAACTCATGCGAAAATGGCATTTTGCTTTGCTTGTGTGGTTTTACTACCCTCGCTATTGCTCGGGTGCAAACTCCACACTCTCATGCAAAATGCTGCTTTCCGCACTAGACGCATAATGTAATATTAATAGTTAAAATTAGAAAATCAAAGCCGTCTTTATACATCAACCAACTGAAGATGACAGTGTTTTAGAAAGTATAGCTTATTGTTTTATTTTAGTTTTATATCTTAACAAGTCGAAACCGGTCTTATATATTTGTATATTTTTAATCATTGTGGTAGACAATAATATACTGATTTTTAAAAATGATTGTGTCTTATTCGAACAAATTATTCTTTTTAAGTACCAAAAAATCTCCATCAAAACAACCAATGAATGTTCAATATTAATTGAAACAAAGCCAGAGAAATTATTAAGGACAGATAATTTTTAATACATATAATACTCGTTTGTAGAAACAAATTAGAATGGCCTAAGGGTTACTGATTAAAGCATTGAAAATCATATCTTTTTGAGCAACATTTAGTAACAGTAAATAGACATTAACCTAGTAGATAAAATTATTCAATAAAAAAAAAAAGGAACAGTAGGTAATTAAAAAAGTGTGGAATATATTATAATAGGTTACCTTGGCATTGCAGGGAAGTAGTTTGATCCATGGTGTCAAGTTCTCAGTGCAAACAATCTCTCTAGGTAACGAAGAATATCGGAGATGAGTATAATTAAGTTTATTGCCTATAGAATTGATTCCTGACATAGGGAGGCTAAGTTGAGGAGTAATACTGTTGTCTAAATCGATGAAGTTGAGAGAAGCACAGAGCAACCCCGATAAAGAATCACACAGACCTTTCCACTGCTTATCAACCCTAACAAACAGAAAACTCACGTATTAGCGTTACATTCAAAGTAAATTAAATAAATTTACTTATTAATTTTAGTTCTAGTCTCATATAAATACGAGATACAATTAGGTTTATTCACAATCAGGGTATATTAGGACTAAATTTGTTTAGACAAATGTCAAAAAATTATTTTAGACTATTTATTTTATTAAGTACACCGTAAAATCAAACCGTACATGATCAATTTTATTTATAACTAGCTGGATCCCCGTGATACGCTGGATCCCCGTCATAACTTTCTGGGAAAGCAGGGGTATTTTCCTCTTGTATTCCCCCGTGACTTTTCACACCTCGGATTGAAATTGGAATTATCTTTAATTAATATACACGCTTACATCCAAAATAGGAGCCCTTTATCAAGTATTAACTTCTTAACTTTATCAGATCAGTCTGGGCTCAATTCCCCCTCTTTTCTTACTTTGTCCCAATGTTTCTCTTAGGGATAAAATTTTATAAAATCCCTAATAGCAGTTATCAGTATAATTTAGAAATGATTATACTACATATCTCTTAGATTTTATCTTAGCATTTTAAAGAAGTGGTCAGGATTATGTTAGTAAAAGTTAAGGGATGGTAAAGTGTGATTTATAAGCTATTGTCTTAATATCTAAAAATAAATCGAAATTTTTTTTGACAGCGATTGAAAACTAATTTCCTAAACAGTCCTTCCTACAGAAATTTCCACAAAACATAAGACATTGTCTGCAGCTTCTTCTGCAATTTTGGTTAAATACGTTTATTTATAAAAAAAAATAAAATAATTAGGGCTGAAGTGAATTGTACGGTGCCATCCAATTTTGTATTTCGATTTGGACCTCTACCTGGCCTTAAGTAGCAGAGTTGTTTTCCTTCAGAAAATGAGTGGAGCACCGCGGAGCGGTGCATTGCAGCCGTTGAAAATTCCATGGCAAAAAAAAAAAAATGTTGTACTTCAATTCTGTAAACAGCACCGTACAATTCACTTTTACCAAAATTAGAATTTTGGTAAATATTGGCAATAGCGCACTCCTTCTCACTCCAACGTATTTTTTGACAAAGGGATATCAACTCTCCTATGAACAAACCATACATACATAATTATTATATACATATATTATTATATACGAATGGAAGGGATGAATTGATGATATATCGAAGCCAACTGTACGACTTCGAAAGACATCGATTACACTGAAGGGGTACACTATTGCCGAGTTTAGCCAGAATTTTGAAATCTATTTAAAAGCCCCGTTCTCCGCCCAATATAAAGCTACCAAAAAATTGTATAGCCTATATCACCTGCAGAATTGAGCTTAACATTGTACCCAAAAACCAACATAATCTGGTCAGCTGTTTGGACGTGATTGACGCACAGACAAACAGATATCAAATTTTCTAAACTTAAATTCATTATCAGGACTACTCATTTAGTGGAAATACAAAATTTGCGCCCAATCGGATAAATGTACAGACACCCCTCCAATCTTATATATATTTAAGATAAAATTATTAAAATAAGTCTATTGGTGATCAAGAGTAAAGATTGAGGTAACAATACAATATTGAACGCACTTATAAATATTCAAAGGAAATTGCACGAAAACAGGAAAAGACTTACTTGTCCGAATTGAACCAGGCATAAAGTTCAGCACCAGGAGGAGCTTCGACAAAAGGATACCCCCAAAGTTCATGTCTCCAAAGGCCTTTAGTCAGGCTTACATGTAACTCGCTAACATTAAACCTACTGATAAGCTCGCCAACCGGCCGGGCAAACAGCTCACTATGATCAACTGTAAACACAAAAACAAATATATTATAGTTAGGTAAAAGGTATTCTTTTAACTTATACTTATAAGGAAACAAAATACAGACATTACTCAAGCAATAATACAAGAAAAATGTATTTACAAGTGTCTTTATTCAACTCCGTATCCCAAAGGGTTGTAAATTGGAAAAAGGTGTATAAATGATTACTGGGCAATGGTTTAATAAATAGTTCTTCGTGAAACTGTTCTGAATTTACATAGCAATAAACCTTATGGAAATTGTAAGTACTATACAGCAAAATAAATAATATAATTCTCATGATCGACAATAAAAATTACAACAAACAACAGATAATACAGATTTTAAAAACTAATGTTATAAAGAAGGAAGGTTTATTTATAAATCATCAAGTCAACACTGTGTTAACTCAGTTACTTCCCCTCATTCAGAACAAAACCTCAACAAAGACTTATTTATTAAATAGAAGAGAGCTCACTGGAAATATCAATGGATACCTTGTTTGAATAATTATTAAATTAATTATTGGTAACATTCAGACCAGACAAAATTAGTGGAGATAGCTTTTGGGGTCCATGGCCCCCTAGCCTCACTCTTTTTTAGCATTAAAGATCTAAATGCAGAATTGTACACTCCGTTCGCCGTCCTCTGTCCTTGGTTACCCTGTTCTGAAGAGGCGGTTGTATTTGAATTGATTGTTGGTCAATGTTTTATGATTATGAACTTGCTTCTAAAGTAAATGACACTTCTGCCTTTGTTACAGACTTATTCGTAATTTTTAAGCATATCATTTTTCAGAAGATTCTAAATTTAAGTATAAACTCCAAAGCAGTGTACAGTAATGACGTATTATTAGGGCCCATTTGAGTTTACAGTTTATGCAAAATAGCAGCTACTACAACTTATCACCATGACAACATTACATGAATACAAAGAGAGTAAGTTGAATAACTGCTACTGTTACCCCTCTACAGTTTCTTGACATTTATTATCATTTTCATTTTACCTTGATTATATTTAAAGTATAAAAAGTTTTGCGAACTTCAGTCTCCTACAGTTATTATATAATTTTTAAGAAGTTTATTCTTTAGGTATATTTTATAAAAGAATCATCGTTTGTAGCATAAAACTTGCAAAATCTAATGAATTTGTTTTGGAAAATAATTTACTTACAGTGTTATCGAAAACTTCGTTTAATTCATATTACTTTTGCTTTACCATGACTGATTCGCCTCCAATTAATCGGTTGCCATCATGGTTCGAAGATATGACACAGTACGTTGTTTTTCTCACTTTTTATTCATAATTTCAACTGTCAGTACATTTTTTAATTTATCGTGTAATGTATATTATCGGTACTAATAGAGAGAGAAAGATTTGACACTGCAGAAAAAATATATTTTGAGTTTATCTGATGTGTCTAACTATTTCTTTATTTATCTTTTTATTTTCTATGTAAAGATTCTGTTGACAGAATATATTGTTTTAATAACTGTATACAGATTTTATTATATTGGTAAAACTGTGTACAATATATATGATATTTTATGAATAATTAACAGAAATTAGGGTAAAAGTGAATTGTAGTACGGTGCTGTTTACAGAATCGCAGTACAAAATATTTTTTTTGCCTCAACATCCATCTAATAGATCCTATACTTATAATTTATTAGTAAAAAAAAAATAAAAAATAAAAAAAACTTAAACTATAGAAGGAGTTCTTATTACTCACATGTGTTGTCATTTATTCTAACTATTTATTACAAATCAGTTTTCAAAAGATTTTTTAAATTATTTTACAAACCTCTATATAGATTCGAACATAGGATTTATCAAATTATTATTTAAATTTCTAGGGGTATAAGGGGAAGACCTAAAAGCTGGCGGCCTGAAGCTTGTGACTCACACAGAGATATAGACGAAAGGAAGTATATCGAAGGAAGTAGAAGGATCAAGTCTTCAGTCGGTGAATCATTTATTGTACTCGATGATACACCAGGTAGGTTGTCTCTAGTCTCTCCACGCTACGGCAGGAGAGCGACTCCCAGAGAAATAACAAGTAGTGAGTTTCCGTCACCTTTAACCGATCCTGTACTCTCTGCTCTCGAAGCACAATTTGGTGAACTGACATCTGAAGATGACCATCATAAACAGTTTGTATTTTTATTAATCTTTATCGTCTTAATTTTATTTATATTGAAAAAAAATTAAGATATGTTGGAATCTGGTAAAGCTCCCCTCTCTTTTCCATCAAGTATGCCTAATCTCAGAGATTTTATCTCTTAAGTTTAATCAATTTGTCGGTCATGAAGAGCTGATTGTAAATCATTTCATGTTTGCCCCGGAACACCTGTTATAAAGCTAAATAGGGTGTAAACTTTTTTAAAAAAAGCTTTAATCCATAAAGGCGCGTCCACACTATGCCGTGTAACGCCAGTTGGCAAGGCCAAGCGGCAAAGTTGTCTGGCAAAGCCAGATGGCACCACGAAAAAATTCATCTGTCCACACTGCAACTGGCAAAGCCAGTCGAGATTGTGATGTGTGACAAAATAATGAAAAAATAAAAATAGGTGTCGCAAAAGATAGGAAGAACGGAGTGATAATAACTTTAACAAATTATAGACAAAAAAAAGTTAGTAGTGGTGTCAGAAGGGGCTCGACTCTGGATGCCAAGTGCAATGTTTCCGGGTGGCACGTCCATACCTTGCCATACGACTTCTTGCCATCTGGCTTTCTTTGATCCAGACCGACAATCGTCGGGTTCGGCTTGGCATGTCAAGTGGCACGTTTTGTGCCGAGCTTGGCAAAATAGCAAATGCCAAGGGAGACGTCCACATTAAACTTGGCAATGCCATTTGGCCTTGCCATTCCTTGCCGCTTGGCATAGTGTGGACACGCCTTAACCCATGAAAAATGCCAAAAATAAAAAAGTAGCAAGAAATAGCTAATCTTGTCAGAGTAGCTAAGCTAAGATATTGCAAATGCATCTGTGGGTGGTATACGTGTGTTTTGTTCTTTTTTTCTCTTTTTTTTTCCAAGTTATGTAATTATTTTGGGGGGCACCCCCCCCCCCCCCCCCCCTTTATGTATGCCACTGTAATCATAATATATATATATTTTTTTTTTTTATACAGGAACCCTTTGAATTCTGGATCAAGAAGTCTATCGTACTCATGCTGGAATACTCAATCATTTGATGAAACATTGTCGTATCATCCTAACATTAAACAGTACAGTAGCATTTTTAATTTCAAATAGTATTATACTATTTTAATTGTGTTCGTGTCTAGATGATTACTCTGTATAATTATTGAAACAAATTAGAACTTGATCTACTTTCTGGTTTTATTTTGTCTTTTGAAGGAGAGAGACACCTGAAGACTTTACTAAAACAGACTTGAAGCATGAAACAGACGGAGCACATACGGTGTTAGATAAGAATCTGGAAGAGAGTTGGACTTCACTGAATCTTTTTAATAAAATTCAAAGAGGAAGGCTATTAGAGACTCGAGAGGGTGTTAGTTTGCAGGGTAATTTATTCAACTTACTATGTTTTACAACTCGTATTTTAATTTTAAAATTTTAATATTCAAGTAAACGAATGCTGTGTTTAATTAATACAATACAAATATTTGATATGTACAGATCTATTAGAAAAAGAATTAGCCGAGTTCAACCAAGAAAAATTGTTACCAACACCTGTCGAATCATTAGAAGATAGCATCGATAATGAATCCGACAGCTTTATTATACCGGAATTACCTACAGGTGAAATTTTGGTATTGGACATTGTATCTACGTGGGGAGATCGACATTATCTTGGATTGAATGGAATTGAAATCTTCTCTGTCACCGGAGAACTGGCACCGGTTGCAAAGGTTAATTTTTCATTTTAAACCAGGGGTTTAAGGGACCGTCGGCAAAAATGAGGACCCTTATAAATTCTTGCACTTGTCTGTCTGTATAACGTACCTCATCTCCAAAAGTCCACAACACAAAGATTGGCAACTTTGCAGTGATGTTATGCCACTATAATAAATGGTTCAAAAGTTCCAGATAAAACAAACTTTTAAATGGCTGCCATCTTTATAAGGCTTCTATGTTGGTTCTATGTTAGTTAAAAAATGTGTGCTGTTTGTTAAAATTGGTTACGGACCCTTTCTGTGTGCTGAAAGCGCATACTTGCCCAATCTATTATGCATTAATTCTACGGAGAGTTATGTTCAATATTATCATTATTGCTTCCGAAGTTTATTTTTAAAGAATATTTCAACTAATTCGATGATTATGTACAAAAAAAAATTACTAAAGTTTGAAATAAGGTTATTTAATTTGTAGATTGAAGCAGATCCGGCGGATATCAATGTATTGCCGGAGTACGGTAAAGACCCTAGGATTGTATCGAATGTGTTAGACCGGGTCAATAGGACTCGAGACGATATGCATCTGTGGCTTACCCCGTTTACTCCCGGCAGCCATCATACTATAACTATTACTTTCCTAACACCTCAAACTATAGCTCTCATCAGGATATGGGTAAGCTTAATAGGTCCATTATCTACGTCGAGCAAATATATTTTACATTAGTAAACAGGATAAAATTAAGGCTACACTATCTCATCGATTATGGTATAAGATCATTGATATTTAAGATACCGCTTTAAAAAGTCCTGATAATACAAATAGAACTTGTTATTTATTTCTAGAATTACAATAAGTCGAGAATCCATTCGTGCAGAGGAGCTAGAGACGTGATAATTTCATTAGACGATATTAAAATATTTCGAGGGGAGATAGCTAGAGCAAGCGGTGGGATACTTGGAAGTACCGACACTTTTGGAGACGTAAGTATGCATAGATTATCAAATTTAATTTACAAATCGGAGTCAAGAATTTTGTATATGTAAGGCAAACACTAACACTAATTTTATATTAGACTTTCACTTCTACAGGGTATTAAAAACTATGTAAAACATTTAAAGGGGTAATGTACGGACCAAAAAGTCATGGGTGCAGAGCAAAAACATGGGTGTGCAAAGTAACAGTTTCGGAGATACCTTTGTCATCGGCCTGCCAGATCGCCTGATTTAAACCCCCTAGATTTCTTTCATTGGGGATATTTGAAAACTTTAGTCTACGTTACTCCTGTAAATAGACTCGAGGAGCTGCAGCTACGAATTGATAAAAAATGCTGACAAATCCGAGCTGAATTAGAAAGTATTGGAATATGCTTGAGAAAAAGATGTCTTGCCTGCTTGGAAGGAGCGCGCTTTCAACATCTTCTGTAACTTTATTTTTTGGTTTTGCTAGAACCTTTTTTTCTTTGTTTTTACTTAATAAATAATTGCAAATAAATGTTTCAAAAAAGAGTAACGTTTCATATCTGGAAAGGCGTTAGTTTGTGGACCCATGTTTACTAAGATTTTTTAGTTTTAGTTTATTTTGGTGCATACTACCTCTCTTACCTCTTTAAATATTTTACTTTTTTTTAACACCCTGTATATTATTAAAAAAGTTTTGATACAATCGAGCCAATAATGTATTTATATATTTGGTTCATTGCTGTTGTTTTTTTAAGTATTTACGAAAGAAACTAATTAATTACATAAACAATATTTATTGGTCGAAGAAAAAGGAAAATTTTCATATATATTTAAACAGAAGTATTATGTTCCACAATAATTTAATTTTTTTATTAATTACATATTCACTCTATCAGGCCCGCCCAGAGGGGGGGGGGGGGGGGGGGGGGGGCAGAGGGGGCAAATGCCAGGGGCCCGGCTCAGGCCAAAAAAAAAATTTATTTTATTTTTTACTACAAAAAAAAGCATTGTTTATTATGAAAAGGGTTTGAACAACAACCATTAAAACTATGATGTATATTTACAGTAGTCCATATATATGTTTAACGACAGCAGTCTACTTGTATTTATGTAAATAGATTTAAAGTAAGAAAACACACTCAAAAGAAGGTGATATGGTTAAGGCAAACACTCATATTTGGGATTGATGTGAGGGGCATCATGTGGGGGCCTATTGTTGAGACTGAAAGGGGCCCTCAGAAGATATTTGTCTAGGGGCCCGGAATTCGTTTGGGCGGGCCTGCACTGAATGTATAATTTTTAATTATTTTTCTCAATCTGATTACTCGACTGAACTATACAGTCAACTCCTACATACTACTAGGTTGACAAAACTGTGTAGAAACATGCATGTGCAAAACAAACTGTTCTTTCTTTATTTCATACCGGTGTGATCTTTCCAAATAACTAAGCGCTTTTGTATTTTGAAACAACAATTACAGACTATATTATTCACTACTGACGAAGAGATTCTGGAGCTTGTGTCTAAGAACGATGATTCCTTTGATAGCGTTATGAATGAAGGTATCGATCATTCAGTTGGACCGGTGATTCATCTGGATCGACCTCTTACTGCAGACCCTGCGTCACCAGTCAGTGTAATTAAGTGTTTTTTTCTTCTAGATTTGTAGCATTCCATTTACTTTTTTTTAATTATATCACTTAATTTTAGCAAGAGCTTACCAAACACAACTATTGACGATAAATAAATCCATTTTCCCCCCCAGAAAAACTACTTTTTTCATTGTCAACACAAAAGTATTGAATCTAAATAATGTTTCGAAGGAGATTATATCTGACACTTGGCAAATCCCAATTTCAACCCTTTTAACCCTTTAGTGCTCACGCTCCTATTTGTTACAAGTTACGTACAAAACTACCCTAGCCTAAATTTCCACCCTTTTTGGGAGTCTGAAATCCAATTTAAGTAAACTGAAAATTTTTAAGCATTAATAACTAATACTTAAAACAAAATATTTGAAATTATTATTATCAATAATATTTTTTTTATTGTTTACCAAAAAATCAAATTTGTTGAAACTTAAATTTTAGGAAGAAAAATGTCATCTAAATTTTAAATAAGGGTGAAGTGTCAAGGAAGGGAATTAAAATTCAAAAATGATTGAGTTATTATTACCTGAGAACGTATAAGGATACTTAAATTACATTTTACAGTATAATTTAACTTAAAACTTAGGGTTTTTTTTAAAAAAAAAAAAATGTTTGTATCCCAAGCATAAACAACACCTAATTAACTGATTACAACACAGATCGCCCCTGATAAGGTTTTAAAGCTAGGACTATAGTCAAAGATTACCATCAAAACTCTAACTCTCATCAGCTCCACACATGCTCGGTTTTGCGCTTTGGGATACCATAGCGCAACTCCTCCGTGGAAGCACTGAAGAGTTGATGAGTTGGATTGACCCATTCTCTCAAGATCTGAATTTCTAAAGTCACCCGACTTATAACCCTATAATTTGATTTATCTTTACTTAAGTTTTTTTTAATGTAAGAACAAAAATGTTGGTGCACTGATATGCCATCTTAAGTAAATCTAAATATTTTCTTTTAATATTTTAAGGAGGTTCGGCCTTTTACATCCCATACTGGAGTGGCAGAGGGTTATTATGGGAGTGCAGTTCTTTGTGAAAAACAAATGACATTAGCATTGACTTGTGTTTGGAGCTTTGACAGTCAAGTCGTAGGTTTAACTGGTTTGCAAATCATTTCCGATAAGGGTCAATTTGTTACACCGTCCCAAATAACTTCAAAACACAATCAAAAACATTTGAACAGGTAAACACATAGTAAAATAAATAAATATGCACTAAATTGAGAGATAGAGTGCTTTCTAGGTGGTGTACCATCTGCTGAGGACTCTCACCACATAATATAGTTTATTGTTTAGTTCCTTAAATAGTTGTTATTGTAGTAACTGTTGTATTATTTTAATTGTATTTTTATTTGTTTGTGTGTGTATATATATATTCAATGCATGCAATCAATGCAAATATTATTATTAAGATATTTTTTCAGGCTGCTAAACAATAAAAATGAAACAACAGATGCTAATCAAATGTGGAAAACCAATTTTGAGAATAAGGAAATTAAGATAAATTTGAATTTTAAATCTCCTATACATATATCAGCTATCTACTTGTGGAATTACAATGAACTATTGGACGTACCTTATTGTGGTGTAAGTAGATTATAATGTCAATTGTAATTGTGTTGTTGGGAAAGAAATATTTGAACCCAAGCCCCCCATTCAAATCGGATACATCGGCCAATTCTACGCATTCATGTTTGTTTTGATGTAGGTGAAAATGTTATCGATTTATGTCGATGGTAAAGCGATGGTGGAAGACGTACTTGTGAGGAAAGCTCCGGGACATTGTCATTATTCTTTCGCTCAAAAAATACCTCTTGTTAAATCTCTACAAACTGCTCAAGATTTCATTTTGAAACCCGGCGTCGCTCTTTCAGGTAAAAACCTTGCCCATACAATTATACTTTATTAATTAGACGAGTTTCTTTTTACAAAAATATCATTAAGAAAAGAATTAACTGTAAAAAATCGATGACAAAGGAACTAGTTTATCTAGTTGTAAACACGCTTTTGAAGTTTGACAAATCTTCGATTAAATCTTAACTGAGTACTCGAGCAATATCTTCGTCGAGATCGTTGTTATTTCTTTTCTTTAAAAATGATTTTAACTTTAAATTTATTTGTGGTATATACCTATTGGTCTTTGGACCTATGGTCTTCTCTTATACGGACATGCTGAGTCATCTGAAATATTCCTAAAGCAGAAGAAATTAATTAGAATAATGGCTGGAGCAAAGTTTACAGCACACTGTAAACCTTTATTTATAAAACTAAAAATTTTATCTTTTTATTCATTATATGTTTATCAGTGTTTAAGATATATCAAGTTAAATTTAAGTAATTTTGTTAAAACTAAAGAAATACAAAGTCATAACACTAGATTTAAGAATAACTTAGTACTTACTAGTCATAGGTTAGAGAAATCCAGAACTGGCCATAATTATCTAGGCATAACACTTTTTAATAGTTTAGTGTTGTGATTTAAATAATTTTGATTGATGGATGTCAATTGATAAATTGACAAGATTGTTTTTATATAAAAAATATATCACTCTGCATTAAACCTGAGAAGAGTTTATTCTGTATTATCACAGGGGTTATGGGCTGTTAAAAAAAAAGTGATAAGAATAAATAAAATAGAAGGTAAATAATTTAAATAACTTAGAACTTAAAATAAAAATGACTGAATTAATTCAACATGCGGAAAAACTAAATGGGATAAATTATATCAATTGGAAGTATAGATTAGAAGCCTTATTAGAAGCAAAGGGACTATGGGATCATTTACAAATACCCATACCAGAAGATCCTGCAGCATTATTATTATGGAAAAGGACTGATGCACAAATAAGAGGAATGATAACTATTTCAATGGAAAATAGCCAAGTTTCAATGATACTAACATGCAGAACAGCGAAAGAAATTTTGGACTCTTTGGATAGAAGATACGCCGGAGACATAGAAAAGATGAAATTTGATGCCAAAAATAATGTGGCTAGATTAACCATGAAAGAAAGCGAGACTTGGGAGGAATATCTACTAAGATCTGAGAAGTTATTAGAATGGGCAAGAACACTAGGTGCTGTAATAGATGACAGAGAATTTATAACAGGATTTATCAGAGGATTACCAGCAAAGTACAATAATTTAGTTATGCAATTTGATACCATTGAAGATTTAACTGTGATCAAATTAAGAAGATTTTTTCAGAAATTTCAGGAAAGACAAGACTTAGAGAAAGAAAATACAAACAATGCATTTAATGCATCGACATCAAGAGAGAACAATAATAAATTTAAAAATAACAAACATTTTGAATTTAAAAATAAGCTATCATGTTACATATGTGGAAAAAATCATTTTGCAAGAGACTGTTGGTATAATACACAAAATAAAAATTATTCAGACAAGAAGAAAAATTATCAAAAGAAGAAAACAACCACTAATGTTCGCTATGTAAGAGACAATTCTGACGATGAAAAGAAATCAGAAAGAAATCAAGAAGAAACTAATGAGAAGTATGATTATGCATTTACAGCCAATATAAAAGATACAAAAGAAACAGAATGGGTTCTTGACAGTGGTGCAACCAGTCATATGACGTCAAATAAAAATATATTAGAATCAGAAAAACCTGAAGAAAGAAAAATTAAACTAGCAAATAAACACGTCATATATTCAGAATCAAGTGGAACATGTAAGATAAATACAATCAATAATTTGTGTTATAAACTAAGAGATGTGCTTTATGTTCCAGAATTAGACACCAATTTAATGTCTATTAATAAATTAACAGAAACTGGCCTAGAAGTTAAATTTAATAAATTTGGAGCTATTATATATGACAAGCATGGAAACAAATTATTAACCGCAAAACTTAGAAAGAACATTTATATTTTGAATCAACTAAATCATCAAGAACAAAGCCTGAAGATCGAACTTAAAAATGACGATGAAAATTTGAAAACCTGGCATCAACGTTTAGGACATTTAAACTTTAACTACATGAAAATATTAAAAGACAAAAATATGGTACGAAATTTTGACTACACTAATAATAAAACCGATTTTATTTGCACTAATTGCATTGAATCAAAATATTCTAGAAAACCATTTCGTAGAATTGAAAATGAGCAATCAAAAAGCATTTTAGATTTATTACATGTGGATTTGGTAGGACCTATACAAAAATGTTCAATAGGAGGATCAAAATATATATTAACTATAGTTGATGATTATTCGGGAAAAATATTTACTAAATTTTTAAAAACAAAATCAGAAACATTAGAAAAATTGCCACAGTTTATAAAACAAATTGAAAACAGTAAAGGAAAAACAGTTAAATGCATTCGTTCAGATAACGGAGGAGAATTTCTCAACAATGAAATGACTAAATTTTTTAACAATAAGGGAATTAAACATCAACTTACTACAAGTTTTTCACCTCAAAGTAATGGAAAAGCAGAAAGAGCCAACCGCACAATCGTAGAAAGTGCTACTGCTATGTTGCTAAAAGCGAAATTACCAATAGAATTCTGGGCGGAGGCAGTAGGAACGGCAGCTTACATTAAGAATAAAACACCATACAAATTACATGGGACGAAAACACCTGATGAACTATTCTCTGGATATAAACCATCAGTGAGTCATTTAAAAATTTTTGGTTGCAAAGCATATTATTGGATACCCAAAAACAAACATAAAAAATTTGAATCGAAAATGAGAGAAGGAATATTTGTCGGCTACTCACCAAATCGAAGAGCTTATAGAATATACGATCCTAAGATAAAAAATGTAACTGAATCAAGGGATGTAAAATTTTTGGAACAAGAAGATGGAAGTATACTCTTAGGAAAAATTGAAGAGGAAGTAACTTATCAAAATTTATTTACTAAATTATATTTACATCCAAATAGTCATGCTAATGAAAATGTAAATGAACAACCTGAAGTAAGACATGAACATCCTGAAGAAATCCGAGGTGAACAAAATAACGATGTAAGAAACAATCAAAACAATCCTCATCGAGTAAGGTACAATCCTCGTCCAGCAAGAGCTTCAAGAAAAAATATTAATTATTGTGAATTATCTTCAGAAGATGACGAAGGTGCTAACATTGCTGAAGAAGAAAACTTACCGATTCCATTTCATGAACACGAAGTAAGGGAATTAGCTGATGCCCCACCAGAGGCAACATCAATTAAATGCAGACGGGTTTATGCAAAGAAAAGAAAAAAAAAAGTCTTACACAAACTAACATATTTTAACATACATATTTAATTATCTAAATCTATGTAAACAAATATTTGCTTATTTTGAAACACTACACTATTTACAAAATTTAATATTTATTTAAACAACAAACATATAATTTATTTATAATATAACTTATATATACTTAACATATAAAACATGTTACAATATAAGATGATAGATATCCAATATCAAAATTAGGGGGGAATTTGTTGTGATTTAAATAATTTTGATTGATGGATGTCAATTGATAAATTGACAAGATTGTTTTTATATAAAAAATATATCACTCTGCATTAAACCTGAGAAGAGTTTATTCTGTATTATCACATTTAGACTCTGTGATACAGCAGCTCGATTACTAGGATTTTTGTGAGAGAATTAAGAATTTTCTGTTGTTGAATCCATTATATAGTGTAAGAGAATTTTTAGCCTTAAATTTAAGTTGATTACCATTAGAATTAGTATTTACCATGTTTTTTTAATCCTTAAGATAGACCAAACTGTGATATACCGTATTTGTCCTTTTTAGCTTTAAGTTGATTGATCTTTTATTGTTATAAATACAATTTTAGTTTTATTAAATTTAAGTTATTTTCTGTGATATGTATGTGTGTTTCATGTTTTGGTTTTGTCTTGTTTGTTTACCACTTTTAAATTTTGTAAGCAATTTTAGTTTAATAATTAATGAGTTATTTAGTTTAATAATTTATATGTATTAATTTGTATTTTATTAATGTATTGATAAACTAGTAATGACGCTATGATACCATGTTGTACTAATTGTACTGGTCTATAATAAAGAATTTATTTATTTATTAATTTGCTTCGATAGTAAACATCGTTTTATTGGTTTCATTGGTGATAAAATTATTTGAATTTTTGTTTTTATTCAGGTTCTGATTCCGGTGACGAGTATGAAGTGGCTGAGACACCGTGTGGTTTCGTATATCAGTTCACTCTTCTTTCAACTTGGGGAGATACGTATTATATCGGATTAAACGGAATAGAATTGTTCGATAGTCAGGCACGACCGATTGACATTGAAAAAACTGGTAGGTTTATTAAGCGTACCGAAAGATTATCTAGTTTTTAGGCATGGTAGTGTACAGACAACATGCCAAAAAAAAACGGCTGTTTGAAACCAGTTAAATGCTTTTAACGTTATCCCTATTTTTATACCGATGCCTCCTCCAGATGATTTGTATCTATTAGCTACAGTTGAAGCCTGTGCTGTAACATTGTATTTATTGTTTCAGCTATAAGTGCGTATCCTTCCAGTATAAACATTCTCGAAGGAGTAGAGAGTGACGTGCGGACACCGAGCAAACTTATCGACGGCATAAATAACACACGTGACGGTAGACATGCGTGGCTTGCTCCTGTCTTTCCAAATCAGGTCTATTCTTATTGCTTCCATTTTACTTATTACATATTTTTTTATTAAGCATTCAAATTATTTATCTTTAAAATGCATATTAACAAAATATTATTTTTGCTATTAGTATTAATTACAATAAGTATTTTTACAATCTGGTTATGGTATTTTATGATTGAAAATGAGGGCTATCACAAAAAAAGAGTTGTAGAGTAAAAATATTCCTGAATGAAGATTACCTCAATAATAATAATATGTATACGAGAGTTTTTCAGAGATACAGTGGAACTTGGATAATTCGGACTAATTGGGACCAGACACTGTCCGAATTACCGATTTGTCCGAATTTTCGATTATGCTGTAAAACAACTTTTTCACAGACGAGAGGACCTGATAAAGGTTCGCCTAAGCTTCTTTTTTGGGTAAACCATATGTACATCGCATCTTCTAAAGCGGTATCATTTGCCGTTCATAACGTTTTCCCGATTTTTGATCCCTCTTCAGAATCTAGCTTTTGCGTGAATTGCATTATGCTATCTCGTTTTCGTTTTAAATCACTGATGGTAGATGTCCCCACACCATACTTTTTTGCAAGAGATGCCCCACTTTCACCTTTCGACATTTTTTCTAGAATTTCTAGTTATTGAATTTTTCAGTAGGCAGTCCGGATTTCGAGGCTCCGGATTTTAAGGGCCGAGGCCGAATTATTGAGGTTCTACTGAACTTTTTTTATTTATTGATTTACTTTGATTTTGGTGAGCCAGTGATACATTACCTAATATCTATATCTAGAAACCAAAACTCTCCGATTACTGGCCTATTCTCTGTACCTACTTATTCATTTATAAATTTTTTGTTTCAGATTAACAGATTATATATAGTTTTCGATAGTCCGACATATGTTTCGATGGTGAAAATTTGGAATTACGGTAAAACTCCTACTAGAGGAGTTAAAGAATTCGGGGTAATTTTCTACCTTTTTAAAGATTTTAATCAATTATTTTTCTCAAAATAATATTTTTAAAACTATTCTACGAAATGTTTTAGATACTAGTCGACGATTTATTAATATACAACGGTATCCTGGAAAGCACCGAAAAAACTTCAGTTCCTTATAAAACTATTATATTTTCCGGTGAATTTAAAAAGAGCAGACAATATAGTAGTCCAGGGTAAGTTGTAAGAATAAGTAGAATAATTTATTAAAATTTTCAATTATTTTTAACATTAATAGGCACGTAATTAACGATCTAATAGTTACACAGGCACAGGTATAAATATACAGGATGGTCCAAAAGGCCCCCCCCCCCCTCTTAACTTTTGAACGGTTTGAGATAAAGAAATGAAATTTGGGGGATCAGTACCATGTAAAAGGAAGTTAGTTTTTATGCAACCGTATTTTGCCCCCAGGCCGCCCAACTTCAAAATTTCAAATTGGAGTGTATATTTTTTTATAGCATATTTGGATTATCAATGAAAAATAATAAAATTTTACTTGAAACTTTTTTTCTATCTCCAATATTTTGCCCTCTACAGTGGGGAAAAGATAGCAAAATAACTCTTCTGAAAATAGTAAAAAAACAATACTTTTCCTACTATAGGAAGTGAGGAAAAGTAATAACTAAATTAAATCGTTATAAAATCTAAACTGTTTGAAATAAATTAATGGAACATAGGGGATCTGTTCCATGTAAAGAGCAAAGGGAAGTGTGTATTCATCCACTTGTATACTAGTGGCAACCCCCCAATTTGCACCCAGGCGTTGAAATCTGCCATTGTTATACTTTTTCCCCATAAAGGGGGCAAAATATTGGAGGTAGAAAAAAAGTTTGAAGTAAAATATTCTTATTTTTTACCCCAGAATCCAAATCTGCTATCAAAAATATACACTCCATTTTGAAATTTTGAAGTTGAGTGGCCTGGGGGCAAAATGGATGTTTGCCCCTACTACGCGATTGTATGTAAACAAACTTTTTGCTCCCCTATAGAGGGCAAAAAATTAGAGATCGATAAAAGTTTCAAGTAAAATTTTATTATTTTTTACCTTAGATTCCAAATATGCTCTCAAAAATATACACTCCAATTTGAAATTTTGAAGTTGGGTGGCCTGGGGGAAAAGTGGGTGGTTGCCCCTAGTGTGTGATTACATGAAAGCAAACTTCCTTTTACATGGTACTGATCCCTCAAATTTCATTAATTTATCTCAAACCGTTCAAAAGTTAAGAGGGGGAGGGGGACTTTTAGACCACCCTGTATATTTGAATTTAGAGAAAGAAATATCCGCCATGTTTCTCCAGGCCTTTTAACCCATTCAATGCGGGTGGATGCGTGCTAACGCGCCTGGCAGGTGGATCCAAGCCCTCCCTTTCAGCCTTCTGTAGCTCTATTCTCCGTGCCTCGAGTAGAACCATCTTGCAAGGCTCCGTCAGGCCCGCTCACGTTTGTATCCGCAGTGGAACCAAACATTATTTATTTATTTTTTTTATATTAACTTTTAAAATCGTTTAGATATATACAGTCACTAAGGTAGGTTCATGAATTGGATTACGCATTGAATGGGTTAAGCACACTATTTCTCAAATTTATTGTGGTAAATTAATATATTTCATTTTAAAAAAAATACATACTCTAATTTGTTAATTTCAGAAGTGGAGTTGAAAGTACAATTGAAACGAGAAGATTTAGTCTTCAAAGTGCGGATCAATCACTCAGGCCTTACACCTCTCTTCAACTTCCGCTAGCTGCCTCGTCTAGATGTCAAAGCCTCACACAATTCTAATCGTGTAGCAAAAAAATTAAATTAAAAACTGGCTGTACATTTAATACAGATTAGATTTTCTCAGTTAAATGCTATTTTAATGAGCAAATAATGAAAAAATAAAATTAGATGAACAGAAAATAACTCTGAGGTTAACTGCTGGTCATGCGAGTAGTTAAAGTCAACTGGGACCATTTTAACTAAAATTATATTTTTGTTAGAATTATGACAATACTTTGAATTAGTAAGAACACGAATTAGAATGCTAGCTTTTTTCCCCAAGTGAATTTACAACTTAATATTAATCCTTACCAGTTAGAACCCTTCCAAGTCTATTATAATATCATAAGGTAAACTTGCTTATTTAATTTTGACTCCGGAGAAAAATATGTACCTACAGATTAAACTATTTTATAAAAACAAATTAAATTACCAAGAGAACCTTAATAAAAGAAAAATGTATATGATATACTTATTATATATTTCCCACCACAGCTCAGGGCTTAGCCCTCTAGTGCCGGGATGAATTTATATAACCATTGTTACATATGATATTTGATCATCTGAATAAAAATTATATTTATAAATATATATTCAAAGTACAAAGTGAATAATAAGATATAACAAAAGGTATATTAAACTTTTCCGCACTTTTTATTTTGATGGCAAAGGAATTGGAAACTATTGTAATTCTAGATAGACGCTAATAGTTTGCATTCTCTCAGTGAGAGAGGGAAGGTATGTCCACACTTGTGCACTTTCCTCTTCATATTCCCTTTCAACTTGTGCTTCCTCTTTTCTTTTCAACATGACTTACTCATGCCTGCCGGGTGTGCCTCTTGAGGCATTCAATTTTTGTCCACACTTCACCGTCCTAGTGTGTATTTTATCAATGGACAAAGAAGCGGCAGTATTAGCTATTTTATTATTTATCTTTTGCATTTTTATTTTTCAATTTTTTTTTAATATTCTTAGTGTGCAGGAGTTTTCAATCAGAGGGCAATGAATGCCGACCTATCTTATTTTGTACGGGTTTCAAGTTTATAAATTAGCTGAAACCCCTCGTTAATAAAATATCTATAATATTAATCGAAGTTAATTTGGCGTTTGGATGTTATATTTGATTTCCAATTTTTTATCTTATTTTCTGGCATTTTTTGAACCGCTACCACCGGCGGGTAAGAGGAGTGAAATTCTGTTTTCTACGCCTCCCTCTGCCAAAACAAGCCAAACTCGGTAAATTTATTTATTTGCGATATCAGACGAAATCAGTAATCTAAGCTGTCGGAGGTATTTTTAATTAATCATAATTGTTAATTAATAACAATTACTTATTAATTAGATCATAAATAACTGATAAACACGTTGCGAGATCAACAAGACGGACAAGATGTTAATCGAAAATCCAAGTTATTGGATACACGTGCGCTGAAGCATGCGTCATGATTATAGTAAACACATTATACTTTCTAACTCTGACAGCTTGGGAAAATCGAGAAAAAAAAATGGGAGGAGAGTGAATGAGAGCTTGAGATTTTGGCGGATAATAGGTCATTGCCCGACCTATTACCCGCCAAAATCTCAAGCTCTCATACTCTCTCCTCCCATTTTTTTCTCGATTTTCCTAAGCTGTCAGAGTTAAAAAGTATAATGTGTTTACTTTATAAAGGTCCATTCGACTTCCACGAGGCATCCAATAACGCATGTCTCTTGTTTATCACACCATGTCCAATGATGTGTGCCTTTGCACATGTGGACATACCTAAAGAAAGATAAATGCCCCTGGGAATCAAACCATTGAACTGATCTGAGGTTCAATTTCCATTACCACAGACGGGGGTGGTGAATTTTGATCTTTCAATAAAATATATGAATGATTTGGATTCCCCTGCAATGGTTAGCTTTTCATTTTCACTTTCTTAATATAGAAGAGTCTCGCTGCTCCAGATATCCTGTTTCCGTATAGACCTCAAAAAGAAAAATGTATACAGTTGGCTTAAATTAACTTGTGAAATGTTTATGCTATTAATTTGTTGGTTTAAAAAGTGGACCTACTTTGTACATGATATTATGACTAGAAAAGTAATTTTAATGATTAAAACATGGATTTTAATAGTTTTACCCAACTAAAACTTGTTTTACAGACATTTTAAAACTGATTTGGTTTAATACAGATTTTTGGTCCCAATCAAATTTGGATTAGCGAGACTTTAGTGTAAGGGAAAGTTCTATCTTTGCAAGTAATTATAAAACGTAGCATTACTAAGTGTAGTGTCTCTGCTTATATAGCAAATAGTATTAAATAACAGTTGTTTCTTCACACATTAAATTCTATAAATATTTTAATTTATTTTAGAAATGGATGTTGTTTTAAATGTCTATCATGAAAATGTTATCAATAAATTTATTTTCATACTGTAATTATATTTATTTACTTAATCCGTTTAGCTATAGTCCAGTCAAATTGTAGTTTATCAGGAGGAAAAATGTTGTCTTTTTTTTGTCTATTGTTAATCCAAATTTCAATTTGCGACCTTGTAAAAGTGGTTCCAAGAAAAATGCAAAAAAATAATAGATTGCCGCCTCTATCTAGAGTAAGAGCAACGAATCAGGTTTGAATAAACCTATATTTGCTTTTAAAATTTCTCTAAAGTAGAATTTTTATCGATGTACTGCTTCCTCCATTTATCATCGACTTTAAGTGAGCTTCTCCTCTCAAATTAAAACGACCTTACCATCCTCTCTCTTCATACTAGTAGCTCAGTCAATAAAGGCCAAAAACAGGCTGTACCCACAACTAATTAGGGGAAATCTGGATTTTTTCCTAATGATAGACCATGATAAAGAGGTAAATTCTCTCAAAAGTCCTCACTTCTCCCCCTTGTGCTTCCCCCCCCCCCCCCCCCTACCCCCTCTTAAAGTTCAAAATTTATTTATTTTTCACTTTTTACGCAAAACTGTTTATTTTTTGAAGAGAAGTGTTATTAACAAAAATATTTCTTACATAATTCTGCACAAAAAAGGTCCTATGCATGTTTGAAATGAGACATACCGTTTTCGAGATATTGTTGAAATTCCAATTTTTCATTTTTTCGAACCGAAATGTGTTAAAAACAACACTTCTGATTTTAATAAAATTTGGATGGTAGGTCATACTTAGCCTATTGTTGATTCCATATAAATTTCAACCTTCTGCGCCCATTATTTTATCTTGCACATGCGCACAAACATACATTTATTTAGACGTTTATCTTCAAAAGTACTCAACTGATTAAATTGAAATTTGGATGGTTTGTCGCAAGTAGCCTGCAGATAGCCCCAACTTAATTTCAACCGTCTGCGCTCTCTACATTTTCTAAATTGGTTCCCTTTCTGTCTGTCTGTTGATCAATTATTTGTCTGTCTATTATGAATTAATGTATCAATTTAGCAAAATTTAAAGAGAGCAGTCTGTTGAAATTTAGTTAGGGCCATCTGCGGGATACTTGCGACAAACCATCCAAATTTCATATTAATCAGTTAAGTACTTTTGAAGGTAAAGGTCGAAATAAATGTATGTTTGTGCACATGTGCAAGATAAAATAATAGGCACAGAAGGTTGAAATTTATTTAGGATCAACAATAGGCTAAGTATGGCCTACCATCCAAATTTCATTAAAATCAGAAGTGTTGTTTTTAACATATCTTGATTTGCAAAAATAAAAAAATGGATTTTTATTTTAATCAATAATATCTCGAAAACGGTATGTTTCACTTCAAACATGCATAGGACCTTTTTTTTGCAGAATTATGTGAGAAATATTTTTGTTAATAACACTTCTCTTAAAAAAATAAACAGTTTTGCGTAAAAAGTGAAAAATAAGTAAATTTTGAACTTTAAGATGGGGTAGGGGGGAAGCACAAGGGGGAGAAGTGGGGACTTTTGAGAGAATGTACCTCTTATCATGGTCTATCATCAGGAAAAAATCCAGATTTCCCCTAATTAGTTGCAGGTAAAAACCTTTATTAACTGAGCTATAGCTTCGGAGAACTACTTCAACCCCTATTTCTTCACCACCTTTGTCGGGGTCATATCTGCTGGCGCTTGATCACTAACACTGTAACTGTAAACGCTTAATATTACAACACACTTATAATTGGAAGCACATTCAGTACAAACTAGTAAGAATTGAGAAGGCTATACAGTTTGGCGTGTGATTGGGAAAAAGAGGCTATCTCAAATTTGAAGTAAAGGTGAAAAACAGAGTGCCTACAGAGTGTGGGTGGTTCCTTCATCAACTATTCATTCATCGTGGGACAATTTAATAATGTTAAAAATCACTCAATAATTTTGTACTAATGAATTTTATAAATTCTTGAATTACATGTAAGTATTATTTATTGATAAAATCTGATTATATTCAGACAATTAACTTTTTTTTTTATTAAACTTTTTATATTTCATAATTTCTCTTAACCCATTCAATGCGTAATCCAATTCATGAACCTACCTTAGTTACCGTATATATCTAAATGATTTTAAAAGTTAATTTAAAAATAAATAAAAAATAAAAAAAAAAGTTTGGATTCACTGTGGATACAAACGTGAGCGGGCCTGACGGAGCCTTGCAAGATGGTTCTACTCGAAGCATGGAGAATAGAGCTACAGAGGGCTGAAAGGGAGGGCTTGGATCCACTGTGGATCCACCCGCCAGGCGCGTTAGCACGGCATGGATCCACCCGCATTGAATGGGTTAAATCCAAAATACTCAAAACTTCAAGCCCCTAAACTGTTTGTCTAAGGTAAATTATTTTTTAAAAAACATAAATTGTTGGCTATTTAATGCAGTTTAAGTTATAAAGTGCCACTTTTTACTGCCGCTTACAAGATTTTGAAATTTTTGTTAAATTTCAATGAGGCTCCAGCGCCTAAACCATTCTGCTGAAATAAACCTAAGTGGTAAAGCATGGGCAATTTATTGTAGTTTATTTTTGTATGGGTAAACTTTTCTCAAAAAGAGCGAATTTTTCAAATTAAACATGAATAATTAAAAAAAGGTGCATTTTCTCAATTTTCAACAAAATCAGATTTATTTTCATCAATATCTCGGATACTTCTGTTCGACATGTACGAATTCTCCATATAGAAGTGTTACTATAGAACGAAAATAATTTCTGTACAATGAACAAAATTCATAGAAACAAAGGATAAAGATCTGACCGACAAACTTTCTGTGAATAATTATTTGCGGTATTTTGCATTCCTTTATTTTCTTAGAACCATTTTTAGAAGTTTCTCCCTCTAACACTTATTTTTAAAAAACAAAAAGTGGTAAGTATGAAGATATAGATGAAGCAGTTCTGCCATGGGTGAAAATGGTGCAGAAAAAAAATCTTGTCAATTCTATTTAACAAAATTTCTATAAAGCAATTTTTTTTTTTTCTCGAATCATCAATTTGGTTGTATAGAGCAGTGGTTCTTAACCGGGGGGCCGCGGCCCCCCAGGGGGCCTCGAAAGGTAGTTAGGTACTAGGTATATTATATTTGAAGATTTTAAGGGGGCCGTGGTTACCAAAAGGTTAAGAACCACTGGTATAGAGGTCCGACTGGACAGGTACTTGTATTTAAATGGACCTCATTTTAGAATTCTGTAATCAAAATTGTCAGAATTATTTTTTAGATTTTTCTTAAGATTTTATGGGGGTCAGTGCCCCCAAATTTAGAGCTAAAATCCATTTCTCGAAATCTGATGTCTAAACATCTACACCAAATTTCATTGAAATCGGCCCAGTTTCAGGCTCTTCAAAACCACTTTTATCTCAAAATCAGAATCAAATTTTTTAATCTATGACATACATTAGCAGGAGCTGTAAATTGTATAAAACATAGTTTACGATTTCATAAATCAAAATAATTATTGTTAGAATTCATTATTAACCCCCCCCCCCCAAAAAAAAAGTAAAGCAAGACGCAAGTTGTCCCTATTTATTAGTGGGTCATTTAGAGTAAGAATTACAGAAGTTAAGTCATCTGCTAATTAAACGGCTATATTCTGACCACCTCTTGGACATGGAGTGTTTTTTTTTATAGTTAAGTTCAATTTAATTGGTTTCATCACTAAAAATTACGTTATGTTTAACTGCTCTTATCACATCAGAGATAATGCATATTTAAAACTTTTAACTAATTACTTTAAAAAAATGTCATGCAATAAGAATTAACATTTAGAGGTCAAAATCAACCCTCTCAAAAGTGAATTAAGACTGTAGACAACTCTCTTCAATTTTATCCTACACAGACAGTAGAGGATAACAGTATTAGAGAGGTTCCCTATCAGAACAATTAACAATTAAGCAAGATTTACTCGTAAGTAGATGTACTGCAGCTGGATCGTCGAATAAGTAAAGAGAAGTGTTGAGCCCCATTCAGCTTAATAAATAGTGCAAGTTCATGTCTACATCTGAAAAATGCTGTATTATCTGTATATTGAACATAAATAAGTAGTCTCTTCCATTAACCCTTAAATGCTAATGTAATAGTAATTGGATGGCAGGTATTACTAAACCTTCGTCGAATCAACAACTAACATATGCAGAAAATACATTTTTTTGGTTGAAACTACACTTTTATAAAGAGAAAACTATTAAGAACTCATTATTAAATCTTTTAGTGAGATATACAAACATTTGATGACAAATAACTTAAAAGGAAAATCAGAAGAATCTGAAATTGAGTGAACATTAATGCACCAGGTCAAAAGTCCTAGGCCCATTGCCCCTTACCCCAAACCATGAATGAAGATGCAGGCAAAGAGTTTTAACGGGAATCCAATCCCAGGATCCCGAGTCGATATACCCCTATGGCAATTCCGGGATTTGAAAATGTTTAAATTTTAAGGTATTTTGACTGTACTGTAATCAAGAGAGTTATAGATTTTCTAAATAAATAACATAATTTATTTATTTATAAGCAGTGAACTAAATAAACAATCAAACAAATGACTTGAATAAACAATTATATTTGTCGGGTAGTCGGATACACTTAGTAGCGTAGCAAGAGTAGACAGACTTGTGTTATTTGTTGACTGCGCGGTGTGAACTGAAGCAGGTATTAAGAGAGAGGAAAGTATTTATCCAGTTCCAGCTACACTTACACAACTTTTAAATCAACATTGAAAAAAGTAAGAAAACTGTTGAACCTGGAGCACAGACAAAAACTGACCTCAGTATAATTAAGAAATAATGGCTCTATTTGAAAATGTAGGAGTAATGTATCAATTTTGTTTAAGTTTTATAAATTCAAATAATTTTGAAACCTAAACAGCATTTTTTTATGAATTTGACAAGTAGGCAGAGTTTTGTTTGTTGCTAAAACGGATTATTAGTTGTTTTCATTAGGTAGGGGAGAGCGGGGTTGGTTGGGACAGTGGGATGAATTGGACACTGCTGTTATTGGTTGAAAAGAAGGTGAGATTAGCAACTCTGGTGGACCAGTCAGTAGCCCTTCAGTTGCTATTCAATCCCTCAAGTGGTCTGACGTCTTGTTGATCACCATTGATTTTTAAAAAAATAAATTCGATTTGGAGGCAAGCTGTTGTAAAATTTGAGACCCACGTCAGAAGCCTTCCAGCCCCTCTAAAATATTCTTCGGAGCCTTAACTATTTTTACCTGGTAAAGGATTTATATAAGATTATAAATCACTTTGCTTGCTTACTGTGGAACTATGGATTAAATGTTGTTTGTTTTTTTTAAAAAAATGGCTTCGAGGGATGAGTTGGACAGTAAGTCCCATTCATCCCCAACTGACCCACTCATCCCCCATATCACACACACATCATACCTATTTCTTCTTACTTACTTAGTATTCTTTCTAATTAAGTACTCAAATAAAATTTTTTCATGATTTTATTTGCAAAATCGTGAGTTTTTGTAAGTGTCCAAAGTATCCCACCCCTGTGTCCAATGTATCCCACCCATTGGGATACATCAGACAAAGTGAAGGTTTTAGAAAAACATAAAGAATAGTATGATACTGTTTTTTTAAGTCGCTATAAGTCTGGAATATGTTAGTTAGGATCTCTATGTATGATAATCATACAAAAGCGAAAAAGTTCATGCAAAACTGTGGCTCTCACGGCCTCTACAAAAAAAGTGTCCCAACCAACCCCGCTCTCCCCTACATTTTTTATTTAGTATAGTAATAATTCATTATTTTATAATGCAATGTATTTATGGTTTTTTTTTTTTTTAAATGAAATTGCATTTATTTGTACAAATGCAACAGTTTAAATATAAAACTTATTGCCTAAAAGCCACTGTGTAGCTTGTTTCTTAACTTACGTACCTACTACCTACCTGACCACAATGACGTAAAATGTTTTTGCTCCTTTAGTGTGATTATAATGTTCATCAAAATTTTTATTAAACAAAAAAAATGCTAAATAAATATGGCTTATTTTGTTATAATAATAATTAAATAGATAATACTAAATCATAACTACATGCTTTTAGGCTTTTTATCAGACTAGTTAGAATTTGGCCAATCCCGAGATTTCGTTTTTGCGGTCCCGAAATCCCGGGATCAAAAATTGCGTCCGGGATTGGATTCCCTATTCAGGATCTTACAAAACTATTACATTTTTCATCTTTTATATTAGTTTGAATTGTGTTTGTTTGTGAGTATGTGGCTGTCGGAGGGCTGATTAACCCTCCTCTTGGCATCTGACCGAGCTGAACCTTGCCACATAACACTCTGTACCAATATAAAAACATTCTATTAATTAATTAACTTGCCGGTAACTCAAACACCCAAAATGCATAAATATAAAGAATTTCTAATAAATAGTCTTATGGGTAAGTATTATTTATTATCTTTGAAATAGAAGTTACAAATCATTAAAAATTAAGGACAAAGTTCAATTAATTCATCCCATTAATAATAAATATTCAGCTGACAGAGCCTTCTTCACACAATAATAATATTGCTACTGAGAGATGGGAAAATCACCCTCGTATAAAATTGTGGTAAGATGATAGAAGGGCATGGATGAAAACAAAAGAAATACTATTACATTCTATTACATAAGGTAATTTATTGTTAATTTTATTTCATTATATATATATTTTTTATTATTATTTTTATAAGGTGAAACAAATTTACCTTGAATTACATTTTTTCAATAAAAATAAATATAACAAAATGGCAATATTAATAATTTCTACAACGCCGATTTTGAGGAAAAAAAAACTTTGACTGCAGTTAATTAAAATACAATTTACAAGTTTTATACACGAATCTAGGTCTACTTCAAACGATTAAGATTATAACTAATGTACACAATTACTCTCTTAGGGAAATTCAAAATTAAAATGTGTATTATCACCAAAACAATTTAATTATTTACAGTATAAAAGTTCAAAACTTTTGAAAATTATTAAAAGAAAAGAAAATAAATCTTCATCTTTATCCTTAGTAATAAATTAACGTCAAAAGGCTTGTGAAGAAAAAAATTTAGACAAATTATTTTTTAGACTTCTTATGTTTCTTTGATTTCTTTCGACTTTTGTGTTTATGCTTTTTCTTCTTTTTCCCTTCATCGTCTGACTCTGATTCCGACGAGGAGCTTGAAGAGCCCGAATCGGAAGAAGATTCGTGTTTACTTTTGCTCTTCTTCTTACTCTTCTTTTTCTTTTTACTCTTCTTTTTCTTTTTGTGTTTTTTGGGTGATTCTTTCGATTCATCGCTGCTAACTTCCTCCGAACTCTCGGCCGGTTGAGGAGAAGACTTGGATTTCTTCTTGAGAGGAGTTAGAAGTTCGTAAGTCGGAGATCTTCTCTTGGATGTCGAATCCGCTTCTGCAGCTAAACTTTGTTTTAATTCTAGCCTGTCTTCGTCGGATATTTCGTAAACATAAGCACCTTCCATGGAGCCTTTCCTCTTCATATGTTCTTTTTTGACATCTTCCTTTGTTTTGAGGGAAAGGACTTTACGTTCCGGGACTTTACGGTCTTGATGATTATGATGATCCCTGTGCAACACTCTGGCCACGACTTCTTGGTCACTTTTCGGCACCTTGCCGTACTTACAATCTCTCTTGGAAGTTTTATCGTCTACCTTCGCACCTAATCTTTCTTTGGCTGATATTCTAGTTTTCTCCTTCTCGGGCAGAACTATCCGGTCAGTCTTTCTTCGCCTGGAAGAGTCGTCGACGTCCATCTTGATCGAAAGTGCGACGGATTTAACAGGCTTCAACTCTTTGGCAACTATTTCTTTCATGTATTGGTCCATTAGTAAAGTATCCTTGTGAGTTATTCTATCCCTATCTCTTTTCTCAGTCTCTCTTCTTCTCTCCCGTTCTTCCCTCTTTTCATCTCTATGTTTGTCTTCTCTCTCCCTCTTTTCCTCTCTTTCCCGTTCTCTTTCTCGTCTTTCTTCTCTTCTCTCTTCTCTTGCTTTCTTCTCTTCGGGGTCTTTCTTCTCTTCTTTTTCTCTTTTTTCTTCTTTCTCTTTCTTATCTTTTTTCTCCGTCGTTTTGAGAGAGGCTTCTTTGATGGGATTAACACCTTTTTTAAATATGGCGTTTTCAGCTCTCTTGAGTACTTCCGAAGTGACTTGTTTTTCCTCTTCTAGATCGTCCAGATCGTCCGTGGTGTCTAACTCCAAAGGTCTGATTTCGTTGTGGCTCATCAATATATCCTCTTCTTTCTCCCACTTAGAAAGTTCCGGCACCGGAGCAAGCATCACATCCTTGTTGACGATGCCGTCGGCTTCGGAAAGTTTCTTAACCGGCGATTCCGGTTTCTCGTGTTTCAAATTTTCAAAAGGTTTCATATCTACATTGGCTCCCAGGTCTTTATACAAATCATCAGGTTTAAATAGTTCCAACTTGGATTTCTCCTCTTCACCGAGAATTAATGTGAGGGCAGGTTTCGGATCCGATGAGGCCTCTGGTTTTTTCTCCGCAGTCTCTTGATTTTTTTCAACAACCTCCGGTTTATTATCCACAAGCTCCATTTTTTTATCAGAAACCTCAAGCTTTTTCTCAGCACCATCGTCTTTCTTTTCTAGAATGTCAATTTTTTTCACTGCAACCTCCTGTTTGTTCTCGGTAACCTCCAGTTTTTTATCTTGGTCCTCTTTGTTTTTCTCCTTGACTTGTTTAGGTTGAGATTCTGAAGGTGGTTCTTTAGATATAGTCGAGATAACTTCCTCGTGCTCTCTTTCTTCTGCACAAGCTCTTTTCTCCTCTCTATCTTTAGGTTTCCTCTTCTTTTTCTTTTTGTCGGAGTCTTCTCTTTTCTTCTTCTTCTCTTTTTTGCTTTTCTTCTCCTTTTCAGGGGACCTGCCTTTGTTAGATTCGGGTGACCTCACGTCGCCCGGTGCAGCGGATGCGGAATCCCGTTCGTTGATCCTGTCCCTCTCTTTGTCCTTCTCGATGATGTCTTGTATTATCCTGTTGGCCGACAGCTCTCTTTCCCTGCGCTGATCTCCAGAGTTAGGTTCGTACCCTTCCATCCTCCTCAAGTCCAACTCCCTGTCTCTGATCTGTTCCCAACTGCTTCCTATTCTCGAATCCCACTCCATGTTGTTTTCGTAAGGCTTCATGTAGCCCCTCGAGTAGTTATAATCTCTCTCGTACCGATCTCCATACCTAAAAAAACAAACCGTCTATTAAAGGGACCGATATGTGTGCGAACAAATTAATAATCGCTTCCTCTTCAAGAAGGAACAATAATTAATTTGTAAAAACTGAGACTGCTAATTTAAGGGGAAAAAACTGAAAAATAAATAATAAAACAAATTCGAGGGAACAAACTTTACATTTTGGTAGGTAATCTATAAACTTGCAACACTTTGGGTAAGAATAAGATTATTGTAATCCATTATTCATTTCAAGTTTTTTAAATGCCTAATATGTATATATTTTAAGCACCATAAAGTAGAAAAACATGGGATTTAGAAAAAACACATATTGATATTGAAAATAGATACTAATTATAAACAAATAATTTATTAATAGGATTTCTATTGAAAGAGTTTCTTAAAAATGATGCTTATTCAAATAGCACTTTTTATGACCAATGAATGAACACTTTGAGCAAAAAAACAGGGTAAATAGGTTATGAAAATTATATTTCAAATTGGAAAAAGAAATTACCTCTTTGATACATGAAAAAACCTTGTATAAATAAATAATAAAAATTAAATCGTAGTGGTACACACACATTATATATATATATATATAAAATTTATGCACCACGAGGATATACATATACATATATATATATATATATATATATATATATATATATATATATATATATATATATATATATATATATATTATATAATATAAACAAAACACACATACAGTTTATTAAATTATTTAATTACAGAGAAGTGTAAATATAAAAAATTCAGCGAGCATGACTTAGCTTAAAGAATTACTTTTATTTGATTTATAGTAGGATATACATACTGCAATGTCTTTCTTGTACAGTACACTAAAAAACTGGAAGTAATTTTATTTGCTTAAATTTAATGCTCACGTAATTTTTACATAGAAAAAGCCTAGGGTTTATTTATTATACAAAAGCTATAGTAAGAATTAAAATGGATGGTGAGTGCGAAGATGGAACCCAAGTGAAAACAAAAGACCCGTGGATCCTCGAAGGAGTAGCGCTCTCACAATCTGAAACATTTCTCTAAGTTGCCTCATAATTAAATTAATAAATTATAAGAATTACTTTATAGTATGCACACATCAAATTGTTTTAAGATATTTGTGGATCTCGGTAAGAAGGGTTACAATTATTTTAAATAGTAGAGAACATAATTTTTACGCCGAAGCTTGAAGTAGTAACTTAACTTGTTTCCTATAAAAAAAAGAAAAAAAAAGATACATGACAATTACATTATCTTTTTGAATAAATACTCAAAAATGGTAATGCAACAAGGTATTGTCAGCTGCATAGGTAAGGTACCATCCGGCTAACTTGAGTTATTTCAGAAAATATATAATTTTTTAGGCAGTACTGCGGTATGTAGAAATAGGTTCACAAATTCCTTACTCCAAGAGCCCATGTAAAAAATAAATAAAAATAAAATAAATTAGGTACCCATTCCAAAAACTTATTCGTAAGTTATATTCAACCCTCTTCCCATTTTCTTGTTCTGTAGGCTAAAAATTAAAAAAAGTAGTTCATACTTATGGTAATTTTGATTATAAATTATTCAAATTAATAAAATATGAGTATGTCTTTAACTACTTATAAATTACCAAAAAATATAACTAATTATATTTATATTTTAACCCGTTTGGATTGACTGGAGTTATGGATGGACTGTAGTTGGATACAAGCACTCTTCTGTCACTGCACCGCTCTTTTCCTCGTGTCTCGGGTATTTATACCCACAGAGGATTCCAACAACAAATTTTTTAAAAGATTTACTTTTAAATCGTGTAATCTTATTTGGTATTATCTGAACACGCCACAGAATAAAAATAAAGAAGAAAAAAAAAATTAAGAAAAATTATTATATTTAACTGGCTTAGGATCTACGACTATCAGATTCGAGTCAATATAAAAATGAGGAGCCTAGTATCAAAGACGTATATATTCGACATTTTTTTTTCGAATATCAGTTATCAATAGTTTCTTATAGAATTTTGGCAGCTGCATCTGATTCTGCTATCCAATATTTGTAGTTTTGTTTCAAATACGGACAACTCAACATAAGTTTTGCTTCAGGAGTACAGCCAATCAGGAGGCTGCATTTAACTTAACTCGTTCCCATGATGCACTGTGGCCTATACTATAATATCTGAATACCTACTCTTACCATTTGTTAAGTACCAGATAGTTAAGAACTTTATTTTTGTTTATTTTGATATTAGGCACTTGCCTTAATAAGGTTGTGTTACATTATTTTAGGGGATTCTTCTTAACTCTATCTAATTTCAAGTTAAAGGGCCATATATTTTTCTTTAGACGGTTGCACTTTAATTATTTTAATTTGTTGTTACCAATGTTCATAATCCTAAAAGGTTTTAGCTTAGATTTTTTTTTACCTTTGATTCATTAACCTTTTTTACTTTCTCATATTATGAGAAGGTATTGTGATGGCGCGAAAATTCGATTTTGATGGATTTACACGTTTTGAGGTCCCCTTAGTCCAAATAAGTGGTTTTTAAAAAATGTCTATTTGTGCAGACGCCTGGAGTCTAAACTAATGGCAGAAATTTGGCATACTTGTTTAGAAAAAATGATACCCCGAGGGGAAATCGAAAAATTAATTTTAGCTCTAAATTTTGGGGTGCTACCCCCAAAAACTCTGACAAAAGCATGAAAATAAATTATTTCTCCAAAACGCTCCGACAATTTTGATTAAAAAATTCTAAAATGTAGTCCATTTAAATACGAATCCTACGATATAAAGCGTTTGGAAAATAGCTTTAAATGCGGTTCAATTCCCTGCCGAGAAGTTACTTTTATGATACATTTTTGTAGAATTTTTATGTGTGTAATAATTTAATGTCCCTTTCAAAACTAATAAATAGAAAACATTGGGCTAAGTAATTATAAACTCGTATATGAGAAAGTTTGTAATTTTTTTTTTTTTTACTAAATACCAGTAATGTTTTAATCATTAAAAAAAATTATCACTATATAAAATTATTACCTTCGTTTTATATTGTACTTCATTATTTTTTTGCTAAAATCCAGAGTGCAATTTGGCTTGAAAAGAGGACAACTTAAAATTCAAGATGACATCGCTTTGTTTCAAAAAACGGACAAAACCTGGTTTTTGTTTCATAAGCGGACAACTCCACTCTTTAACTCGCAAGTAAGTTGACTTGCATTTTGAAAGTCTCCTTATAACCTACTCAGTTTATCTGAAGAAGGCTGCATTAGAACAGCCGAAACCGGTCAATTGTTACAAATACAATTATTTTGTGTCAAGACGTTGTTTGGTTATTGAACTACACCCTTTCTATGATGAGTCGCTATCACACACTGGAGAAAAACACAGTCGAGGATCTATTATGCAGCTAAAATATGAAATAAATTTACGTTTTCAGAACTTTTAATTAGTTTTGAGTCTATTATGAATGTACAGGGGAAAAAAATCATAGCTCTAGCACTTGTAGAATTTGAGCTACAGTTGTTGGCTTTCCTGTAAAATTTTGAAAAGTGCTCTTGTCTGTCTTTGATACTAAGCTCCTCAAATTAGATATTCATTATAAAAGTAATTTTTTAATTAAAAATGTGAATCAAGAAGGTTGCACCCCACCTAAGGCCGAGAGATTTAGACCTGGTATTTGTAGTTTAAATTCTTCTCTGGATTTAGAGTTTTTTCCATTTTTTTTTTTTTTAAAAACACCTTCAAAATAACATTATTTTTACATCAGACCTATTCTTAAAAGTCGGCTAACTTTAAAATTACAGAAAAAACCAAATTGTACAATTCCTTTCTGAAAGAGTAATTTATTTTACAATTACAATGTAAAGATTAGGAAATCAGAAAACACAATAGATTTTTCATTCAATGAAGTTAAATAGATAATGGCTCCAACAGTTATGTTATAGCGGTTTATTTCTTAAATTTCAGATATATTTTGGCCCCTTATTATCATGATGCTAATAAAAAAAAGTTAAATAAAATGAATACAATAATTGATACCTAAATCAATATGTTATTTTAATTTTTAAATAGTTAATTTGTAGTTATACGGACAAGACATAAAAAAAGTATTAGGTAAACAATACAGTCTGAAAGCTTTGAGTGACTAAATCTCGTAGCGAATTTTGAAAAAAAAAAAATATATATATAATAAAATTTACTAATTTGAAAAACAATGTCATCAATTCAGGCATAAAATTAGTGGATGTTGAATGAAAATGAGCCATATTAGGAGTTGAAATTTAGGAGAAATGTGAGAAAGTGGTGTCGACCGAAAGATGTACCAGTTGAAACCAGCATTGCAATTGCATTGCATACAATTGTAATTGTTTGTTTTCACTGTTTTTTTTTTTTTTTTTTTTTATAATAAAACAAATATTTTTACTCTTGGAGTTTATATATACAGGTTGACTGGCAATAAAGTTTGGAAAAGTTATGGGGCGTTAGTAGACCTCATATGGAACAAAAAACACCTTATTTACCATAGGTCAATTCTCAACCGTTCTGCCACAAGGTCAAATTTAGCGAATTTTCGAGGGGTGCCATCCTTGTCTCATAAAATGAACCGTTGCTCAAAATATGAATGCTAGAATAATGATTTTAGTATAGTTGGATAGCTTAGAAAATCTCCTAAAAGAAAAGTACTCATAAGTCCTTTAATTTAAATTAGTATTTGCTGAGTATTCACTCTTATCAAAATTATTGAGATTATTTTTTATTGTGGCAGAACTTAATAACCAGTGTAGTTGCATTGAGTACTCTTTCAGGAAAAAATCCTCATTTACTTACCTTCCAAAAAGTACTCATTTATTTGGACATAGTTTGAGTAATAACCGACGGAAGTTAGAAAAATGATTGTAAATTACAGTAAAATACATACCATACAGCATTTTATAATTAAATACAATAATGATAAATTAAACATTATTTTTTTGTTGAAACGTGTTTTAATTAACTAAGCTATTATGCTTTGAAGTAAATTTAAAAATGTCTTCAGGTGTTCTTGTAACTTCGTAAAATTGGGGCAGAAAAACATTGATTTGAATGAAAGGACATAAGAGTACTTTTCTTTTAGGAGATTTCTAAGCTTACCAAAGATACTAAAATCATTATTCTAGCATTCATATTTTAAGAGCAACAATTCATTTTATGAGGCAAGGATGACGCCCCCTCGAAAATTCGCTAAATTTGACCTTGTGGCAGAACGGATGAGAATAATTGACCTATATAATATATGGCCCATAACTTTTCCAACCTTTATTGCCAGTCACCCAGTATATTCACTTTGGTTAAAAAATGTTGCCATGGGACAGTGCTGGTTGATAAATGCTGCTGAATTTGGATTAGCTGGTCTGACCATGAAATGGATCTCATTGGTTCGCATTCTGATTTTTTCATCATGGTCAGATTATAGACAGTGCAGTAGAGCTATGGAACAGAAGAGTTAAAGCCTTCTAAATGTGAGCTATAATTTCTTCAAGTTAAATGGTATGAAAAAGTTGTTTTATTAAGTGTTTCATGTAAAATAAAATACTTAGCAGTTGACTAATTGTCATAAAAAAAAAAACCGAAATATCTGTATTAAAAAAAAAAAAAAAAAAAAAAATCAATGATATTACCCTGTACAATAAATATTCTATGGATTATCTTTACAGAATTAATAATATTCTGTCAAAGCTTTTATACCTTACATAGCCAAATCCCCCTTCCTCTCTATAAGTCAAGGAGGTTTCATTAAAAATCTTTCATAAAAAATTAAGGTTCATTTTTTTTTTTTTTTTTTTTCATAAAATTGTTAAGCTTATACAAAATTAATTAATAAACAAGAAAAAGGTTAACAAGGAGACAGTTATGAGGAATTTACACAGGGTGGCCTACGGAAAACCAAAGGTCTTGAATAAAGAGTACTAAGTAATATTTCAAAAATAAACAAAATATAGTTTCATATTATATCAGAAAATTGCATGCCACATTATTTTCTTTTGCTTCCGAGCTTACCGAAGGTAACGGAAGCATTGTGTTCACTTTTGAGGACGATAAAATTTTATGTTTCAGACCATAAGGGAACATTTTTGGTCTCGTGTCTGTCTAAGTGTCCGCGAATCCTTCTGTGTATCTGAAACGTGTGACGATAACTGAGTAAAAATTGACTGATTTTGTTGAAATTTGGTAGACATGTTCATTTTACCAATGCCCACGACGAGTTCGTAGGACAACTTTATCCGCCTAAGTGTTCGTGTGCAATGCTCGAGTAAAAGTGAACTTCAAATTTGAAATTGTAATCATAGGTCGGGAAAAAAATCTAACTTTATTTATTCAATGAGACAAACATTTTTTTCAAATACTATTTTTTAGTAAAATCAACTGCTATGAAGTGTTAAGATTAAGGGAGATAGTCGAGGGGAATAGGAGGTGGCTTGGTTCCTCCACCTCTCTATTTGACCTACCTCTTCAATAGCACAGCGAGCCTAGGGACTTCTCTACCAGACTTCATTTGCTATCTGTACACTGTTGTATTCACTTCTGTGTACACGTTATCGAACTGCTTTCAAACTACTCATACTCTCATTCCTACCGACTTTTGCTTTACGAATTTGAACACTTTGAATACTGCCACTGCTCTTTCCTTTCGTTATATATTTATTTTACATGCCCTCATCAACATTATTTAAAATAATGTTGATATAATATAACAATAATGTTAATATAACAATAAAGTACATGATAGAGTGCGAGGAAGCTATGTGCCACACTAACACTAATTGGCAGTCTATTTTTTTATCTCTTCCCTACACATTGTCTAAAAAAAAACATTTTTGGTAAAAAAAAAAAAAATAATAATAAAATAAAATGGCATGTCATTTGCTGATAAAATATGCTATTTTCCCCCCCAAAAAACTTCAGTTTTTGTATGTAACCTTAAATATGTGTAGAGAGATAAAAATTTAAAAAATAGAAAATAAAATGGCATATCATTTGCTGATAAATATATGTATATTTTTTAACTTAAAAAATAACAGCAGTACTCTTACTGCTTAATCAAAAAACGTCCGTTTTCTGTGTGTTTATACATATTATATAAATCAACTGTTTTACCTTCACTTTAAAAAAGAACTACTTAGGTCTAAAAACATTAAAAAATAAAAATGATTGTGATTTGATTGATTTATATTAGTAGTTTAATTAATAAAAGGTTGTCAGGCAGCGCTTATGCTTAAGCAAGGGAAGTTGATCCAGTTCCTACATCTCAACCGGGAGGTGCCTGCCAGATCCTTTATTTTTATCAGTCTTAGTTTTAATTCAATATCAAAAGTAGAATCAACTGACAATTTTTATGTCAAATATTATATTTAAAATTACGGCTCTGACTATATTCTGAAAACAATTAATAAACACATTTGTAAAGGCTAACTTCTTAATTTAGAATTCAGTGGTAAAATAATGTTTCTCAATTTAAAATTAATTTAATTCAACCAAGCCCTTACCAAAAGCTTGGAAGAAATCACCATCAATTGGTACTTGTAATTTTCAACATTAATTTAATTTTCTGCAGCAATTTATATTAAGAAAAGTAAACACACAAGCAGTTTCTAGACTAAACATTTACTATGAGCAAACCCTTGCCTTCCTCAGTAGGCTAGTAGTAACACCTGTATTGACGTCCACTTCACAGCACTCAGTCAGTAAATTAAGTATGTCGACCGACCTTCTATCCACCTGTCCTCGTGAAAATACTTAACCGTTATCAATGCATTGATAAGGTAAAGAAAGAAAAACGAAATGAAGTCTTCAAGTCCTCACACCCAGAATTTTTAACAATGCATATTTCCCTGTCTCTAAAGAAAGGTTGCAGAAAATACCTATTGGCCAGGTAGTTAGGGATTCTCCAACAAAATCAAAATTGTCGATGAAAAAACCTTATGAAATCTGCAGAGAGATAATGAAGTAAATCGGTGCACAGAAAGAGAAACAAGAAATCCGATCACCGAGTAAACTCATTTTGTTTAAACAATAGAGGCCCACATGACAAGGAAAAGGCTCCCAAAAACTTGAAATTTAGAGAAATATATATATTATAGTTTGTATTTAATATACATGAATTTATTCAACTACTAAGTATGAGTATGAATGTGGTGTGGAACCAAGGATCTTATACAAAGGGGATAGAGGATTGAGGCGAAAAAGTGACCCCGTGAAGATATGTAAAATATTAGCTCCAGTGGGACAAATTACCTTCCTCTTGGTTATAGGTTACCAAGAATTTGTTTATAGTGTCAGGTTATAACCTGTTAAAAAAGGTAATTTGTCCCAGTTCAAAGGTGGTGGAGCATGCACAGTATGATTTTTTCTCCAATTTCTCTTACCTCCATGGGGTCACCTTTTTGCCTTAAACCCCTTCTTAACATTCCATCCCCTTTATATAAGATCCTTGTGTGGAACTAACTCAACTACCTTATAAAAATAAATCAAATTAAATAAATGTAGGATTATTGTCAAGCTGTAATAGCAAATTTTTAAATACAAATTACCATAAAAATCTCGTGTATAATACGCAATTTTTTTACCTCCTTTTTCCTTCCAAAATCGGGGTGCATATTATACACGAGTGAAAAATATATATATATATATATATATATATATATATTTTTTTTTTTTTACTAATTAAATTTAACCTCAATAATTTAAAAAAAAAAAAATCTAATACTATATCTAAGAGTATATATATACTAAACATATTAAAAATATGAAGGTAAATATACTTCTTTTTTTTTAACAAAAACAGATTTTATGTATCTTATTGTATTAATTGTGGTTACCTACCACAGCTTGATTACAAACAACTGAATTCAAAGGCATCCCCCCATAGAAGGCACCGCCTTCTACAAATTGTTAATGTCTTAATATTTTTTATTCCTTGTATTGATAAAATTTCAGAAGAATACCTATCCATAATATCATTTATGGATAATTAGGTATCTTAAAAATAGTATCTAGTTTTCAAGTGTGTTGCTAAGTTTTTTAAACTTAAAACTATAAGAAATTATTGTAGTCTCGAGTTCGCAGATAGGTGTCGTGAAGTTGTAGGTAAAAAGCTTTATTTTAATTAAAATATATAGCTATAAATATTTGAAATTACATGAACAATGGGCACAATTATTTAACTTGTTTTGACTAGGTGCGTATTATACACAACTTTTTAATGATTTTTTTCCTAAAATTTGACGGAAAAGTTGGGTGTGTATTTTACGAGAATATTTAATTCTCCTCAAATTTTAGATCAAAATTTAGCCTGTGTATTTTACACGGGTGCATATTATACACGAGATTTTACGGTAGTTTTAAGGATTCTAACAGTTGATTATCAGTAGACTGGTAACATAAGTGGCCTTAACTGTGAACTGATTCATGTTGCTCACTATATTAATTAAATAACTTCTCTTTTGTGCGGTAGATTGTTAGAAGGGCATACATTGTGTAATGAAAGGGCAGAGCCACTAAACTAATTCAAAACTCTCAAAATGAAACTTAAGCAATCTAATTATCTGATAACCGAACATGGAAATTAAAGGTTTTGTAGTCATTTAATTTATTTAACAGATCGATTGAACTTTTCCAGCAAGAGATCCATCTCAATTTTAAATCAATCTATCTCTCAATCTAAGTATTTTCAAGGCCTAAGATTTAATTGAAGTGTCATAATTTTAAATACGATTTTAAGAATGAATGCAATTTTAACTCAGATATGCATACACAAAACTATAAAGGACATAATGAGAGTAAATGCAGGGCTTGATTTAAAATTGGGATAATGGGATTCAACTAACTAAAAGAGATTCTCCAAGACTTTTAAAAAACTGACTTAGGCTAGGAGCACACTGGGGGCAAAACAGTCTGCAGACTGTCTCCCCGTGCAAAAGATTGTTGCCGCAGTGTGCGCCTAAGCCTTAGACCAGCGGTTCTCAACCTGGGAATACGCGAATCGGGGGTAAGGGGTACGCGGTGAATTAAAAAAAGGTTTTTGTTAACTTTTCAGTCTAATAAATACAAACTATTTTGTAAAATGTCAATTAAAAAATCTTGTTTGGAATTAAAATACCTATTTACAGCTGTTTCTATATGGTGTAGCAATATCAGCAGTAGTTAAACAACACTTCATCTAATATAAAAATATTTATAAAAATAAGGGGTTGTTTCTAGGGGGTACGCACAGTTAATTATACAAAAAAGGGGTATGTGGGTTGAGAACCGCTGCCTTAGACTATCAATCTCATGCTTTGAATTAAAAAAAACAAAAAACGTGTACAGCTGTTACTCAAGCAATCGATAATTAACTCAAACTGTTAACAGCTTTATTTTAACTTAAGGAGATATTTTGTTCTCAACCTGTATAGACATAAGAGTGAAGGAAAAGCTCGCCACGGGTTAGCCAAATTAAAACTATTGAAAAAGGTAGAGCAAGATTTTAATAATTTACCTTTTTTTATAAAAAAAAAAAAAAAAATGACTAACTTGATCCCCTAAAGACAAGTTATTTACTCCCGGTTGAGAAGGACTACTCTTATAGGTCATAATGATTGAGCCTTAAGTACGATTATAATTAAATTGATAATATACTGATAATCAAATTCTCACGAAAACTAGCTTCATTTAAGAGCATACAAGTAACCCCGTTTACACAGTGATCATTGACACTATCAACTATCGCATCAACTATCACTGTGTAGACAACATGATAGATTCTTTCACGATAGAACTATAAACGGTCACATGATTTAGAGTCCTTTATTATGAGGCATCAGAGTATTCTTGTGGTACTCACAAGAACTATTTGGCCTGGTATAACGTGAAAACAGATCTAGAAGGCAAAAATCGTGGCAGCTTATTTCATATTGTATAAGTCACATTTTGTTCTTTACTATCGTCTAAATATTCTGTTTGCAATATATATTAACATATTTAAAACAAATTGTTCTGACGTACGTTTTGTAGAGTTTCAACGTACAATCAACACCCATCTCTAAAATGTACACCAAAACGACTGTACTATGACGGTCACTGACATGATGGACTATTGTGAGAGAACTATCACCGAGTAAACGAGGATTTAAAAGTAGATTAGGAGGACAGCTGCAAATTTTAAAAATGATAGCCGGATTTAATGGATTCGAAACATGATCTAAAATCAGAAACTATAAAGAATGCACACAAGAAGAAGATAAGAAACTGCCTTTATACGATCGACTAACTTAAAAAAAAATTAGGAATAAAATTAAGTACTCAACTATAGATATAATAATCACTTGGAATGCAATGTTAAATAATGTAAACAAGTGGAAAGAATTTTTAAGGAAAGAGAAAACCTAAGATAATGGGAGGTATAAAATACGAGGAATCCGTTTATTACTTCAATATACTCTAAAATATAATTTTTGCTACTGTTTGGGCTCCCCTTTATTAAGTTTTATCAATGAAATAAATATTGGCTCCTATTCGTTGTACATCACAAGTAGTAAGTACCTTCTGCTGGTTCTTAAATCACAAAAATGAGTATTATTTCCTTGATTTTTTGTACAGGTGTCAATTTAATAAATAGCGGTTTTCAGGGCAACAAAAATTTGTTATAACAAGAAAACAATGAAGTTTGTGTTTATCATTCTAACAAGTAATTAATCATTATAATATTTACAAATAAAAATTAAAGAAAAGATCATTCAAAAAGTGTATTTGCCACCACTCAATTATTCTGGCTATCATATTTGATCATTATTAAAATTCAGTCTGAACTATTTGTTGCTGCTTGATTAGTTTTTTTTGGAAAATGAACTAAAATTTGATTTTTTTTTTCAGGAAACACATTTCTAAATATTTTTGATATCATTCGCAGTAACGGCAGTTTATTCTTGGTCATTATTTACATTTTTAAGGTTTAAGAACAAGCATGAGCTTATATGAAGAATTACTTTTGATAAACCGAAAAATAAACACATTTTTCCTCTTCGGTTTACTATCATGAACATGAACACACTGTATATATTTTGTGTCTTGGATAGCTCCTTGAATTAGTTTTTTAGGATGCCCATTTTCCTATTTTTTTGGCACAAGTAGAAGTTCATAATTATCAACATCAAATATATGATCGGTTGCTAGAACATGGTTGGCTATTAGATGTCTATTATTCGATATTTTCTGCTAAGATTTATAGTGCTCTGCAATGTGTGTACTTATTTTTTTACAGGATTGTCTTAAGTTTACAACTTTGCAGGTCTCGATTATCAGTTTATATACTAAACATTTATCTTTAATTTGAATTGGTGGAGAATGTGGTTGCTGCCGAGAATTGTGCCTAGTTGTGTGTCCTGTTTGTAACTGACTAAGTTCATTTTTGTTTTGTAAAATTTTTCCAACTTGTTCTGTCAGCTTCCCCATGTATAGTAAGCTAATCCAAGGATTAGAATTTTATTCTATTGGTTTTAAGTTGGTTATAATATTTATTGCTAATTTTTCTTGATTTTTATTTATCCTTTTGTGGCACTTCTTTACTTTAGCACCCCCCTTGGATCTGATTAGTAGTCTGCCCGATAAAAGTCTTAAAGTTTTGTGTGTTTGTCTCCCCAAGACATTGAGACTCCTGGGGCAGTTTTATTACTCTATTTTAAGATTGAGTCTTACCATGTGTAAGACTAAACCTTTTACCAATATCTGAAGGGCAATGAGTTCTACAGTTTTCTTAGCATATATTTAATATTTCTTTGTCTTAATAGTTAATTAGTCTAAGGGATATTATCACATTTATATACACAAATGTGATATTCCTTTGTTCCAAGATACATTGGACTAAATATCCCTTTGTCTTGATTTTAATTTAGACTAAGGACTTTATACTACCCTGTTCATGTTCCTTAGTCTAAATAACTATTGAGACAAAGGAATATAGGGGGGTGCTAAAGTAAAAAAGTACCCATTTTGTCTATTGCTCTTGTGTTGTATACATTGTTTGCAGCTATTGCTTTTATTGTAGAGATTTCATTATGTAGGTCTAAATCATCCATAGGAGAGGTAAGTGCTCTGTGAATCATACTATGGAACGCAGCCATTTTATGTTTATACAGGTTCTTTGATTGGTTGTGAATAATTAAAACTGTGTAGGTAGATTTTCTATAAATTTATGTGTTTTTAGAATAAAACAAAACCCTAAACCCTGGATTAGCTGTCAGAATAAGTAGGAAAAATTTTACAAAACAAAAAAACGAAATTAAAATCAATTACATCCTGTACACATAACTAGGCAAATTCTCAGCAGCGTCAAACAGCCATTAAAGTTAAATGTGGAGTAAATAAACTGACCTGCGTGACCTGCAAAGGTGTACGTAGGACAATCCGGTAGAATAATAAGTACACGTGTTTAAATGCGTCTGTTTAACTATATAAAATTGTGGTGACAATATTGTTACTTTTTTTTAACCTCTCTAGTCATAATTATGAAGTGGTACCACAAAATCTCAGTCAAAATAACCAATTATTTCCAAATTTAAACAAACTTTATTTTTAAAACTTACTTTAACTAAAGGGAGGAACAAGTATGTTATTTTTAAGATAGATTTAAAATTTAAACAGGAGGTACTGATCTTCTAAATAAAATAATAAGATATAAGAATGGGGCAGCCTCACTACAGCTTCGATCTACCAAATTATACTCGTATATACACCGATTTTAACTCGTCGCCAACCGTAAATGTTTTCAGCTAATGGAAACTTCACATAAATGAGAGATTAATTTTAAAATAAATGAAAGATGAATAAAAAAACTCTAATTTTTAATAATATCAACTACACCAACTACTGACAAAGAATAAAATATTATCGGTATCCGAGTTTTAGAGGGAGATATTTTATCAAATCGAAAGTAAGATTTTTTTTGTTTAATTTGAGCTTAAGGGCATTTATTACACATATAGCCTGTGTCTCCGTCTAGCAGTAAACCTAACAAATAACTCCTTGTTTTAGAATGGTACCGTCAGTTGGTGCAGACTCAATGATTAACTTGTACAAATCAATTTTAGCAATCAAGACGGTACATGTAAACATTAAAATTTGGCGATTTTTAGAACTCAACTGTGCCAATCGGAGACTGACCTCTCATCGAACTTACACTCAAGCCTACTTGGTTCTTCTTCATAACTTAATAATGGCTTGCGGTCACAAAAAATAGCCGATATTTGTCAGTGTTTACTGAATTTATAATATTTTATAAATTTCCTTGCCTATGGCAAATTGAAACTAACTGGCGTTGCAATAAAAAACACACAAGCATGTGACTTGCTAATCGAACAGATTAAGGAATAAGCAATATACTAAACCAGCCTACTTTGTCTAAAGCAGACCGACTTAACTCCTCCACTCGCTTACTCTGCATTATGCCCCCTTTACCAGTTTACAGCCAAAATAAACGCAAAAACTTACTAAAATATTGTTTTGTCCAGGGTAGAGTAGTCAAAACTGAGCGATCTGGATGCTCTAAAACAGCAACAATTATTTGCACAATTTTTCACAAAGTGCCTGGACCAAGCTATCGACTGTTTCTAATTTTCATTAGCATGATAAAACCCGATTATTAGGACTACTCACGAAAATCAAATCTAGTTTTAACATTAAAAAATAATTCTGAAGCGCAGGTTTCAATAAGCCGGAGTTTGAATCATCCGGTCCGGTCTGAGATTTAGAGAATCCAGTTGCTAATTACTCTTCACATGAGAAACTCCCTTAACAATGATCCCAGCAATGGGATGAAATGTCGGGATTCACAAAATATCTGATGCGTTCTCTTCCAGAAAATTTAAAATTACACCAATAAACCCAGGTCCATACCCTTTGACGTGGTTCATAAACTTATGCATATTCTGATAAAAGTGCAGGTTTCATAACATTAGAAAAAATAATTCTCAAATATATAGAGAGGAGTTAATGGCATGTTCCCTTGAAATGCTGCACTGGCCAGCAACATTCAATCACGCCCAATAAACAAGTTTATTGATTTTTTTTCTTTTTTGCTTCCGAGCTTACCGAAGGTATCAGAAGCTATGTGATGATTGTTCTGAAGAACGTAATTTTTTTAATTCAATTTTTTAAGTTTTTGGTAGTTTTCATACTACGGAAAGTTAAATTTTAATTTAAATCAAATTATAATTATTATTAACTACGGGAAACAGACAGTGAAAAATACACTCCCGGCGCTGGAGTGTATTTTTCACTGTCTGTTTCCCGTAGTTAATAATAATTATAATTTGATTGTAATTTTTTTATGTCTCCGATTTCAAAAATGCCAAGACAGATATCCGTATCAGACATCAGGGAAAATTTTCAGCTCGGTCTATAGATAGCTCTAGATGATTTTCAACCGTCTGTGCTCTTTAAATTTTGCTAAATTGATACTTTATTCATTTAAAAAATCACACCAATTTTGACAGTTTTGAAAGAGGGTTTAGGTTGTAAAAGCATAAAATCATTAAAATATACAAAATAGGACACGAGGAAGCTATGTGCCACACTAATTGACAGACTGTTTTTATTTTTTTTTATTCCCATGGGTGTAACAGTTGATATTGGCCTCTTTGAAAAATCATTATTAAAGAATCACAACTACTTAAGACTATCCATGTGTAAATTGAGTTTGAAAACTCGACTACTAACAAATGATTGGTTGCTTTGACTGAGATTTTAGGCTTATAATTATGACTAGAGGTCGACCAAGAAGTCATGGAAATGAGAGGAGTGCGCTAGTGTTGTCATGTACAGTCAGTTTTTGATATAATAGACCACGGTCAAAAAACACAGTGTTGTTCTTCTGTTATTAATAATTTTATTTTTGATAATTTCTATATTTTTTGCAACAGGCAACACTGTACCTGATAAGAAATCACTAATAATATACGAAAATATCTTTATATTATTATTTATTGATTATTCATAATAATATTCTTTAAATCTAAATCGATATTCTTTTTCCTTAATCTATTTTTTTTCTTCCTCTTTATTTCTGAGTTTGATTTGGATTTAGAACAGTTGTGACTATAGTTCGTGCTGTATAAAAACAAACAAAACAGGAAACCTAACAGATTGGAAACCTTTCTCTTGTTATTCGTGAGATTTGACTTAACTGGGCATGTCATACAAACTAGGAATGGTTATTGCCTTAGCACCCGACTGTACTGACTTCGGCACTACTCGGAAGTTCCGATTTTAAACGAAGCTAAGCTTTCAGTTTCTCCCGTGTTCATGACTTCTTGGTCGACCTCTAGAGAGGTTAATAAAGGTAACACAACAATATTGTCACCACAATTTTATATTAACTATTAACAAATGGGTTTTGACATCATAGGTGGTTCTAGAGCAATATATTTGGGGGGGGGGGGGGGGGGGGTAACACTACTGAAGAAGGCTGCACAGGGCCTCTACAGGGCCAATTTTGATGAAATTTGGCATAATTGTTCAGAAAAATCATACTCTGAGGCGAAATCGAGAAATGTTATTTAGCTCCAAATTTGGCTACAAGGGGGCGCTACTCCCCAAAAACTCTGAAAAAAAAAATTATTTCTCGAAAACGGTCCAGACGATTTTTATTAAAAAAATTCTAAAATATAGTCCATTTAAAAACAAATCTTACTATATAAGCCATTTTCCCTATTATTTTTGGTACAGTTACATTTAGTACAGATATCCTTTAATCTAACAGATAAATTGACAACTAATTTAGATAGTTTACTTGAAAGTTGACCCCTTTACTTTTGTTTTTGTTTATGTGCTCTTATAGTATATTTCTCTCCCTGTTAAGCATTAACTCATTTTTTTACTTAGTGCAATGTTTGACTTATATAAGTGCAGTTTTGTAGCCATAAGTAAACATAAGCTTTGTACTTTTAAGTTCAATTATTAGTTTGCTCAGATGGTAGTTATTTAAGCAATTCTTATCCAAGTATCCAATATCCGTCCTCTTGTAGTATTATCATCTATATATATAAAATTAAAGTTTTGTCTGTACATTGGTCAGAATTGAAAATTTTTTGGATACTTTTTCATTTTAGACATTCCAAAAACCGAATCCGGCCTTAACTTTTTTCGTGTATGTATGTATGTGTGTCTGTCTGTCGCCCCAGTCCTGGCTAAATGAAATCGATTAATTTTTTTTTCAGGGGTGAGCGCAAACATGTTGCGAATTTGTAGGCTTGGTTTCATCTAAAAATATTGAGTAGAACCAAAGTTATTAACAATTTTATAAAAAAAAGTATATAAAACGCCGTAAACAAACCCCACAGACTCGCTATTATATTATTACTTTACTACTATTATTATATACTTCTAGACCACCTAGAGACTTGCGGTTTTTTGCGTTTGGTCGGAAATTGGCCTAAGCCCATTGAAATAATCCGAAAAGTTAAAAAAATATATCCCCCCCTAAAAAATTAAAGATGGTGGACGCACTTTAAAGTTTTTTTAGAAGCTTATTGTGGCTAAACGGTAAGTTGTATTGACAAGCTGATTGAAACTAATTTTAAAAGATCTACAACTTTAGAACTATGACTTTTTGTCGTACCTTTATCGGTTCTACCTTAAATAGAGCTAACGTTAATTTTTTGTAAAAACAAATTGACTTTGAGCTCTTATGGCGTCCGCAATTGTTGACCGATTTAATTTCTGATTGGAGTGCTTAAACCTCACACTAATGCTCTTTAAATCGAGTATTTATTATTTTATTAATTGTTTCTAGAACTAGAGTAATTAAATATTTGCTGGTGCAACTGCCGTATTGAATGAAGAGGCTGGTAATTAAATAATGCACCATCATTGTTGATGATTGTTCAATGACTTCCCAGTCTAAGCAGTCCCAGTCTAATTAGCATTGTTAATTATTACTATATTACTTAGTTTCTACTGGCTATTTTTAAAATATATAGATAGAATCCAAACTATGATTTGGAGAGTATTATATTCTTAATAATGGAATTAATGATGTGTAATATAGTCCTGATTTTATTCCTGGAAGGCTTTGGAAAGAAAACTATTTAGGAATTTAATTTAATTGCTAGGCCTACATGATTATAGGAAACACAGCCACTAATACCTAGCATGAGCCCCGCGTGGAGTGCGGGGTGAAAGCTAGTAAATAAATAAATGTAATCAACCAAAGGTGTTTTTATGCAATATGTCGATTTTATAAATGTACCATATCTCTAACTTTATTAAAAATTGAGCACTCAGTTTGAATCCCATTTGTTTTACAGTCTCACCTTTTAAATGACCGTCTTTCTTAATTTTCCTTGACATCTCAATAAGTCTTCCATCCAAGACTTTTAGAAATGCGAATATTATAATTGATAAGTTGATAGATACCATGTGGTTTTGACCGTTTAGTACACTATTAAGAATTTAATTAGTTCACAGATGATGACCAAAATTAGAGAATAATTGCATTAAAATTAAGTTTTATAAATAAAACATATTTTTTTCAAGTTATATTCAGTAATATCGATAAAAAAAAAAAAATATATTATGGGAGTGCAGCATTAATCTACTCCTACTAACATAAATAAAACACTATTAGCAAGTTTATAGGATCGTAAATCCCTGAAAATTATCCCAGTAAAAGAGAGACGCTATGAATTTTGAATATATTTTACACCTAAAATCCTAATTATTTTGGTTCTGGTTGCAGAAGCCTTCACACTTTAATCAGATGTATTGTTGAAACAATTGATTATCGTAGGTGTGTGAAACTTAAAGAATAATTGACAAACTTTTTGGAATGCACTATTAAATACCCGAAAAAGAAAAACAACTAAATCCACTCTCAGAACTAACACTTATCAAACATCTTTCAAACTGCATTCAAATAGAAGACATTGTGTTCAGAATAACCTCGACGGAATTATATATTAAATTTTAAATGTGGGGGGGGGGATTACGGAGAATCAATATTCCCCCTAAAAGAGAATAAGAAATAATATAAGAATTTTACCTATTACTAAACCTTAAATGACATTCTTTTTATAAGTATTTGAATTCAGTTAAACCTACTTTTAATATAAGATTTGGCGACCAGGATGGAAGGACATAGAAGAAAACTACGGGAAAGAAGGAGAACAAAACTACAAGAGAAATTGACATGGACACAACATCGGGCTCTAACATAGAAGAAGAGAAAGCAACACAAAGGATTATAAGAATAATAATTATCAATCTAACTCCAATGCTCTGATTACAATTTCAAGTTTGATGTAGATAATGACAAGTGGGAGAATTATATTTAAAAAAAAATAAAAAATATATTGATGGGAACAAATCAGTAAGACAGATTGGCTCAGTAAAGGGGAAAATGGAATCCAGTAGCGATACCAAAGACAGAATCAGAGCTTTACATAGGCAGGGAAAAAATGTAGTAAAGTTATGATACGTGAAAAAATTAAACAAAACCAAATTAGCCATGTTATACGACCCAGGGGCATCAAAAGAAGTATTATCAATGAAAACATTTGGAAAAAGGTAGTGTCTTCAAAACTAATGCCGTCACCAAGTTTATTAGCATAAACAGGAGGGCCCGTTGAATTTTAAGTAAGTTAAGGTTTTATGTTCAGCTTTTGGGAAAAAGATTGAATCGCTTTTTTCGGTAATAACTGTGTCATATGTCAAGATATGACATAGTAAATTTAAATTGATTAAGCATAGTTTTTTCTTGTTGTTTTTGACTTGTTTTGTAATGAAATAAAATAAGTTCAGTCATTGATTGAAAGCCAAAGTAATTAGTTTTTTCTTATTATAGTTAAAAGATTGTCAGAGTACGGCAAATGGTAGCAGGGGAAAAATCGATCAGGAAACGAGTTTGGACAATCAAAATGTAATCGCTCTTCGTGATTAAAAGGGGAGGATAACAAGCTAATCAAAACTACTAGAGAATAGGAGAGATATTTTTCACTTCAAGAAAGACATCTATTACAATTAAGGCTACCTGCTTTGATTGTCTCGGAAAAAACCATTACAGACGACTACAAAATAAGAAAAGGTTCTTAGTTAAGGGATTAAGTATATTGGAGCAGGCTAGTCATCTTCTAAAACTACATCTGGTGCAAGGTTATTACAAATTATGAAAAAATAGAAGGGGTGTCATTCAAAAAGGGCATTCTAATGTGGCTTTTGTTTTAGTTTAGGTCATTACAGGACGGGGGTTATTACCCCGCCACTTTACTCATATACTCAATGAGATCATCAGTGTGAAAAATCTCTCACACCTCTGGGATTTGAACTCACAACCTGGGTTTAGACCTTGGTTTCATAGTCGAATGCTCAGCAATTGTTCCGGGACAATTGATCCAAAGGAGTTAAGGAGTTGCATTCAGCAATAATCAAGATATCACATAAGGGCCATCCCGGTATAACAACTATGAAATCGGCCGGGAATAGATTGAGAAATAGAATAACGGATAAACACTGCACGGCTTGTCAAAAGGTTAGACCTAGGGAAATAAAATGCCCCTTATTTTCTCGGGCATCTCCTGCCAGATCTCGGATGTGAGTTAATAGATGTTAATACAGATATTTATTCTTGTGTTACAAGAAAACATGCATGTTCAATGCCTAACTTGGGCTATTGTAAAATATTCAGTTAGATATGAGAATATTACAGCGGCATCTTCAGCCCTTTAAAATCTATACCTGAAATTATTTTCTATTGAACATTTGATGGTGTGCTTAGAATAATACTATATATAGAAGGAGCATAGAATCGGAATACTAAGCAATTACTGATAAGAGACTGAAGCCAACTTTTGCCGAGAGGTTGTGTCCTTAAGACCAGGATGCAAACATAACAACACTCATTTTTTTCATTTAATCAGGAGAAGGTTGGCCATGCTTTAGTAACTATTCAAAGCCCGCTCACAAACATCAAGAAGAAAAACCCTGCCATTGGTTATTGTTTACGTTTCACTCTGACGTCATTTTTTACAACTCGCCCAGCATGATATAATAAACATTATTTTTAGCATATTTCAAGCTAAAATAAGATAAAACACAAAAAAATATTACAATAAACTAAACTGACTATCAATATTTATAATTTAATAAAAAATTAAATTAAAAAACCGAAGACAAATAATTTTAGAGTTATGACGTCACAAATTACAAACATGAATTTTTAGAACGCGGATTAAGGGGCACAACCAAAGTTGGCTTCAATGTTACCAGTGATCCTCCTTCTATATATTGTATTATTCTAAGATGGTGTGAGATTACACGTTGTCAAAACAATTTACTGTAAAATAATATTAATTGCTAGGGTGGATGGATTATAAGGTGTAAATTAAAGTCGAATTAATCCATTATTGTTTGAGAGACCAAATTAAGAAGTCATCATCCTAATTAACAAATAATTAATCATTACAATTTGATGCTATGTGATGTTTACTCAAAGCAACAACAAGACATGCACCATACCCCTGATGATGCTTCCAGTAGTGAAAGCGAAACGTCCGACTAGAACCCCTTCGTGACACGGATTTCACCGGAAAACCAAGCTGTTTATGATGAATCTACCCGGGGAAGCTTACGCACCAAGTTAATTTGAAAGATGTTTAATCATTTAATTAATAAGGATTCATTTTTGTTATAGATTTACTGTTAAAATTGGCAATAACATAAATTAATCAATATACTTTCAAATGGTGTTGGTTGATATTAAAATAAATTGGTTGTGCATCAAGTCTCACGTAAAAAAGGTTTTGTTGGTATTGTGAACATGAAATTAGTACAAGGAAGGGGGGGGGGAACCATATTTTGATGTTTTTCGATCTAATGGAAAAAAAAAGTGAAAAATTAAACACTTTCCACAAGAGTTTAACATTTTTTTAATCTCACTTAGGCCAGTTACTCGGGGTTTGAGAAATTTGAGAAACTGAACCGATTTGCTTCAAATTTGGTGAGTTGATGGGAAAGTTCTCAAATAACCAAAGTTATATGGGTGATTCCAATTTAAAGTGCAATTTTCATGTCCTAGATGAATAACTGGAGCGTTTTTCACATAATTGACAGGATTTTTCTTCATGGTAACTCAGTTAAGCTTATAGAACTACAAACAAGCAAAAAAAAGAATGCGCCGCTTAATTTTAAGCGCTACAAAAATTTTCAAAAGGCGATTTTGTAACAACCGTGGTTGTCCTTAAGTCAGTTGTTCTTATTAACTTCCCTCTAGCACATACATTAATAATTTGGAATTTTATTGGATAATTTTGAAGTAGGATCCTACCAGAATTAAAATATGTGTTAGCTATTAAAAATAATAAATTATTACTAAACGGAACTTCAAGTTAAAGTTTGTCCTTAAAAAAAATGTAATTACCGTGGCATTATATAAATGTGACCCTACTCAGGTTGTGGCAGGGAGATTTTAAGTGGCGAGAGATTTTTGCAATGCAGCAACACTGGATTCCTAGCAACAGTTGATAGAGGATGAGCTGAACCCTTCAGTTGGGAGCTAGCGCTGATTCCGATTGTTCTTCCAGTTGCGTACCCTTTTAAACGTAATTACCGTGCATGTTATTAAAGTCTATTTTCAAAAACTTTTTAAGTTAAGTTATAGTTCATTGTTTAGGCTTTTAAGAGTGCCATTTAATGGTGTAATAAAATTGGAATTTTATTTTAAACTACTGACCAAAATATTTTCTTAAAGTGTGAAATGTAACAACCGTGCACGAAAATGTGTAATTCACGTGGCTTAATTACCATGTTTTAAATAAAAAAAATTATTTCCCATCTGTCCCGCATGCTGCAATATATCTGCAAATAGTCCGAGAACATTCCATAATTTTTCCTGAATTTCCTGAAAAGTCAAAATTTTCAGTCAAAGTCCAATTTTTATTCCAAAATAAGCACTTTAAATTAGATTCACCCATATAGTGCTGAAGTGCGAATCCGCCCCAGGGGTGGTTACCACCCCTTCTCGAGGGAGGAAATTCCTTTGCTAAAAATAACCCCAGGAATCAATATTCCCATTTTTCCGAAATAACTTACAAACTATAATATATACTTGAAAAATGATATAATATAAAAAATATAGCTCTTTTCTCAACAAACATTTTAATTTTTTATAGATTACTGTAGGATAAAAAATAGCGGAGATATTACCTTTTGAAGTTCATATCATAGCATGAGCACCCCTTGTCTCGAGCCCTTCAACCCTTAACTTTTCAAAAGGTAAGGGTATTTTGACTTTTTAATGGACCAAGACTTGTAGGCCTTAAAATTACCTTTTAAATGGCTATTTTTAAAGTAGCTTGAAAATTAGCTGACTGACAGTAGAAAAGCCAATAACATTTTTGTAAGACAATTTTGAAGCGTGAAAAATATTGGGAATTTGGATCTGTGGAATGTGCTCTGGCAATAATTGCCAAAACTGTCCTCCTATAAGCGAGGTCAAAGAAGAGATTGATCAGGAGATGGATAACTCTGATGATAAATTATGATTCAATATTATTGATATTACATTTATAGTTTTAATCATTTTTAGATATTTTTTTATTATTTTTAAATAATATGGAATGGTTTTTTAATTTTATTTTTGAATCGAGGTAGTTTTTAAGGGTGAAACTTTTCACATTAATAAATAATCATTTTATAAGAAAATAATAAATTTTTATCAATTTTAATGCATAATCAAAACATTTCAAACTGTAGAAAAGTTTTTAGTGTTACTTTTGATATAAGGGGTGGTTTCTAGAGGTTGAAAAGTTGAAATTAATGAAACATTATTATACAAGTAAAGAATTTTTTATTTGTAATTTAAATGCACAAGCAAAAAGTTTTACAAAAATGTGTAAAAAAAATGTTTTCAATATTTTTGTCATAAGGGGTGGTTTTCTAAGGGTTGAAAATTTGTAGTTAAGTACAAATTATCTTCGACTGGGGCGACAGACACACATACCCTATAACAACGATTCTCACAATTAAAAGTATGCAATTTTCATAGGGAAGAAAAATAAAAATAAATACACATAGAGTAAAGAATGTTCCACTATGTGCTTATTGGTGGTCAGAAATCCCATTGTGTGAAAATTAAAAAGTCACAGGGAAATACTTGCATACAAGTACTTTTTAGGGTTTAGTAGATTATTAAGCATATACATCCTGCTCTATAAGAAAATATAAACAAATTTTGGTGGAAGGTCCCAAAAATAAAACAAAAAATTAAAGGGTCCCTGGTTCGATCCCCCGGGAGGTGACAATGTTTAATTATCGGCAGTGACAACCAGGTAAATTTGTAATAATTTGTAAATTTTAAAATCTTTAATTTTCCGCCCTATAATAAGATAAATATTATTTTATAAGGGTAAGAAGGTAGCTGGTTTTTGAAAAAAAAAAAAATTAAATCTAGATATATAAGATTCTGTAAATATTTAACTAGCTAGTTATTGAGAATGCTAATACATAATTAACTTAAGCTACTATGGAGACAAAACTAAGTGGTAAATATAAGCATTTTAGATTTGAACTTAGGAAAGAAAATAAAAGTAAAGAGTACTACATTTTATGGAATATTAAAATAAAATAAAATACAGTAGAGCGTCGATTATCCGAACGTCAGTTATTCGAACGTTCAATTATCCGAACTGGCTACATGGAAAAAAAAAAAAAAATCAAAAGCCACCACTAAATTTATTCCTAGAAAGAGCGGTGTTGGCCTATGAGGGGATACCATATTTTGATGAAATCAGTTTGACGGGGCAGACAATAACATTTGTTTACTAAGAACTAACTTTTGTTTGTCTATGTAATTTGTGGAATCATTTGCAGCAATTTTCCACTTAATGCCTTTCCATTCTGTTGGTCAGTTATGTCAATGCTCTCAGTTTAAAAACATTCATTGTGATGTATACATTGAATTGGTAAGATATTTTAAGTTAAACTTACAACATGTCGACAAAAAGGAAACGAGTAGTGCTTTCATTAAAAGATAAAATGGGAATTATTACGGGGCTAAAGAAAGAGGAAACGGGACAGGCATTAGTTATCAAGTTCGGAATCAATCGATAGGTCGCACTTAATCTTGACAGTGAGGAGGGCAGTTTAAATTGTAAAACTATAAAAAAAACTGAAATCCGAATTGTTGGAAGATGCTGCATTCACTTGGTTTTGGCAAAACGGGCCTCTGGACAGCCCATATATGCACCCATATTGTGTAAAAAAGCAGTGGGACTAAACATGAAGCTTAGTGGTGACTTTGTATTTATCCCCAGTTCTAGGGGGGGGGGGGGGGGGGGGGGCTAAAAAATGTCAAATTACGACATGGGATTCGGCAATCGAGATTCATGGTGAGAAATTAAGTAAAAAAATTAAGCAGACGAGTATTAGAACTTTCTTTATGCCAAATTAATCTTAGGTGATACAACTTATATTTTTTTGACTATGTACTAGATAAATAAAACAAAGATGCTTTTTGGATAAACGTGGTTTATTGCTTTTTACATCTTCCCTTTTAATTTTTTAGTGAATTTTGGTTATCCGAATTTTTGATTATCCGAATCACCCCAAAAACATTAGTTCGGATAATCGACGCTCTACTGTAAAAGGAAAATAACCCAGATAAGATATAAAAGGTTTACTAAACAGTCTAATTTTAACATTAGAGCAGCTTGAGTCCTAAATTTAAAATTATCTTTACCAAAGTGGTCCTAACAAAAAATAGATTTAGAGGAATTTAAGAAAAAATGTCTTATTTTATTCAATCTAAAAGTTAGGAAATAAATGTTAGCAATCAGGCTTCCACAAGTGGAAGCATTCATTTTAATGCTAAGATTATAAAAAGAACGTGAGCAAGGCATGCTAACAACTTCATATTATTTTTCATTCCATTGACTGAAAACATATAATAAATCAAATTCAGCAGGCTAGTTGATCAGCATTGACAAATATAATCTCATCGGCACTAACTAGTTTATAGCCGCAGCAGCACATCACCCCTAAATAACTTTATACATAGAGCCTTTATAAGAATTTTCAGTTTCAAACTGCCCCGACATTATTACTTAAATATCATCATCATTATCATCATATTATTATGATGATGAAAAACCTCGTTTGTACCTATTTCAAGGATACACGTACATCACATTTCTCTTGAAATTCAAAAGATTCCGATTTGCAATACGTAGAAGGAGCAAAACATCCGAGTGAAAATCCGAAGCAGACATCTCGCATTTGTGTATTTTTAGAAAATAAATGTAAAAAAGATTTGATTTAAAAAAAAAAAAAAAAAAAACCTAGGTTAGGACAAAAACCTAGGTTCGACTTTCTACGGGCTTGACATCTTCTAATTAGAAAAAGAAACTAAATAAAAACAAAAGGAATATTGAGCAGATCGACTTATAAAAAAAGAACAAACGGAAACGAGTGAAGTTGAAGAATCTTCTGGCCAAGAATCGCAGGAGTGAGACAGATGACTTTCTTCAACATTTATAGTATAATAAAAGTAATAAAAATGGAAGACAATTAAAATTAAAGGATTTTCATGAAAACACAATAAATTCTTTAATTTAAAACATAACAAAGCTTTCACATTTTTTTTTCTTTCTAATAACTAAATTTAACAAGAACATATATTTTTTAATTTATATTTAATAAGATTTGAATAAATTATAAATATAACAATTTATCACATACAATATTCTATTATCACAATTTTTGGTGTAGGGCTTCTTAATGCTATTCACTGTATCTTTGGCATCGACTAAGATATGTAGAGAGAAACAACTTTTTCTTACAACAAAAAACAAAAAGTGAGAAAATAGATCTGAAAAATGAAGACTAACATGCTAATAGACGTCATTTAGTTTTTATTGTACCCCATTTTCCATGTTTGTAAGCTGTAAGCTCGGAAACTAGATTTCCACAGGGAAAGCAACCGATATGGGTTCATTGGTACCAAATACCAAATTGCAGTGAAATGAGTTCATTAATTTACGTTTTACATCAAAATAGTTTAGTAAGCTTATCAGGGTTTTTTTTTTTTTTTTTTTTAAAACATTAAAAAGTCTTGCTTAAAAGAAAAAAAAGGTTGTTTTTGCTTATACTACACTTCTCAACATTCCGGATCCTCAGATTTAACTAGTAATCTGACAATTTGGGCCTACCAAACGTACAAAGCGGATGATGACATAATGACAAGGGGTAAAATAATATTTAATTCTTCATAAGTTGGGTTTTTTAAGGAAAATTGAAATGCCTCACATTTGCGATATTTTTATTCCTCCTTGGTTCATTCTCAAGCTGACTGACTAGCTGATTATATTTTCATAGTGAATGTTTTCTACAAAAAAATTAGAAATAATTTAGAATATAATTTTAGAAAGTTATGGAAGTTTTAAGTTGAAGTAGGAAGTAGAAATGTGTTGCCTTGGTAGTTTTATGTATTTCCATATCTGAGATATTGTTAAATAATAGAGTAATTGACAATTGACAGTACCTGATTCCAGGTGAATTGATGAGAATCTGTAAGATTTAAATAAGTTCTTTCAAACAATTGTTTTTAGAAAACAATAACTATGATAATGTAATCAGCTTGAGAATGAACCAAGGAGGAATTCAAATATAGCAAATGAATTTTCCTTGATAGACACAACTTATCAGGAATTTATACTACAAGGAATAATCTACTAATTTAGCAAATAATAATTAACTAGTAGGTCAGACATATTTCCTGGTCTCACAACAACTTTTAGAGAGTATAACTTGAGAAACGATGGTTCAAAATGGGCAGAGTCTTACTTCTTTTCCTCAGTGTTATTCGTTAGTTGATAACAATCTTAAGTGTCAAATAGTCAGAGAAAATTAAAAGTTTGCGCAGGGAAAATTTTATCTGATGGGTCTTTTTAATGTAAACAGTGATTTATGTGCATTAAATGTCATAAGGCTTGTCATTAAACGGTTCAAAATATTAAGTAAATTTTATATTACCAACTTCACCACTTTTAATATTCGACGACAACGATCGAAAACATTAATTGTTAACTTTAAATATAATCTACAAATAACAGCTTTAAAGATTTTAAGTTCGTAATGGAGCTTGCTGTAAAAAGCAAAATAACTAAAAATAGTTAGTTACCAATAGAGGTACCGGAAACTTGATTTTAAAAATACTTAGATGATAGATAATAGCATTAAGAAGCACAATATTAAAGGAACATCTTCATTACAAGCAGTACATCTTTACACATATTTTTGGTAACAAGAAATAAATGTTTAAGTACAATGATCATTCTTCTCCCACAAATATTAAATTAATTTTAAGAGCTCCCAACCGATTCCAAAAAGGACTGATAAGAAGTATTATTTTGATAAACTATCAGGACCCAAAAAGGCCACACTTAAAAGAATAAGTAAGAAACGGTATAAGAAACCAGATTTTTTGATCATTGTACTTTCACGCTTATTCCAAAGAAAAAACAAATGTTACCTAATTATAGTGAAGTAGAAATGTTAATAGACATTTTCTCTTCTCTCACCAAAATGAGATTCTCAATTTCTGATTTATTGTGTAATATATAATTACTATAATTCAACTTAATAACATCTTGAGGAAAATTATAACAAGTCTTAAGGATAAATCACATAATTTAATTATTTAATTTCAAGTTACAGAAGCACTTTTTCGTTTGAGAATGCCAATTTTAAAGACGGCAGAGATGCTGTTGTAAATGGCTCTCGACTTTGATTTTCATCTACAAAGTACAACCGTATTTAAGAAATTTTAAGTGGTACAACTGTTGAAAATAACCGCTTGAGTAGAATGCAATTAAAAATACCCATTTACCTACAGACCACACCTTTAAAACAATAATAAACAAATCAAGTGTGTGCTAGTCAGCATACAGCGAGGGTCCGTAGGCAACACAGTACTGTTTAAGTAGTACCTATTGATAGTGCTTTTTAAAACCAACAAGCTATAAAATACAAGACTTTTCTCAGTGTAAAAAGGTAGTGTTATGATAGGAGATAAGTATTTAAAAGGCGTTTATATTATAATTTGAAAACTGACAACTTGAAAACCAGGACGAAGGTTTCAATCTTAGTATTCTAGTGGTGGGAGAAAATGGTGCCATCTGCCTTCCCTCTTTAGCTACTCTATTTAGTCTCTATACTCGGTGATAAATACATCCAAAAGAGCATAATTGTAAAAAAAAAAAAAAAAAAAAAAAAAAACTCATTTTGTCAATAAAAACATTTTTTTTTTTTTTTTTTTCAATATTTCAAAAAAGAGGTATCTTTACTTTTAGTCAAAGAATGTTCGACCACAGAATTTTTGCACTTTACATAAGTGAGATAGAAGGGGGGGGGGACACTTTTTACACCAACTTCAAACTCATCTACACTCGCCCTATCAAAGTTATAACCACAACATTATATATTTTTGTAATCAGCTCGTTGTATATGGGCTCGATGTACCCTTTCATATTATTTTTTAACCCTTAATTTTTTTACCCTAATTGTTTTTTAAAAATAATTTTTTTGGGTCGCTATATTTTTAAAATGTGTGGGTAGGTACTATACACATATATGCCAAATTTCAAAGTGATCAGACGAAAGGTGTAGCCATGAGAGCAGGCGACAGACAGATACGCAGGAAAATATAAGGGTCCATGGTTTTGCCTATGGACCCTAAAAATGAACATCTTTTTTGTGCATTTGTCAACGACAGTAAATTTCAAGCATCCTCTATCGAGGATGTATGCAAATCAAATCTATGGTGATACAATTGACTGGCTATTATTTCCGACTCCCTGGAATTGTTCGGTCGATTATGATTTGACTCTCTGAGTAACTTAACAAGAAAATATTTTATCGGGTTAGGTAAACATGTCCGTTTTCTCATTTTTTCAAACTTTTCACGATTAAATAACCATGTCAATGGCTAAGGAGTATTATATTAACCTTTATTTTGCCTCAAGGAGGCACATTTCTATGCATACAGAAACTAAGTATGAGCATAGTGTCATCAATAATTCTCTTTTATAAAAAATATGGTTTTGAATATAAGATCTTAAACATGTTGGTGACTTTATAACATTCACTATATTGAATGTACCCAAATATTTTACTAAATTTTTTAAGAATATATTAGTTACCAAAGATTTTTATCCCCAGACCTGAGTAAAAATATTATTTAGTTCTTTTAAACAAAACTAAAATTCAAATTTCATACTAAAATGAATACAGAAATCAAGAATTCCATTTCCAAATTTTATTGGATGTCAGAAATGATATTATTTCTAAGAAAAATGTATTTTTTAATATATATATACTTTTCTTTTTTTCTTAAAATATAAATTTAAAACACATAAATGAAAATAATATATTTATATAAAAATATAAATAATACAAAAATATAATTTGTAGATTATAAGCTATCACAGATTTAGTTAAAAAATATTGTTAAAATCTTTAACAACCTTAAAAATCACAGACATTTAAAACAAAAAAATAATACAACTAATCCTGCAGTCGGATTATAAAAATAGTTAATATATTTGGTTCAATAAGTATATTAGATTAAAATATGAACATTTTAAGATAATATATACATAAAATGAGCATTTAATTAAATAATAATGTCTCACCCAACACTTTAAAATTTAAACAATTTTCTTTAACAATTTAAAAGAGATATTAAACTAAAAATGTACAAGTTAAGAATGTATGGAGATTAATAATTCACAGAATGAAATTTTTATATTTTAAAAAGTAAAACTGTAAATAATGTACTATATCTAATAAATAAAAACATGTATGATGATGCCGAAAAAATCCCTTAAGGCATATTTTCCTACAACACGTGAGACGTGCACGGTTGACGCAAATGGGGTGTTTTACTACATTAAAGCCAGCGTAATCTCTCTCTCTTCAGTCTGAGTTAACATGTATAGTAAATTATAATTAATCAGTGAATCGATGATACTTTATCACAATTTTCATTATTAAATACATGTACAAGGGATTTGTTTAAATAAATAAATTGTAGATAAATAAATCATGTTCAGGCTCAAATATTATAAACGTAAATTTATTACTATTCGAAGTATAAAAACACCTGGTATGATCTAGCCAAAATATTTCTAACCGTGTGTTTTTAATATTAAATAGAATATTTTTATAACTCATTTATGTTATTTGAACACTTGCACAATGAGCAAAAATTACAGAATGAAACTATTCATATCATATTAAAGACATTAGATCAGGAGATTATAACTTGGGACTGAATATTAATAAAAGGTATAAAGGTAGCCACAGACGGCCTTCTTTTTTGAGAGTTTTAACCAGATGGGTAAGACTGTCGGTGTGTGGCTAAAAACCCTCCTTCTTGCCAGCTTTCAAAAATGTCTGTTGCAGCTTGATTTTAACCGTCCGTTTTGAACGTGTTCGTTCAACTCAGCTCGAGTGTGTAACGACACAGTTAAAAAGGACGGGTTTTGTAAGTGTCAACTCTGTCCGATCAACCTCAAGTGATTTTAGTTTGAATAATTTTGTTTTGTAGTTAATAGAAATGTTGTTGTTTTCACAATGACAGACCAAAAGAGTTATAACAATTTATAATTGAGTTCATAGGCTTGTGTAGAAGCCATCCATGCCTTTAGAAAGTTAAATCTACTGAGTATTTTGATAGAGATAAAACAAATAAAGCTTAAGAAGACATGACAATAAAATTATAAGAAGTAAAAGTTCCGCAACGAAAGAATCTGTTAAAAAGAAAATAGAATCTCTACGAAAAACGGAAGAAAAACTGAACGAAACAATGCCTAGTGTGTGGGTATGTTCATTGCTCATGTTTACCCGTACAGTTTTACCCGTACGGTTAAAACTTCCAAAAAAAAGAACAAGTGCGGCTACCTTAAGGCGTTAAAACCAGTAGGTTATTACGGTGGGGCACAGTAGTCTGATGAAAATATTTCAAATTAATTTAAGTCTTAACACAAAAAGAAATAAGTAAAAGTACTGATGAGCCACACAAAAGTTAGTGGCTATACTCCCGCATAGAGGAGTAGTGCACTTCTGGCTGTGAACTGCCCGTGTCAGAAGCGAGCCAGCAAAACACCCTTTCTCGATTGGTAATATAGCAGTACCTCATTTCAGGCATGTAGCAAAACACCCCTTCATAAGCATCTTCCATGGAAAAGGGAAGGAGTTATAAATTTTAAGTTCTTTGAAGATCATAAAAGTTTCTTTTTTGTTTTTTGTTTTTTTTTGTTACTAAAGGATACTGATTTCAGAATTTCAGTATAATTTGTAGAAGAAACAACTGAAATTATAGCAGTTTGGGCCACTTTAGTTGGTCACTAAAGTAGTCAAAACCACATATATTTAACACATTTAATTTATTTAAATAAATTAATTTTGCTCTTGAGAAATGGCTTTAGATTATAATTAACTCTAGAGGGATGATTTCTTTTTAAATTCATCACCTGCATTTGATATGGTGGGAACTGACAGGATTTTTAAAACTTTTTACTCAAAGGGATTGCTACATTGGCAAACACTATGTACCACAAGTGTACACAAGTACCAAAATGTATGTAAGTTAATGATTTCTCAAGACAAAATCAATGGCAAATTGAATTTTAGAAGTGGTAAAGGTGTGAACATATAGTGAAGTGATACGATAACTTATAGAAACTTAATAGGTGAGACAATTTGACCGACAGTCGCACATTTGAGACTGAAGAATCAATTACTAAACAGAAAGCTCAAAAAAACAATATGTGATATAAATTAGATTTTAGCATCGACCATTTCAGAACCACTAATACATTTAACAAGTAAAGTGAACAAAAATTATAGAAAAAGCAACGCAAGAAAATTAAATTAATCAACACTTTATTGATCAGACCAATTAAATCAATTTAAGGAATTTATTCCAAATTAAATAAAATCATATGGTTGCTCAATTAAGTTCTATCTTCAAGCAAAGAAACAAGTTATATTTTAGTAATATTTATTAGTTTATTTAGTAATATGTAGTAATATGTAGTATTATTTAGTAATATTTTTATTTGATTGGAAAAATATTTTAAATGCTTAGTGATTCTTCAGATACTTGTAATGCAAAAAGTAATAATTAATTGACTAAATTGATATAATAAATAATTAATTTTTAAGTATAACACTCTTTAGTTCATCAATAAAAATATAACACTTTCTTTATTAAAAAAAATTAAATAAATAAAAAACTTAAGTTAACAGAATAACAATCTTAACATATTCAATAAAGTTAAAATAAAAGTAATATTCCGAGATCAGTTAAGTTTATTGATGAATAAAGGCATTTATTTTTCAAGAAATACGAAACAATTTTCTCATTGCATTACAAAATTATAAAGGTATAAATTTAATTGCAAAAATAATCATAATATAAAATTTAACAGGAAATACTTTTAAAAACCTCCAATATTTTTAATATTTATTATTATTAAGAGTTGCTCACATTCACAAAATTGAAATCCTAAATTATACAGTACAAAATCATTAATCAGTTTACTTATTTAAAATATTTTCACAAGTGACTTTATAATGGTAACATTACACAGCTGATAAAAATAAATTAATAGCATAAAGACTATATTATTAAATTCTAAAAGTATCAAATTAGTACAGTAGAACCTCGAAAAGAAGTGTCTCAAGGGGATTAGGGAAACAGTCTTGTTATTGAGGTGCTCTTTTTGTTGAGGGTCGTGTTATCAAGGTTATGTTGGCTGTCAGTCGTGTTATCAAGGTTCGAGGGCGGGGTTTTCAAGTCTAGACTTGTTCAAGGTCGACCCATTCCTGTATAGAGTCGCGTTATAGAGGTTGACTTCTCAAAACGACTTGTTATAGAGGTTCCGAGTTACGTAGTGAATTGGAAATAAAATCCGTGTTATAGAGGTTGTTTGGATAATAATAGTCGCGTTATAGAGGTTAATTTAACATTATGTGTTATGGCAATCTCAAGGGGATTTGAAAATTGCATTTGTAATTGAGGTTGTTGTGTTATTGAGGGTCGTGTATGCGAGGTTCTACTGTATTCAAGAAGATAAGGAATTTTCACCCTGCCTTTAGCATGTGTTTTTATCCGCCCCTCCCTATTTCTTTTAAAATAATTTAATGAGAGGATATATTATTGGATAAAATTTTGTCAACTTTGTAATTTATATTATATTTCACTCAGTTAAAGTGCCCATAAAATACTAGAGAACAGTGACATTACTATTGAACAGTTCTAAAAAAAAAAAAAACTTTTTTTGATAATTAAGAACAACATATTAATTCGTTCATGCTGTAAAAATAACATACTGAAATATCGTCTAGGATGAAAATTAAAATACGGAGGCTCTTAAAAAACATAAGTACAGAGAAAAGTTATCTGTTATAAGACTAAAGTAAAATAAAAATACATTTAAGCTAAAAACTTAATTACTTATCTTAAGTAAATCTAATTTATACCTGGTTCAACGAATCAACTGTTAGAAGTAATCTCTTCGTTGAATTTAAAAAGAAGATCAATAGTACCAAATAATATGCTTATAATATTCATCGATAAAAAATATAGTAATTGACATTACAAGAACGTAGAAATTAAACAAAAATAAAGATACTAAATAAAGAACAATAAGATATAGGACAGTAAGCGATACTTAAGGAAATAAAGTTAATTTTTATAAATTAAGGAAATACCTTGGTTTGCCATAAAAATATACATTTATTTCATACTTGTGTCTCTTGAACATCACAAGGCCACAATACCTGTGGGGGGCAATTTTTCTAATATTAAAAATAAAGAACAAAATCAATTTTGTCATTGTATAATTATAATTTAAATGACGAGATCAAATTTACACCTGTAATTTGATAATTACTACTAAAATTATCGTTAAAATGAAACAAATTAACTGGCATTTCCTTTAAAATATAAAAATTAACATGACGGAGAGATTTGAAAAGGTGAAGGATGATGAAAACTATATAAAATAATTTATTTAAAAATAATTGTACAATAGTTGGAATTACAGAGACTAGCTGAAAATAACAGCTCAAGTAACAAAAAGAGGTGGAAATAAAAGGAGTGACAACACTTTTCAATAAGCAATTCTTATGCAGAGTTATTGTTTGTAGAAGAGTAAGTACATAATCGGTACTGTTATACTGGAGACAAATATAGACTGTGTAGAAAATAACTGAGAAGTATAAAAGTTTAGAAGGATTATGATATTTATAAGATAAATACCTGGAATGATCGTGAGTGGTACCATAATCATGGGTCTTGTAGACGCTGCTACGAACTGTAGGCTTGTGACTTCTCGAATCAGTCTTGTATTTCCGTTCTCCGTAGTACCGGCTGAAACAAAAAAATAAAATAATAATCACACCTTAAACACTTTCTTCGCTTAAAATTAAACAGGATTATTGAAAAGTTTAAAATTTTAAGGAAAAAAACTAGTAGATAAAAAAGAAATGTAGAATGTCCAAGCTTTCAATAATTTAACCATGCAAAACTAAATGTTTTATTTAGTTTTCAACGATAATCTTATTTAAAGATGTTACACAAAACAATTAATTGCTTTAAAGTGAGAACTCGATAAAACTAGATTCAGAGAACCAAGAACCGACCCCAAGAGAGAATGGGTGCAACATTAACCCTAGAATACTCACCATACTTTGTTGGTGCTTAACATTAACCTTCGTAATTTTTACGAGGATTGAATTAGAAAGTTTTGTTATTACTTTTTAATTGTCTTGTTTAATTTTAATTTTTTGACATTTTCATGTTTTGGCTATGGGGGACACAACTCAAAAACGTTATGTTACTTTTTAGCTTAAAAACTCAGAAAAGAATAACAGGGAGTCAGAAATGCATAGGAGGTTTGTAATCTAGTCTCCAGCTGTAGTGCCTTCCCCTACCGCGCTTCATAGGGCCGAAGAAAGTCGAAAAGAGTTCCACGCCTAGCAGGGAACTAGGCCTTTGCAGGAGGTAGTTCGTACTTGCATAGTCTAGTCTTGTTTAATCTCGAGTTTGTACCGTCCTTATAGGCATGTTAATTTGGCCTTGGACAGGTTGGTTCCCTTTTTCCCCCACCTTGGACTCACTCTTCTTCCGTCTTATGTATGTAATACCTTGTATTGAGTCTTAAGTAAGAAGCCTCAGTCAGGCCATGTCTATTCTATTGTATGTCACGATTCTTCAAGTACACGACTACATTTTCAAATTCTCGTTTTTATATTTTACACACCCTTACTCATTACTACAGTTCACTAATTCACTTAATCGTTTAATCAAATCTAGAGCAGTGGTTTCTTTACCTTTTGGTAACTACAGCCCCCTTAAAATTTCCAAATGTAATAAATACAGTACCTAAATACCTTTTGAGGCCCCCCGGTTAAGAACCACTGGTCAAGAGGGTTGTAGAGAGAGCCTTCAGCCTTCCACCCGCGGGCTCACCATCTTAGGGGATAAAAAATGTTCACCTAGCGCGGTAACTGGCTCTAGGCCTCGACTTCTTCTCTCTCCCTGCCCCCCCCCCCCCCCCCCCTCAACTGCAACTTCTGTTCTACTGCTCCGATTTGCACCGGACAAACGCCGTAACCCTTAACATTTTATTCCTAATAATCTTACATACATAAATTTTTTTATTTTTTTATTTTTGTTATACTATAAGTTTTTGCATTTATTATAAAAATATGGGTGAAGAAGCTAAAATATTATTTCTTAATAAACTTGAAAAGAAGAAAAGTACTTTCTTTCTTCGAGCCCAACATATTATGTTCGATTTAATTCCTAATATACAAACGCGAAAACTGAATGCTTAATTTTTTTTGACATTTTCATGTCTTTACTTAGGCACATAAACACGAAAAGCGTTACCAAAAAACGACACCAAAAAGCGTTACATGAAAATGTCTCACTGTCTTGCAGACTCGTATGCAAGCATTTTTTTATTATTATTATTTATTTTTAATGATAGCATACCATTATGCCATAAATATAGTATCACATAATATGAAGAATACAAAATCAACTAGTATAGTTTGAGTGTCAACTAAATGTAAGCATTTTAAAACAGCATTTGAGTATTGTTAAATTTATTAATTTAAGTAATATATTTAAAATTGGTATTATTATTTTTATACAATGTACTATTGAAAGAAATGATAGTTAATAATTTAAACAAATTTTTTAGAATGTTCTCCACAAATGGGGACGTGGCAAACAGAGCAATAGGTTGTAGCTCAAAGTAAAAACGGTGTAAAGATAACACAAAGAATTTTCCAGCGCAACTAGAGCAAGCTTGTAGGCTTAAAAAGAATGTAGTTAAAGCACTGGTGAAGAGTGGGGAGTCTGTGTTTTACAGAACCAAGATAGCTCCCTCCTTAAATGGCGATCATCGTAATTTTTACGAATGGTTAGTATTCTAAGGTTAACTAAGCTTTCTTAGTGGATTTTATTACTCTCCCAACATGTTTTTGCTGAGTTCTTTGCCAATTAGTGTGGCACATAGCTTCTTCGCATCCTATCATGAACTTTATACAAGCCATTATTGTCTAATTTATTTAATTGTTTCCCCGTTTTTCTTTTAATGTCAAATATGTTTTGATTTTTATATGAATTAAAGTATCAATTAAGAAAAAGGTAAAGAGCGCACTTCGACAAACTTCGGCTACTTTCGACAAACCATCCAAATTTCATAAAAATCAGATGTGTACTTTGAAAGATATAGGTGTAAATAAATGTATGTTTGTGCGCATGTTGAAAAGAAACAAATGAGAGCAGAAGGTTGAAACTTATTTGGGACCAACAATGGGTTAATTATGACCTACCATACAAATATCATTAAAATTGCAGGTGTAGTTTTTAAGGTATGTTGGTTCACAAAAATTGAGTGACAGACAAACTGACCAACATTCTGACAGACAGATAAGGAACCGAAAATGTTCCCTGATGTCTGAAACGGATTTCTGTCTTGGAATTTTTGAAATCTGAGACATAGAACGATCACACAGCTTCTGTTAACTTTGGTGAGCTTGGAAGCAAAAAAAACTTAATAGAGAATAAGGGAATTTCAAACCATTATAATTTCCCTTTTGAGAGAGAGGAGGAAGTATCCAGTTCCATATGTTAGAAGGGGCAAATATCAGCTCAAATATATGCAACTTATTAAGTACTAAATTGAATAAAAAATAAAAAACCAAAAATAAACCACAAAAAATCAAGAGACAAAGATAGACTGATTAATTCATTAATAAAAACATGCAATAAACCTTAAAAAAAGATAACAAAATAAAACTAAGAAATTAATTTCTAAGCACCAACTCTTACTAAGAAATTCATGAGAAAAAACCTGAGATGAAAACTAAAACAAAATTATAAATAGTCTATTAAAAAATTAATTAAAATATCCACATACTGTTTCAGTAAATCTACAAAGGGTTTATTAACAAGCTATGCTACTTATTACTTAACTGATAAAGCAATAAAATTAGAAATTAACTTTACTTTAAGTAACTGTAACTACGTTGTAGCTAAAAAAAAAAACTCTCTAGTAGTAAACATTTAATTATTATTTTCAGAAGTTGAAGAAAAAGCAGGATTTTTTTTTATTATTATTATTATTATTAAAAAATGAATTTTTCTCAAAATGCAACAAATAAAGAAATGTTTGCCCTTGAGTACCTCTATTATGGCACACGCTGGATATTACTTGGGTAATTCAATGTATCTCCCCCATATTTTTAAGTAATATTTGATTATTTTATAAATTAACAGAACAAACTAATTATAAGAATATTAAATAAAATATGAGGCTGGATTCAAAAGTTTTAATTAACAAGAGAAATTCCATCAAAGAATGGTCATCAAACATCATTCATAAAATTTAGAATTTATTGAATCGTCTGATTCTCGTCAAAATTCCTGCATCTGGATCTGTTATATTTTAAGAAAGTAGTCAATACTAATCCAATACCTGGTCATATTAATTACATTAATAAATAAATAATTAAATGAAAATTCCTGATCAAAACAAACAGTGTGATAATAGAATTGGTGTAGTACTTAGTTTTAACAAGGAATTTTCATTTAATTATTTATTTATTAATGTAATTAGTATGACCAGGTATTGGATTAGTATTGACTACTTTCTTAAAATATAACAGATCCAGATGCAGGAATTTTGATGAGAATCAGACGATTCAATAAATTCTAAATTTATTTTTAAAGATTTTAACAATCCAAATGTAGTGTGATCTTCTAGTCAGTCAGCTTGAGAATGACCCAAGGAGGGGTCGAAATATCGCTAAAGAGTGGGTTTTCATATGTTTCCTTAAGACCCAGCAACTAGTAAAGTGAACAAACAACTAAAGGAACCAACACTCTACTTACTATCATTCATAAAGAAATCATTGACATGCAATCAGTACATCGTTGTCTAACAACAATAGCAGAATCCATTCTAATTTACAGTCATAAGAAGAAGAAACAAATTTATCAATGAAAACACAAGCAATAAAATACAAAATAATAATTTATAAAAGATTATACATATACATTTATTTGTTCTTTTATTAAGTGGTTTAGTAATACTCTTATGTAATCAAAACTACTAAAATATATTATAATAACTGAGTTCTTAACTGAAACAAAAAAAAATATAGATAGTTATAAAAATGCTACTAATATAGTTTATTTAAAATGTGCTATATTCTAGAGTTCAGATTTAAAAGGGTGGTCTTTGTAAAAAAAAAAAAAAAATGAAAGCTTGTGAACCTAATTTTAAAAAAAAATTTAGAAGATAGAAAAAAGAAGCACTAAACAATACAAACATGCTGTCAGTAAGTAACTATAGCAGAAATAATCACTTTAAAACAGAAAAAACTATGTTAATAAAAGAAAAAAGATAAAATAAAAATAAAAAAGATACTAAGATAAAAACTACAGAATCAAACTAAAGAAACAAAAAAAAAAAAGAAGAAAACTGTGGTAATTAAATTACCTAGGGGGTGATCTAGGGGGAATAATTGCAGGGGGTGGGGTCCTACTATAGTTAGATCTCTTGTGATCTCTCCTCGAGCTGACTGGACGCCTTAACTCGTTAGAACGGGACCTAGACCTACGCACAAATCAAATATTTTACTTTCCTAATTAATCTAAACAACAATAGATCAAATATCTTCTAAAAACAAACCTTATATTAAAAGATAACACAATATACAGCAATAAAAAAGAAGGTGCTTATTAATAAATGATTAAAAAAATGAATAGTAAAAAAACATTTTTAAAAACGAAAAAAAAAACATTTTTTAAGCTTGTATTTGTATTCTTCTCAGCAAACCTTTTCATTTGATACCCATATCATGGGCATGCTTAAAAAATAACTAGTCCGCCATCTTGGGCCTTCCGCCATAGTGGATTTAGAATGACGTCACTTAGCTAACCATGCATTGTCATCCAAACTACACGTATATAGGCAAAATATCAATTCAATTTGTTGAGGAAAACTGCTTTAAACTGAACCCAATAGAAGAGAAGGAAGGTAAAAGAACATGTTTAATAGAGAATGTAAAAGAATATGTTGATCTTGGTCAGTTAGTTGCTTTCCAGGACACACTGAAAGTTTTGGCCATTAAAGAAAATTTTCAAGGGAAAGATCTCAGCAAATATAAAAAATATGGCTTTACAAAGCTGCGTTTTACCCTCTATACTATATGGATGTCAGTCATTGTCACTGACTCAAATCATCAACTGGAGATTAGTCTAAGCTCAGTGTCAGATGATAAGATCAATGCACAGAATAAGGAGGGAAAAAATAAGAAATAGAAAAATTATTACTAGTAGTGGAACTAAGAGCCTGATGATACAGAGCCATAGTTTAAAATGGAAATGGGCAGGCTATGTTAATAGAAAAATTCCCAAAAGATGGGCAAGGGCGATTACGGAACAGACACCATAGAGAGTACGAGAAGTAAAGGAAGGCCAGCTAGAAGATGGACAGATGAGTTTGTAGAAAGAATGGGAGGAAACATTTTGAAATAATTTATGTTAATACCTTAAAATCGGCCGATAAAATTAAATTAAATAGGGTAAATTAAATTTACCTTAAAACCGATAAAAAACATTGTGACACCCAGGGGAATCAAACCAGGGACCCCTTTTACTCCATTTGGTTTTTGTTTTGTTTATTGGAGCCTCCCATCTAAAATTGTTTTATTTCTTTTACTTTCATATAGGGTGGGGAGGGGAAATAAAAAATGTTAAAAAACTGTATTTTGAAAAAATGAAATAAAAAACTCTTACACTCTTACGTCTATAAAGTCAAAACATTCAATAGCAGGTATAATGACGTCTGATAACGAAACTAAATTTCTTTTCAATGGGCTGAAAAATGGCAATTACGGTCCTTGGAGTTATAAGATGAGGATGTTGCTGATACGAGAAGGTCTCTGGTCAGTAATCAAGGATGATCCCCCTTCCCCAGACAAATACAACTAATAAAGACTATAAAGCTCAATAGACAAGAGTTGACGGACAAATCGTCCATGTCACTTAGTGCAAGACGGTACGCCAAATGTGGAATAAGCTTAAAGGTATACATAAAAGAGAAAACCAGTGGCAACGTCTTCACACAAAATAATCATCATTTTGTGTGAAGACATTGTTTTGGCTATTGAACTACACCTCTTCTATCCAGAGTCTTACTACCAGTTTCAGTACATGTTGTATGTACTCACCATTCTTCCATCCATCCTGGATTGACAGAGCTGCCACTGGTTTTCTCTTTCATGTATACCTTTAAGCTTATCCCACATTTGGCATAAAATAATGCTAGTTGTAAAATAATGATTATTTTGTGTGAAGATGTTATTTGGATATTGAACTACACCTCTTCTATGACAAGTCACTATCACACCGGAGAAAAACACAGTCAAGGATCTTAAGACTCAGGGGCAAAGGAGAAGAAATCAAAGATTTCCACGTTGCTGCTTTGCTATTGAGTAGTTTTCCAAAACAATATAATGCGTTAGTCACTGTGCTAGATACTAGACCTGATAAAGAACTGACACTTGACTATGTTAAAACTAAACTCATATATGAATATAATAGACAGATTCAGTTTGACAAAACCGACAATGACAAACAAGACGAGAACGCTTTTAAAGGAACCACAAACAACATAAGAAACAAAGATCAAACTAAATATAATAGACCCAGGGATAAATTAGTTTGTCATTATGGTTCCTGAGGGGAAGCCGAGGAACCATTATGGCGGAAGCCGTAATGGTTCCTGAGGGGAGGCCGAGGAACCATTATGGCGGAAGCCGTTATGGTTCACTCCCGAGGCAAAGCCAAAGGAGTTAATTATCGCGAGGGTGCAAGTGATTTTTACTACTGAAGTACATTCAAGATTTTATCTCCAGAAGGGAGAAAAAATATGGAAAGATTTTAATTTTAAATTTTTTTATTCAACAAAAAATACATATTTTTACATTTATTTAATACAAAAAAAAGTTAAGATATAATATAAACAATTCTCTAAATAAGTATAATCACGTTAAAATTAAATTATAGATAGAATTATTTGAATTTCTATGCTAAAATTAAATGGGAGAATCATCTGGAAGCTGAGTCGTATTGAATGGTATTGACAACTGACGTATTTACATATGGATTAGTTTATCTACATTTAGAAATTATGATTTCAATTTTAACTTGTTTGTTTGTTTTACTGATGAATCACTATGGCAACCGTTGTGGAGGTTACATGACATGTGTGAAGATGATATTATAGAATTAGACATTAAACAAAAATTAGTAAATGAAATGTGTACTAGCACCAACCTTATTTACTTGTGCTTTATCTAGAACCTAGGGCAACACTGGAGGGAATAATGAAAGTTCATGATTCCCTTATTTTTCATTACTCCCTGTTTAACCTGACCGCCAGTAAGTAACTTCCCTCCTTGTAAACTAGGGAGGAAAGTTCACTTTTTCTCCCTGCTGGAGGTAAAAGTTATTTTGACATGCCACAGTGAAAATGTAAGAAATACGGGTGATACTTATACTAATTACAGTATTAACTTTGGTAAACCAAGTACTGATGAAGATGTGCAGCTAAATTATCAGACTAAATACTTCAATCCTACAATATTCTCTGGATTTCCTATAAAGAAATAAGAGTAAAAAATGAGGTTTGTATTCATGTTAGTAAGGAACTTAACCCTAAAGCAAGGTCTATGTAACGGAACACGACTGCATATAGTTTACTTGTATAAAAACAACATATAGGAGCTCTAATTATAACTATATAACTAGTTATAATTGGTGACGACTCGGGAGAGATTGTAGTCATATCAAAAATTAAATTAGATACATCCGAATCAGGTGTAAAAAGGTGATTAAGCCCAGCCAGAACCAACCTTACTGGGAAGTTTAAATGATAGAAAAGGCAAGTCCTCAGAACATGGACAAGATATTTTTCAATATTAACTTCTAAGGGGTAAAATTGGGAGGGTAAAGAAAAAGAGACTATGGATTTTAAAATTTGAGAGAAGATAAGGGAGTGGTTAAGTTCTGCTTAAAAATCTCTTGAAGCATTGAGAAGACTTAGGACGAAAGCCAATTCCTAAAGAGTAGAAATATAATTACGGGAAAGAGAAGATAACTATGATACAACACATAACAGATAATTATTATAATAATACATAATCATTATATGACTACTATGGTCATTTACAAACTATGTATATAATGTTTGACATTATTTTCTCATAACACAATGTTCAATATATGCTTATTTTCCAATGTACTGGGTGTATTTATATAAATCTACTCTTTTTGTATTATTATTATATATTTTAGTTATTCACCAATATTTTTATTAGTGAAGCACCTGGGCTATGCCAGGTACTTCAGCTAGTAATAGATAAAAAAAAGGGTAGAATAGAAGCACCAGAAAAAACTATGAACCAACAGCATAGTTGAAAATATATAAGGTTTTTCTAAAAATAATTATCATTAAAATAGAGAAATAAATACCTCACAAAATACATTTAATCAAATAATGTGTTATGAAAGAAAATGAAAAATTGTTAAAACTGAAGAAATGATAATTATAAATAGTATTTACCTGCTGTAGGAGTATGATTTGGAGCGAGATCGGGAGCGGGATCTTCTCTTGATGTAGGGAGATCGAGATCTAGACCGCGATGCAGATCTCTTATGAGGAGAGCGAGACCTTCGTGTTATCGCTGCCTTGCTCTTCACCGGAGATCTTTTCGGTTGAGGAGACCTCTTTAAAATTGGTGATCTTTCTCGTTTGATAATAGGAGAACGAGACCTTCCTTTAGGCGATCTCGATCTAACTTTAGGCGAGCGTGAATGGGATCTGCCTTTGGCTTTGGGAGATCTGGATCTGCCTTTAGCCTTAGGAGAACGGGATCTGCCTTTAGGAGTACGAGATCTGGACCTGCCGGGTGACCATCGAGGGGATCTGGACCTCGAATACGATCTCGAGTAAGATCGGGATCTCGACCTCGCTCTTTCTCTTTTCTGACTGTCCTTCTCCTTTATGAATATCTCGAACAATTCCAGCGGGTCTCCTTCGGCAAGGGGACGTGTCCTTCCTCTGTATATGTCTGACCTATCATCTACATTGATATCAGGTCGAGATCCGGGATATCCAGGTTGAAAAACATAACCACCACCTGGAAATCAATAAGAAATAACAATTTAAAAACAGAAAATAATTAAATACAGAATAGTAAGTTAATTTAACTATGCAAACTATCGTAAACCAATACACAGTAATGTAAATAACGACATCATGTGGCTCTATCATCATTCAACCTTGACCCATAGACGTTACTGACAGACAGACTGGCAGGATGCATAGTTTGTTAAATGTAAGAAGTTCGCTTTAATAAATATTACACTTACTGGGAGTAAAGACTAAATGAGGTGGTGGATGAACGGTTAGATGAGATGAAGGCTGTGATGAGTGAGGGCGTAAAGCAACACCTCCGATGTTCATGTTGACTTGATAGCCTCGGCCCCTTCCACTGCCCCAAGGTTCATTGCTGTACATTCCGTCTCCACGACCTCTCCTAAACAACAAATCAATCACAATAGTAACATTTGCTGCACATTAAATTGCATATCTTACCCTTAATATGTAACATGCCAAATCTATAAGTATAAAATCATACACCATCTGAAACCACCAGACGTATGACATACAAATAATCCTTGTTTTCGGTATGATAATTTCTAAAATATATGGTTTGACAAGAAGGATTCTTTCAGAAATTTAATCTCTAAGAAGGGAAATAGGGTTTAAGTAAAAGAAAGAAGGGGAATTGAGCCCAGAGATTTTCTCAAGCTAGCAAGTTAATACTTGGGAAAGGCTAGGGTCTCTCTTTAGCATGTAAACTAATAAAAGATAATTCTAATACCTCTGCATTTCATAGAAGTTAGACTTTTAATACTGCTTCCCCAGTAGTCAGATCAATTACAATTTTTTTTATTATTCAAGAAAGAGGGTACAGAAATAAGAATATAGAAACTGTAGAAGCTAGATATTATATACAGTAGAACCTTGCTTACACAACCCTCAATAACACGACAACCTAATCAAATAATGTGCAATTTTCAAATCCCCTTGGGATTGCCATAACACATGATGTTTTTTTTTTTTTTTTTTTTTTTTTTTTTTTTTTTTTTTTTTTAAACAACATTCTTTATTATTTAATAATTATTTACAATATTATACATAAATATAAGTACATAATTTTATATGAAATAAGTTTGCTTCTGTTAAATTAACCTCTATAACGTGACTATTATTATCCAAACAACCTCTATAACACGGATTTTTTTCCAATTCGCAACATAACTTAGAACCTCTATAACAAGTCTTTTTGAGAAGTCAACCTCTATAACACGTTTCTATACAGGAATGGGTCGACCTTGAACAAGTCTAGACTTGAAAACCCCGTCCATTAACCTCGATAACACGACTGATGGCCAAAATATAACACGACCTTCAACAAAAAGAGCACCTCGATAACAAGACTGTTTCCCTAATCCCCTTGAGACACTTCTTATCGAGGTTCTACTGTACATAAAATAAGACAACGGATATGCTTAATAATCTACGAAACCCTAAAAAGTGCTTGGATATAAGTACTTCGTTGTGATTTTCATAGATATATGAACAATGATAGTGTAAGCTAATAACAGAACAAATAGCAACAGATATAAATAATATGAGGTAGATTGAAACTTACCCCCGGTAGGTCGGAGCGAAATTATTTATTGCACCCAATTGAGGCTGGCCAGGAGCTCCGGCATTCTGAGCTAGGAAAGGAGGTTTATGGTTAACATTGTAAGTGAGATAAGGATTGGTAAGAGGATGAGGAGTAGATAAGGAAGGAATGGATTTACCTGTAGGACTACTAGATCGCACATCATCATCACCGTCAGGTACTGAAACATTAAACGTCAGCTGTTATAAAACAAGCAAACTAAAAATAAAATTATTCAGCTTGAGCAGGGGAAATTAAATAAAGAAGGGCCTCTATACAACCAAGTTTATGGTTCCAGAAAAAAAAATGCTGTAGTAATTTCATTACATACAGATTTTTTTATAAGAGAAAAGATGAGTGGTCCTGAAAAAAGAAGATATTTATCCCATAACATTTTCACCCATTGCAGAACTGCTTCAACTACGTCTTGATACAACCTATAGATATTTTTTAGAAATCTCTACTAGTTTTGTTTAGTTTACACATTGAATCTAGGTTTTACAAAATCGTAGACAGATCTCGATTTCATATTTTAGGGTTCCTTCTTTGTTCTTCATTTCTTTATCTACGTCTTTGAATAGATTAATTTATATTTATAGATTATTTATTTTCTGAGAGTAACAGTTTACTTTTAGACATTTGTACGGAGAGAAGTAATAAATTACGCTAAAAAAGTCAAGAGCTTTACAAATGTCAGAAACGACTTAATTTAATGGAGGAAGAATATGCAAAATTATTAAGAGTGCTAAAGCAAGAAACTCCTGAAAACAGTTGTAAGAACATAAACAACTGCAATAACACCGCCAGTAATAAATCACAGAAAGTTTGCACCGATCTTTATCCTTATTTTATGAATTTTGTTTGTTGTAGAGAAATTATTTTTGTTCTATAGAAACACTTTTATATGGAGAATTCGGAACATTAAAAATATTTCTTTAGTAGTAGTAACTTGGTCTTTTGGGTACAATATATTTTCGTTTAAATATTAAAGTTTAAACATGTTGAACATTTCGCTATATTTCAACCTCTTTGGGTCATTTTCAAGCTTTTTACAAATGTTTAATTTAATCCAGGTATTACATCACTTAATCATTTTTGACACATTTTTTACTTAATTCATTACTATTAAAGCTAAAATTCTCGTAAGAATCTTTGTCTAAAAGTTAATATAATCAAACTGATTGAGTTTGTTGTTCATCAGTTTGATTATATTAACTTCTTAGACAAAGATTCTTACGAGAATTTTAGCTTCGAAATGTTCAACATGTTTAAACTTTAATATTTAAACAAAAATATATCGTACCCAAAAGACCAAGTTAAGGAGAAATCCTCAGTTTACAAAAAAATAAAAAAGTATTTTTAATGCAGAGAATTTTGTTGTATAGAAGTTTGCTAAAAGGATGTCCAACTGTATTCAAAGACTCCCATATCTTTCGTGATAAATATAAAAAAAAAAAATACTAAGCTAAAATAAGTGCACTTAATAAATGAATGCTTGAATTGTTCCAGCAAATGCCAACCACAGTTAACTTTTAACATTTTATTTATTTTTTTTTTTAAGGAAAATAAAAATATTGAATGCTTCTGTTAATGATTACCTTCGATAGTCACAGTTGGTTGAGGGGTGTGACCAGAGAGTATGGAGTCATTAGGATGATGAGTAAGATGGGCACTCTGAGGCAATACAGTGCCCGGTGGTGCAACATGTTTATGAGGAGGTGCTCCATGAGGCGGATGTACACCTGGAGGATGTGGCAACGACACTCCGCCACTCTTCGGCACAATCACAGGAGGAGGCTGAGAAAGAACATGAAGAGGAACACCAGGTATAAGAGAGGGTACTCCCGATTGATTATGATGTGCAGCTCCAGGTTGAATAGAAGGTGGCACTCCAGGTTGAATGGTAGGAGGTACTCCAGGTTGACTGGTAGGAGGTACTCCAGGTTGAATGGAAGGAGGCACTCCAGGTTGAATGGAAGGAGGAACTCCAGGATGAATGGTAGGATGCACTCCAGGTTGAATAGGAGGAGGTATTCCAGGTGGAGCAAGAGCGTGCACTGCTGCTACTTGAGGAGTTACTGCCTGGACAGGTTTAACGGGTTCCGGAGGAGCGACTCGACTAGAATGAATTGGTAGGGGAATAGTTCTGGTGTAACCAGTTTGGTTTCTAAAATTGTTCACTCTGTTCCTTAAGAATCTGCTAGGGATCAAAGTATCAGGTGAAACATCTTTTTCCTTGCAATCGGGGCATTGATGATCTTCACTCTCTAGAAGAACATTCCTCACACCTGAAAAGCATAAAAAATAAAGAAAACTTCATATTAACACAGTAACTATAACATAATCACCCACTAATGAAGCAATAAAGAAACTGCCTTGAGCATAGGTAAAGCCTCCTATATAGATATTTAGGCTTTCAACAATAATTAATAAATATATTATGTTTGATCATGTCGATTTATATCGATCAGTGAAACATAAACGTTTCCACATAATTTTATTTCATTTTTGTTTTGTAATTTTTCTTTAGTGCCCTCGAAACCTACAGAGCCTTAGGATATTTCCACATCGGCCATGTCGACATTAGACAACAAAGCCAATTACTATTGCAATTCTAAATTAATTTATTCAAACTCACATATGAGATTATTTTATGGACAAGTTGGTAACACTGACTTTCCAATACAAATTAAATACACCGAATAAATAAAAAGTAGAATGACTTACATTCGTCGCAGAAAGAATTTCCACAACAGGGAATCATAACGGCGTCTGTAAGCAGGTCCTTACAAACCCCACAAACCAGATCTTCTGGGATGGGAGGTTTGTCATGGAGGAAGGCTTCCGAAGCTCTCTTGGGCATTTCACGCCTTGCTTCACTGTAATAAAAAACAAAAGTGTCAATTGATCTTCTTTTGTAACAAAATATAAATATATCCTTGTAAAACAAAATTCACAGATGATGAAACTTTAATAAAAATAATTAACATATAATATATATTTACACAATACTTATGGAGCTAGAACTAAAATTTAGGGCCTTGCTGCACAATGAAGTTTTTGAGAGTAGGTGCCTATGTCTGGCTATTTTAATCATAAATGTAAATCACATTTAAGAATTTACGTAAACAAAAACTGTATCGATTTATTAGTCTTCAATGTGACACCTTTTGACAATTTGAAAAGAAGTGTTAGTGGTCTTCTTGGTGAGGGGGTACTTCTTTAGATAGTTACTCCCCTGTGTTGCTTTAGAATGTAAATGATTTTTACTAAATAACTATTAGGACAAAGGGATGTTTAGTCCAATGTACTTTGGGACAAAGGAATATTACACTTCTATTATATGAGGAGAGTAAGGGTAGTGACACACTTCGCCTAGGTGGGTAGCGCCACCTGGTTGATGTCACGTGCTTCCACCACCTGTCTTGCGCCACTTGAGTTTTTACTTTTTTCGACCAATCGAGAAATGGACCTGGAGGAGATAGCTGTGCTTGCTAATCATTACTTTCATGAAAGAAGAAAGGGAAAAAGGCGTTTTTGGGTTCATCCAATAATTGCAGACAAAAAAATACTAGTTTGTTTTATACAGTGTAGACCCGTATCAAAGAGGGCAGAAACAATTTTTTGCTGAATGCCGTGTGGAACTTGCAACGAATTGCTTAGAATATTGAACAACAGTTTGAACAGTAAAGACACTTATATGAGGGATGCAGTCAGCCCCTTATTTGATTTCCCCTATATTTGATTGAAGGAGTGGGGGCTAAATGACAGGGGCATGGGTGGCACCGTCTGACAGGCTCAATTGAAAACAATGGGCTGACCAAGTGGCGCCACCTGGAGGTGGCGGCTAGACCCTGGGACAGTCGACCGTTTAGTGCCACCCGGTGGGTGGCGCCACCTCGTTTGGCAGGTTGCATTCTGTTCTCATTGCTACCCGGGTGGCGAAGTGTGTCACTAGCCTAACAGTCTAAAGAAGAACATTCCGTACACCTTCTTTAGACTTTTACTCCCCTCTGTTTTTTATAAGGGGAGTAACAATCTAAAGAAGTGCCGGTGAGGGTTCGGTAAAGGAAATCCTGGAGGCTTATTCCTTGAGGATTTCCTGTACGTGTATGGCTACCTTAAGACATAAAATACAAGTAATTTAATAATGTTTTATGTACATACTGATCAATAGTAGGGACGGCAAAGTGACCTGTAGGTGTCATCATGGCTCCTGGAACTTCTGGTCCATCAACAGGGACCATAAAACTTCTAGGAATACCTGTGCTCTTCTTTATCTCTACTGAAGCATCCTGCAACAATCAGACAATTACAATGATAAAATAAACATTATCTTTTTTTCCACAAACCGAAAGTTAATAGAAAGGAAACATTTGAATAAAATGTTCTTAAGATAATGAAACTAGAGGTGAGTGCTCCATAAGATACTGTTCCTGAGCCTACATGAAACACATCACACATCTGAAAATGTCGGGTACTTGTTTCATCACAGCACTTGTAATCAATTTTTTAAAAAGAATAAATAAATTTGTCTTAACCCTAGTGGCTTGCAGGTAAATATTTGAACCACCTTAATTTATTGTGATATACGACTTTAATTATTGTTATTAATGTAAAGTTTCATAAAAATCAATAATAATAATAAATAAATAATTTTTATATAGTTTGTTAGAAATTGCCCCTCTTATATAGTAGTCTTCTGTTTTTTGTGGGTCGTGTTAAGGGTTACAAATGTTTGAAAATAACTAACTTATTAAACATATGCCAATGTTAAAATTTAATACATTTTATTATCGGATATTTACAATGAACATTTTTCGTTTGGATATAACCAGAGCCAGTTTTAAACATAGTCTTTTTAAATCAATAAGGTGGAACATGAGATATTGATAAAAACGTTGTTTTCTCTCCTTAAATGGTTTAGATCCGATTAAAAATATTTAGCAATCTGTATCACTTCATTGTATGGTCATTGTTTATGTTTGTTATTAAAATGCTGTTGGTTTTACTCAAAAAATGTATTTAAATTTTTTTTTGTCATGACAAATAGGTTAAAGGTAGAATTTTTCTTTCCGCCCTAAGTTCTAATTTTAAATTTAAAGCTGCCGTTTACACTTGAGTTGTGCTAACGCTACTGACATATTTGGTCGAATGTAACAAGTTCCCTTTAAAAAAAATCGGTCCGAGACAACTCAGACAAACTTTCTCATATACGAGTTTATAATTACTTAACCCACCAGTATTTTCCATTTATTAGTTTTCAAATGTACATTTAAATATTATTGAACATTTCATCAAAATTTATCATAAAAATAACTTCTCCTGGGCGGGGAATCGAACCCGGGCTCTCTCCGTCCGCGTTTTAAGCTAATTTCTCAGGTACTAGATTTTTCCCGGGAAAACGGCTTATATCGTTGGATTCGTATTCAAATGGACTACATTTTAGAATTTTTTAATCAAAATCGTCGGAACCGTTTTCGAGACATAATTTTTTTTCATGTTTTTTCAGAGTTTTTGGGGTAGCGCCCCCAAATTTAGAGCGAAAATTCATTTCTCGATTTCGCCTCGGGGTATGATTTTTCTGAACATATATGCCAAATTTCGTCAAAATCGACCCAGTAGTTTAGGCTCCAGGCGTCTGCACAGACGACAGACAGACAGACATTTTTTAAAAACCACTTTTTTGGACTCAGGGGACCTCAAAACGTGAAAATCCATCAACATCTCAAAATCGAATTTTTGCGCCATCACAATACTTTCTCTTTATATGAGAAAGTAAAATATATATACATATATATATATCTAAGTATAAAAGAAAAAAACCTACCTGATTACTATTTAATTTACAGTCTTTTATCCAGTGACCAGGTTGCATACATTTATAACAACGATAACTGGGAGGAACCTCGCCAACTTGATTTGAATTCTTTATTCTAACGTAGCTAAAAAACAAACAAACAAAAAAAATATATATATATATGAAAAAAAAAAACAATATTAAGAGAACACAAAAAAATTAAAACACTAATATATTTTATAATAATATAAATTTACAATACTAAACATACTTAGAAGGGTCGTAATCACGGGTCGATTGGTGGATAGCAGCTTGGATTTTATCTTCTTCACTTGCATCCACCGAGGTCAAATCTGCCGACTATAATAAAGAGAGACAAATAAATTATTAACATTTATTTTTAAGAAGAAGCCTTATGTAAATTAGACCGATATTAACTTATTATAAAATAAATTAAGATGAATGAATAATTACCCTGGCATATTTGTTGTTGATTAAATGATCAGGTGAATCACCCTGGAAAGAAAATCAAATAAATTTAATCAATCAATTATGATATAATTGGGCAAAAGCAAAAGAAGAATAATAATAATCTGAGGAACAACAGCCTCATACAGCTATACATGTAATGCTACTACATGTAATGTACGGCTATACATGTAATGCTACTTCTATCATTCATAAAACTCAATCAAATTACCTAATATTCATTAAATACAGATCTAATGTAGAAGCATTATAATATAATGCTATGTATTTAAATATTCTGATATGTTCAAAAAAAAAAAAAAAAAAAAAAAGGAAGGCATATTAAGAATAACACTGTTCTGCAAAATTTATCGAACTTTCGGGCTTCAAGACAATTTGATCTGTACTTTATTATTTCGAGGTTGCTGAATCCGAATCTGAAGTCAAAATGTCTCCTATACAAACAGTTTTCCCGGTAAATGCGCCTAAAGTTCAGAAAAATTGTGGTTTTGGGTGTTTTCGACCCAATTTTTCACAAAAAAAAAAAAATTGTAAAAATTAAATATTGGGCGTTTTAATATCTTCAAACCATGAAGAACACGAATCTTAAGTAAAAAAAAAAATCTGCTGACCTTACTTTTTTAAGAAAATTGAAAAGATGTGAAGAAATTGATTCTTCCTCAAATTGAGTCTTAGTGTTTCAATTACTTGTTTAGTTTTATAACAAATATTTGGTGACTTTTTCTGACTTCATTCTAGAGAATTACAATAATGTGACTGAGAAAATTGGTAATAGAATTGGTAAAGTAATAGAAATACAAAGACTCAATTGTGAGGAAAAATCTATGTCTTCGTTTCTTATTTTTCAATTTTCTTAAAAAAGTAAGGTCAGAAGATTTTTTTGACTTTAGATTCGTGTTCTTCGCGGTTTGAAGATATTCAGTTATAGATTAATCTGACCCTAAGTTAAATGTAATATATAAGATGTTACTAATTACAAAAGTTTGTTTCCAAATTATTATTCTCTGTTAGATTTAGTTATTTAATTTATATGATGCTATATTTGATGTTATGTATTAAGATAATTATTTATATAATGTAACTTAATTTATACAAAACTATCGTTTTAATTTGATTGACTGCACTAAAATTTCAAGAAATTTTACCTTATTTAAATTTATAAGATGTTGTTGAGCTGCATCAGATTTTTCCCTGAAAATAAAAAAATAATAATTAAAAACAAATTTATATTTGTGTTAAAAATAAATTTTTTATTTTACCATTGTTTTATATAATTAAAAGGAAACAATATCATAGTTAATATGCAAAATAAGAAAAACAGTATGAGCATTCCATGAAGATAAATAATAGTATTTTTACACTCTTACATCTTACAATTAAGAATTGATTCTGACAGCGTGGGAAAATAAAAGGACCTGTCAAAATCTGGAGGCCGATTCTGTAACTTTTTTGATATATATCAACAGTGACGTTATACATCAAACATTGCTATATATCAAAGTGTTGTTATATAATGTAGTCAATCTGTAAAGTGATGCCAGCGCTGCATGTGGCCGAATGCCGAACTACGACTGAAATACACGTCCCATTTTGAAGCTGTCAAGTTTGTTTATTGTTTATTTGTTTGACTTTATTTACTTTGGGTAGTCTTAATTGTGTTGTGTTGAACTTTTTTAATTACTCTATAATAATTGTAATACTGAGATTGTCACACTGAGAGATAAAGGTAAGTGAAACTTGCGTGTTGTATTTTTATGTGAAGTATTATAATTTATATTAATTTTTGTATGAGTATACATATTACCGATGTAAAAAAAAATACTGTAATAAAAAATAAATATTATAAATTAAAGGTACTAAATGTACTTTAAAAAAATGTAACTAACTAAAATGTAAAAAATAAAGGGAATAAAAAAAAACAAAAAAAAAAAACAATATAGATAGTCTATAAAAGATTACGAGCAAAACTACTTTAAGCAATTTATTCGCATGGTTATAAATGCATATGTGATTTAATTACAATACTTTAACATTCGGTAATTTGGTTTGGCTAAATGAATGCTGCTGAATACAGTCATCCTGTCAAAAAATGTAAGTATTTGTATTTTTACAATTGTAGGTAAAGCAACAAAACGAGATAATAAATGTTTATTTTATATAGAACACGTATATTGTGTAACATCGGTAATATGTATACTCATACAAAAATTAATATAAATTATAATACTTCATATAAAAATACAACACGCAAGTTTCACTTACCTTTATCTCTCAATATGACGGGGACGGGTATTACAATTATTATAGAGTAATTAAAAAAGTTCAACACAACACAAATAAAACTACCAAAAGTAAATAAAGTCGTAAAAAAAGTGAAATGAAAAGTATTTCAGTCCAAAAACAACAATGGCGTCACTTTGTTTTCATTTCGACTTCGATTTGATATATACCAACATAACCTGACGAATTATATCAACAACAATTTTGAGTTGCTATATATCAAACCTTATATATCAATTTCTCCTTATATAACAACAGTCAAAGTTACAGATTCACGTGACAGGTTGCGCGCGCATCTTCATATCAACTTTTTGATATATATCAACAGGAAAAAGGAGGTTTCAAAGTTACAGAATCGGCCCCCTTGTCTTCTACCTGTCAAAAGCTCTAGCTTTCATTGTTTCTCAGTTCTTCTTCTGTCAGAAATAATTCTAATTGTAAGACTACTCCAGTAATACTCAACTTTATCATTATAAAAACTTTTAAGTTATTAAACATCACATTATTATATTAAGGGGTTAAACTTATAAAATAAATTGGCCAATTATTTGCTTTCACCACACACAAAAGGTATAATTAACACATCACATAGAGCGAGTTTGATAACCAGCACAATTGCCCCAGCTTTATCAAAATCCCAGCCATTTGAAAGTTTATTTCAGCTATAACATTTGAACAGTTAAAAAGTAAAAAAAAGGTTTTTACATCGAAAAAATAAGTACAAGCAAGAAATTTGGTAGATATGTTGTTTTTACCTTCCTTATGAAGATACTAAAAGTCCGCTAAAATTGAAACTGTGTTGTAGACTTCTATAAGCATTTTTACTTGTAATTTCTTAAATACTGCAGATAGAATAAAAAATTAATTGTAGGTCTGATGATTGCCAATGGGCCAAAAGCTGGCTCAAATTAAAGTTTTATTTGTGGAGAGCCAATTTTATAGAGATGTAAGACCCAGTCAAACACGAAGCGGAAAGTGAAATGTGAAAAGTTTCACATTTTAGAATTGTGTACTTTTAGAGATGAGGTGCGTTTACAGACGGACAAGTGCAGGAATGAATAAGGGTCCTCGTTTTCGGCTAAAGAACATAAAAAGGATAAGATAAGATTTTAGTGTTATAAAACATGATAAGACTAACCAGGCTTTCTTCTGTTGAGCTGTTAACGGGATCCTACTAACTATAAGAGATGAATTCTTTGGTATTAATGCGCCGTCATCAGTGTAAACTAAAAAAAAAAAAAAAGTTCATATTAATTAAAACAAACTTGTGAATAATCTATTTTTAAAAATTTAAAGCTCAAACAATATAATATGTTAATACTATAAACCATCAAACTTCTTGTTTAATCCCCAAAATAAACTAAAGAGATAGCACTATGTTATTTAGAAAAATACACATTACAGACTATACATTTGAATACTGTTGAGATATTTTTAACTTCAAACAGCCCAGTAAAATAAAAAATCGGTCTAAGACAACTCAGACAAACTTTTTATATGTGAGTGTTTTCTATTTATTAGCTTTCGAAGGTACATTTAATTATTATTGAACATTATATCAAAATGTATCATAAAAATAACTTCTCCTGGGCAGGGAATCTCTGTGTATGCGTTTAAAGCTGTTTTCACAGGAATTAGATTTTTCCCTGAAAACGGCTAATATCATTAGATTCGTATTATAAATGGACTACAATTTAGAATTATTTAATCAGAATCGTCGGAATCATTCAAGAAATAATTTTTTCCCCACGTTTTTTGGTGGATAGTGCCCCCAAATTTGGAGCTACATTTTTTTATTTCACCTCGGGGTATGATTTTGCTGAACATGTATGCCGAATTTTGTCAAAATCGGCCCAGTAGTTTAGGCTCCACATGTCTGCACAGACAGACAGAATTTTTTAAAAACCACTTTTATGTACTGGAAATCGAATTTTTCGTGCCATCACAATACTTTCTCTTTGTATGAGAAAGTAAAAAGTAGAGTGGGGATCAATGAGTGCTCGAAATGTTAGCGGCTAGTAGTTTAGGTCAACTGGCAGAGGGGCATGGTCGTAAGGATAACCATCTATAATACTCTTCTTACAATTAGAATTATTTTTTGACACTCAGGTTGACGTTATTATTTTTTGGTAAATAAACCATAAACCCTATTATATAACATGAAAATATTGTCCTTTTGAGTTTATGTATAGCTGAATTTTCTGTCCCAGTCTTACTTTGTCAAAATAACTCAACAAATTGAAACACTTTGATTGGCCAGACTGAGCTGTCAGAATTAAAAAAACATCTCAGCTGTAGTATAGATAGGGTTTAAAAAGGTAATAGATTCATATATTCTTCCGGGTTTTAAGGATAATTGTTTAAGGATAATGGCTGTTGAAAAGCACATAAATTTCATTATCATGCTAAAATAGAAACCGTATTTAAAGAATTCTTACATGCAAACTCTCCAATAATTGAATGTTTATAAACATTAGACTGGTGTTTAATAATATTATTTAAAAAACAGCCTTACAAAGATTATCATTATGATTAGGGGAATTACAAACAAATGATGTAATAACCTCTCTATTTGGAATTCAAACTATTTTGTTTTATTATTAAAAGTTTGATGCTTCATAAAATAACAATCACCAGTCAAACAAACCTTGATATATTACTTCAGAAAATAAATTAGTTAAAAAATATTATTTAAAGTTTATAGAATAATGGTAAAATATGATGTCAAGGTTAAGACAACTTAAACAAACCCAACTTGTCCTGAATTTCAGATTCTTTCTCCTCATTTTTTCCCCAAATAATAACTAGGAGTTTGCCTATCAATAACTGATCACCATATTGAAGGTGCTCTTTTAATTAAAAAAGAAAAGCTTTGGTTTTTGTTAGGTAATAATAAAAATATTTCACTACTTTAAGATTTTATTTAAATTTAATTAATAATTAAATTTATATTACTTTTAAATTCATATTTTATGATCCTAAGGTTTCATCAATGCAATTTAATTAATTAAAAACAAAAATTAACTAATAACAGTTAATTAATTAAAAAACATTCTCCACCAATATTATCTCCTGAAAGTTATTTAATTATCTGCGAGCAATAACGCTAATTTACATTTTTAAGAAAAGCTTTGTATAGCTCTTGTTTACAAAATTCTTATTGGACTCAGAAGTCGAATGTAAATCCTTTTCTAGAGATTCCCAAGCTAGTCGGTGATCTAATTTTAAGTAACTTCTCACAAAAAAACCCTTTCTAACGGTGAGGTCAACACAGCAATAAAAATATATCTAGTTTTATACACCAGATAAATACATCAGTTTGCAAAGAATATATTAACGATACTTTTAAATGAGCACCGAAATTTAGGTTTCCTAGCAGTAGCCCGGTTAAGACAAATTAAGAGAGCTTATCAAATAAAGAGCAGGGTCAACAATCGGGAATCTTGTTCGGAGAGAAAAGGGATTTTCAAATAACACTATAAGATAGTTTATATTAAAGAAGGAATGTTAAATTTAAAAATAATAATTCACGTATTACTCGATTTGGCTTAAGTACATTTCGATCGGACTGAAGCTGTAATAGGTCAAAATTGAACAGTTAGTAAAAATAAGTATACTTATGAAAACCTCAATCCCAAACACCAAAAAATAAAATGTCTCAGAAAACAGCCCCTCCATTTGAGAAAGAAACAAAGGATCGGACTAATTATATGTTTCCTGATATATATTTAGTGTTTATTTAGAAAATTCACACAACCATTCAAACATGCACTCACGTTTAAAGAAATAATTATAAAAAAATAACAATAACCAATTCTATCTAGAATAGACTTTATTTTAGGGTGTTTCTTTAGATTGTTACTCCCCTAAGTGGTTTAAGAATATAAATGACAATTTTTAAGTTTTTGGTAGTTTTCATACTACGGAAAGTTAAATTTTAATTTAAATCAAATTATAATTATTATTAACTACGGGAAACAGACAGTGAAAAATACACTCCAGCGCCGGGATCCCGGCGCTGGAGTGTATTTTTCACTGTCTGTTTCCTGTAGTTAATAATAATTATAATTTGATTTAATATAAATGATGTTAACTAAATAACTATTTAGACAGTGATGTTTAGTCCAATGCACTTTGGGACAAAGGAACACACTTCTGTTTTTATAAAGGGAATAACAATCTAAAGAAGAACATTCCGTACACATTCTTTAGATTGTTACTCCCCTCTGTTTTCAATATAAGGGGAGTAACAATCTAAAGAAGTGCCTATTTTAGCTTATAATAACATGCTTTCTAAAATATTTACCATTATAAAAACAAAACACATTTAAACCAAATAATTTATGCCTCAAAAAATCCTGCTCTACAACTCCAATGCGTTTGAAATCTCTACGGGGATATTTTGACTTAAGAAGAATATTGAAGAGAAATATTGAAGAGAATCAATATTTTGTCCAAAAGTAGTTAATATTAAGAGGGAAATCGATCCAAATTGTATTAGCTTTTTTGGGTTTATGAACAAAAACTTAACACATCGTTTGTATTTTAAATAGGAGTATAATCGCTATAAGTTTACATACAAGAATGAATATTATTCGATCGAATTTGAGAAAATAATAATGATCTCCGACCTCTATAACCTAACAGCAACTCAATATTCAAAACGTCATTGTAGTTTCCATTGTGACATAATAGTATAATACACACACGCCTCGACTTATAAAAAAAATATTTTATTTATTTAAACATTAATATTATTGCTTTATTTTCCTTTTATTGATAATAATAAACTGATACTTATGTGCTCGGATTTAGTTAATTTACAAAATGTTTTAATAAAATCTGCCTTCCTTGTTATTTCAAGGGCACTTCTTTAGATTGTTACTCCCCTTATAAAAAACAGAGGGTAGTAACAATCTAAAGAAGGTGTACGGAATGTTCTTCTTTAGACTGTTACTCCCCTTACAATGTACTTTGTCCCAAAGTACATTGGACTAAACATCCTTTTGCCTTAATAGTTATTTAGTCCCAAGTCATTTTTACTCTAAAACAACATAGGGGAGTAACAATCTAAAGAAGTACCATTTCAAGCCTGTATTACAAAAGAAAAAGGTGAGAGAGAAATGTGAATCCTATTTACAAATAAGTAGTACGAACCATCTAAATTAGTAAGACGAGGTTTGTCAGTATACTCGAATAATAAATTTGAAATACAAAATCATCAAAATAAGTTATATATAAAATTAAATAATATGATAGGAGTGTAAACTTTTTTTTACAATGGTACGAATAATAATTAATAATATTTTAATTTAATTTGATTCTATTGAATAATTTTATTTTTTAACAACCATATGGTGGTATAATAGAAAGATTGTATTAACACATATAAATTATATTAATAATAATAATAATAAATTCAATTAAAAATTAGAGCAATAGAAGATATTTTTCTAATAATTAATTAAAATAACTGTTAGAATATGTTGTCATTCCCCGTTAATTTATCAAACTAATAAATACGAAGGGGAAATATATACAGTACTGTACTGAACTTTAAAAAAATTGTAATATTTACAACAATATTGTTTCCATTCCAACTCCAAATCCTTTATGTACAATTAAAATTAAGTAACAGCTGTTAGGCTTACAGTGAGAGTGCTTTTCAGTACAAATATGTTTAGCTACATCGACTCCCAACCATATATTTACACTATTAAGAGGTTGTCTACCATGCAACCAATTATATTTAGAGTATAGTACACTTCGGTAAATTCGGATTGTACGTGCCACCACTTTGAGGTTAGGTGATAAAATCCCGCATATTAAATTTAAACCTTATTTTTTTGTACCCTTGAATTTTCAATAGCCGTTCCGCACCGCTCATTTCCTAAAGAAAAACAACCCTCCTGTTTATAAACCAGGTAGATGTCCAACTCGAAGGAATTTCAATGGCATGTACAATCCGAATTAGCCGCACACTTCGTATGCAAATAAATTGATATATTATAACACAATTTCTGTTTTATAATGAGCATAAAAGTGATAGTGACGTTCTGTTCACAATATTTTGTCAGCAGATTAAATATTAAAACGAAAATAAAGTCGGATTATAATTGAAAGAAAAAATCGGACACATCGATAAGCAAACCACACACCAATTTCCACCAGGCTTTATAAGTTACATTGGACATCTGCCTTCATCCACAAATATTAACTCTAGACAGATTATCAAGTGGTTAGCAGAACGTGCATAATTACATGGAGTTGAAGTTAAGTTAAGGCCTTGCCCCCAAGGCGAATAATCACCGTCCATAGAAAACACATAAAGGAAATAAATGATGGTTACCAAGAAGGTGCTAACCTTCGTTAGAATGAGCGTTGGTAATTTGAAGATCGAAATCGGTCGATTTCCCGATTTGTTTCTGATGAAGGATCGCTTTCTTCAAGTCTCGGACTGAGATATGCAGGCCGTCAAATGCAATGGTATCGTACGAACGGGCCGATTTGAATTTATAATGTACAGACATTATATATTTTCATAGCTTCTTATAAACTGCAAACATACGGTTCTTTATTACGATCAAAACTGAAATTCAGGGCTAAAATAATATTAGTTTAAAGGTGGTTAAGCTAAACTCTCGTTCGAGGATAACTTATGTCGGACCAGTACAAACTGATTGATCTTTAATCGAGAAAATATAAATACATATTATAATTAAAATGCAAAGTGGGCCTTTATTTATGTCAGACTTGAATAAAAATATCCGGAAATGATAAAATAACTAAATGAATCAAACTATAGAAGCACTGAGAACATTGGCCAAAAAAAAATCAATGGTAGATAATCCAACACAATGGGAGGTCAGAACATGAGTTAACAGTCTAAGATTTTACACTATTATATTACTACGGAATATAAACACTCAAATCTCGTATAAAAATATCAACAACACTTACATAAATTGCACGGAGCACAGGTTCACAAGAACGAAGAAAAACAGTTGCCCAACTTGAGTAACAGTAACAAACAACCACTAACAAAATAACTATTAACGCTAAAATACCCCAATCGGGGACGCCATGACACTTCTCCTTTTTTCCGTGTTCCTCAACTATTTCAAAATAGGCATGCGCAAATTAATCTTCAATAATAAATATAAAAAACATATTTTCTTAAATAACTTAATATTTTAATCGAATTAAATAAACATTTGGTTTAAATTACTTCTTAAATATTGAAAGTAATGAGATTAAAATAAAGCCACAAATTATATTATATAATATTTTGGCGGAAAATTCGAATTAAATATGGCACACAACAATCTATGGACATAAACTTTCATATAATTTCCCAATTAAATGAAACGACGAAAGAGAAGTATAAGAATTTGTAATTATTTGGCCGCACTGGATTTTTTTTACCCTCGTCATAGTTTAATTCATTATTCATGGTTTATTTTCGAGTTTATAATATTCATAGTATATTTTTGAGAAAGCATGTACAGAGACGACTTCGAAATTAAAAGCTTAAATAGATAAATTGCCAGTTGACAGGAGTCATTCTCAAATAAACTGACACGTTCGAAATCTGGAAAATGAACCTTCCGTCTAAATCAAGCCCCCCCCCCCCCGATATTCTTATTCAGGAAAGTTCAGGGCTCACACTTTATTTCCATTAATGAAAAAATGATGTTTCTAAAAAATTATTTGCGCCTTAATACGTCATCTACATAAGTAATATTAAAGTTAGGTCCCTGTTTAAGTTCATATTTTTTAATTCAAATCATCACTGAAATTTTTAGAAATGCACTCTGGACACCTACTTTTTGAACTTTTCACAAGAAAAACAATTATTATTTTTAATCATTTTTCAACATTTGATAGCTCAAAATGTACACTGCTTTGAAACGAACTCAATAATTCTTGGTAGGTTTAGAGAAAAAAAAAACAAAAAAAACCCTAGTCTGTAGAGCTTCCGGTAACCTCCGGACACCAAAGTGTCATTTTATTTGAAGAATAAACCTTATTATAACCAATTTTATTTACACGGTTATTTGTGTTGACAAAGAGATTAAGTCCCTTAGTCAAAACAATACATTCAAGTGAAAAATGTTGTTTTATTCATTTGTATTGTTACATTTACCTATTTCCATGGGCATAATGATGCACTGTCAACCCTAGAACACTACCTATGCGTCAAAGTGACGTATTGAATTGATAAAAATGGCTGCCAGTCGCCGCCACTATGTCCAATGGTTCCCAACGTCCCTGTATGCCTACCCTGTTTAATATTTTTTATAATAATAATTTTTTTTAGGGCTTAGTTGTAAGAAATTTGACTGAAACAGACGAAAACATTACTGTGAATAGATGTTACCTGATAAAAAATTGTTTTCTCTTCTTATTAATACAGAAATGTGTACCTACTTTTTTTAAAGCAATATTCATGAATCGCCTATTTATTTATTATAAACCAAACTAATAATGCATTTTTAAGTAACTTACTATATTTTGAGACTAAAAAATAGTTTAATTTAAATAAGATCCAATGATTGTCACAGTAATGTATCGGTAGTAACAACATATTAATATTTAACGGTAGTATTCTAGGGTTAAGAATATTTTGCACTTCAAATGTTGCAGTGCATTATCTCTACTGATGTTGGAAAGTGTCAAAATGGGCATCAAAACTTCATCAATTTTGTCATTTTACCAGCACACAAGGTGTTAACATATACGGCATTAAGGAACTCTCTCTCCGCCTATTCGCAGAGGACAGATTTAACCATACTTTATACTTAGTTAAATCTGGATTAGACCAAAGCTTTGATTTTTTGCAAGGGAAACTTGAATCAAACTGTATAAATATTTTATAATAATCAAGCAATAGATTAAATTAACAAATTTAATTATCTCGGAGTCTGCTGTTCCAAGAAAAAGGTGTTTTTGAAGCTGCTACTGAACAAGCAATGAGTTGATCCTGCGCTTCCTTGGGTGTACCAAGAGAAATTCTCTCCCGAGCTAGAAACAGCTCCTTAGAAGCTATTTTAAAACACTTTCAGAACTTGTCTCTTATCTACCTTGACTTATGGAGCCCTGATTTGAGCCCTCCGTTATCTGGAAGACCTAGAAGATGCCCAAACATGTTCTTAAAACTATTTCTCTCTTAAAAAAAAGAATTTTCCTAATTTTATAGTACGAGCTGAATTTAATATTCCACACATATTTATACTTATATTAAAACAAGATACAAATTGGCTCGACCAAATTCATTCCTTGCCCCAAAATTATTCTCAATATCTGTTACCAACAACTTACTTAGACAAGGCGCCATCTAACATTTACAAGGTGAATCGGTTATCACAAGTCAAGTCATTGTTATGTTTATGAACACTGATCACACACTCTTCTAAATAACTCTCTTCACCCCAGTGCCCTAGAAGATATTTTATTTAAATTTGAAAATAAGCTCAGGCGAGGATTTAAGCAGAATTCAGAAAACATTATTCAGTCGTTTTTACTCTATTCTTCACAGTTCTCATAACAACCACACAACATCAACCTTTCCTATCCAATCCAAAAACTGATTGCACAACTACGTACTTCTGATTTTGATACTATTAGTATTAGTATCCTACAAAGGAAATATTTATCAATTGAAAACCAATGATCTATGTCAGGGGTTCCCAACCTGTGGTCCGCGGACCACTAGTGGGCTGTGGATAGCATATTAGTAGGCTGCCGAGAGCTAGTTAAGAGTCTAATGAAGAAAACTCGTTAATTGAACTATCATGTGATCAGACACTAAAATCATTTTTTTAAAACAACAACATTGGTCCAGTTCTGGATAAATGTTCGACAACAATATCCAGCAATAGCCAAACTTGCACTGAGACATGTGATGGTAGACTTTTTTTTCACTAGTATATTTAGTTAGTCGGCCTTAAATAACTTTTTCACAATAAGTGGTCCGCACAAACAAAAAGGTTGGGAACTGCTGATCTAGGTAGTTTTTACAATCTTTATAAGTATGCAATGTAAAGCTATATGAGAACCCCCCCCCCTGGACTCTGCAATCAGAGGAATTTAGCTTAAAAATTTTATTTTTATTCATTAGATATCCATTCATGAATATCCAAGAAAAAACCAGTGGCATCAGTCTATTTTACTTCTATAATATGAAGAAAATTAGGTCTTCCTATGAATAAAAAATATAATCTTCAGGAAATAAAATATTACCTTTCTTCTCTATGTTATTATTATTATTTGTAAAATTTTGTATACAAGTATAAAAGAAACAGTTCGACATTGAACCAATACTACTCCCTATATCTATCAGAGATAATTATCTTATCAGGTGATAGTTATTAATAACTTATTTTTCTCTTTTTCTACATGTATTACAGCAGGTCACGTTGTAACAGAGATCTTGTTATGTTTTCACTCTCAATGGTAGTCAACTTTAATCCATGTACGTACAGTTAAATTTACTTATGTTACGAATTTACAGAAACTCAATTGTAAGCAAAATCCATTTGTATAAAGTATATCATGCTTTACAAACAAAAAAAATAATTGAATTATACATTCGCCTTTTCTTGGATAATTAGCGAGTTAAAAAGGAACCTTTTTCCTTGATTGATCTCAACTTCAAGACTTTTACCATTGTCTCCAATCTAATAACCTTGTTTTCAAAAACATTTTAGCAGTGATTGGGACACTCATGGATATCGAGGAATTACTTAACTAACTGTCTATAAGTATTTAAGTATGAATACCCTTGCAAGCAAGGCTTACAAATAATTTTGAAAGATTATACAGATATTTAAATTGACCCACTGTTGCTGCTAAAGCACCACTTAGAAAACCAGCATCCTCCGGTCACGGGATATAAAGGCACATTGCACTTCTCTCTCCCACATCTTAACTGTTTTCTTAGTATGTTCTTTGCAGTTCGTTAAGCATTTTTATCCACCACTAATTTGAAAAAAAAAAAATTATTATGCTGGCCTGGCCGAGTAATCTTATGTGAGGGCAGACTCGATGTTAATTCAAGGTAACAGGTAATAATTTAAGCTGAACAACGGAGTCCACATCAAAAGAATAAAGTAATTTAACAAAGAAATTTAAAAATCTAAGAGATCACCATTTCCTTTAGTATTCTAAATTATTTCCAAGTTTTGCCGGGTTAACCATAGTAGATACCCCGAGATTTAGTCACTTCTTAAAGTTCATGTATAAATTAAAAAGTAGATATTTAAACTACTACGTGGCCCAAGATAAGAAAAAAGTTGAATGATGTTGGTTGAAGCTCATACAACATTTTTGGTCAAATTCGAGGATTGTTTAAGTTGTATTTAATAATTTTATTAATTTAGCTATGGTATTTTCAAGTGAGGACCAATCCTAGTTGTTACTCATTATTCTCACATCTCTTGGTAAGTTTTAAATCTAAACTAATTGGCACTTCTTTAGATTGTTACTCCCTGTATAAAAAAAGGGGAGAAACAATCTAAAAAAGATGTACTGAATTTCTCTTTAGACTGCTACTCCCCTAATAAAAACAGAAGTGTGATATTTCTTTGTCCCAAACTACATTGGACTAAACATCATTTATCTAAATAGTTATTTAGTCAGTCATTGAGAGTCAGCGTGGCGGTGTGGGTTAAACCACGTCTGCTCGGCCATCACTGAATCATGAGTGGAACGAGATGGGGTTCGATTCCTCGCCGTGACGCTCTGATTTATATGGCTCACTATTGATCACATCATACTTGCTCGGCGGTACAATGTACATATGTATGATGTGTGAAGTGGCTGGAACTCTCTACCGCGGGGCGTAAAAAGGACCTAAGTGATGGCCTAATTGCAAGGTTCGAACAAATGGTTCGTCCTACCTGTTCTAGTAGGAAGTACTAGACTACTACTACTACTAGTCAGTCATTTATATACTTAAAACAACAAAGGGGAGTAATAATCTAAAGAAGTACCAACTAAATAGAAGATTCTCTAAGCACATATTAATCTACTTTACCAAATTTTACCACCTTCTTTATTGATCAATGCAGATATTCCGGAGTTATTTTAAAAAATTTTTCATATTAACATTAATCTGGATAAGATAATTTATTCTCAATATGATAATTTATTCAGTCAGAGTAAACAACAATTTTAAATTATATTCTGGACTTCTTTTATTGTCTTAAACAATAATATATTTACAAAATAACAAACAAAAAACCATTCCCTGAAAAATTTGCACGAAAAACCATAAAACAATAAATAATTACATAGTATATATAAATAAACAGGTAAAATAGTTTTTTTAAAAAAAAAAAAAAAAAAAAAAAAAAGCACTCACAAGAAATATATCAATAAAATGCACCAAAAAAAATCATAATCATAAAGTAATAAGGAATGTGTTTTTTTAACAATTCAATTTAAATAAAAATACAATTTTTGGTTTCAAACTATACAATTTAAAATGTTTATTAATATTATAGAAATTGGATGTTTCTTTACAGAAATTAAATCTAAGGCACATATTACAAAATCTACAGTAAATAAATAAGTAATACGTCAACAAGTATGGAAATATGTTGTTCACAAACGACAGAATTAATCCACGGAGAATTAAAGCAAGGTACCAAACCCAACTTTAAAAATAACATTATACAAATAACTTTGCGCATCGATATCATAATAGTATATTTTAATTCTGTACAAGCAAGCGGTTTTACAATTCTCTTGATTATTTTCAAATTTTATAATAACTGTTATTATTATTATTGTTATTATTATTATTATTATTACTATCATTAATTTATAAAAATACATTTGTAGCACTTACAAAATATACAATGAATAAATAAATAATTTGGAATTTAAAATAAATAATCATACGAGAAAAAAAAACAAAAAAACTAAGCAACAACAACTGAATAATAAATAATACTTCGTCGAAATTTGTAACAATAATAAATTAAAAAATAGATGTAAAAGAAACAAAAAGAAAGGTGCCTTTAGAAAAGTAACTATGGAAGATGAAGTACGCAGATCCTAGAATAGAAGATAGTTAATCGGGTAAGGAAAAACAAAATAAAAGAACAAAAAAGAAAGGAGGATTAAATAAGCAAGTGATTATTTAAATAAGAAATTTATGTTTGTGTTTGGTGACTAGAAGATAGAGACGATGACCTTGAGTGACCGACAGATGTTTGTTCAAGAGGTTGGTTGGGCGCTGCTTGCATGTGATACCTGCAAAATTTAATAAGTAAATGATAAAAAATAAACACCGATTATATCGATAAAAAATATCATTTTATTTTAAAGAAACACAAATGCTCAGAGAACGATTTCGGTATTATTCGGTTAATGACCTGTAAATGTTTTCTGTAGAAGCTACTATGCCTGCTGTGAGATCTAAAGAACGGCCTTTGATACCGGCCGACGATTTGTTATTGGGAGACCACCAGTTGACGAATGTACCCACTACGGGTACGTGCCTTAATATACCCTCCTGCCACAAGGCTTCATCGGATTCTCTCTGGAGATCTAGTGTTGCAGCTTCGATTCCTAAAGAATGTAATAACATGTATTAATATATTATCGATTTAATAAAATATAATACTACATTATAATGTGTACAAACAGAGGTGGCATTTTTAAGCATTATAGCCTAGTTTACTCTTGGTAGAGTAAAGGGTCGAGTGTACAAGCTTACTTTTCAGCACAAGGGACGGTGAAGTAAAATAGTTGCTGTTTTTTGGTAGAGTGACTCTAAAGTCGTTCACACGTGCTTGAGATAGTAGCCTCGGTAAAGTGAGATTATTGCATTATTTGTTCTAAATAATCTCGTAATGAATACGGAGAAGAGGTAGTCAATCATAGGAGGGGATGTAGGGTGGGGGGTCTACTAGCCCGTCATTGGTTGAATTACTATACCACTGCACTAGCTTATTTACTCGACCAACTTTTATCCACTATCTACCGATTACTATCCTTATCGTTCACATTAGGCTAGTAGCTTGGTAGAGTGCTACTCGACCGTTTACCCTACCAATGTAAACTAGGCTTATATTGAAGGAGATTTGGGAGCATTGAAGAAGAATACTGCTTAGACGGTAACAAATGTGAAATAAATATTTATCATAAAATTTTCCAATGTCCTTAACAGGGAATTTCGCTGTATAACTAGAACATAAACTCAAGAGGAATAAATGAATGTGTGTTAAGAAAAGATTCTCTGTATACAGAGAAAAAACATGTCATAAAAGTAATTTCTTACAGGCTTCAACACTTACAAGGGTCCTTAAGTGCTTACAGGGTCGAATATAATAAAACACTGTTTTACCTCACTTGGTTAGATTAGATTTCCTCAAATTAAGTAATAAAATAATCGAAGCATTTCACTTCAAAATTGTTTTAACCTCTTTTAACGACTTCTGCCATTGTGTCCATGACTTGAGTGCTTTGTTCTTCTTCTTGACCTGCTGCTTCGACCAAAGAAAGTAGTTCTGTCACGTCGGTGTCAGATGTCACCATTCCGAATCTAACACAAGCCAAACCGTCGCCACCTTCTCCTGGTATAAATAAAAAAAAAGATTATCAATGAATTATGCTTCAAATAATACACATTACACTCATGGGGTTAAGCAAATTAAAGGCACATACATGATGGGTGTCCGATAATAACAGAGGGGTACACCTTAAATTATATTTTCAAAAATAAAAATTATGATATAAAAATCCATTGATTGAATTATCTATTAAGTGAAATGTATTTTTCCCACCTCTGCTGTTATTTCTAAAATACCGGCAAGATACCGTCTTTAGAAACTCACTTAACTGCAAGATCTGCACTCTTAAAACATAATTTAGATCTTTATTCATCCATCATATTATATGATTTTCTTTTTTGGTCCTGTCCAAAAAATCTTTGACAGAGACCAACGCACATCACCAAAATAAAACTTAGGAAAGTTCAAGAGCATAATTAAATAACTTTGGAGAATATTTTAAATTGTAAGCCTGCCATTAACTCAACTATGTATAAAAAAAAAAAAATATTTTATTAGATTTAAGAATAATGCATAACGTAATATTATTTATTTTTTAACACACCTAGGGAGAACGCTTGATCAGTAGACCGAAGTCTGTCCACTAAATTGATATTGAGAGAGTTAAGTTGATGTTTAGCATGGTCAGTTAAATGAGTCATATGCTTAAAAGTGGACGGCTGGTATCGTACTCCTCCTAAACCTGCCCATCCTTCGACGTCGACCAACTTCAGCACTGCTGAACTCTCTACCAGCCTTTGAAATACAGCCTTGTGCCTAACAGTAGCAGTTAAAATTTCCTGCAACATTCAGATAAGGTGATTTTAAATTAAGCTGCTGCAGAGGCCTTTTAAATTCAAACAATACATGGTAAATATAGGTTCAACAGGAATTTGACTTAGAGTAAGTATCTGCACCCGATAAAAAACAACATTAAAGTGTTTCAACGTGAAATTGACAATGAGTAGAATTTCATTTAGAAATTAGACATATAATTATAATAAATGTGAAAGAATAAATTAGACTTACAATCTGGTGGTCCAATGAGACAAGGAAAGCGTCGAAATCGGGAGGCTCCGTGGTAAACGGATGAGGTTCTAGTGGACAATATCTTAAAACTACTTCTCCGCTGTCTATTTCACAAAGCGTCATGTTGATTTGAGGACAATCTCTCATAAGCATCTGACCGAGCTGTCCCAAAAATAAATAAATTAACAATTAGCAACATGAAAATCTCATTATATTAAATAAAGTGATTTTATTACGTTAAGTACCTCATTTTAACTTTCTCAAATAGGCAGTACTTATAAGGAGAAAGTATTTTCTTACTTAATATTAGACAAATAAAAAATACTAACCCAAGAATTTAATTTGTCATAATATAGAGGTACACGACCTTCGACATTTTCAGGTGTAAATTGAAAAACAACAGCAGATGAGGTAACTTCAAACAATATCTAAAACAAAAGGCAAAGTCAGAAGAATATAATATTACATATGTTTTCATGAACATAAACATAATGTGTCCAAGCAACGTTAATGTGTCCTAGCAACACAATGTGTCCATGCAACACAATGTGTCCAAGCACACAATGTGCCCAAGCAACGTCAATGTGTCCTAGCAACACAATGTGTCCAAGCACACAATGTGCCCAAGCGACACAATGTGTTCAATCAACACATGTGTTCAATCAACACAAAGAGTTCAATCAACACAATGTGTCCAAGCAACATCAATGTGTCCAAGCAACACCAATGTGTCCAAGCAACACCAATGTGACCAAGCAACACAATGTGTTCAATCAACATAATGTTTCCAAGCAACACCAATGTGTCCAAACAACACCAATGTGACCAAGCAACACAATGTGTTCAATCAACACAATGTGTTCAATCGACACAATGTGTTCAATCAACACAATGTGTCCAAGCAACACCAATGTGTCCAAGCAACACAATGTGAGACAAAATAACAACTGGTTACTTTGGCCTATTTATAAACTAATTTAATTAAACAAACAAAAATAAAAGAAGAGTGAATATACCACACACATTTGAGTTGATTGGTTTTGTACAGAGGTCGGCTATTGAAATCACTCCTCCCTCTCCACCAGGTGGCTGATTCTAATAACAATAAAAAATAAAATCAATTAATTAAAAAAGAAATAATATCAGAATTAAATTGCTTAATATCGTAAATATATACAAGACATTTAAAAGAGTACTTATTTAAGTATGCAATAATAAATAATAAAAAAAGAAAATAACAAACCAGTAATCTTATGCATGAATAATTGTTAAGTCTGTGCCACAATAGATGACACCATTCAAACCCTTCTTTAAAACGTTTCTTTATCTCTTCCTTTCCTAAACTCTGCAATAGTATAGAAACAAAATTCAATTAAAATTTATAAAAAAAAAAAAAAAGTTCAATGTTCCAATGTTTAGAGCTAATTTAGAAATTTTGAGTGGAGGTATCAAATAAAAAATATTAGAGTAGATTACAAAAATACATAACACTTGTGGAATTTTTTTAATCTTCCATGCGATTTTGTCAAAAAATATTATTATCATGGTACATTTTTTTTATCGCCAGTTCCTTTGAAAAAAAAAAAAATAATAATAATAAAATATGATTGATTTCATGTTCACAATACCAGTGGAAACCTTTTTACATGAGACTTAACGCCCAACCATTCATTGTAATCTACTCTTTAATATCTTTCATTAGACACCCACTCAAAATTAAAAAAAAAAAAAATCAAAAGAATAGAAAGACGCATGTAAATATTGAACGGCTGATAATTTTGAATTCGCTATATTTCTTCTGTGTGCGGGACAAAAATATCTTTAATACTCCAAAGTTTCATGTTTTTATCTTTTTTTATTCATAAATTATTGGAACCATACAGAGTGACAGACAGACATAAAAACAAAATTATTAGGGTTTATTTTTATTGATTTTACCAACAAAACCCTAAAAAGTAAAGAAACCATCTTTGCAGTATTAAAGATATTTTTGTACAACACTACTGATTACAGTGATGGTCATGATAAATGATCTTTTATTAAGCATTACCTGAAGTGCTGCCCAAATAGGCAGCGACATAAGCTTTCGACTAGGCTGTTCAATCAGATTCTTAAAAGATGGTGATAATTTCTCAGGGTCATAAACTGTCTGAGAAGGAGTTAAGTGAAAATTAATATATTTACATTTTTATTAAACATATTTCCAATAATAATTGGATGACTCTAACTTAGTACTCATATAAATATGGCCTTTATTACTTAGTACTATTATAAATATGGCCTTTAGTTCCTAGTACTCCTATAAATATGGCCTTTAGTTCCTAGTACTCCTATAAATATGGCCTTTAGTTCCTAGTACTCCTATAAATATGGCCAAGTTCAATAAAGAGTGAGGCTGGTCTTGGAGATTAGAACTGAGCACTCACTGCACCATCTCCCACAGTTTTCTGTTATCTATATGACTCATGACTCCAATAAATAACATAAGCAAGTGCATCGCTGTATCTCAAATATAGGGCTGTCAATATCCATTTAAACAAGTGGCAGTGTTTCATCGCTCCCAGTGCCTTAACTGCATCCGGTTCTGTATCAAAAAGATGTCCCTTTAGGTCCTTCTTCACTGTGGGATGGAAAAAGAATGCCCTAGCTACGCCACTGATACCCACCCAAAGAAGATAGATATTGGTTATCTAGCAACTGTTACATGTTTATTAATGATTTAACAGCCTTTAGATAATTAATAAGGTTAACAACAAACATTAAAGTACAAATTTATAACGAAAACTGTATTAAAAATAAAAATATTAAATGTCATAAGAAAATATCACTTATTCTTATCAGCTGATATCTGATAAATTTTGAGTTTTTATTGAGATATCGATATTGTTTTACCAAACTGCCACTTAAAAGTGTTAATATCGGGGGAGAGCATAATGAACCACTTTTTGATACCCAGATTATATAGTATTGCTCCCTCTACCCCTTCCTTGCTCTAATACACCTCACAGTAGAAGGGCCACCAACTAAGTAAGTAAGTAAGTACATATTATATTAGCAGATCATAACTGTTATCACAAAATGTTAGATAAATAATAAGAAGTGCGGAAAGTGTAAAGGATACTGCAGTAGGGAGGCCAGGGATGCCAAGCCAAATGCCTAGGGGAAGTGTCATGCTGTCTGATATCTTCTCGATCTGAAAATTAAAAAAAAAAAATGACACATCTCTACAACATTAATCTTAATTAATAATAAATAACAATAAAATACTAATAACATCAAAAAACGCACATAGCTTGAACTTTCTGGAATAACCAGCGCAGCAAGAGCGTGGCCTCTTAAATGCAGCCACAGATCATTCTTCTGACATATCTCTTGTAGCCTAGATAGATTCTCTACATGTCCGGCAATCGGAGATCCTAGGAAATAAATAAAAGAATTATCATGAACAAGAAAATTACAATAATAATTACTAATAAAAACTGCCATAAAACTATGTGTTTACTGGAATACGTATAACAGTTTAAACTCTGTGAGTAACTAGATATCGGTAGGAATTGTGAATAATAAGGTAATGTCAAACAGGTAATGAACTATGTTCAGGTCTTGATAGCTTTAAACATATAAACTTACAGTGTGTTTTTTATTATTCAAAGTTACTATCAATGTCATCATTTTATTGGTTATTATTATTTTATTGGTTACTGTTTATTGTTCTATATATTGTAGTTAAACTAATAAAATATACGTAATTTTTAGGCTTGAAAATGGCCGGTCAGGCCGAAACGTTGCCGCAAAAAATGAATGGAGTAAATTAATTTAATTTATTTCCCATGAACCCTAAAAGGATCCACTACTAAACTTAAAATGTCATCATTTTATTTATATATATAATTTATTATCTAAAGAGGAATACCTGCGTCAGCCAAAACAACAAGAGGAAGACGTATTTCTGAATTGACATCGGCTTCGATAGCCCTTTCTAAAGCGGCGATGTCCATTTTTTGAGATCCAAACAAAGTGTTACACGGAATGACACTGACACAGCTTAGAGCGAGACCGAGCTGAAATGCAAGAAAAATAATTAAATACATTTAATAATTTAAATGATTTTATCTGAGATACTACAAATGAAGGTTTTATGGCAAATCTTTAGATGGTTACTCCCCTTATAAAGAGGGAGTAACAATCTAAAGAAGTACCGGTTTTTATTTAAATGAACAGAGGTAACAAAAAATAACGGCTTGTAAACTGTATAAATTTCAGTACAACAGCAATAAATTATTTTATTTTACCTGACGACAAATGTACTGTGCTATAGCAGCTGGGGCAGCAACACTGGTGTATATTACAGGTTGTTTTTCATTTAGAGCTAAATATCCTTGTTCTGCATACTGAGCAACTTTCGTATGCAAAAGGCACCGCAACACTCGAATCAATCCTTCCAGTTGATCATCGTGGAAACAAACTCCCCAGTTAGGGCACCTACAAAGTAACAATTCAAATTATCAAAAACATAGAATTAAAAGCAAAAAAACCTTTTTTTAAATCCTTTATATTAACTTCACTTTTGTGGCTGGGTGGGTGCCTGTCGTCAAATCTTTGGGAGACTAGTTAACCCTCTTCCAGTTATCCAATCGACCTGAAACTTGGCACATAGACTCTCTACCAATATAAAAACATTTGAACAAATTATTTAATTATTTTTTTTTTTAATTTAAATAATTATCTTTTTAAAAATGAATGGATTATTAAAATATTTTTTTTAAAAAAGTAATAAGAATAAAATAAAAATTTAATTAATTAATTAATTGGGAGGTATACAAAATCTTTAATTACTTAAAATTAGAATGAATTTATACCAATATTTCCCCCCACAACCAAAATGCAAAAATATAAAGGATTTATAATAAAAACTTGGTTTTTATGGGCTGGTATTATTTATATAAATATTTTAACATATATTTATACTAGCTGATTAACCATGCTCTCCAACGGAGGTATTTAATTTAGAAGTACTGACTTAAAAGTTATCATTGAAATAGAGATATTTTCCTTGTTTATTGCGCCCCTCATTCCGGGGTGGAAAATTGGAATTACAATTGATAAATATGTGATTATACATCCTGAAGAGAAAACCTTCTCCTAAGTATTAACTTTCAAATTTCAGAAGCAACATCTAAATTCCTCGGTTCAATTCCTCCACGGCTCAATTCCTCTCCTTTTTTACTTTGCCCATATCGAGGGGGGGGGGCATAACTATTTTCATCTTAATTATCGGTAATGTCAATACGTTTAGACTTTAGAGAGAAGAAAAACAGTCCCTGCACAACAGGGCCGCCCTTATTATAAAAAATAAAATTGTCAAATAGATCGACTACTTACATATAGATTCAATACTTGACTAGAATATCAAATTAATGAAGATGAAAAAAAGCACTTTGTCTTCTCAGTTAGTCATGATTATAAACAAGTGAAAATTATATTTTATACACTGTCACTAAATATAGTGGTAGCGTAATGAGCTAAAGAGGGGTTATAACAAATAAATCAATTGACACTCTGCAACCAAGATCCAACATGTAATGTGATAAGATCGAAGCTCACCTTCTAAAATAACCTGATAAGGTGTCCGGTTTTGTCTAGTGTCTAGGGGCGTTATAACTAGAATTCCATCACAAAAACGCTTGTTTTAAACTGTCGACTGCCATTCTCAGTAACCTCAGTATGCCGTACGTCCATCGAAGAGTTAACTCACTTTCTACTAAAGAATTCTTTTAAATCTTTCCTAGGGGTGGCACATTACTTAGAGAACTATACTAACTACAATATACATATTTAACATAACTACTATATTTATTAGATTGTTTATTCCTTAATTTATCATATTACACATTATTATTCTTTAACAACTAAATAATAATGTGTAATTTGTGGCTTTTGATTTTTAAATTTCAACAAAATATTCTGAAAGAGCAGTGTAGGTCGCCCCCTCCAGTTTGGCCCCCACAGGCGGCCGCCTGCCCTGCCTGTTCATAGTGGTGGCGCTCTCTGTGCACAGTAAAGTAAAATAGTATTGCAGTGAACAGACAATTTGATTACCTAAAGAGATCGGTAATCCAATGAGCAGTATCTTTAGAGATCTTGTGAGATAAGTAGGCGACATGAGACCTCTCCATAGCACCAGAAAGGGCAGCAACTGCATGGCAAGTCACTGAAAGACGACTAACTTCAGATATTTCTGGCAGAGGAACAAAATCAACATCATCTTCGTCTGGTGAGTTTAAGAATAGTTCCTGCAATAATTCAAGTTTATTTTTTTAAATACAATTAAACAAAGCTTATTATTTTAAAAAAAATAATTAAAAAAAAAAAGTCCTCAAAGCAAAAAATTATTTTTATTTATTTCATTTACACCTCAAATTGTTCTTAAATGTAAGATGTGTCTACACAGTAAATAAGTGCAGTGAAGGACTTTTAACAATTAAGATAATAAGCACTCTTTTACTTTGTAACCCAATTTTTATTTTAAAATTATAAATTCAAAGGTGTGATATTCCTTTGTCCCAAAGTGAATTAGACTAGTTACCTATCCTACTTTTCAACATTTTATGGATATCAATATAGGTAGGTAACAAAGTATCTTTGTTACCCACCTCTTTATTTTTGTTATGGTGGGTAAAAAAGTACCATCTAGTAAATGATAGGAAGATAAGCGGAATACTGAGATAGCATTTAACTACTCACTGATGTCCATAGATTTGTACAGTACCGAAAGGGTTTTGTTAATACTTATGCTGAGTTCAACTAACAATGTACTAGAAAAGGTTTATTTTAAACGTTTATTACCTCAAGCTGGCGCATAACAGAGAACTGCTGGTGTACAGGTGTTTCAGGCGTTTCAGCCGTTCCATTTTCTTCAGGTGTAGCCTGAGGAACGTCATTTTTCTTTATTACAGCTTCTTCTAAGCGATTAATTATTTGTGATACCTGAATTTCAACTTGACTCACTGCATTTTTCTAAAAGTAATAATAATGATATTAACAAAACTTTTTTTCTTTTTGATTCAGTAAGAATAAGAATGGCTTTATTAATAAAAATGTTACATCTAATATACATCTAAGACCTTATAAGATAACCCTACTCCAGGGCTGCAAAAGCCGTTAGGAGGAGGGTTACAATTGCATAATTATTTTTTATTAATTTATTTCAGGATTTTTTTTTTTTTTCTTATAGTTTTTAATGCATTTAATTATTTATAATATAAATGTATGTAAATATAAGAAAGAAAGACAACGATTTTTTTATTGGTAGTTGATTTTCAGTCAATAATTGAATTCATGGACTAGCTCTGCTCTATATTTGCAGATCGCTCTTAGATAAGAGGCCAAAGTACATACAACAACCATCAACATTTGGTTCATCTAATATTTTTAAAAAGTCACTTTCAGAAAACATTTTTTTACCAAAAGATGCTAAGCTAAACTTTGCCAGGACAGGGCAAATAGCTACAAAGTGAAAGTTGTCCTCAATGGCTCCCATATTGCAAAGAGAGCATCTGTGATCTATTCTACCATATCTACAATTTACTGTTAAAAGCTGGCCTCTAGCTTTGACAACCGAACTTAAAATAAATCGGTCATGTATTAAGGAAATATATTTTGGGACTGGTTTGTTCTTGGTCAGGAAGTAGTAGTGGGCATGAAAATGAGATTGACCGGCATTGTTTAAAGCTGTTTGTCTATCAGCCACTTCTACCTTGGTCACCAAGCACATGAGCTGGGTCTTGAATTTCTCCACTCTGAGCTCACTCAAGTCTAAGTTAATGTCATGCATTTGACTTAGTTTTTCCCATTCCGCACACCAATAAATTTCCCTAGATATAATTTCTTTTGCGAGGAATTTGGTTAACCTATGCTTACCTAATTCCAAAGTTTTAAGCAAAAAGTTAAAGTGGAGTTTTAATGTAGCAGAAAACAGCGAGGGCAAACCTGTCTATAAAATAATAATATAATTGGGAGTGTTTTCTGGCAGTGCAAATAGCTTTTTTATAAAAAAAATCTTAAAAGTTTTTCTAATGTATCATTTTAGAATATCCCCAAACCTGGGCCCCAAAACTGATAATGGATTGTGCAACTGCCCTAAATACTCTCAACTTTTGTTCAAAAGGAAGTTTTTGATTATAAAAATGTTTCCATACACTATTGACGGTAAGTTTGGCTGCTGTTCATTTTTTTTTGAAAATGTTTTTGTAGAGATATGGTTACCCCCCAAATATTTATGGGTGATTCCAATTTTCATGTCCTAGATGAATAACTGGAGCGTTTTTCACATAATTGACAGGATTTTTCTTCATGGTAACTCAGTTAAGCTTACAGAACTACAACCAAGCAAAAACATAATGTGCCGCTTAATTTTAATCGCTACAAAAATTTTCAAAAGGCAATTTTGTAACAATCGTGGCTGTCCTCAAGTCAGTTGTTCTTATTCACTTCACTCTAGCTCATACATTAATAATTTTATTCAAAAACTTATAGGATAATAATGAAGTAGGGTCTTACCAGGATTCAAATATGTGTTAGTTATTAAAAATAATAAATTATTACTAAACGGAACTTCAAATTAAAGTTTGTCCTTTAAAAACCCTACTCTGGTTGTGGCAGGGAGATTTTAAGTGGAGAGATTTTTGCAATGCCGCAACACTGGTTTTCTAGCAACAGTTGATAGGAGATGAGCTGAACCCTTCAGTTGGGAGCTAGCACTAATTCCGACTGTCCTTCCAGTTACCCTTTTAAACGTAATTACCGTGCATGTTATTAAAGTCTATTTTCAAAAACTTTTTAGGTTAAGTTATAATTCATTGTTTAGGCTTTTAAGAGTGCTATTTAATGGTGTATTAAAATTGGATTTTTATTTTTAACTACTGACCAAAATATTTTCTTAAAGTGTGAAATGTAACAACCGTGCACGAAAATGTGTAATTCACGTGGCTTAATTACCATGTTTTAAATAAACTTAATTCCGGCCTAAAATTTTAAAAAATTATTTCCCATCTGTCCCGCATGCTGCAATATATCTGAAATTAGTCCGAAAACATTCCATAATTTTTCCTGATTTTTTTTTAAAAAGTCACAATTTTCAGTCTAAGTCCAATTTTAGATTCCAAAATAGCACTTTAAATTTGATTCACCCTTATAGTGATTAACTATTTCAATTTTTTCTATGGTATATCAAAATTTATCATTTTTTGTGACCTCACCCTAGCTTCTGAATAAAATTATCTTGGATTTGGATAAATTAACTGTCAGGTTCCATAACTCGGAGTATCTTTCCAGATCTTTGATCATTTTTGATTCAGTATTAATTTGATGACAAATATTTTCAGTAGAACTAAAATAAATAAAACCTGGGCCTCTATAATAAATATTAAAGTAAAAAACATCGAGATAATTATTAGTCAACATTTAAGTAATCTTATCCTCTATAAATTTAAAAGACAACTTTGCTCATTCGTGTTATTGACATTTTCAAGATTCATTACAAAGTATTATTTTTTATGATTATAATAATAAAACCTGAGGTCTTACATATTAAATATCACAAATAGATTTAATTTTGAAAGAACAATAATTTAAACACACGCGTAAAAACATTACATACTACAAATTAATTATAGGTTGCCATAACCATCACAAGAACAAGCAATCTTTGGTACATTGTTTGAGTATTTTTTTTTTTTTCATTTTGCACACCTCTTACAATCATACTCGAAACAACTATTAGTCGCTGAAAGTGTGCTCTTATTTTTCACCTGAAAGTTTAAAACTACATTTCTCTATTTGACTTATTGATTTGCAAATGGAACATTTGATTTGATTGGAATGTTTTGTATAAAGTAAGTAATGTTTTACTTTCGAAAATTTAGAGCCTATCTAAGGGCATCAATGAACAATGAACACTGTGATGGATATAGCAATTTCTAATACATCGTTGCACAAAATAATACCTGATTGATTACTTTGTATATGTATAATGCAAGAAACAAGAATAAAGGAGATAATTAAACTTATAAAGCAAAGGTTTATATGGTCTTTTTTAAAATATATTAATGTTGACGCTCATAATAAAAGTATGATCTTCTTAATTTTATGTTAGAGATGTCTTTTTTTATATATTCTCATGACACAAAGAATACATAATATAAAGAGAAAATATATGTACTGAATAATAAGAGTGATGAGATACTGTGATAAGGAATATATATCAACAGGGCATGTTACCAAATAGTCGTTTTTTCTGTTTCTTTATATTATTACTGTGATATTAGTATTAGAGAATGAAATAGTGGTTGATTGTTAATTTTTGTTAAATATTTAAGAATATGAAAATAGAGATTTTTATTACTTAAGATTATTACAACGACGAAAGTATCTAAAGAGAGAGTATGTGCATAATTAAGTTCATTGGTTCTTTTTAATTCCATTTAATGTACCAGTTAGAATTTTATTAGCTTTGCCATTGTTTAAACTAATTTATTATTTATAGATAATAATAAGAGACGAAACAAAACTATTTTGTTTAAATGACTGTTAGCAGACATAAATTGAGATATACATTATGTCTACGAGTTGTACACTAGGAAATTACTTATGATTATTATTTTTATATATTTATGACAAGGGTTGTATTTTATTTTTTCTTAAATCTATATATATTATGATTGTGTGATCCAGAAGAACGGGACACAGTGTATGTAACTTTATATATGAAAATAAAGAATTTGTATTTTAGGCTTGATAAGGACCGGTGAGGTCGAAACGTTGCCTACACTGAACTGAGAGTATACATTTTTATTACCCACATCAGGATCCAACCTCAATGTATGAATCACAACTGGGTACACATAGATAGATCATGAATATGTACTGAAATTGGGTATCTAGTAGGATTAAGATTAAATTTCCTGGGGCACACTGATATAATCTATTACCTCGATAAAAAAAATAATATCATAGCTACAACTAGGGCACAGAAGTTGGATGACCAATATTGGTTTTGTTCAGGTAATCACAAATATAAGGGTGTGATTAGAGGGTACACGTAAACTTCAAGCATAAAATTAAAACTAAAGTAGTTTATATGATTTTATAACTATACCGGCTAAGTCCGAATACTATATAGCTTAATCCTATTGGAAACAAAGACAAAGTATAAATTAGAACACTGCTTTAAACAAGATACAACTAACACTACAAACATAAAAAGTAATAATAAGCATATTACATTTATAGTAAATTTCAGGCGGATGCCGATTACTAATGATATAAAAAAGAAGAGCCAGTGATAAAAGAAAAAGTAAAAAATAAATGGTCTAAGGCAAAGGTTTACGTGACCAAAAACAAGATAATGTGTCATCATACTTACACCATTAATTTCCTCCTCCATTTTTCTCAGTTACGGAGATGATATTTAAAAACTAGTATCATAAGTAAAGCGCAAAATAATAAAATTGGACCATAGAATATAGAATTTTAAGACCGATGATAATCAAGAACGCTACAACTCAAAACTTCAGATAACAAATTTTTATTATGACAAGATCGTTGCTGTTGCTGTTCCTAATTGGTTGAGCTCTTTTCGATTAAAAACGAATATGTAGGACTGGTGTAGTCGAAAGAAAGGTGTAAGTGATAATTATTATACTTACTTGTTAAATAATGGTAACTATAATTTAATTGCAAATAATTTGTTTCGCACCCATTATTTACTAACTCAGAGTAAACATTTGACTTAAAAAAAATTGAGTGTGGTCTTAAAAAGAGCAACAAATATTATTAGTTATTAGCCCTCCCCCCCCCCCCCCCCCCCCCCCAACATACGACCAGTTTGGGGTCTTGTGTGATCAGTTTTTAACTGGCACTTAAAATATTTAAGTCAGCCGTCGATAGTTATAATTATTCACCTCGGCAGATGTAAAGTGCATTTTGTGCGACACTAGGAAAGGATGGCAAGAATTGGCTCTTAAAACGAGCTAAATATTCACACATCACACGTAAACGTTTGAAAAGAGTTATGACTCCCTGAAGATTTGGCACAATAATTTGAGGGTGAATCATGAAACTTTCTAAAGTTGCATTCACTTTCAAGAAAGCAAGATATAAATAGGTGAAGATAGAAATAAGTGCCAAAACGCCCCAACACAAGAAAGGCTGATGACAACTCTCCGCTACCAGTCACAAGATGATAGATGGTAGATCTGCAGTTTATATTAACACATCCCACATCCACGAGAACTGTAAGGAAATTTTGAAAATTCTGAAAATGGATTTTTGTTAAGTAATTCTGGAACTACTAAACTGAGCTAACCACACACACGCTCACTTCTACAGAAGTCAGTCCGATATGTCTACATTATTTGACTCAGTTCAAACTTTTGGTGTAAGCTTTAGATCTCAGATTCAGATCACTTTCCCCCACACACGATCAGTTTGATTCGGTAGATCAGGGTGTTCGTATTCTCACTCACACTCACACCAATTAAATTATCTCCAATCCCCATACGCGATTTGTGTGTGTGTGTGGCTTTTGTTGGGGGTACGAATCTGAAAACTTTTGTAGATCTTCGTTTACTTTATTTTATTATTACAAAATAAGTGTTATCAGACTATCTTCCCTCCGCACCAAAATTCGTGCGAAAACATTTTGTTGGACTATGGGATTTATTTTTTATAATAAATATGCTATAAACACGAATTTTAAATTTTATTTTATGTATATTATATTAAATTTAAAATTCAGTTTGAGTTTTATTTAAATAATTCTATTTTTGATAGCTGTGATTAATTTCTGTATATAAACAATCTTTTGTTTAACACTTTACAATAACTTTAATTTGAAGCTTTAATCAGTATTTTATTGTGCATTTATGGAATGTCAGATAAAGGTATTGTAATAGCAAAATTAAGGTTTTATTTTAAATAATATATTTGCTATCAGAGTTGTTTGTTATCCTTTAAACTCCTCTAAACTCGTAACATTTGAAATTAGAAAATCTATAGGTATTGTAAAAGTATTTTGGGTTCTTATGGGTTTATATAGTGAGATAAATGTTTAACAACATGACATTTTACCAAAGCTTGAAAAAATTATTAATACAATTAATATCGTATCATTATATTGTCTGTTTATTTTTAAACTTTTGTCGTATTACGTGAACTGAATCCACTAGAATGACTTCAGCAACTCCTTTAATGTTTAACTTTAAATGTAAGAACTTATTATAGTCTAGGATATTGCGTGCAAAAAAGTGTCTGACTAACATCAAGCTAGAATTTTGTGTACAAGTTAATATTTTACTGCCTTTTAAGAATATGTGGTCGGCTAAGTTCGTCTGCGGGACAAAGCTTGGCAATAGGCATTTTAGAAAAAAAAAAAAAAAAAAAAAAAAAAATGGAGAGCGGCCATGTCCCACCAATTATGGTGGACAGGTAAAATCGGATTGTACGTGCCCCCACTTTGAGGTTAGGTGATAAAATCCCGTATATTATATTAAAAACCTTAATTTTGTGTACCCTTTTCTGTACTCCAACATATTTTTAGACAAAGGGATATAAACTCTCCTATGAACAAATCATACATATATAATTTCTCTAAAATCAAGTAGGAAAAAGTACGAAAAATTTCTGGGGCACGTACAATCCGATTTAGCCTGGTGGACAATATGATTTTCATGGCTCTGAGTACAAAATTAGTTAGTAGACCAAAAATCAAGTTGATCTTAGTTTATCCCTTGAAAGATTGGTTATTTAAATATTATTTGCTCCAAATCAAAGTGGTCACATAGCAAGGAAAAAATGAACATAATTTAATTTTTTGTCTACTAACTAATTTTGTTCTCAGGATCATAAACTCATATTGTCCACCATAATTGGCTGGACATGGCCGCTCTCCACCATTTTGTTTTTTTCAAATGCCTATTGCTAAACTATGTCCCGCAGACGAACTTAGCCGACCTCATATTCTTAAAAGGCATTAAAAGATTAACTTATCAATTCTAGCTTGATGTTAGTCAGCACTTTTTTTAACGCTATCTCCTAGACTATTACGTACCATTTCCCCTTTTATATTGGTGCTTTAAACGTTAGCGCACTGGTCTTTTCATTTAAGAGGTGGTTTAAGAGGACTGTTCAAGTAACATACAAAACAATACAATTTTTAAGCAGACAGTAGTTTTTGCCAAAGTGATATTGCTCTTATATATGCTTAATGGGTAAATCTATAGAGAGGGTGCATGGTACCTTAACATTAACAAGCGAAGACAGTAGGGTGTGAAGCCCCAACTAAATACCCTTTCCTTCATAAATATCATCTATCCTTCATCAGTATAATTTCTAAGTATATGTTATCTGCAGATTATCATTACTTTACTATCTTCAACCCTCACTCTATCTACTGGGCTCTTCTGTGAACATTCATAATACCCCACACAGCGAAGGGATAGTGCTAGATATACTTAAATAAATTTACACTGACAGTACCGTGCCTCCAAACACGAACAACTTAAAGACGTGAATTTACGCCCATAGGCCTTTTGCAAAGAAAATTGAAAACGTAAATTTACGCCCATAGGGCTTAATGGGCTGGGGGTGGGGGGTATCTAGATCTCCTTATACTTATATAGTTGAGTATTCCTTCTCTTTCTTACTCACTGGACTTGTTTGTTTACTAAACTATTTTCTTAATATAGAAAAATACAAGATATTGTTTATTTTTAGAGTTGTTAAAGAGATGCAGCATTGTAAGTTCTGACTGTACCGTGGAAACTCAAGGTAGCTCTATCGAATGCAGTCCTTCTGAAGGGCTCTCTACACCACCGATAAGCAATTTAAAAAGGTATTTTTATTTTCTTTATATATCTGCTTACTGTTCTACCTACTAAAAGAAAAGTTCATTCAGAGAGCAGTTACTTTGTTTTAAGATATCTAGGTTAGGATTTAACTGTACAGTATTCTCACAACTAGAATTAGTGCGTTGACAGCGCGGGAAAAACTAGCAAATGGGGTGATGAGCCAATGAGTGGTAATTTTAATTCACTAATATAATTTGCTTCTTTTTTTGTATTACAATACAGTAGAACCTCGATAAGAAGTGTCTCAAGGGGATTAGGGAAACAGTCTTGTTATCAAGGTGCTCTTTTTCTTGAGGGTCGTGTTATCAAGGTTATTTTGGTTATCAATCGTGTTATCGAGGTTAATGGAATCACTAAATTTTTCAAGTCTAGACTTGTTCAAGGTAGACCCATACCTGTAATAGAGTCGCGTTATGGAGGTTGACTTCTCAAAACGACTTCTTAAAGAGGTTCTGAGTTACATTGTGAATTGGAAAAAAATTGTGTTATTGAGGTTGTTTGGCTAATAATAGTCACGTTATAAAGGTAAATTTAACATTACTCAAGGGAATTTGAAAATTGCCCTTGTAATTGAGGTTATCGTGTTATTGAGGGTCGTGTAAGCGAGGTTCTACTGTACTACTTGTTGATTAGGAATAATAGTTCCCCATAAAGTGTAAATCGTTGTTTGTTCAGAACACATACTACATATGGTTGTTCAGAAAGCCTGAAAAATCATTGACTCTAAAACATAATAATTTAACAAGTGTAATTATTTATTATTTTAATTTCTATTAGTGAGGGAGATGATTGCCTGGATATCGTTGAAAAAACTCCCGAGAGGGTTCCTAAAAAAAATAGAAGACATCACCTAAGATCGTTTTCATTGCAAAATGTAAGTACTGTCTTTAATTAAATCATTCCTGTTTTCAATCATTAATATATAAAGCTTTATTCCTCTTTAAAGCCTGCTTGATTTATATTAAAAATAGTTTGGTTTTTATTGTGTTTTTATAATGGTTTCTAATAATAGGTACTTGAAGAAATTGATTTGATGATATTTAGCTGTAACCAGTTAACCGATCATTTACGGCTTCTCTTTCCCTTCTCTGTACTGTCACAGATTCATACAAATACAGCATTTCATTATTTTTTAATAAATTCAAGAAAAGTGTTTCTGTCTCTTGGTGTGAATATTTATAAGAGGTTAATCAAGCATAGCATTGTCGTAATTTGCATTAAAAAAAAAAAACTAATTTTTTTTTTTTTTTGGTTTGTAGTTTTAGTCCCGTTCAACAGCTTATTAGGTAAATCTTAATTAATGTATTAACTATTTTTTTATTTGTTTTTGTAACAGGTCACTTCACCTTTTTTAACTAAAAAAAGAATGAAAATCATCGAAAAGTCAAAAATTTTAAATTCTTTTGAAGGCGGTGAAAATATTTCTTCGTTTACTCCGGATAAAATTCAGCTCCGAAATGTTGGTGATAATAATATTTTTCCTGAGTCCAGCGAGGGTGCATTTGCTTCCAAGGGTGCGAGGGTTTCGGCGATAGTTGATCCACTTAAGAATGTTGAGAAAAAAGGCAAAAAATCGCTTGTTAAAGATAAAGATTTTAATCAGAAATCCTGTCCAAATTTATCAGTCCTCTGCAGTAAAAAAGACGGTTCAGAACCGATAAATTGTTCTAGCAAAATTTTAAATGAAAATAACTCTTCGGTGACTACTTTTAGTAGTGAAAACATACTTTCTGAGCCTGAAAAATCTTCAACTTCAAAAAGTAATAATTTACGTGGATCTGATTTACAAGATATTTCAAAAGTAAATCTAAACAGGAGGAAATTAATCTACTCTACTTCATCCAAGTTAAACGTTCAACCTATTATTAATATTCTTCCGGAAAATTTATTAAAAGATGTTCTTACTTTAGAACAAGCAGATACACCGTGTATAAGTGGAAATATTAATACCGATAAATTTAATTCAATTAGTGGTAATTTTGTTAGTGTTAATAAAATTTGCAAACTAGATGATGCAGAAAATTTAAATGCTGATTCTGTGTGTAAACTATCTGAATCACAGAACAGTACTGCTTTTGAAGAAACCCTAATCGGTTATGATTTTAAATTGACGCAATTAGAAAATAATTATTGTCTTGATACTGAATTACATAAAACTGAAATGATAGAAAACGGCAAAGAAAAGAGCACGAGTGTGGCGAAAGCTGTAGTCTGCCATCCAGTAATAGATTCCAAGCACAGAGTGATAAAGGATAATTTAAAATCTCACCCAATTTTAACTGAAGGAGTTGAATGTTCAGAAATATTTAATGCATCAAGTTCAGTATCAAATTTACAATCAAATGGGATTAATAGTATCGGTCCTAATAAGTCTGAATTAATTTCAGGTTTGTTTAAGGAAAGTTCTAAAATTACTGATTTAAAAACCTCTCCTAAACTGAAACGAACATTGGGAAATCAAAAAACTGGCAACTGTTTAAAAAAGTCTTTAAATAACAATCAATCATCTTATACTAATATTAAACGAAGCCGTAATAAATGTTTGTCTCGAAATTATATCGAACTTCCTGAACAATCTTCTTTAAACGAGACTAAAACTAAAGAAGGTAAGGGTTTTCTTTCAGCTTCTAATACTGAGTTAAAATCTAATACTAAAATTAAAGAATGCAGCGATGCTCTCTCAAGGGATTTTCTTGGCTTTCTTAATACCGATGTAAATCAATCACAGGATGTTTTCTCCAAATTTATAAATGTTTTTAAAAATAAAGGTCTTTTTCCCGAATCAGATTTTGTGGAATTTTCAAAAGAAAGAAAACTTGTAAATCCTAACTTTCTTATAAGTTCAAACATTTCTTCTCTTTGTGATAATGACAAAACTTTTAATAATCATTTGAGTAAAATAGGTGAGGAACCCGGAGCTTTTATTCATACAGATTTTTACGATAAGCTCATAAAAACTAGTAACCCTGAAGGGCAATTAGAAGCTTCTAAAAGTGAAAAACTTAATTCCAGTGTTTCAAATTGTAGCTTTTCTAATTCTAACTTAAAAGAAACTTTAATAACTACAGACGATGTTGGTAAGGTAACTTTGAAAAATGAAAGTGAAACTTGTGGCATCAAGTTTGACGATAGCTTTCCTTCGTATGATATGAAGTTAACTCAAATTGAACTTTACAACAGGGAAAAGATATCTTCAAAAGTCAACTCTCCATTTAATTTAACCAAAAAGAGGAAACTATCGTTAAAAAGTGGCCGTTCGAATTCAAGTCAAAGTAGTTTAGGAGATGCAACAAGTAACTCTGATTTTTGTTCACCTGTATCGACTTCCTCTAAAAAATTGATTAACCAGACTGAAAATTACCTGAAACTTCAAAATACTGAAAATATTTCTTTAAAAAAAACAGATCGTGATTTGCCATCGGAGCAGTTTATTTATAATCCGTCATGTCCTAATAATAATAGAAAAATGCAAAATGAAACTTTTCAGCAAAGCGATTCTATAGAGAGTTTGACAGTTTCTGAAAAACCGAAGAGTTCTTTTGCAGATGAGGAAAATTTAAAAAAAAAATTTACAAAAATTTCTAATAAACTTCTAGAGCCTGATGAGAATTTAATAGAAATTAGCAATGACAGTCAGTCTTCTGAAAAAATATATGAGAATTTACCTCAAGAAGATAATAGAATATCCGATCACAACAAAACTGTATTTACCTTGCCAGAACAGAAAAGAAAAGACGTGTCGAATGAACATTTTGCTGCTCCATCCCCTCTTAAAAAGAATGTTCAGCTGTTGGGATTCACAAGTGAAGAAATGGAAGTTTCTGAAATATCTGTTAGATCTTTTTACAGTTTTCTTAAAAAGCTTATGGTAAATGATAACTGCCTAATCAAAAACGACTACAAAAATATTATTACCAATAAAAATATAAACAGTGAAAATTCTCTTTTAGATAAAACTTTAGATTGCGAATCTTTCTTAGATAGCGATGGAATTATGGAAAATGATAATTCCATTTTTAATTTTTCTTTCATGGCCGATGAAATTAGTGAATCTCAAGATCTTTTCAGTGAACCAAAATCGAACCAACAGATAACATACAGTTTTATCGAGCCTGAAGCTTCACCTCCTCTTGTCACTTTATCTCAAAAAATGAAATCTATATTTGATTCCTTTCAAGGTACTAGTAGCGTCAAAAGTGTTTTTGCGTTTTCCAATAAAGATATAATAGTAAATTCTAAAAACTCGGATAAAAGTATCGTTTCTTACAAAAGTAGTGAAGAAAATCCACGAAGAACACCTGAAAAACTGATTATCGAACAGCATTTAAATGCTATAAATGACCACCTCGATTTAAAAAACACGGACGACAATTCAAAAGGTAACACAAATCCAGCAGTTAATGATGATTCAGAAATTAAAGAGGATCAAAATTTAGCTGTTAAGGATATTACTTATGTGGTTGAATGTAACAATTTAAATGCTTCCGAGGATTCCAAAAAAGTATTACAAGAATCGGATGAAACGACTAATGGAAACATTTCGACGGATTTACTAAATGAAACATTTTTAATGGACACCCAGCTAGAAACTATCAGCTCTAATATAAACAACTTCGATCATTCTTCATCTAATATTTACAACAATGAACTTACTAAAAATTCTTCTTATATACCTGATGACATCCATAATCATGTTAAATTTAATCTGAATAAAACTTTTAAGACTGATTCGGAATCGAAATTACTCGAAAACTCAGAAGAAATTATACCGGATGTCAAGGATAAGTCTACTTCTGATGAAATTAAATTTCATCTATTAAATCCGATGAAATCTCATCGTAATCCAATTGAAAGCTTTTCCCGTGAAAATAATTGTAAGGCTTTATCTGCTGACATCGATATTTTCAATTCTGAAGTAGAAGCCGACTCTAAGCAAGATATTAATTTTACAGCTTCGGTCAATTTTAGTACTGCTTCTGGAAGACAAGTACTTGTAAGCTCCAGAAGTTTGAGAAAAATTAAAAATATATTTCATGAAGATCATTCGGAGGACTGTTTAAAAGAATCTAATGTACAAGATCAATCTTTAAAAAGTAAAAATTGTGAAATGGTCCACCATCGAGATCAAAATATTGCACTTTCAAATATCAAAGAAACAGAATGTAAAAATGTCAACAGTTATTTACTTGTAGAAGCTTCGGACTCAGTGACTTCTTTTAATATTTCAAATGAACTTTTAAATTGCTCTGCAAATTTAAAGAAAGGCGATGCTAAGAATATTATAGGCGATGGGATGTGTAAAAATATTCAAATTTATGCAAAAAGTACAAGTTACAATAATTGTTCGCCTTCGGCTATCGAACCTGATGAAATTAAAACATTGAAAATAATGGAATCATTTGGTTTCAGTACTGCAAGTGGAAAACATGTTGGCCCGTCTATAAATGCGTTGAAAGAGGTCAAAAAACTATTTTGTGAAGAATCGGTTAAAGATAACGAATTGTTTGAAGATGCAAGGAATCTAGGCAACACTGAGTTGCCAAAATCATCTGAAATGTCGTTGAGTACTCCTGGACATCAATATCCTAGTTTATCTTCTAGAAGTTTCGATAAACTGGATAACATTTTTTCTTACATCGATTCAAATTTAGAGCAAGATATCAATACTTTCAGTGTTGACACTAAAATAATAAATAAATATCCCGACTTGGAAAGTATAAATAAAAAGGAAGATTCAGTTGAGGATTTATTAACTACCAAGGGAATTGAGAACTTGAAGAAATTTAATACGACTATTAGTCAATTTGAGGTAAGTTGTGATCTCCCAACTAAGAATAATTTGAAGAGAGAAGATAACACATTAAAGTCTCTATTATTTAGTTCTGCTAGTGGTAAATCAGTTAACGTTTCAACTCAAAGTATCAACAAAGTGAAAGCATTATTTGACAATGATCCTGATTTAAAAGAACATCATTATTCTCCTGAGAAAATTGAAAAGCTGATTAGTACAACTACCCCAGTTCCCGGTAAAATGTCTCATTCTTTAAATCAAGTTCGACATTCAGATGATACTGAAATGCCCCCTGTGGAAGTCATTAGTAAATCTAATGTTGATTGTATAATGGAAATAGAACATTCATTAAGCACTTTCAATACTGCCAGTATAAGGGATGACGAAGTAGATACTAGTTCTGCTAATATGATACTCGTAGGTAATTGTAATAATCTAATTGACAAAACAGTGGATAAATCCCCTTATCTAAAACCTGGACTTCCTGCTAATGAAAAACCTCAATGTCAATTGAATAAGTCACACAAATCATATAACCTCGGCTTTACTTCTGGGAATGGAAAGTTCATTGATGTTACACCTGAAACACTGTCTAAAGTGAAACACATATTCACAGATAATATTGATTTTGTGCTAAGCCAAAGTTATAGCGAAGAAGGAGAAAATGTTTTTGAAAAATCTATTCAAAACCATTTAAAAACAAAATCACATTCGGAGGAACTTAGTTTTACTTCCGCAGGTGGAAAAGCTTTTAGTGATGCAAGTAAAAGCAGGGTCAATGTTAACATGGATTCTTCTTTAAGTGATGATAATATCAAGGACAAAGAAAACACTATGTTGGAATCTATAGATAATTTACCTAAGCAAAAACCTTCAGGTGAAACCTTTCCTGATATAAACAACTTGCTTCAAAATATTGATACTGTACCTGATTGTTGTAATAGTTTTGAAGATAAAAAAGAAAAATCGTTAAAATTAAAAGTTGATCACTCGTTAACTAAAAAAATATCCAGGTCTAAATTTGGCTTCACATCGGGTTCAGGTAAAGTTGTCGATGTTTCAACCAAAAGCTTGGCCAGAGTTAAAAAAATATTTGGTGACGACATTGATACACCATCTGACAGCGCCACTGAAATAATACAAGCTCCAATGGATTCGGAAGATAATAATTTTATGCTTAAATCATCAAAACATGTCTCTGAATTCAGCTTTAATTCAGGGTCTGGGAAATTAGTTGGTATTTCAAATAAATGCTTAACCAATGTCAATGATACCCAATCTGATATTATTAAAGACAAAAAAGAAGAAACATTGGAATTAAAAGATAATAAATTATTGTCCATGCAAAAACATGGGTCTAGATTTAGATTTACATCAGGATCTGGTAAAGATGTTGGGGTTTCAACCAAAAGCTTGGCCAGAGTTAAACAATTATTTGAAGATATTGATCCCCCATCTGATATTATTGAAGACAAAAAAGAAGAAACATTGGAACTAAAAGATAATAAATTATTGTCCATGCAAAAACATGGGTCTAGATTTAGCTTTACATCAGGATCTGGTAAAGATGTTGGGGTTTCAACCAAAAGCTTGGCCAGAGTTAAACAATTATTTGAAGATATTGATCCCCCATCTGATATTATTGAAGACAAAAAAGAAGAAAAATTGGAACTAAAAGATAATAAATTATTGTCCATGCAAAAACATGGGTCTAGATTTAGCTTTACATCAGGATCTGGAAAAGATGTCGGGGTATGTACCAAAAGCTTGGCCAGAGTTAAACAAATGTTTGAAGATATTGATCCTCCATCTGATATTATTGAAGACAAAAAAGAAGAAACATTGGAACTAAAAGATAATAAATTATTGTCATTGCGAAAACATGGGTCTAGATTTAGCTTTACATCAGGATCTGGAAAAGATGTCGGGGTATCTACCAAAAGCTTGGCCAGAGTTAAACAAATGTTTGAAGATATTGATCCTCCATCTGATATTATTGAAGACAAAAAAGAAGAAACATTGGAATTAAAAGATGATAAATTATTATCCATGCAAAAACATGGGTCTAGATTTAGCTTTACTTCAGGATCTGGTAAAGATGTTGCGGTTTCAACCAAAAGCTTGGCCAGAGTTAAACAATTATTTGAAGATATTGATCCCCCATCTGATATTATTGAAGACAAAAAAGAAGAAAAATTGGAACTAAAAGATAATAAATTATTGTCCATGCAAAAACATGGGTCTAGATTTATCTTTACATCAGGATCTGGAAAAGATGTCGGGGTATCTACCAAAAGCTTGGCCAGAGTTAAACAAATGTTTGAAGATATTGATCCTCCATCTGATATTATTGAAGACAAAAAAGAAGAAACATTGGAATTAAAAGATGATAAATTATTATCCATGCAAAAGCATGGGTCTAGATTTAGCTTTACTTCAGGATCTGGTAAAGATGTTGCGGTTTCAACCAAAAGCTTGGCCAGAGTTAAACAATTATTTGAAGATATTGATCCCCCATCTGATATTATTGAAGGCAAAAGAGAAGAAAAATTGGAACTAAAAGATACTAAATTATTGTCCATGCAAAAACATGGGTCTAGATTTAGCTTTACTTCGGGATCTGGTAAAGATGTCGGGGTTTCAACCAAAAGCTTGGCCAAGGTTAAACAATTATTTGAAGATATTGATCCCCCATCTGATATTATTGAAGACAAAAAAAAAGAAACATTGGAACTAAAAGATAATAAATTATTGTCTATGCAAAAACATGGGTCTAGATTTAGCTTTACATCAGGATCTGGAAAAGATGTCGGGGTTTCAACCAAAAGCTTGGCCAGAGTTAAACAAATGTTTGAAGATATTGATCCTCCATCTGATATTATTGAAGACAAAAATGAAGAAACATTGGAATTAAAAGATAATAAATTATTGTCCATGCAAAAACATGGGTCTAGATTTAGCTTTACATCAGGATCTGGTAAAGATGTTGCGGTTTCAACCAAAAGCTTGGCCAGAGTTAAACAATTATTTGAAGATATTGATCCCCCATCTGATATTATTGAAGACAAAAAAGAAGAAAAATTGGAACTAAAAGATAATAAATTATTGTCCATGCAAAAACATGGGTCTAGATTTATCTTTACATCAGGATCTGGAAAAGATGTCGGGGTATCTACCAAAAGCTTGGCCAGAGTTAAACAAATGTTTGAAGATATTGATCCTCCATCTGATATTATTGAAGACAAAAAAGAAGAAACATTGGAATTAAAAGATGATAAATTATTATCCATGCAAAAGCATGGGTCTAGATTTAGCTTTACTTCAGGATCTGGTAAAGATGTTGCGGTTTCAACCAAAAGCTTGGCCAGAGTTAAACAATTATTTGAAGATATTGATCCCCCATCTGATATTATTGAAGGCAAAAGAGAAGAAAAATTGGAACTAAAAGATACTAAATTATTGTCCATGCAAAAACATGGGTCTAGATTTAGCTTTACTTCGGGATCTGGTAAAGATGTCGGGGTTTCAACCAAAAGCTTGGCCAAGGTTAAACAATTATTTGAAGATATTGATCCCCCATCTGATATTATTGAAGACAAAAAAAAAGAAACATTGGAACTAAAAGATAATAAATTATTGTCTATGCAAAAACATGGGTCTAGATTTAGCTTTACATCAGGATCTGGAAAAGATGTCGGGGTTTCAACCAAAAGCTTGGCCAGAGTTAAACAAATGTTTGAAGATATTGATCCTCCATCTGATATTATTGAAGACAAAAATGAAGAAACATTGGAATTAAAAGATAATAAATTATTGTCCATGCAAAAACATGGGTCTAGATTTAGCTTTACATCAGGATCTGGTAAAGATGTCGGGGTTTCAACCAAAAGCTTGGCCAGAGTTAAACAAATGTTTGAAGATATTGATCCTCCATCTGATATTATTGAAGACAAAAAAGAAGAAACATTGGAATTAAAAGATGATAAATTATTATCCATGCAAAAACATGGGTCTAGATTTAGCTTTACTTCAGGATCTGGTAAAGATGTTGCGGTTTCAACCAAAAGCTTGGCCAGAGTTAAACAATTATTTGAAGATATTGATCCCCCATCTGATATTATTGAAGACAAAAGAGAAGAAAAATTGGAACTAAAAGATACTAAATTATTGTCCATGCAAAAACATGGGTCTAGATTTAGCTTTACTTCGGGATCTGGTAAAGATGTCGGGGTTTCAACCAAAAGCTTGGCCAGAGTTAAACAAATGTTTGAAGATATTGATCCTCCATCTGATATTATTGAAGACAAAAATGAAGAAACATTGGAATTAAAAGATAATAAATTATTGTCCATGCAAAAACATGGGTCTAGATTTAGCTTTACATCAGGATCTGGTAAAGATGTCGGGGTTTCAACCAAAAGCTTGGCCAGAGTTAAACAATTATTTTGTGATGATGACCCTTCTTTTGATAACACTGACAAAAGTTACCAAAGAGAAGGAAAATTAGAACCAAAAGAAAATCAATTGTTATCTAAACAGGGTAATGTTTCTAAATTTTGCTTCACATCAGGTTCAGGTAAATCTGTTAGTGTTTCAACTAAAAGCTTGGCTAATGTTAAGAATTTATTTTGTGATATTGATTCCCCACCGGATATTATTGAGGACAAAAAAGAAGCAATATCGGAATTAAAAGATGATAAATTATTGTCTACTCAAAAATCTGTGTCTCGATGTAGCTTTCCATCAGGATCTGATAAAGATATTGGTATTTCTAGCAAAAGCTTGGCCGGTGTTAAACAATCATTTTATGATGTGGAAGAAAAGAAAGTTAAATTAGAATCCAAGAACGATGCTACTTTTAATGAACAGGAAAAAATTTTTGATCAATTGGTTAGTTTTAATAAAGTTTCAGGAAAATGTACTTCTAACAATCGAGAATTAATTGCCAAAAAGGATAAAGACAATAGGTACGACAATTTGACAGAACCTCCTAATGTGATGCAAACAAGTGATAAAAAATTGACTCACTTTAATATAACAAATGGATTCAGGTCAGCTGGGGGAAAATCCATTGGCATTTCTAGAGAGAGTTTTGCAAAAGTTAGCAAATTATTTGAAGAAGATAATGGCAGCACTGTTAATGATCAGGAAGGAAAATTACCGCAGACCTTTGAATCATTTAATTTTCCTATAGAAAGAAATGACCGTGTACAATGTGTAAATTTCAATGAAGCTTCTTACAAAAATAAGATAAATTATGATGGAAATTCAGCTCAAGATTCTCCGGCAATTTGTGGCTTCAATACTGCAAATGGAAAATCAATCTGTGTTTCAGAAAGTAGTTTAGCAAGGGTGGGAAATATATTCGATGATAATAATCCATCTAATATTTTGGAAAGTTGTGATAAAAATGTTTTAGTCATTTCTAAAGCAGATGAATTAACTAGTCAACCTTTTAGTTTTAATACAGGGAGTGGACGGTCTGTAGCCGTTAATCAAGAATCTTTGAATAAAGTTAAACAATTATTTCATGAAAATCCATCTGATACAAACACCGACGGTTCTGAAGATCGCAAACAACTAATGTCGAATCAGAATTCATTTGGGTTCAATACTGCCGGTGGAAAACAAGTCGGGATTTCCTGTGAAAGTTTAAGCAAAGTAAAAGCATTGTTTAACGAGGTAGATGATGTCGATGATTGCTCAAAAGATAAAAATGATCAAATATTAGGTATCGGATATAACTCTGATGCTAGGAACTTAATGAAATCGTTAAATGAAAATAAAAAAAAAACTACAAATTTGTTTGAGGAATCAAATCCGCCATCAGGTAATTCTTTGAATTCAAAGTATTTCGAGAAAAAAGTCAGGTTTAAACAAGATGAAGGTGAAGTCCCTGAGGAAATCGCTGAAACTTCAACAACAAATATCGAGAGTGAAGATATTTTCTCATCCCATCATTGTTTGAGTACGCCCACAGGTCCTAAGAATAAAAGGATTCGGACTCTTGATTTATCCGGGCAAAGTGCAGAAAGCTGTAAACTTAAAAACACCTCTGCTGCCTCTCTTGAAAATTCATTTGAATATTTCGGTAGTCAGATTGATTTTTCTTTGGCCCACGAGATATCTGAAAGTACCGCTGCTTTTCTCGCCGATGACGATTGCGATTGGTCAGTTCAAAGTCCCACCGGGTCAGTCGTTCATGAGTCCGTTTCAAAATTAAAACGTTTAGATTCATCGATTCCACTTTTAACTTCGACTCCTGAAATAGCTAGTAATCGCATTTGTCGAAAACGTTTAGCTTTAAATGACAGTGGATTTTCTCCCATTTCAAAGAAGTTAAAATCAGTTATCGACCAAAGAGTCGAAGCATTTAGGAAGTGGCAGCAGAATGCCCTTAAAAGACAAGAGGATATAATCAAAAGAAAAAGTGGCAAGGAAAAACCATTGAAGGGAATTCATCTATCAACAAGGGAGAAACAAAAACCCAACAAAATCAACATCGTTTTAAAAGGAGAACATCCCAAGACCTACACATATCAAGAGGTTGGCATCCTTCTATATTTCTTTTTTTTATAACAATCTTAATATTTTTTTAGTATTTAAGTTTTGATAAACTGTCACGCTACTAAATATCCTATATAGATTTAAAAAATAAATCTATCTAAATATACTATATAGATTTCTTTAATACGAAATGATTGGTTTAATATTAACAGGAGAGATAATAAAATGGACTTAAGTTTTATTCAGATAGATTAATTAAATTCTATAAAACCTCTGTAAAAAGTACTTATTTAGTTGTTTCATGGGATGAATGTAACCCATTTCAGTAAATTGATGTATAACAAATATTGTTTTAAATTATTTTTAACTTCAATTGGCTTATCTTTTAGTTGATTGAAAATGGGCTGGACACCAATGTTATTGATGTGACATCAACAAATGCAGTGGATTTTAACTTTGATCTAAAGGAAACTTTTCTTGAGTAAGTTATTTTATTGAATGTGTATCATTTTGATAATTGTGACTTTTTATTTAATTTAAATGAGTACGTTTTCCTAGGAGCGACTACAGTGATAGACACTGAGCGACTATTACAGAAGACAGCTCTTCTGAGTTTACATGTTACTGTTTTCCTAGCCGAGTGATTCTAGCAATCATCACTAGAGTCGCCTGTACCTGGAGTAGTCAAAATCGCAGTCGCTAGAATCCTTAGTGAGTTCTACACGTGTATTTATTGAGTAAGCATGTCTTTTCAGACTTTCAAGCTTTTTTATCACTATAAACTGCAATTAAATACACTTCCATTTATGTAAGTATATTTTGTGTACGGCTGGAGCACTTCTAGGAAAACGTCCCTTAAGATATTTAAATTATGATTGATGAAATGTTTGAACTATTTGTTAGATGTGAGGAAGAGAGTAAAGGAGTGACACTTGACGGACTGCTCGTTCCTAATGTTGATTTGAAAGTCGGAGTTGCAGAGATAACTCAATGCTTTCTCACTCTTCCTGGTGTGGATCCATCACTTGTTCCTGAGAATTGGGTAGCAAATCATTATAGATGGATTGTTTGGAAATTAGCTTCATATGAAAAATCATTTCCTCACATATTTGCTAAAAGGTAAATTTTAACATTAAATCATATATGAATATTGCTTTTTAATTATTTTTTTTTTAATTGATTAATTTGCTAGAATGTTTTTGTATTGGTACAGAGTCTATGAGACTATAAACTCGTTTGGATGACTGGAAGATGATTAATTGGCCCTCCAAAGATTTTGAATTCAGGCACAGACAAACAAACACATAAACAAAACAGATAAAGGATTTAAAAATAGATAAATTCACTAAACATAAAATAATAACTCAGATTTACGTATATTACAAGTATAGGTACCCAATTATAAAATAATTATTGTAAATATATTAAATATATTTTAATAATACAGTAGAACCCCGATAAGAAGTGTCTCAAGGGGATTAGGGAAACAGTCTTGTTATCGAGGTGCTCATTTTGTTGAGGGTCGTGTTATCAAGGTTATTTTGCTATCAGTTGTATTATAGAGGTTAATGGAATGTTGGGAGCGGGGTGGGGCGGGGTTTTCAAGTCTAGACTTGTTCAAGGTCAACCCATTCCTGTATAGAGTCGCGTTATAGAGGTTGACTTCTCAAAACGACTTGTTATAGAGGTTCTGAGTTACATTATGAATTGGAAAAAATCCGTGTTATTGAGGTTGTTTGGATAATAATAGTCGTGTTATGGAGGTTAATTTAACATTATGTGTTATGGCAATCTCAAGGGGATTTAAAAATTGCACTTTTAATTGAGGTTTTCTTGTTATTGAGGGTCGTGTAAGCGAGGTTCTACTGTATCTTTCTTTTCTTTTCTTCCATGTTCGATGGTAAATTGGGGGGGGGGGGGGAATAGCCGAATATACCAGGTGTACAAATATGGGTTTAAAACTAAGCTCATAGAGGGTGTTACAAAAATAAGATCGCGATCCCACAAAAGCTGGGAGGTAAAGGCTCAAGGCTATGGAAAAACCCTAACTCCCACTCTAGTCCAAGTTAAAGGGGAGAGACCCTGGTTTCATGAGTAGGATCTCAGTGCGCCTGGCACACTATCTTGAAAGTGTTGAATGTATTAGCTGTGATGTTCAACTAATCTTCTATTTTCTCTGAGAGAAATCATTATCCCCTCCTCAACCTATGGCTTGTTTATCTTTGAGAAGTTTTGATGTGAAATTATTGTACCCAGGTGCTTGACGGTGGAGAACTTGATGATCCAACTGCAATATAGGCATGATAGAGAGATAACTCGTGCTCAGCGTCCTGCTATTCGAAAGATACTCGAGCACGACGAGTCCCCATTTAGATGTATAGCTCTCTGTATTGCTAACATCACCAAGGTAAATACTTGTACAATCTTTATTATTTTAAACATTTTACTGTTAATATCAACTGTTTCGGTTTAGAGGTTTAAATTTAGAAATATTTGGAAATAAGAAATTTCTTATGGTTTAAACATTCACAGTAAAAGGACATTATTATCTGCTGTTTAAATTCAAGATGGCGGCCATTTATAAGTTTTATATATAAAAAAAAATATTTTTAAGCCATCTATGCATTACTAAATCTCCGAAACTGAAGACGCTAGAATCACTAAACGAGCGTGAGGGGGTTTTCTTTGATGGGGAACAATTTTGTGTCATTTTACTACATCTTTAGAACCACTAACACAAAAACCTTGAAATTTGGAAATTAGTCACTTATTAGGACATAAACATGATCTGTAAAGGAATTTTACAATTTAACTTTTAAAATCAAGATGGTGGCTATAATTATTATTAAAAACTAAATCCAACTAGATATTTTTCAATACCAACTTCTAAGGGATAAAATGTGGAGAGGAAAGAAGAAGAGGCAACGGATTTGAAAATTTGAGAAAAGATAAGGGAGTGGTTAAGTTCTACTTAAAATTCTCTTGAAGCTTTGAAAAGATTCTTAGGGTGAAAGTCAATTCCTAAAGAGTAGAAATATAGTTATGGGAAAGAGAAGATAAGTAGTCTAAACAACTGGGACTATGATATAACACATAACGGATAATTGTTACATTAATATATAATAATTATATAACTAGTACGGTCATTTAGGTCCGATGTATATCATTTTTACATTACTTTCTCACACCACAATGTTCAATTTATGTATACTTATTTTCCAATGCTCTGTATCTATTAATAAAAATCAATTTTATTCACCAATATTTTTATTTTTGAAACACCAGCTATGCTGGGTACTTCTGCTTGTATTTATATATTTTTTTTTTATAAATATAATTACATAAGTTTCATAAGCATTTATGTAGTTTTTATTTTATATTTATGAATTTAATTTAAACTGAACATGCCTCCAACTATTTTTTATCATATTCTTTTTTACTTGTCAATAGATGCTAAGTATTTTATTAATTACAATACCAATTTCTTCATTATTGATTATAGCAGTAGTTATAGTGAATTTTTTCAGATATGAAATCTGTGTGTTATGAACTCTGAAAATTCATAGCAAGCTCAGAGTAGTTGATTTTGTTGCTATGGAATGCTTGGAAACCCTTACAAGGTTGAGTTTGTTTATTGGCTTATTTTTTGTATTTACTCTGTTTATAAAAGTTACCATATTGATCTAATCACTTGTCACTGTTGTGTAATTTAGTAAAAGTGAAAGTTTTACCTTTTTTTTAAAGTTTTGATAAAAATTAAGAAATATGGCATTATTTTAATTTCATGATTAATGATCTATATTTCTTTTGTTGTTATTCAAAGTTTAAGCAATTTAAAAAGAAATTAAATAGTTTGGTTGAAATAAATATAGTGTTCAATATAGGACAAAATGTTGTGGGGCTTTACACCTGCTATAGATTTTCTGGAGCAAACAAAATGTCATTTCAATTCTTTTGATAATTTTGTCGAAGTGAATATTTTAATTGTCGGTTGTTTGGACCCTAGACACATTCTTAAAACAATCGCACAAAGATATCGAGAAGAAAAAGAAATAAAAATTAATTTTTATCTGATCGAGATATGCATGGAGATTGTGGCTCGTCAGTTGTTGTTGATGACTATAGCTCTGGAACCCGGCGATAAGTTGGGTTTACGTGAAAAAGCTCGTTTGTACATGGAAGTTTTCGGAAATACTCTGTTACGTCCGGCATCCTCAATCTATGTTATCAATAAAACAGTTCAATTTATCCGTGCTGTTACCGATTTGGATTTTTTGAAACGTCGATTACCTTTTGTCAAGTTGGATAAGTTGAAGTATAAAGAAAGAGATACATTAGAAAATATATTCAAATTTTGGCAAAAAGAGAAATTTAGAATTACCAAACTTTGGGATTTGAGATTGAGGCACGGATTGGGGACCAGATACGACTACAGAGACGGTGCCTTCGATTGGGATTACCACATGAAATTAAAAGAGATCAAAGGATGTGAAGTTATCAATCCGAGAGAATATATTAAATGGCGTGAAACGGGTGTTGCGTTTACTTGGCTAGAAACCGAATTTTCAGTTCCGAACCCTACCTTTGCTGTCGGTGTCACACAGGCCGGAGATAAATTACTGAATATCGGTTACCACGGTGATATACAATTTGGTCCTTATTTCACATTTGGTATTGAATGTCCCGATAAAGATATGTTGAAAACCATAAATTCAGTCTACGCTCATCGTTCTACAGATTTAATTCAGAGGAATCTTATGAGAATTTTCTACGAGATTCAAAACCGTGAGGTATATACTCCTGAATTAAGTGATAGCGATACTTGTTTAGGTACTATTATTGCTGAAATAGGTGATATCAACGTTGAAGATACTTATGTGCCCCCTGAACCTAACCGAGATATAGAAGATTATTCGAGCCTCCCTATCGACCATACTGTAACCTACTTACCTCTTAAATCTCTTACCGAGCTATCGAAAAAACCGGAATTTAAGGATACCTTCGATATCGTTTATCTTTCCCAAGCACTTATTGGAAAAACGGGCAACATTATGAACACGGCTAAAGACAATTCTGTTTTAATTGTGGAAACACAAAAGGCATTTTTTACTTTGATGCAACAAGAGAAGGAAAAATTTACAGAGAAAATAAACAATTTTGCCGACGAGAATGGTTGTGAATTGCTGTTTGAATATAATTCTACTGAAGACTTTTATGCATATTTCAAGAAAAAAACTCCTCCCATCTCATTATGAATCCCTTACAAATACTTTTTCTTAAGATAATGTTAAAAATATATATTATAAGTTTAATAAAATAAATTTAAATATTTTAATAATATATATATACACACACTGATAATATGCTACAAACTATTTTACTATAAATTTATTTGATTTTGGTTTAGCAAAAGTATAATATACAAAAGCCTAAATTACATGTAAGTTTTCATATTATAATTATTTAATTCATTTATAATGTGCAATGATATTTAAACATCATTTATATGTTTTCAATGTTAAACTGGTCTAAAGACAAAATATAGAACAATTTCTTGAGAATTGCTTTTTTTCATGTGTACATTTTTATTTGTCCTCTTTCCTAATAAGAATAAACAGAGCTTTTTAAATGGCCAATGACAGATATTTTTTTTTTTTTACATTTTAGAACTTTAACAAATATATATATTTTTTAATGTTAGTTGGATTTGGAACATCAAATTGATGGTATTTATGAGCTAGAACTGACAGACGGTTGGTACTCAATTTGGACAACGACTGATTCCGAAATGACAAGATTGATTCAGAATTCAATTTTGAAAATTGGTACTAAACTGGTGACTTGTGGAGCACAACTTATCGGCTCAGACCAACCTATCGATCCACTTCAGGTAACTTTCATTGGCTTATTTAGATAAGAATTAACATTTTACTGTTGATAAAGATAATAATTTTCATATTATATTAGATTTTTAGTTGGACCAAGAAGTATCAAAACATGAGAAATTACTTAATATGTTTAACACTTCAATTAATAAGTATGATTAAGTGAAAGTATTGGTATTTACCTAATCTATTATTTTTAGAAATCTTGCTAAATAATTATTTGTTAGTTTGTTAATTAGTTGTGTTAGTACTAATTTCTATTGCTAAATAATAATTGTCAGAATTATTATACAATCTAATCTGACACGACCGAACTTCATCCTTATCAGAATATTGAGAATATATCAATAAAAGCAGTCAGTCAGTTTTTGCTATCATACTGATCGTTACACTTAGTTTCTTATTATCATGTGTGTCATTCTATATTTACAATCCAGTGTTGAGCTATATCTTTAGTGAATATGGCGGCTCAACTGAAACCAAAACGGGTTGAGTTTACAGTACTGTAGAAATTAGATATTCTTTAATGGCTTTACAAAGGTGACTCTGTTCTAATATTAGTTTCAGAGTTAAGATTTTGTGTAACAACAATTATTAAAGATTGGAAAAATGGTCTGAAAGACATTGATGCTTATTCCTTAACTAGATTAGTATGTATATTTTATTATACATCCATAGATTGGAGTACCTAAATTTATTTTGAACAATAAAGATTAAATTTTTACTTTAAAATATTCACTTTTCTTGGTTTTTCGGATTATCCAACTTTTTTGTGTTCCGACCGTGCTCCGGTCCCGTAGGTGACGGATATGAGGAGTTCTACTGGAGTTACTTAATTAATGATTCTTGTTTTAACCCTTTGACTGCGGGACCTTACCCTTAGGGTCTATCCAGGGGCTGAAGTGTTGCGGGTCTGCAAAAAAAAAGGAAAAAAAAGATCTGGAAACCAGCATATAGTCCACAGGCCACCATAAGAAGTGAGTCGCTGATTGATAAAGTTTTCTTACCTTATGGAATTGCTTATTTATGCCTTGTCCACTGATGAATTGGGTATATGGCAACTGGGCGCTGGGCCATTTCTTTTTTGTTGACATGCCAAACTTGCCCTTGTGCGGGAACATTGAAAAGAGATAGATAAAATTTTGATTTTCACAGGATCGTTTAATTAAATTATTTAAAAAAACAGTGGTACACGTGGCCACCGATAAGAGTGGGCCGTTTGGGGTGTCCACCGCCCCAAACATATCGCTCTGCGAGGACGTTGAAAAGAAAACGGCCCACTCTTATCGGTGGCCACCTTTACCACTGTTTTTTAAATAATTTAATTAAACGATCCTGTGAAAATCAAAATTTTATCTATCTCTTTTCAATGTTCCCGCCCAAGGGCAAGTTTGGCATGTCAACAAAAAAGAAATGGCCCAGCGCCCAGTTGCCATATACCCAATTCATCGGTGGACAAGGCATAAATAAGCGATTCCATAAGGTAAGAAAACTTTATCAATCAGCGACTCACTTCTTATGGTGGCCTGTGGACTAATAGCAGGAGTAAACGAGTGAAAAGATGTTGGGTCTATCTCTGAGGTGGCCGCACAACTAAAGAACCCGTTTGAAGAAGTTCCATTTCCCCTCTCTCGAATAACACACGCCTTTCCAAACCATGCGGTATCACCAAGTGATACCTCCTGCCACTCAGTTGAAAATGCTAGATATCACCTGGTGATACCTCCGCAGTCAAAGGGTTAAAAGTGAAATTTTTCAAAAGCATACTTGTTATAATATTTTCCCTTAATACTGTTTGGATTTTCTATTAGTTTATTACATACTATTAGGATTGATGAAAAGGATGAGAACAATGTTACACTGTATAAATGTAATATAATTGTTGTAATATAGTTGAATTCTGCATGTTCTTATTATTTACACTTGTTGGCTAATGTACTAATATTGTTATGGCCAGGATGGTGCTAGGAATGGAGTAAGGCTTAAAATCTGTACCAATAGTACACGAAGAGCAGTGTGGCACTGTCGTCTTGGTTTCGTTGCTGGAGCTCATTGTATACCTACCAGCATTAGTAAAGTGTTACCTCACGGTGGTCAGATAAGCCAACTAACTGCTACTATAGCTAGAGTCTATCCGATGTTACACATGTCAAAGGATACAAATGGAAAAAACGGTACTGTATTCAAATGTACAAAATGTATTATTTTTTAAACTTAATGAAAACTGAGTTTTTTTAGAACCTCAGATGAAAATTTAATATCGGAACCATGGATCTATCGCAAAATATAAAATATTTTATTTTTCACTGAAGAAACCATTGTTAAATTTATTTATTATTTACTTGCGAGCCTGTAGAAGCCTGCCTTGTGAAAAAGCTGGCATTAGGTCTGTTCCAACCAAGCAGTGATTGGCTTAAGATTTAAGGAGTTCAATAAAAAAAAAGATTTTTTTTGACATTTTCATGTTTAGGCTATGGAACATAAGTCAAAAACGCTATGTTACTTTTTAGCTTAAAAACTCAGAAAAGTGTAACAGGGAGTTAGAAATGGATAGGAGGTCTGTAATCCAGTCTCCAGCTGTAGTGCCTTCCCCCTACCGCGCTTCGTAGGGCCGAAGAAAGTCGAAAAGAGTTCCACGCCTAGCAGGGAACTAGGCTGTTGCAGGAGGTAGTTCGCACTTGCAAAGTCTAGTCTTGTTTAATCTCGAGTTTGTACCGTCCTTATAGGCATGTTAGCTTAGCCTTGGACAGGTTGGTTCCCTTCGCGCCTTGTTCCCCCACCTTGGACTCACTCTTCTCCCGTCTTATGTGTATTTATTTCGTCTATTTTCTTAAGTTGATCCCTTATGATTTTTATTAGATTTTCTTTTTCTTTTAGATCTTTAGAGATGAAGATGTTTTTTTTTTAAAAAAAAAAAAAACATATTTCCTTTTTAATTTCTAAATTGGCTATACTTCGCCCCTACCTGATCATCTTAAGGCCTTGAATTGAAAATCAAGATTTACATTTTTTTTTTTTTTTGTAGTAAAATCTGAAACAATATTGGAGACACATATTATTCACCTTTTATTGTTTACAAGTTAGACATACAGATCATGTCATCATGTAACAGTTACCTCAATATTGTTTCAAGAAAAATATAAACCATTGATAAATCTCTATCATGCTACACTGAATCACTGAATTAAAGGAAAAAAAATGTGATAAGAAGATGACCTTACACAAGGGGTCGAAACGTCTCACAATTAAAGTTATAAAAATTATTTCAATTTGATTACTTTTAATTACACCTAAAAAATCCATCAATAAAAAATTAATTATTCAAAAAAAACAAAAACATTTTCATCCCTAAAGATCTAAAAGAAAAAGAAAATCTAAAATAAAAAATGTTGACAATATCATCTTCACCAGTTTGGTTTTTATTTGCAGACAGATCTTGCTTAAAAAATAACCCTCGTATGTATGAAGTGTAAAATAATCTAAAAAAAATTGGGTCGATGTAGCGTATCTGAAGTCACATGCATAGAAACGGAAAACATCGCAAATATAATATGAATATATTATATTTTTATTTTCTGTATATCGATCAAAATTGCATTAAGTATGGATACCTTTTTCTCAAAAACCCAGATACTCTTTATACCATACAAATACATATGCCCACAAATATGCTACATTGACCTGAATACAGTGTGCCCCACGATCTAGGGTAAAATGTATTTAAAAAAAAGTATGCAATTTTTATCAATTAACAGAAAACAACTTTAATTATTACTTAAGTACATAATATTTGCCAGTTTCTATTCATAAAAACTGACATAAAAAATATATCTGATTAATGCATTATAATTTCTTCTTTACATATTTTCTACAGTTTTCAGAAGTACCAAAGCTGAAAGTGTTGAAGCTAATTCTGTCGACAGAATTAGAATCGAAAAGGCAGAACAACTTTATCAAAAAGTTTTAGAAGAGGTTAGAAAAAATAAAATTATTAACTTTATTACTTTTTTTTTTTTAAAAATCACATCTGTCTGACATAATTAGAGAGTGACATTAAGGATGTAAAATAATTATTATACTTTATATTTTCAGGTTGAAGCTAAATACAAACCTAGATCAAGAGCAGGTACGAGGTTAACCAGACGAAGTCTTAAAAATATATCTGAGATAACTCAACCTGAAGTTCTTTATGAAATGATGGAGCAGTCAGCAGATCCATTATATTTCCAGGTGGGTTAAATAAAGCCAATTTTAGGATAGCTTAAAGCCGGGTTTTCATGGGTAGAGTAAACAGGAGAGTAGAGTAACTCTACCCTTAGAAACCTATAAAAAAAATATAGGTAGAGTAGAGTACTATACCCCATGCAGTAAAGTGGACTCTACTCTACTTCCCCCTCCACAGCTCCCACTATACTAGCTTTCCCACTCTACCTGTGTAAACGTTTTCAATAGCAAGTAGCAAGTAGAGTTTAGTTTCAGTTTATACATTGTTGTGCAATTATTTCTGCTTTTTTACTATACTTACTACTAGCTTATGTGTAAACGCTCCAAAATCAAACTTGGTAGAGTAGGAAGTATAGTACACTCTACTCGCTACTCTACTCTCCTGTTTACTCTACCCGTGTAAACCCAGCTTAATAATAAGCAAGTTACATATCTTATATTACAAGACTGTCACATAATTTATAATATTTTATAGTACTTTTTCGTGTTAGGTCATGAAAGGGGTGAAAAAAGGTATTCCAAGTTATTTCATATAAAAATGGCTATATTTCATCCCTAGAGCATCATCAGGCCTGTTAAATGTGTTTAATGGTCGAATCGAAAATAAAAATGTACACAGCGTTTTTTTAAATACATAAAAAAAATTGTCAGATCTATTAATAATCAATAAACTCCACTACTCCTTAACACATAACTTAAATAAAATTAAAAATACATGGTAAATTAAAAAAAAAAAAAATAATAAATAAATAATCCATGTGCTAAAACTAATACATTAATTTGAGATTATTGTATATGTGAAATAACTTGGACTACCTTTTTTCACCCCTTCATGACCCAACACGAAAGAGTTCTGTTAATTATAAGAGACCACTACTTATAAAGAATGTATATTTTATGATTATTTTTAGAACCAATTAAGCAGGGATCAGGTAGATATATTACTTGACTATAGACGACAACTGGTGGAGAAAATACAGGCGGAAGTGAGAGATACTGTTAAACAAAGATTGGAAGAAACTGTTCCTCAGAGAAAAGTTACAACTATACTCAAGGTTCATATAATTTTATTAAATGATTTAGGCAATCTTTAATTAGGTTTGTAGATATTGGTTTCTTTAATTGTAGATATACTAGAGGAAAATTGTCTTTTAATTCCCCTTTATTAAAAATCACTTAATTAATTTCCACAGCAGTTTTTATAGTGCCTTTAAAGTAAGCAACACAACAGTTGTGCAGAAAAGGTAAATTTACGGTGGTTCAGCCACTTGCAAAGCTCGGTTGATCAACCAACGCTTTAAAATTAAGTCAATGAGAACTACACGCATTGACAATATTTCCTCTCAGATACTGCTGAAAATTGTAGAATCTCATAAGTAAATATAATTTATAATGGATCGGTTTTGTTAACTTTTTATAGGTTCGTCTAATCGATTCCAAAAACGGGGAGAATGCAATGTTGACACTGTGGCGACCTACTGACGATCTCTGTTCATCGATGGTTGAAAACTCAATGTTCTGTTTCAATTTTATCACGGCTAACGGCCAAAGGTAAGGTTTCAAGTGTATTCTTTTCTTGATTTAAAATATCATTAATGGAGTTGCTTTTTATTATTGAATGTTGTATTTAAAGATCAAATTAATTTTTAGGGATAAAACATTACAACTAAGCTCGACTAGACAAACTCAATATTCTAGAAAAGATTCGACTGAGGGTTTTCATCCGTTTCTCCGCAAGTTAACTTGCATTTCCGAAGTTGATCGGCCTACCTTCAAACCCTTGTTTGGAGAGTTCGACACCGTCGGTTTTGTAATCGAAACAAGAAGAACTTCGAACGGGGTCAACATCGTGTACCTGTCAGATTTAGAAATGAACTTACTCTCCATTACTTTTTGGACTTCGATCAAGGTATGATATGTTTAATATTTATAATTTAATATAGACTTTTGTGTTTTTGCAGAGTTTGAGAAGAAAGTCTGAAAAATTCGATTTGTTCTATTAATAATTGAAATGGCTCTTATCCATACTATAATCGAGTTATTCCACATTTACTAATTTATAATGTGAATTGTTTACTGCAGGATGTTATAGGGTAATAAGAACGATTATAATTACTGCTTGTATTATCTTTATGTTTCAGTCTGTGTTATTTAGTGTTAATATATTTTTTTTTAAGATGTTCTGCAAGGAAGATGTGTTTACTAGCGGAAGTTTGATTGGGGCTTGTAATGTGCAGTGGCGTCTTGGATCAGTATCTTGGCAGGTACCGAATAGCTTCGCCACTGAGCTGTCGACTTTTTCTAATAGTCCTACTCAGGCTCATCTGATGTCTCTATACAATCAATATAAGCAACATTTTTCCTCTGCAACTGTAAGTAAATCTACCTCTCTTTTTCTTTATCGAATTACCAATATTGTAGTTAGGCTTTTCTCGTCGAATAACAGTGGCGATATACTAAACAAAACTGTTTTTGCAGGATTTGAAAAATTTTATAGAAGATTGTAAAAATAAATTGGTTAGACTTCTCGCCAAACGAGGCAAACCTGAACATTCCCAGCCTTCAACACCTTCTCCAAGTGTGAGTACACCTGTTACTCGAATATCTGGAGAGTATCGTAGTGGTACACCAAATTCAATATCTATTGGAACTCAGCAAAATCATGTCAACAGTCCTATTATATCTACACCTGTTCAGAAGAGAATGAAGAAACTCTCATCTTACGGCAGTCCTCCACCTCTTACTCCTCTACCGATAAATTTAGCGATTCCTCATTGTTCTGTAACTAAAGATTTTAAATCTCCTTTTAGAATATCTGAAAATGTTTTGCAGGATAGCCAACCTTCTTCTTCTCAATCCTCATTTTCACCTCCTTTAAGTCTTGAATAACTGAATTGTTATTAGTCAGTAGAACGGTGGTTATTTAAAGCCAGTCAGTCATTTTAAAAATCTTAATATATAATATTTAACAAGAAACAAATTTTTGTTTTTAACTTGGCCGCATGGAATTGATTGATGCTTACTTTGTTCCATAATACACCTTCTTTTCGGATCTGTTTGGCTGAAAATTTCAAGACACTCTCTGATGTATAAATGTGTTTTGGTTTAATTGCCAGAACAGGTGAAACTTATACTATACTAATGATCTGTGTCTACCTGAAAGGCCTTTCTGTGTCTTAATAAATGGCCTTTGCTGGCAATCATTTTGAAAAAAGAACCCTCCAGCTAAGTACAAGGTTTTATTTTATATTAGAGATATACCCAATTATTAAATAATACTGTACATTTTATTTATTTATTTAACATAGTGTGCTATAATATTAAAAATTCTGTAATATTTATAAAATTGTATGATAAATTTAAATATTTTGAGAAAATGTGTACACCGATATTGTAAGTACACGTCTCTACCCTTAATATGTAAAGAAAAATTATTATGTTTTTTTAAATCTCCTAGTCAGTAAAATTCACTTTTAAAAACAATTGTTATGACTTATATTAGTTTCTATAATTTTCTTTTTTAAGTGCAGCAAAACACCATGTTAAAATGTAAACTTCTAATTTGTTTTGAACATTTTATATAAAATCTTGTAAATAATCTTTTGTTAAAATATACAATTGATGGATCGTTGCTCTGTACATAGTTACATACTTATTTGCGATCAACTTCTCAAATGATCTAGTGAACTTCCGTTATCCAACTGCTTATATCATAGTTATAAGCCGCTGTCGGTGAATATGCATGCTTATTTTGAAGTTGCGGGGAGGAGTCTGCAATGAAAATGATTTGACACAAGGTCGAAAATACCGATACCGAAGGGAGAGCCCGGCAGGGTGAGACGAAAAGCCAAGGGAAGGCGAAAACCCCCTCTGCTCTCTCAGGTAGCCTCGCCTACTTAAGAATTAAGAATCAAGGTGCCTTTAGAGTAATATTAAATATATTTTAATTTTGATGAGTTATTCGATGCCTTGATTTTTCAATCATTTAACATATGAAATTATTAAATATAGCTTTTGGAGCTATTGGTACAATCGATTGGTTGTATTGTTTTTAACCTAGGGTAGATAGTTTGTCCAAGACTTCATTTAGACTTATTAACCCTATAATACTAACCATACTTTGTTGGCGCTTAACACTAATTCATAATTTTTACGAGGATTTTATTAGAACGTTTTGTTATTACTTTTTAATTGTTTTATGTTTTAATTTTAATTTTTTTTTTTTTTTTTTTATTATTATTATTTATTTATTAATGATAGCATAGTATTATGCCATAAAAGTAGTATCACATAATATGAAGAATACAAAATCAACTAGTATTGTTGTGAGTGTCAATGAAATATAAGAATTTACAAACAACATTCGAGTATTTTTAGATTTATTAATTTAAGTAATATATTTAAAATTGGTATTATTATTTGTATGCTATATAATATTGAAATAAATGTTAGTTAACAATTGAAACAATTTTTTAAGAATGTTCTCTACAAATGGGGACGTTGCAAACAGAGCAATAGGTTGCAGCTCAAAGTAAAAACGGTGTAAAGATAACACTAAGAATGTTCGGGCGCAACTAAAGCAAGTTTGTAAGCATGAAAAGCATATAGGTAAAGCACTGGTGAAGGGTGAGGAGTCTGTGTTTTACAGAACCAAGATAGCTCACTCTTAAGAGACGATCATAGTAATTTTTACGAATGGTTTGTATTCTAGGGTTAAATAAAATTCAAACAGTAAAAATTAGCGGTATATTATCAATTCTTAAATTTTTAATAATAACTGCCTTCTATTTGTTTACTAAAAGAGGCAGACTAGTGAGAAACATTGCTATTGTAATGACAATAAACTGATCTTTTTAAAATCTTCTGTTCTTATTCAAAAGGTAAAACCTGTGCAAAGTGAACATCTAAGTAGGTTGCTTAGTAAACAAATTAATAAATGAAATATAAAATTTTCAAGTAATAAACTTGCTTTTTTAGGCCATAAATGACCTTTAAAGATTAAAATATATTTTTGTTATTTAAGATTTTACCAAGTAAAGCAAATATGTTGTCCTTTTGCCAGAACCGTAAATGTACAAATTTTCATATTGCGAGTTTATTAGCTGGTTAGGTTTAGTTGCTATTTATCATAAAACATTCTTATGTATGAACTTTTGTTGAAATATGTGATAGAATAGCTGAATTATGTGGTATCATTAACGCTATTTCTTGATATTGTAGAATTTGCACATTAATGTAAGGGGGGCATAATATTATTTCATAGGTATCTAAAGAATTAAATTTTTTTGTCCATCTCACTTAATAATGGTTTTAGGCCCTCTACAATTTAAATTACTTTTTTTTTAAATTATTATTTCTTAAATTACATTACGTACTTTAATTTTTTCTTACCATAGTAATTTATGCTATGGTACTAAGTCCTATTTTAATTTGTTCTAAATACACTCGTGTTACTATCAGTAACTGTATGATTGTTGAGGTTTTGTCGAATATTAGTCAAATGTTGTTGAAATCATTGTAGTAGCATTTAAGTATTCACCAGTTGACATCTGATTTTTCTTTTCACCATCCTTGTCACCAAACTGAATTAGGATCACCAGGTAAGTTGTAGCTGTAGCAAATATCTGAACAAAGAAAATATCCAAATACATTGCATAAAATATTAAAAGAACAAAAAATAGACTTAAGATATCATTTTTATTTTGGTTACTATTTATCGTCGATGGTTAATAGTGAGATACTTCCTTTAGATTAGTCATAATTATTCAATTTGTTCTTATTCATCAGGTATTTATTCCATTTTTACTGATTACTCATTACACTTGACTAACGGTCTCCTCCGGAAATTTTTTAAAATTTAAGTGCAAAAAGATGAGTTTTAAGGATTTCTGAGGGCAAGTTTGTCCTTGCAGGAAAATATGTTTGGTGGGGACAAATTTTGAAGTTTAACTAAGATGGGCTAAAAAAAAAAAAAAAAAAAAAAATAGTAATAATAATAATAATAACTGAGTTTCATTAAAAAACCTTTTTTTACACTGTATAATATATAATTTAAAATAAAACATGATATAAATTAATTGCTAAAATAGTGAGTTTAAGACTAAGCAAATCAAAACAGTCAAGTAACATATTTCGTTTCCAAAAATTGCATTACAAGTAAAAATGTAAAAGTTATTAATATCAGTTTGTTACTATTATTATGATTTGTCTATCAGTTTCTCTCCTGTATTTTAACATCGACCATATTGAATAAGATGAAAACATCACAAAAATCTAAGTAACTAAAAAAAACACAAGAATTCCAACTTTCATACTCATGACACATTAGGAATAATTTAAAGTTCATCACAATCAGTGGCGTAGTTAGGGCATTGGGGGCACCCACCAAAAAAAATTGCTTTCAGAACTGAATGGGGCCCCCTGATAATGGTAGAGAAGTTTAATGCCTAGTTAAACCTTTTATGCTCTAAAGGGGCCCCCATCGACATTGGTACAAAGATAGTAGTTTCATGTTTTTGTTTGGATTTGGGAGCCCCCTGGCACCGGGGGCCCGCCCGCAATTCTGGCCCATAGTTACGCCACTAATCACAATATCCTTCTTGCCTTTTTGGTTGTAAAAAAAACCAGGGCCGCCCCCCGGAGGCCCAGGCCCAGAAAATGTTAGAGCTTGTATAACTACTGTATTGTATTTGATAACTATGGGTGCAAAACTCCTTAAGTTTTTTATCGTAATAAAAATAAATTATTACACCCTTAATAATAAGATAAGACCCCTTATAAGACTTTATAAGATTCATCAGGTGCTATGACTTCACAATGACGGTAGATATCATTGGTACCATGACTGGTACCACACGGGTACTATGACTAAAATTATACTGAAGCAACTTCAAAGAAAAAGATAAAAAATCACCCGATGTTTCCATTTTCAGGGCACTTCCCATTCCCCCAACCCTATCTCAGCTTACAGTAGGACATGTTTTTTTGGAATTTCATCACTATTTCGGATACTTTAAGTTGCAATATTTTAAATTTAATAGTATCGTTTTGAAGTTTAGTAAATGCGCCAACTTTAAGGAGTCTTGCACCCATAGTTATCTAATACAATACAGTAATTATACAAGCTCTAACATTTTCTTTTTTTAATTAAATTTTATTATTTTCAAGTTCTAACGAATTAACGTGTGACTAAAAATGAAATTTGATAGCTGAAATGATGTTTGTCTTTAAGAATTTTTCATGCTCTTTTAGGTGGTATATCATTTATCATTCTAGCTTAATTACTTCCATGATATTGCCAATTTATTAAGTCAAAGTCACGTTTTACAAAAAAAAGTTAAAATTAAGATAGCTAGAAAACAAATGAGAATAGGGCCATGGTTTATAGAACTTTTTTTACTCCAAATTAACTGTACTATCACATCCCAAAGTTTGTCGGTCCTGACCCGGGACACCCTGTATAAAGATGCTATGTGCATGATTATGTCAAATTATGTGAATGAAAGCTTACCGAATGAGCTAAAGTTCTGTCAAGAGGGAACAAGCCACAAACCATCAGACTTATTTCTCGTTTTCTACTCAAGTGCATCTTGAAAAGCTCCTGCAACATAAAAATAAATTCATCTTAAAATTATGCTCACAGTAAATTTTAAAAGATTTTAGTGTGAGTGTGATCTAAATTTTATTTCTTCATCAGTCCTCCATTTTCATAAGCCTTTTGTATTTTCTCACCTCTTCTTCTTTGCTCAGATGGTTATTTTCTGAAATCATTATTTCATATACGGTCTGTGTAAACTGCTTCGCCTAAAAAATAATATCAATATTAATTTCTTAATAAATTCCATTAAAATAGCTATGTTATATTAACTTTATCCCTAATATTTGTCGTTTTATTAACTTTATCTCAATTCGAAGTCATAATAAATTTATGTTCTGTTTTATAAATCACTGTTTATGACGTTCGGTTATTTTCTAAAAACGTAGCACTAAATATATTATCATTTTTGTGTCTTTGTGTTATTTGGAGCAATCTCAAAATTTTACTGAATCATTTCTTTTTAATTTCTCTTAAAGAAGCAAGTATAAATAGGCAAGTATAGTGATTATGACGCAAAAATTCGATTTTAAGAAAATTATCTCTCACACTTCCTACACTTTACCTCTCTTAAGTGATCATAATGCTTATAAGAGAGGTAAGTGATTATAATGCTTAAAATATTTTAATAAATACTAATAGAATGGAATAAGTAAGATGACTATATAGTTATTTATGTAACTAGGCAGCAAAATGGAATTTTACTGACAATAGTGATGAAGTTAGCCTCCGAGGGAAGTGAGCCTCGGCAAGCAAAGTATACGAGGCAGAAATGTTTCCTTCGCTGCCTTGTTGCATACAATATTTTATCTACTTGCGGCAGCAAAATGAGGCATTATTGAACCGATTTCGGGCAGAGAATTGTAATTTTACTGCCTAGGCGGTAAAAGTCAGGAAGAATTTTACTGCCTAGGCAGTAAAATTTTAACTTTTATAATGTTGGCAATGACAGTTTATACTATTATCTCTATCTTATAACATCATATATTATAGTTTAATAAGTAATATTTAATAAATAAACGTTTTAATTATAAAATAATTTATTTATATTTGTTAATTCTGTTAAATAAGTTCAATGATTAGTAGATCTTTAATTAAAAAAATAGTAGATTCACTGGCTATACTGCAGCGTCATGTAAACATTGAACATCCATATTATTTTTATTATTGAAATTGAAGTCATTCTAGATTAGACTAGCTACTTTTCTTGATTTATCCTAGTCCTAGTTACTTCTTTTCTTTTAAGCAATAGAAGATATCTTTATTAATACTTTTAGTAATTTGTTAATAAAAATATAAATAAATATTTTATATTGCGTGCATTATTCAGTCAGAATTTATAGTCATGTGTGTTATAAACGTGTGTTGTGTGTTTTGTATTCTGTTCTTATGGATGCTTTGCTAGTTATGATTATTTGCTTTGTTGTTATGAGTTTGCTTATCACTTATTGGTTATTGTTCCCAAGTTTCTTATTTGAACATTACCTAATTTTAGTTAATACATATGTTATTATCTCTATTAATATGACACATTTATAACACAGTTATTAACTATGTTATAACATTTTAGCAGCTTTATTTTTCTGCCTCAAGTAGATAAAATACTGTATGCAACAAGGCAGCAAAGGAAACATTTCTGCCTCGTTTATTCATTGCCTTGTCAAATAGGTAAATTACCTGCCTCGGCAGTTAATTGTCATAGCCTGTCCTCACCTTCGGCTCGGAGGCTAATCTAATCACTCGTCAGTAAAATTCCATTTTGCTGTCTAGTTACATAAATAACTATTATCTACTCACGCTGTTTAGATAAAAAATGGAAGCTTAGGTTATAATAGAGTATAGTTTGAGATGAATCGTCAATAAAATCAAACCAAAACAAGTCGTGCTCCAGTGTTGCCACTTCTTACTCGAGATTAATTATTCAAAGATATACAAATCCAAATCCTTTTTCAGTTTATCATTTTAAAACTTTTACAAAATAATAATATCATTAATACGTTAATATAGTATAACACTGCTTTGTAATAAAACAAGTATAACTAAATCAAAATGACACAATTTAAAATAAAACTTAACACAAACAAAAACAGATGTTATTGACACGTACTGGTGAACACTGTTCTTTCTCTGCCTAGGCAGGGAAATATTTCCCTGGCTGTTTTAACTTTCCTGCCTTTTTTTAATAGTTTAATGGCAAATCAGCGAAATAGTACTTTACAGCCTAAAAACAGTTAAGTATAATGCTTAATTTTACTGCTGTGAGTAGATAAAGTAATATTTAGACGAACCTCTTTGGTAGCCAGTGTAACCGATTCAATAATAAACCATACTTTCGCACTGAAATGGGTAATCCAGAGTATAAACCAATGTAACGGTGTATGCTTTTCAAAATTGTTAAGATTGGAAATCATTTAGTAAGTCATTATAGTGATGTTGTAGAACGTATTGAGTATTGTCACGAACAGCACCCGTCCGAAGACAGAGGACGTCGTCGCACACAGGTCACACAATCTGTTGAACACCGTGAGGAAAGTTTTTACTTTCATATAATTATCTTTGATCGGTTTACTTTGAAACATCTTGAACGTTTTCGTTCGGAGATGTTTGAAAATCAATCTCATCACGGTAAATAAAGCTATATACAGTGTTAGAACTGTACAAGGCGATATTAGCATTAGAAATTTTCCTATAATTGTATAGTCTATTAAATCTAAGAAGTAATTATCCTCGGTTTCTAATCTCGTGTTGATGTCGCTTACAAATGCTAAGAAAAAGTAACCCATCCATAGAAGCATTAGTTTTACGTGTAAAACGCCGTGAAAACTGACTGGTTCTCCTACTGTCTTCAGTGTTTGCAGTATAGACGTAAACTCTTCAAATATACTCTGGATTTTACTTTTGTTCCAGCACAATGAAATCGAAGTAATAAATTCTACACAGTTGCCAATTGCAGTTGATTTGCTTAAATATGAGATGAACAATATATCTTGCCATCCTCTTCTTCTTAAAGTTTCGTCTTTATCGAAATACACACTTGCCAGGCAAAATATCACAAAAAATAAACTGTATACGACATTCGGAATTGAAAATTTGAACTTTTGATTCAAAGGAAAGGTACCGAAAAGTCTACTGACGAAAAAAATCGCTTTGAGACTTGAAATTAATTCGTTATTGCTTTTAATAAACCAAAACATCAGTTATAGGTATATTTTAATTTAATTTGCCTAAACACATTTTTAACGTGTATAGTTTTTAATTTTTAACTATTTTATTTTTTAAACGTAATTTATATTAACGTAAATTTTAATACGGATTAATATCACCACCTTATTATAACAAAAAATTAATCAAATTATGCTTTAAGCTTTACATTAAAAGAAAATTCCCTTTATATGCATTTATAGATTTCGGCCATTTTGAAAGAATTTTTTTTATTACAGATTGTCTGTAAATTTAATCGAGAATACGAAAAAATAAACAATATAAAAACGTTTCTTTATAGATTTTTAAGAGAATTGAAAATACAATTAGTAGTTAATAAAATATTTATTTAAGACTAACTTTTGAATAAATTAATCTATTGATTTAGTTTAAAGTGTTTAGAGACTTAAGATTATCAATCTTAAAACATCTTTCAATTATGTAGAGCACACAGAAGGGACAATTTTAAAGAGCGCAAAAAAACCTTTCACAATAACTCATTGATTTTTAAATTATCAGCTGCTAAGCATCTTTTAAGTCCTGTTACATTTAAAATTTGTTGATTTTTTAAAAATTTTACCCCGAAATTCCAGAGCTATCTTCTCTTAATTCTTAATTGAGAAATGTTGGAAGTGTAGCGATTTCAGGAAAAACTTATGATTTTCATAAGCTTTCAAATGGTATACCTAATTAAAATTTAAGATCAATGGACGAGCATTGCACCATAAGGACAGGTCCTAAAAATAAGACAAAACTACATAACAGAAATTTCAGGTGGCCGTAACTATAGAGACCAACAATTTTTATTTTTTTAAATTTTTTAATAGGGTATTATTTTAAATGTACTGAAATGTGGATCAAAAATATATATCGCGTTTCTTAAGTGGCGGCCATTACCCTTAAAAGAACCAAGTGAGTAAGATGCCAAAGGTGATATATGCACACCTTGCTTCTCCAAAGTACAACTTTTTGTACATATGTATTTTAGTTATTTTATTTTTTTAAAACGGGCCTGAATCGGGGCCTGTGGGCGAGTTTTATATTTATGGTGGATTGAATATTACCAGACGTGAAATTATTCGGATAGGATCTCAACCAATTCTTGTACAACAAAAAAAAGGTTTCCCCGAGGGAAATCGCAATTCTTCGGAAAAATTTCGGAGAAAATTTGACGCTGAACAGAAAAGTTCCTGTAAACATGGAACGGAACAGCTTCGTTGTCGAGATATTCGGAAAAAAACATTAATAGACGTTTATCCTAAAAATTCTCCAATACTACACTTCTTACCACCAATTTTTTGTTGGATGATAACAATCCTAGCTCTTTATGACAAACCCTCCGAAAACAAATTTTCAGCGAAATTTTGAAGTTCTACGTCATTGTTATTTTATTACTCAATCCATTATGATGATCTCCATCAACTCTCTAACTCCTAAACGATTTTGATGGAGGGAGCTAGAATTAGTCTAATTAGATTCTCTACAATGATTTCCTTTAAGGTGTATTATGGTATATTTACTACGCTATTCTGAAAGATTTTTTATGTTGCTTTAAAATGTTCTCTTAGCCCAATTTCTCTATCTAATTAAGTTTTTGAGATATTATGCAATTTTTGGAAATTTTCGTGAAATGCTCTGAAAAAAGAAATAAATCGATATCTCGGGAACTATTGACAAATGTGCATATGCTTACTCGACATTTTTTGTTGCTTTTGACCCATAGAATCCACCAGTTTCATTATGACATTTTATCACGGGCCACCCTGTGTGTATATATATATATATATATATATATATATATATATATATATATATATATATATATATATATATATATATATCACGTAGGTATATCAATTTAAATTATATATCTGTGTAAACTCAGCCCCTTATTATGAGAATCGCATATAGCTCCAAATACATGATCCTTTTCCCCATAAAGTGGCTTAACTTAATGATAAAGCATTCTAATTTTCTATGCTTAGAGAGGGTCAATTTAAAAAAACAGTGAATCTAATAATCAAGAAATATTTAAAAAAACTATTAAATTTGGTGACGGATTACCTCTCTTAAGTGAGCTCTTATTAAGCTACTTGTAAAGCTTATTATTATAATACTATAATAGAATGGAATAAGTAATGACTAGTAATATTTAGACGAACCTCTTTGGTAGCCAGTGTAACCGATTCAATAATAAGCCATACTTTCGCACTGAAATGAGTTATCCAGAGTAAAAACCAATGTAACGGTGTATGTTTCTCAAAATTGTTAAGATTGGTTATCATGTAGTAAGTCATTATAGTGGCGCTGTAGAACGTATTGAGTATTGTCACGAACAGCACCCGTCCGAAGATAGAGGACGTCGTCGCACACAGGTCACACAATCTGTTGAAGACCGTCAGGAAAGTTTTTACTTTCATATAATTATCTTTGATCGGTTTACTTTGAAACATCTTCATTGTTCTCGTTCGGAGATGTTTGAAAATCAATCTCGTCAAGGTAAATAAAGCTATATACAGTGTTAGAACTGTACAAGGCGATATTAGCATTAGATATTTTCCTATAATTGTATAGTCTATTAAATCTACGAAGTAATTATCCTCGGTTTCTAATCTCGTGTTGATGTCGATTGCAAGTGCAAACAAAAAGTAACCCAACCATAGAAGCATTAGTTTTACGTGTAAAACGCCGTGAAAACTGACTGGTTCTCCTACTGTCTTCAGTGTTTGCAGTATAGACTTAAACTCTTTAAATATACCCTGGATTTTACTGTTGTTCCAACACAATGAAATCGAAGTAATAAATTCTACGGCGTCGCAAATGGCAGTCGATATGCTTAAATAAGCGATAAACAATATATCTCGCCATCCTCTTCTTCTTAAGGTTTCGTCTTTATCGAAATACATACTTGCCAGACAAAAGAACACAAAAAATAAACTGTATACGACATTCGGAATTGATACTTGGAAATTTTGATTCAAAGGAAAGGTACCGAAAAGTCTACTGACGAAAAAAATCGCTTTGAGAGATGAAATTAATTCGTTATTGCTTTTAATAAACCAAAACATCAGTTATATATTTATTTTAATTTAATTTGCATAAATACGCTGTTAACGTTTATGGTATTTAATTTTTAACTATTTCATTTTTTAAATTATGAATTATGATCACCACCTTATAATTACAAAAAAAAAATCAAATTGTGCTTAAATCTTTACACTACATGAATTCCTCATACATACATATGTATTTCGGTTATTTTTAAAGAATGATTATTAGAAATTGTCTGTAAATTTAATCGAGAACACGAAAAAAATAAACGATATTTAAAAAGTAATGTTGCTATAAAACCGTTTCTTTAGTGAGACAGGAAAATACAATTAGTAGATAATAAAATATTTATTTAAGACTCTAACCTCTCAGTAAATTAATCTATTGATTTAGTTTAAAGTGTTTAGATAGTTTAGTGTTATCAATTTTAAAACATTATTTAATTATTTAGAGTACATAGAAGAGTTTTAGTTTGAAAGCCTCAAGAAAGTAAGATAAAATTGGTGCTTGAGCATTATATATATATATGTATATATAAATATACATATAATAAATATACATATAATAAATACATATATACACACATATAACAGAAACAAACAAAACTCAGGTTTCGGTCACAAACATCGTCACTATGTTACAATCCCGACGTTTCGGTTTTTACTTAAAACCTTCTTCAGAGGCCTAAAAAACAAACGAAATAAAAAAAACCCATAAAACAAACACTTATGACCATGACTATCAAAACGGAAAAAACTAAGAAGCTACTACACAATAAAAACGACGATTTTTTGACCTTAGTTGACCTATTTTTTGAAACCTGAGTTTTGTTTGTTTCTGTATATATACAGGGTGTTCCAGCTCAACAGGGACACAGAGCAGGGTGTGATTCTATATCAAATTTGCTACCAAAAATGTTATAATGATAATGATAATGATTTTCAAATTATCAGCTGCTAAGCATCTTTTAAGTCCTGTTACATTTTTAAAAAATGTGTATTTTTTAAAGTTCGACCCCAAAAGTCAAGAGCTATATATACCTTCTCTTATTTGAGGGATGTTAGAAGTGAAGCGAATTCAGGAAAAACTTCTGATTTTCATAAGCTCGAATGGTATAATTAAAATTTAAGATCAATGGACTAGTCTTAGGTTTCTGTACAAAGTACAAAAAGAAACCTTATATAACGGCTCTGTTTGTCTGTCAGTCTGTTCGTTGCTTTTTTCAATTCATAAACTACTACAGCTAGGAACATGAAATTCGGCACACAGGTGCATCTCGGCATTTGAGACAACTGGACACATTTTGGATTTTTCACACTTAATATTTTCAAGATGGCGGGCGACTACAAAAAAAGTTTTTAGTCACCATGACGAGTTATATATCAATTTAAAGGTCTTGAAATGAAAAAAAAGAATATGCAACTATTAAAATTTCACACGCAATATTTTCAAGATGGCAACCAATATGGCGGGCGACTAAAAAAAGTTCTTAGTAACTATGACATGTTATACATCAACTTAAAGGTCTTGAAGTGTAGAAAAAGAATATGCAACTATTAAAATTTTCAAGATGCCGGCCAATATGGCGGGTGACTGAACATTGTTTTAGTTACCATAACATGTTATACATCAATTTAAAGGTCTTGAAGAGTAGAAAAAGAATATTACTATTAAAATTAGTGTAATTATATTACACTTAATAATTTTAACTTTAATGTACAGAAACCGGCGATTATCGCCCCGCACGTACGTACGTAAAGCGCGCCTTACTTGTTTTATTTATGATGTTTTTTATGTGGTTTATTTATAGGGCTTCCCTGAATTTTTCCTGTATTCAAATTTTTGTGTTTTTTATACAACTACTTCTAGATAAACAAACGAAGGAAATGATAAGGGTCCTTGGTTTTCGAACCTATTGAAAGCCGTTTTCCCGGGAAAAATCTAGTTCCGGAGAAAATAGCTTAAAACGCAGACGAAGAGAGCCCGGGTTCGATTCCCCGCCTGAGAAGTTATTTTTATGATAAATCTTGATGAAATGTTCTATAATAATTAAATTTACATACGAAAACTAATAAATGGAAAACTCTGGGCTAAGTATATTATGAACTCGTATATGAGAAAGTTTGTCTGAGTTGTCTCGGACCGCTTTTTACTTTAATAGCAAGTATTTAAAGTTTTATTAAATCATCTGTAGGATTTCTTATTTCTTAATTAAATAAAAATCATTAAAATAGAAACCTGGTTGGCTGCGTCAGATACGGACTCTATAAGATTCCAGAGTACCAGAGATAGAAATCCGAAGGTAAGGAACTGATTGACAAAGAGAAAATAATCCACCTTTTCCTTTGAGAGACTATTGACGAAGTTGTACGTCACAATGACGGTTTGAAAGAACCACTGGAACGTTAGCGTCATCGTCAGCAAGCCGAAAATCCTGTTGACTCTGCAGCTCACCTACGAGCCAAGGTAACAACACTTGTGTAAATTCAAATATTACAATTATAAACTCTAAATTATAACATTAAAAGGATGTGATCAACATGGTTAAGATTCTCCTTCTAGACTTGGATGCAAAGCCCAATTTATCTGTTTTGATTTCCTCTTATCGGAGAAAAAACTAATTCCTTACGTATTGCTATATACATCTCGCATCTCTTCATAAATTGTACGTTTTTTCCTCAATTTTAGATTGGTACAAATAGATGATAAAATAAGAAAAACAGAAACTTTGAAGGAAATACCTTCCTTGTATGAACAGCTTGTCAAGCAATAATAATTATTGCTGTAGGTATACATGGATTTATCACCATTGTATACGAGGAATTGAACAAGGTGTTTCATTAATAACTTGTTAACCAGGATAATTTGTAACTTGTTGTCAGTACGTTATTCAGTTTCATTGGGCAACATATCTCATCTGTGTACCTGTGTATGCCGTCCTTTTACCGCCAAATCTAATTATGCGTATGCGGTTGAAACCTTATTAGATAAGAAAACACAGGGGTATCCAACTCCAGTATTCTAGAGGTGTAAGAGCACTAGCGCTCCACGAGAATATGGTGGTTAAAATTGTAAACTACTTATGATCTTTTGACATTTGTACTATTTTGTAAATAAACAATACAAAAAAATAAACAGCCTCGGTGGCCGAATGAGATGCGCGATAGCTCAGAATGAGAAAGTTCCCGGGTTCGAATCTAGTAAATTGACAAATTAATTTATTAATTTATTTCTTTGAATTAAGAAGCTCTATATCTTTTGAATGGTGTAAAAGATTTAGTTTCAATATAAACCAAAATTCCCGTGGAGCGCTAGTAGTCTAACACAGGTAGATAAAGAGGGGAGTTGGAAATCTTTCCGTTTAAGGATTCTATGATCGCTGAGAAAACATTAAACCTGTTTCTAGGAATTTTATTTGGAAGAAAATGAAAATAGTTCTGACTTATTTACTGGACGCAGAAGTAACTTTACACTACTATACTGCTTGATAACGAGATATAAAGATTTGACGTGGACCTACCTGGCACAACGATTCGAATATAGCCAATAGCTCTCTAAGTCTGAGTGAGTTTTTAGTGCCTATAGTAGTACCTTTACTCCTTCCTTCTCTAAACACGAGGGTACAGTGCTCCAAATATTTCTTTATAAAAATAAACAAATTGCGAAACAACAATGTGCTACAAGTCAAACATACTGTGCACAAGTAATTGCCCAATAACAGATACAAAATATTATCGGCTAAGAAGTTCTTGTAAGTTATATATCTCATCATCGAATCGCATGTGAATAAAACAGCGATGCCTCCCAAACTGTAAACGGTCGATTTAGAAAAATCGTCGCTCCATTTTATAGGAGCTCCCAAAGCCACGAATGTATACTCGGTATTTTCCAACCGGAACAGACATCTTCTTAAATTGTCCACGTTCAAAGGCACGGTAATTACACAAACGTAAAAACTTATTATAGTTACAACTGTCATGGCCAAACCGAAGGATTCGTTTGACAGCCAATATACTTTCCAGTATTCGTGAACAATACCCAAGTTGTTCAAGACGAGAAAAGGGAGTAGAATTGACAGTCCAAACGAGTAGACTATGAGAGGCCACGATATTTCAAGTTTAGTGGTTACGGGGTAACATCCCACTACCGACGACACTGTGAGAAGTGGGCACAGCAGGCTCACTACGCTCTCCTTTTCTTCTACTTTAAATTCGCCTTTCATCATTTTCCTTTCGTCTACTGTCCACCTTAAACTTTCCTCAAAACTTTTCTTAGTTAATATACTTTAATAGTTAGCATAAAAAAATAACGTATTAAAGCAGATAAAATACTAGGTAAAGAAGATTAAAAAAGCCTCGACTTCAACGGATCAGAAAGTTAAAATACTTAAGAAGTATTTTATAATATATAGTTATATATCTATATTTATATAAATTTAAAGTTAAAATTAGAATTTAATATTTAAATTTATTAGTTGTTACTTTTATGGTTTCTATAATATTTATTTTGCAATTAATTATTGGATCAGATGATTTGTTACTTGTTATTTCTGATTTTTAATCGACGGTCTTTTAAAAAGAGAATTTTTTTGCACAAAACTTATTTAAAATTTGACTACGCTTTAAATAGTTATATCTGTATAAAAATGTTTTATTTAAATGAAAGTCTAGTTTCTTTCAACAATATAAATAAAATAAAAATTTATTTTATTTGAAAAAAAAAAAAAAGATAAAAGATAAAATCTCCATTATATTTCCTGCAAAATTAATTCTGTTTTCCAAGATATTTATCAGTATTTACATGGTATTATTATTTTTATGTCGGCGTAATTGTTTCTAAAAGTGTTCCGTCAATGTATCGGTCCTTTAATACTTAACCTTAATGCATGTCTAAATTATTAACGGTTAAGAACTTGGGAATCAATGTCAATATATAATTCAAATGATAATTGAAATATGAATCATCTTATTTCTAAGGCAAAATCAATATTAATAATATCACACCTTTAAGATATTGAGCGAAATTGAATTTAAAATTAATATATTTATAAAAATGACAACGAGTAAGTAAATCTTTTGGTGCCTTTTAAGAATATGTGGTCTGTGGTCGGCTTTGTTCGTCTGCGGGACCTAGCTTGGCAATATAGGCATTTGAAAAAAAAACAAACCGGCGGAGAGCGGCCATTTTTTGCCCTTTATGGTGGAAAGTGTGATTTTCATGATCCTGAGGACAAAATTAGGTAGTAGACCAAAAATCAAGTTGATGTTAGTTTGTCACTTAATATAGGTGACCACTTTTGATTTGGAGTAATATTCGAATAACTAACCTATCTAGTGACAAACTACCGTCAACTTGATTTTTAGTCTACTTATGATTTTGTCCTCAGGATCATGAGAATCATACTGTCCGCAATAAAGGGAACATCTCCACCGGTTTGTTTTTTTCAAATGCCTATATTGACAAGCTATGTCCCGCAGACGAACTTAGCCGACCACATATTCTTAAAAGGCACCAAATGATTTACTTATACACAAAATTCTAGCTTGATGTTAGTCAGATACTTTTTTGCACGCTATCACCTGGACTAAATGTAGCTTTATTTCATTTGCTGATAAATTGTGTTTTCTATTTTGGTAGTCAAAAGACAGATGATTTTGATTTGTCAACTGAAGAAACAAATGTTTAGAAAAGGGAAATTTGAAGTGCAAAGTTCCTATATAATTATAATTATTGTCCGAGCGAAGCGAGGTCTTAATTAGTTAATCAAATTGTTAACTATTAAATAATTATTAATCAATTTGTTTGTTTTCTGTTTGTCATCAAATTTTATAGCCTAAATTTGAATCAATTCCAAATATTGGCAGGAATTATCCTTGAAGTCATTACTAGCGACGTATATAAAGGATTTTTCATTTCTGGACGTCGCGAGGTCTACTGTTCACAGAACTACTAGTACTCCTGACGGGACAACCCTGAATGTGTTTGCTGAATGTTTGTATATATGCGTACACACCTATCGATTGTAAATCGCAAATGCCTAATCAAGCCAAAGTTCAAAAATAATATACACCTATTGATTTGCTAAAAATATTATTTTACGACAGGGTTTTTTTTCCTTAACGTTCAATGGAATTCAGCTTACACTTCAACTGAAACTTTATTCCATGTCTTAAAACGTTCTAAACGATGAATACCTTATTTGAAGCAGATGCTGAAGTTTCAATTGCAAGCCAAAGTTGAATAACAAAGAAAACACTTTTAAAGAAACCGACGAATTTCGGACTAATGAGATAAATATGATTAACCGAATCAGGATAAATAATAGTTCTATAAAGTAATACGACGATACTTTGAAAGCAGGAAGCAATGGCTATTAGTAAATCAGGTCCGTATATTCTAGTCGAGTCATCTGCCAAACCGCAGAGAACCTCGTGACAGAAAATAAGGTATTCGACTTTGCTTGGATTTGCCGCTCTTGCACGTTTCAAACTCGTTCGTATGTGATCGAAATGACGATTTATCAAATGAACGATTAGACTGAACTGAAATATTTGTGTTGCTGAAATAGCTATGGAATGATATCTCACTAATATATGTGTTACCGTCCAAAAAGGTCCCCTTAATACTTTGTTAAAATTAGTCGCGAGCTCTAAAATCAAACAAAAACAAACGTAAATCAAACAAAAAAATGTATAAATAAAGTAATTGTTGCAGTTGTAATATTTAAACGACAAGTCGATGTGGTCTAATAATAGGTCGACGTTTTTCAACGTTTTAAATATTTTCCTTAAAGCTTTATAAGTGAAGAAATGATTTATTATACAAGTCATACCGGCCACAAAAATTGAAACATTATACATTTGTGAAGCGGATATTATGGCACTGTGTTGGTTAGGATCTTCTCCCGAAAAGTCATGTATTTTTCTTAAATGACGATAAGTATACGCGATTTCCGGAACACATTTTAACACCTCGAAAACGATTATAAACGACGCTTTAAAATAAGAAAAGTTTAATGTTTCGTCGAGTACGTAAACATTGAAAATCGAAGCGACGGTCGTCAAAGGTTTTAAAACGTCGAACAAACTTTTACGAGACTTGACAAAGCCGATTCTCCTACTTGTAAACATTTCGGAGGCTCAAGTATGTTCCGATTGCAAAAGAATCCAACCTTATACTCATCGTAAAAACAGCGTTAACAGAAATACATATTGTTAATGTGACTTTGTTGTTTCAACATAAACAAAATATTTAGTTTTCCCACCGATGTGATATTATAACAAAACTGCTTTTATTACTCATTGCTTTTTCAGTAAATAATTCTATAAGTTATTTTATCGATTTCCAAGCCATTTCTTTATTCTTATTAAAGTAACTTTCTTGACTTAGTAAGCTCTCTGGTAAAGTGCTCAAGGGTATTGTGTCGCTCGTTTATAAATGTTCACAACAACAAAAAAAAAGAAGTTTCACTGAAGTTATTATATTTTTAGGATCCCTTGATAAGCCGACCTTTGCATTGCAGTCACCTTTTAGGTTTCTGTACAAAGTACAAAAAGAAACCTTATATAACGGCTCTGTCTGTCTGCACGTTGGTGTCTGTCCGTTGCTTGTTTCAATTCATAAACTACTACAGCTAGGACCATGAAATTAGGCACACAGGTGCATCTCGGCATTTTAGACAACTGGACACATTTTGGATTTTCCACACGGGCGACTAAAAAAAAAGTTTTTTGTCACCATGACATGTTATATATCAATTTAAAGGTCTTGAAATGCAGAAAAAGAATATGCAACTATTAAAATTTCACACGTAATATTTTCAAGATGGCGGTGGCGGCCAATATGGTGGGCGACTAAAAAAAGTTTTTAGTAACTAGGACATGTTATACATCAACTTAAAGGTCTTGAAGTGTAGAAAAAGAATATATATGCAATTATTAAAATTTTCAAGATGGCGGCCAATATGGCGGGTGACTAAACATTGTTTTAGTTACCATAACATGTTATATATCAATTTAAAGGTCTTGAAGAGTAGAAAAATAATATTACCTACTATTAAAATTAGTGTAATTATATTACACTTAATAATTTTAATTTTAATGTACAGAAACCGGTGATTATCGCCCCACGTACTTACGTGAAGCGCGCCTTACTTGTTTATATTATCCGCACGTTTAAATTATAGCAGATATTAATAATTATTCAATATATATATATATTCAAATAATTTAAATGGCAAATTGAACAGACTCTGTTCGAATATGAACTATGCTTTATCCTAAAGCAAAAAAGCTGAGCTTTAAAATTGTGTATTCCCCAATGCTCCAGCTATAAGAAAAGGGAGACGATTTTTTTAAAACTCAATTTAACGCTATTATTGCAGAACGGGTCGGACAAAAGACCTATATCTACTATGTCTATTATCTATACCAACTTTTTGGCTGTCTTTTAGCTCTAAGAGCTGAAGTATTAAGAGAACAAGGTGGTTGGATTTTGTAGGCTACGTACCTCGGGAGTAAAAATCAATCGTACCGAGCGATAATTAACTGACCTTTTTCTTAGAAATCTCGATCCACCGACCTGTGATTTAGCATGCATAACCACGGTAACCACGGAGGTAAATTATTTTTCTATACACTCTCAATGTGCGGCTGGATTTAGAATAGGTGCACTGCATTATAGCGTTGCTAAATTCTCTTTAATACCTAATACTGAATTTAAATTGCAACCTATTAATTAGTCGATTATTTTGACATGAAAGTGTCAAATTTTACATTGGAGATGGCTAATGTCTTCCGGTAATAGACGTAAAATAATGAAGTGTGCCCTTTTATTTTATTGTTCTTGGGTAATAGTTTGGCCTTCAATTTCAAAAGCTAGCGGCTGTATTATGGATAGAATTTGGTCACAAATATGGATGGTAATATATTTTTAGGGTAAAATATTTGTATATTGTCCTAGTCCTATTTTAGGGATACATTGACACACACACAATACATAATATATATATATATATATATATATATATATATATATATATATATATATATATATATATATATATATATATATATATATATATATATTATATATATATGCTTCAACGCTCCTCCTCCGGGTATGTCTTGGCCTAGCTCAGCGTCTTGAGCCTTGTGGATTCCAGAGCTTGTCTAGCTATATTGCACTCCTCTCGACGTAGCGTATGTCCAATCCACCTCCACTTTCTGTGGCGTACCTCAATTTCTATGGGTGTGTGGTTTGTTCTCCTCCACAACTCTTCATTTAAGATAACCTGCAACCTGCGGCCACCATATCTGAAGGATACTTCTCAGACTCTTGTTTACAAAAGTCTGGAGGCTTTTTGTAAGTTGTAGAGTAGTCTTCCAAGTTTCACAGCCGTAGAGGAGTACTGACTTAACGTTCGAGTTAAAGGTACGTAGCTTGGTGTTCGTACTAGGCTCCTGTGACTTCTATACAGGCCGCAGCATTGCGAACGCACCCTTAGCTTTATTAATGCGGTTCTGAATGTCTTCAGCAGCAGCTCCATTTGTAGCGATGATGCTTCCTAGGTAGCAGAACTGGTTGACTTCTTCTATCTCTTGGTTGCCCAGGAAGAATCTTGCGTTATTCCTGTTCATGAACCGCATTTTCTTCGTCTTTTTGGCGTTTATATTTAAACCGACTTCTGCAGCTTCAACCTTTAAGTCGTTCAATTTAGCTTCCATATCCTTGAAGCTGCTTCCCAAGAGACAAAGGTCGTCAGCAATATCTAAATCCTCCAGTCTATCCGCTAGTCTCCATTGTATGCCTCTGCGTCGATTCATTGCTTTCCTCATCACCAGATCGAGTACCATCAGGAACAGGATTGGCGATAAGAGACAGCCTTGTTTGACTCCAGAGTTGACTGGAATCAGATAGCATTCCTTGATTTTGAATCTGGCATGTGTAGCCTTCGTACATATTTTTGACGATTCTTATTATTTAAATCTTTAAAAGGAACGACAATTTCATTTTAAAACGAAATTTTGCAATGTGACAGCTTGTTAATTAGTTTATAAATATACTTCAGCTTCTGTAAATTTGAGGAATTTTAAACGCAGAAAAAATACATTATAATAATCAACTTTAGAACTCTTAGGGTGGGTAACAAAGTAAATTAGGTCAGATGTGGCAAGATTTTACTTGTTTTTTTTTTTTCCATTTTTTTTTTTTTGACAATCTTAACTGCGGAATGTTCAAATATTCCTTTAAGGACAAAGGAATATCACACTTCTGTAAATAAAAATGACAATATCCGTTAGTCTAACTATCTAGTAAGGCAAAGCAGCCTTTAATCCAATAAATTTTGAACAAAACTATAGTTCACTTTGATCTAATAATAAATAAATAAAAAAATAAATAAATGGTGGGCATAAATGGCTAAAGCAGCATTGCGATATTGTATTGAACATAATAACTCATTTTCCATTAGAATAACATTGTGTTCAATGTTTGTTAATATAAATTAAATACAATATCCATTATAAAGAAAGAGCAATTATTATTTTTTGTGCAAAGACAAACTTAAGCTGTGTAAAGGTATCAAATACTTTTGTTAGTTAAAACCAAAATATTAAAGGAGGAATAAGAATTGAATGAAACAAAAAATATTGAAGTAAATATTTTCTTATAAGTTAAATAACTAGGATCATTAGAGAGAGATTTAAATGAATCCAAAATATTATTTTTTTTTTTTAAATCCTTAATATTAACTTTGCTTTTGTTTGTGTGTTTGTTTGTCGGTGCCTGGTGCCTGAATTCAAAATCTTTAGGGGGTTAATTAATCCTCTTCCAGTCATTCAGTCGAGCTGAAAATTGCCACATAAACTCTGTACCGTACAAGTACAAACCTACATTCTAACAAATAAACATATTAATTAATATTTCTTTAATAAATTATTTTCTTAAATTAATTAATCGATTAACTAATTTTAATTAAAACCCAATTTAATTAATTAAAATAATAAATTAATGAGAAAAAGAAGAATATATATATATATTTTTTAATTAAAATAAATTAATAAAATATTTACCCTCACGTAACTAAGCATCAAGGAGTTATAATAAAAACTTAAAATAAACCTATTATTATCTTCATTCTACATAGTAAAGAAATAAACTATTTGTAATATAAGTAAAAATGCATTTCTATATCTTAGGAAAATAAAAAAATGCGGCTAGATCAAGATGTCGGTAGATTTAAAAGAGGCGAAGTCCCTTCAAGTAGTATTTTCGTAGAGGAAGGTCCGTATGAGGTGGAGACGAAGAAACCATCGAGTTATTACGAGGCAGAATTAAAGAGGATTCTTGAAAAAATTGCTAACTTGGATCCAGACAATATCAATTCTTGTGCTGATCCATTAACATTTCAGAAAAAAAGTAGTTTTGAAGCAACTAGCGAAAAACAACCTACAGAAACACCAGGTATACTATCACTTTAAATATTTCCTTAATCATTTTCTTGTTTTTCGGGCAAGTCTTTCATTGTCGGTCCCATTTATTATGTGTGTCTTTAGCATATTGTAGATAAGAATCTGAATTGCCAGCGTTGCAGGCTGTATGTCCAACCCCAGCCTATTGCGGTGGAGTTGCTTTACCCTGTATTTTCTAGTTACGCCTGCTATACTTCCCCAGATAGCGTATTTCCGTTGCAATTGAAACGCCGCGCCGGTTGCAAAGAAGAAGCCAGGCCAGTTTCTTCTTTGTCAATGCCCATTCGCAACCATACGTTAGTCGGGGGACGGGGACATACACAGTTTTGAAGGCAGCCATCTTCGTCTTCCGACTTACTTTCTTTTCCTTTGCTGATGAACCCTCTGTTCATTATATGGTACAGTCTTCCTGCAGCCGCTATTTTCTCCTCGAGCTCTTCCTAAAAGGCCCTACACACGACCCGACACCACCAAACTCCTCTCTTTGGAGGGAGTTTGGTCGTGTCGGGTTGAGGAGTCGGCCGAAAGCGCTACACACGAACCGACTCGAAAGGAATCGAGGGTGGGGAGCTCCCGACGGTCGGGCGGTTGGTCGTCTCGTACGACCAACCAACCGACCGTCGGGTCCGGCAGTTTTAGTCCGGCGACAAGCCTACACACGCTCCAACTGTCGGGTGATCGTGTCGGCTTTCGGCTTTAACACTTGCCGTCTGCTCTCACCATCACTCCTAGGTACTTAAAGCTATTTACCTGCTCCAGCTCCTCTTCGTGAACGGGGATCCGGTGTTTGTGCATTGAATAATTTTTTAATTTTCTTTTACTATTAATTGCATTGATTACTACATTGTAACTAATAAATAAAATTCTGCTTTATCTTGTTTTATTATTAAGATATGCTGGGAAAATTTAATATTAGTACTATTAAAAAAAAAAATCTCGTCATGAATCCCTCTTTTTCCTTTCGAGATATGCGTGAAATGTGATTATACTCTTTTTACAATTATATTTTTAACTTCAGATTGGTCAACCTTTATAGTATAAGGAACAAATAAAGCCACTAGGCCTGTGGGAGGGATGGAGCCAGTGACATTTTTATTTGCCTAGATGGCTCGACCTCATTTTTATTGCTTTTCCCGAGCTATCAAAGTTAATACTAATTATAAAAAGAGTATAGATGTTAAGAGGAACCACTTTAAGATTTAATTTATTTATTTTTTTTTTTTAAACAGGGGGACTGAAACATTCGTGGAGTCCATGGGGAAGATGGTACAGTTCCAAACGTTCGAATTTTTCTTCGTATCTTGTAAGGTGGCGCCACTGCTTTCTATGCCCCGGCGTTAGAAGAGCACAGATTATGTTCGCTTGAAAATTAAACATGCAAATATATCTGTTCAATATTTATTAGATAAATGTTTTTTCAAAACTATTATGATCACTGACTTTTTTTCTCTAAAGGCCCCCATACACGGTCAAAATGTTTGCGCAAACATTTTGACCGTGTATGGGGCTGTTTGATGTTTGAGCAAACATTTTGACCGTGTATGGGGCTGTTTGATGTTTGAGCAAACATTTTGACCGTGTATGGGGCTGTTTGATGTTTGAGCAAACATTTTTACCGTGTATGGGGCTGTTTGATGTTTGAGCAAACATTTTGACCGTGTATGGGGCTGTTTGATGTTTGCGCAAACATGATGTTTGAATTTGCCCGACATGATGTTTGCGCAAAATGTTTGATCATGTATGGGGGCTTTAAGACACTTGTTTCTTTTTGCCCAGGTATTATCGTATTAATATGAAGGGGTTTTGCCCAGGCATTATCGTATTAATATGAGGGATTTTGTCCAGGCATTATCGTATTAATATGAGTGGTTTTTGCCCGGGCATTGTCGTATTAATATGAGTAGTCGTAGTGCATGCAGTTTGTTAAACCTGAATCTAAGAAAAGCTTGTAGATGCAGTATATCATATAATAACCTGTATCACAAATACCAAGGATCCCCGAGTATACCTGAACCTGGGTTTATTTTGGCATCGTTGCAAATAAAAATGTGCAGCGGTCGATGATAACATCTAGACTAGATAACATAACAAATAATAAATAATAATACAATGGTGGTTTTATTTGTTTATTTATTTTTTCTTTAAGATTGTATACTAATAAGTTGCCTGACAAATCTGATAACCGACATTTGCTGATACAATTTAATTTTTAAATCGTGTTTAGTAGTGTTACAAAAATGGTAAACAGGGTTTACAGTATAATAAGTAAAACCTCGGCCTGTAATACAAGATGCATAGTAATAAAAAATAGTAAGTAAATGATTTTAATATTAGTTATTTAATTCATTAAAATTCTTGTAGTTAGTATTACTCTACTATATAGATTGTCGAACGTAAATCTCCATCGAGATTGTAGAAACGTCTATTGAAGACTCCAATAAGGTTTATTGATGTAGCTGCTAATCATTACAAAATTACTTAACACTTATTTTTTTATTGGGAAAACTGCAGTTATCAAGCCACCTTAGCGCGGTAAGGAATCTGTACCGAATCGGTAAGATATAGGCGCTCGGTAAAGAATCTTACGGCATCGGCATACTAGCTTACCGATACCGTACTGAAAAGTCAGGGAGCGGCCTTAGGAAAAGAAGTTAGAAAATTGGGGGAGGGGTGATCCTCATTCAAATGTACTGTTTGGACAATGTAGCTTTCAAATGTATAAATCTTAAAAATAAACGGTTTTGACAAAGGAATATAATCTCTTAAGTGTATAAATCAAGCGAAATTGTGCTGTCAAGCGATTCTCGACTGTATTGATAACTGCAGATTAGCCTTTTTATTGACTACAACTTTAATAAAGACCGCTCCTTCGATTTCTTATCGCAGAAAATTGAAGCACTTACATCGCATATCAAGAGTTTTTTTTATTCAGTATTATTAACCAACAGCTAAAATGAGATGTATTGCATAGCCGAATTTTCAAATCGTTCCTTAAAAGAAGCTTTGCGTGTACTGTTTAAGGTTGTAGAAGCTTATCCAAAGGTTTTGTACCGAATGAAGTCGAGCAAGATGTTTCTTCCTTTTGGAACAACTTTTCACCTCATCCAATCGATGGATCGAAGGCTTCCAAGTTAGGATCGACAAAGTTCTCCATGGTTTTACCACCTCCTAATGTTACAGGAACTCTTCACCTCGGCCACGCCCTTACGACAACTTTACAAGATGTCCTAGCTAAAAGGTTAGTCCAATCAAATAAAATGTACTTAATACTAATTTATACTAGGCTCAATTAGTACAGTAACACTACACAGTTCAGATTGGCCAACCTATACGAGGGATACACACTGTAAACACTACACAGTTCAGATTGGCCAACCTATACGAGGAACACACACAGTAAACACTACACAGTTCAGATTGGCCAACCTATACGAGGAATACACACTGTAAACACTACACAGTTCAGATTGGCCAACCTATACAAGGAACACACACAGTAAATAAATTAAAATATGAAGCGTTAGTGGAGGTCATCATTAAATGTAGAAAGAAATAATAGTCACTCCACGTGAAATAAGTTATTATTTTCAGAGCAGCTTTCAGCCACTATAGGGCCATCATTAGTGCCGCAAAAGCGAAGAAAGTTAAATAAAAAGATAAAATATGGGAGAACGGTGAGTCATGTTAAACCAGCAACTGGTACAAGACTCCTGAGAGTCTTGTACCAGTTTACAGCACTGTGTTAACAACTTGAACTCTAATTGTAAGAGCAGTAAGGTCCAGCTAATCATTTAATTTATTATTTGTTTTTTCCCGAGGAACCGTTAGTCAGAAGTAATTTATTTTCTGTTTAGAAGACGAATGGAAGGTGAGGAAGCAGTTTGGGTACCGGGCCTGGACCACGCTGGTATAGCCACTCAAGCGATTGTAGAGCTTGTTCTATCTGCTTCGGGCCGGAATAGTAAGGAAATGTCTAGAGAAGCTTTATTGGAACAGATACACTTGTGGAAAGATTCAAAGTCCGAAATAATTTTAAATCAGCTGAAACAGCTAGCACCGTCTCTTGACTGGTCTAGACTGTTTTTTACTTTGGACAAGGTAGTGCTCTTATTCCTATAACTGTTTCTTATCGTGAAGGCAATCAAAAAAATTATTTTTATTAAAATTAAATTAATAATAATTTATTAATTAGTTCTTTTGAGGTTTCTATTAAAATATACTATCTCCATCAAAGATGGAAAGTGTCTGTAAATTGAAATTGGTTTGAATAAATTTAAATTTACTACTAGGTATTATTGTAATCATAATATAATGTGAATACAATAAATTAACATCAATAAGTTAAAATCATATTTAAAACAATATAGCAATAATTTACAATTCTTTTTACAATATGAATATGATAAAATGTTCTAGGCTGTTTTGCTTTTATTACTCCTGACTCCTGATGTTCTGTTATCTTTATTAATTTTTATCTTTCATATTATTATAAAGGTTGGTCATTTTATTTATGGGTTTATAAGCAATATTTATATGTTTCGCAATCATTAAATTTCATGGTTTTTTGAATTTGTTCTGATACTCCTTTTTATATAAGTGGAACTGGTGAAATATTTTACCTCATTCGTCATATCTATTCTAGTATCTGATTTTTCCATTTCTAGCCTGTTTAATTGTTTGTACCATAACGATTTCATTAATTTATGAGGATATAGATTCTCAGTTAATTTAGAATCGTTGATGAATTCCTTATCTGTGACTTTTAAAGCTCTCAATATCATATTTGCTGCTGTGTTGGTTTCCATATGTTTAGGGTTGTTAGATTTTGTTGTGGAATTCTGAGCATGTGATAATAGAATTTGCTTTAATATTAAGAAGCTCTTTTACAACTGACAGAGATAATCTTCCTCTTTCAGGCGTCCAAATAGACCCCATCATTGAAGAAATACGTTCAGTGGGAGCATGAGCATAAGTACCAGGCAGACACATGGCGAATTCTACTAATTTAAATATATTAAAAAAGAGACGTTTCTTCTAGAAAATGCTTCAAATATTTATTTCTACTTCTCATGAGTTTGTAGGGTTTCTTCTTTTGGTATGGAAGCCCATTTAGCTTTCTGATTTTTCTTAATATCCAGACATTTCTCAAAACCGGACAGTCCGGATGAAATCCGGACGTATGGTAACCCTAACTAAAGGGCATTTGTTGAAAAGCCTGATAATATGTTGCTCTTATTTCTGAGAATTGTTGGAAGTTGAATACATGAATGAAGATGACCTTTAAGCAAGGGTGAAAATATTTTTATTAATGAAACAGTTGTTTTCCTTAAATGTACACCTTATCCGCCATATGACCTCTCGTATAAAAATATAATTGCATGCTTTGTTTTTTTAGTGTCAAAGTGAGGCTACAAGGGAAGCATTTAGTAGATTGTATAAAGCCGGTCTCATATATAGGGCCGAGAGATTAGTTAATTGGAGTGTGAAACTCGGATCTGCAATATCGGACATGGAAGTAGAATATAAACAAATTGACGGCCCCACCCGGTTACACCCTCCTTCAGCTAAAGCACCCGTTACCTTTGGACAAATGACGGACGTTGCATTTAAACTTAAGGACAGGCCAGGTACAGTGTATCCAACGTTAACAAGATATTCTAAGTGCTACAGAGCTAAACTTAGTATTATTGTTTTTTAATTAAAAAAATTATACTTATATTAAAATTTTATTTTAATAATAGGTGAGGAGGTGGTTATATCTACTTGTCGGGTGGAAACAATGCCTGGTGATGTAGCAGTTGCGGTTCACCCTGAAGACTCTAGATACTTGGCTTACCATAAGTGCCTTCTTATACATCCTCTAACGGCTAAACCTCTGCCTCTTATTCTTGATTCAGCTGTCGACCCGACCTTTGGCACAGGTTTGTCTCTATGTACATTACAGAGACTTACAAATAGCTTTATTGCACACTACTAATAAATTATGTTTTTCGGGCACAAATTGAAAGTAAAAAATATATATTTTTTTTAATTGCAGGCGCTGTTAAAGTAACGCCTGGGCATGATCAAGCAGACTTTGAAATGGCTCAGAGACATGCATTAAATATTATATCTATAATTGATGAGACAGGAACTCTTAACAATAATGCAGGAATCTACGCTGTGAGTCTTTTTGTAAAGTGAGCATTTCATGGATTTTCCTAAGCACTTTGATACTTGAATGAAAAGGAAATTGAATTTAATATTTTAAATTGAACCCTGGAAAATTTAGTCGTTTAATTATTCATAATTTCTTGATTTATTATAAGCTAATAATGTTGCATTAGTTGTTTATTTGCTAGTAAGGACACTGCTTAGCATACTTCACAACTCTCACAGTGTTTATACCGTATTGAGGTTGTATCTTCAAAACTCGTTTCAAATTAGTGAATTTACTTAGCAAAACTATTTTAAAAATTATGAGCATTTTATCTAGTATAAATGTTTTAATGAGTGAGTCTTATTCAAACACTTAAATGACGAGAAATAGACCATCCCAGGCCACTTAGAACCATCTCTGTTTCATGCACGTGTTAATATTGGAATAGTAGTTTTTTTAATTATACAATTTTATCTGTTAATCGGTTTACAAAATACCCTTGTACTATTCTTCTTGTTTTTACAGTTTACTGTTTCTAGGGATTGGAGAGGTTCGAAGCTAGAGAAATAATATCTGATGTATTGAGACGAGGTGGTCATATCAAACAAGTAAGGGATCATCAAATGTCTGTTCCCATCTGCAGTAGAACAAAAGACGTCGTAGAGCTTTTATCTAAACCCCAATGGTGAGTATAATTTAATATTTTGAATTGAACAGATTGATTTATTGATTTGAGAACTGAGGTATATATTGTAAGGTTGTTGCCCAGGCCTGGGGTCCAAAACAGAAACAGGAATGCTCCATCTTGGCCTGAGGTTTTTTCTACCTTACACACACTAAATATATCACACTTTTTTTTAAGACGTCATCTTTTCCCTCTGCCTAATTAAGCTAATTTATAATATATTGTTAGACAAAGACAATGTATAAACCTAATTTTAAAGTAATACTTTTATAAAAATGGTATTTATTAAAAAGTTACAGTCGCCAAATGAATATTTATTTAAGAATACGTAGTATAATTATAAAAGAAAGTGTATAAATAGGTAAAGAGTGGGGAAAAACTGGGTAAAGTCTAGATAATATTATAGTAAATTAGGTATAAAAGGCTAAAGGGTTTGTAATGCCTGAGGAATTTCAAAAATGGGAAAAACCCCTAAGCTTAGGGGCTAAGGTGCAAACCGTAGATTACATAATCTCTTCTATTCTTTCTTTTCTATCTTCAACCCTCGCTCTATCTACTGGGCTCTTCTTATAACGTTCGTAATACTTCAAACAGCCAAGAGATAGCACTAGATATACTTAAATCAATTTACACTGACAGTACCGTGCCTCCAAAAAAGAAAAGCCTAAAAACGTAAATTTACGCCCATAGGCCATTTGCAACAAAATTTGAAACCTTAAATTTATTCCCGTAGGCCTTTTGCAACAAAAACGGAAAATGTAAATTTACGCCTGTCAAGCTTAAAGGGTTAATTAATGATATATTATTTTTTTTTAGGTTTCTGAAGTGCAATGAAATGGGATCAAGGGCATTGGAAGCAGTCGAGAAAGGACATCTTCAAATTATACCAGATCAGCATATTAAAAACTGGTACTCGTACCTAGAAAATATTAGGTAATAGTAATGTTTTGCTTATTACCACTGTTTTATAGTCTAGCCTACCACTGAGAAGAAGTAATTTTTTTTATGTGTAAAAATTATCTAAGCTTTCGCTCAGAAAATAAGTTTTCACATAGCTGAAATAAAAATTGCAACAAAAAAAACTTTATAATTTGTTTTAGAGACTGGTGCATTAGCAGACAAGTCGTGTGGGGCCATAGAATTCCACTTTATAGCGACGGTAAAGATTCGTTTGTGTTAGCAAACTCGGATGTTTCACTAAATGATAAATCATATGCTCAAGTAAAGGATGTTCTGGATACTTGGTTCTCCTCAGCTCTTCTACCTTTTTCTGCTTTCGGTTGGCCTAACAATGTAATTTATTTATTATAAATTCAGTTGAATTTTAATCAACGCTTATTTTGTAAATTAAATAACTTTTTAGATGTGTTTGTTATTTATTTTATGATTTAATTATATATTTTTATCATTTCATTTATAATTTGTTTAATTCTTTTCTAGGAAAAGGATTACGGTAGATATTTTCCCCTGGATTTAATGGTCACAGGTCACGATATCTTATTTTTCTGGGTCGCCAGAATGGTTATGCTTTCACTTCAATTAACCGATAAACTACCTTTTAAGGTAAATCTATAACAGTTTTCTACGAGTATAAAAATAAAAGAGGAAGAATCTCTAAATAAGGATTTTTTTCTAACCGAACTCCAACATTTATCTAACAACTAATATATTAAACTTACTTCTGCTCCAATTTTCAGAAAGTTTTGCTGCACAGTGTTATCTGCGATCCACAAGGCCGGAAGATGTCAAAGAGTTTAGGTAATGTCATCGATCCACAGCATATCATCAAGGGTATCTCCCATCAGGTATTAAACTATTACCTTATCTATCTGACTTCATCAAATTGTTTTACGGTGGCTTATTTTTAGCGTTTATTTGTTTTGTAGGAGTTACTGAAGGATGTGGAATCAAGAGTTGAGAGTGGTGCGCTCGGAAGGGAAGAGGCTATCCTCGCTAACACCAATGTAAACCAGTTATTCCCTCGAGGAATTCCACTGTGTGGTACTGATGCACTTCGAATCACCTTACTTTCTCAAAGAATTAAAAGTAATTTGTCTATTTCCATTATATTATTTTTCTAGAACTATATTTTTCTCGTTACTTGTCTATTTTATCATTTTTTAAAATGTTCCTCGAGTTAAAACATTATTGATAACAATGATAAAAGGTGATTAGGCTAGAGATAAATTAGTAAAAAAAATATAATAAAATAAATAAAAAATACAATTTATATTAAACTATCTGGATACCCGTGCTTCGCTACGAAGTGTATTATTTTTAATTTGATGGGTTTATAAAATACTATCAAAAAACATTTAAATTATTTTACTAAGCAAGAATATCTATTCTATCCCTCCCCCTTATTTCTATACCAACTCCACTTTGATAAGATAATTTGAAATTATCCCAAATTTGTAATTAATTTCCGACTACTGAAGAAAAATTCTTAAAAGATAACTTTCCGAGAAAAGCAGGGTTATTTTCCTTCTGTATCCCCTGTGTCTTTTCACATCCCTGGGTTGAAATTGGAATTATCTTTCATTAATTTATATGTTTACATCCAAATAGGAGCCCTTTCTCAAGTATTGACTTCCTATAAAAGATCAGTCTAACCTCAATTCCCCCTCTTTTCTTACTTTGTCCCTATCTTCCCCTTAGGGGTAAATTGTTAGAAAATCCCTATTGGTAGGTATCAATATAATTTAGAGATTATTATACACTCTTAGATTTTATTTTAGCATTTTAAAGAAGGGTTTGCCATGATAAGGTGTGATTTATAAACTATTTAAATAATATATGTGACATTTGTTTAAAAAAATAAATATAAATATTTTTTGATAGTGATTCTTTAACAGTTCTTCCTACAGAAATACAATATTGTAAGTAGCTTCTTCTGCAACTTTGGTTATATACATTTTTTTAATAAAAAATAAAAATTTAAAATTTTTAAATCTATTTAGAAGCCCCGTTATCCGCCCCACATTGAGCTACCAAAAAATCTTATAGCCTATATCATCCGCAGAATTGAGCTTAACATTGTACCCAATAACCAAGAAAATATGTTCAGCCGTTTGGACGTGACTGACGCACAGACAAACAAACAACATTTTCTAAACTTAAATTCGTTTTCGGGACTACTCATTTAGGACAGTATTTACATTTATAAATTTACAGACACCATTCCAATCTTATATATATTTAAGATTATTCTTTTTAGTTGTTATAAGAAGAGTCGTATTTAGACATGAATCTGTTTTAAAATAATTAGTTGATAAAAAAGTAAACTTAATATTGTCATTCTGAAAACTATTTTAATTTGTTTGTTACTTTAGACCATTATATTGATTTTGATGTTGATGCTTGCAACGTGAATAAACATTTTTGCAACAAGTTGTGGCAAGCATGTAAATTTACATCCGACCGGTGTTCTAAACTTCTCAACAGTAACACACTTAATAGACCACCAATTCCAGTGAGCAAACTTGATCTTTGGATTCTTTATAAACTCAGCACCACCGTTGCAACAGTAAATAAATCAATGGATCAATTTGATTTTCACATTGCCGTTAATTCAATTAAAGAGTTTACACAGCAGGCATTCTGCGATGTTTATCTGGTAAGTTTTTTTTTTTATTTTAAAAGATTGTTTAAACGTTTCACCTGTTGTTGTTTTTTTTTTTAATCAAATTGTTCTAGCTGCTCATTGTTAAGTTGTGTATGTGAACATTTTTTTTTTTTTATCTTATTTAACTCTACTGCAGACTGTGCCTTATGAGCTGAGGTGGACTCACAAATTTTGGAAAATTTAACCTCTAAAAACACGTTTTTATGCATTCTGGAGGTAAAATTTACCACAGGGCCCCAAGGCGTGATTAGTGATGAAGTAACAAAACTAAGCACTTTAAGGGGAAAAATTGCGTTTAATAACTCTACTCTTTAGTATTACTTTCAACAATCAGAATTTTGTAAAACTGCTCGAAAGATGTTTAATGACAAAAGTACAATCTATTAGCTATTCACATTCAGAATTAAGAAAAAAAGTTTTTTTTTTATATAATTAGTTACCGCACCGATTCTTTTTTTTTTCTTATCTTTGTTTTGTTGAATTTATGTCGGCTCACAACATTGTTAATGGTAATAATGTTACTATCAATGTCAGTTGAGGGATTATAAATGAGCTATACTTTGAAATGTACTAAGACTTGTTTTATTAAGTTATTATAATGCTGTACATGACTTTAGCAAAATTTAATCCCTTTACAATTGTACGAGTATGACACAATAGTTTTAATACAGAAGTACCACTACAAATCCTAAAACGAGAAATTGATAAAACTATATTTTAATTTATTTTGTATGCTACTTAAAGAATACATATTCGAACAACAAAATTTCATTGAATTGCCAAGTAAAACTTAAAAATTATACTAGAAGAAGTTCATTAGTCTTTGGAACATCCACTGATTTTTTTATTCACTGAAACAGTTTCAGCAGTTCCGGCACCAGTACACCCCTGCTTATGAGTTGTGACTTTTGACAACACAGGAAAATCCGAAATTATTGGGGTGGGGAGCCAATAAGAGGTCAGCATTTTTAATTCTAGAAGGTTGGGCCAACTAGGCAAACAAAAATGTCACTGGGCCCATCCCTCCCACAGGCCAAATGTTTTTGTTTTTTTTCTCATATAGGTTAGCCAACCTGAGTGTCAAAAGTCACAACTCGTAACCCGCTACATTAGTTGGGACATCGATAGCTAAACATCGATGTTTCCGATAATCGACATCAAAGGAACAAACATTGATGTTAGGCAATACATCGATTAGAGTATCGGGTAGAGCGCTACACTGGAAATGAAGAGGCCCGTGGCTCAAGTCCCAGCGCTAGAGTCTATTTTTCTCTGTCTGTCTCCCAGTGTTAATAATAATTATAATTTGATTTAAATTAAAATTTAAACTTTCCTTTGTATGAATACTACCGAAAACTTAAAAATTGAATTTCCAATTGATTGTACAAGGTACAGGCACTAATTGAGTACTTTATAAGCGTTAATTCTCAGTCTAGTTCTAATGTCAAAAATATTGACTTGCTAAACTTGTAGAAATATTGAAAGCTTGGATTCGGGACTAGTTATCGGTTACGGCAGAGAAAATCATTCTCATGCGAAGCTCAGTTGGTAGAGCGCTACACTGGAAATGTAGAGGCCCATGGTTCAAGTCCCGGCGCTGGAGTCTATTTTTCTCTGTCTGTCTCCCAGTATTAATAATAATTATAATTTGATTTAAATCGATCTTTTTGATACATCAACATCGATGTCCCAACCCTAATACTGTATTTAAGGTAACTGGTTTTGTCCTTTGTCCACACACTAGTCAAATTATAGACTGTTCCTAATTTGAGCAAATGCCCTGGTAAATTCTGAGTATAACTAAAAATAATATATACATTGAGGATTGCTTATCAGTGCCTCAAAAATAGAGGGTCCTGCTACAAAAAAAAGTTACTTTTAAATGAATTATTTTGTGATATTTCACAGTGTTTTATTATTTTCAGGAAGGTGTTAAGAGTGTTTTAAAAGGTTCTAAAGAAGCAGAATGCCATGAGATATGCTATATTCTTTTGTATTCACTTGTCACTGTCATCAAGTTATTGGCTCCAATAGCCCCCTTTTTAACTGAAAAACTCTTTCAGCATTTACAGCCTGATGCTAAAATCTCCGTTCATCAGTCAGAATGGCCTCTTGGAAATTTGCAGGTAATTAATTAATCATGATTTTAAAAAGTAAATAACATTATTATAGTGACTAACTGAAACTAATGTTTCTCTTTTACAAAGTGTCTTTAAATCCCATCAAATCTAATTTAATAAATTTAATATATATTAAAAAAGTTTTATGCATAGCTTATATTTTGTAGACACTTTTGTTAACTTGTATTTTTGTTTTAGATTGCCAATATTTTGTTTTCGATTTTCAGCAACACATAATTTATTTTCATCAATATCTCAGACTCGATTTCTCACGGGAAAAATAACTTATACTGTTTATTGTTTATTCATACTAAATTTGTTAATCAAAATGGTTAGAACTGAAATTTAGAGCCTTAAGGAAAATAACGGAACTGTTCTCGAGAACCTAGTCTTTAAAAAGAATCGGTTCCATAAAAAGCAAACAGTTTTCTAATGTAAGCAATTCTGAAAGACAATAATTGGTTGGAATTAGAATCGCTGTATTGATTTATATTTTCATGGGTGTGAACTAGTTGAGAATAGATTTAGAAGATAGAGTGAGGGAGGGAAACTCTAAGAATTGCTGTAAAACGGCTCCCATTCCAGTTTTGCACAAATAGAACTGGAATCGCTCGTGATGGTTGATCTGGATTCACTTGTTTCTAGTTATGTATTCTGACAGAGTTCTCACTTTTTAAATATTAAAAAGAAGTTTCATGACCCTAATTTTCGTTTTTTAAATTTACATCAATATCTTCTGTATAACACACATTGTATTTTCTCCAAATAATTTTATTTATCGTATGATTTATTTTTATACAATACCATTACTTTCTAATTTTACATTATATCATAATATTTTTAATAGCTTTACTATTAACATTTTTTTTTTTTTTTTTTAGTTTTTTATCCCTTAAAAAGAATGTTTAAAAAATACAGGCAAAGTCCTAAGTAGGCTTACTTTACTGTGCGGGATCTCATTAATAAACGTGCTTTTGCGACATTTGTGGTACTCAGCTGTTGTCATTCATTCTTACCATTTTTAATTTAAAGCGTCACGTAGGAAAAAGATACTTGCATACGAGTCCGCAAGACAGTGAGACATTTTAATGTCTTCGCTCTGCGTAAGCTACCGACATGAAATGTCCCCAGGTTCACTTCGCGGTGTTAGAGGAGTAGGTTTATTCAGTTTATTATTTATTATATTCATAAACCTTATATTAATAATTGGCAATATGAAATAGAAATAATGTATTAATATTAATGTAGTGCATAAAATGGAATATGCTTTAAAATATCTAATAAAAGCGATCTAATTATATTCATTTCCTAAACGATAAATTAGTTATTTAAGATGACTTTATGTTGATTAATAATAATTAAAGAGGACTAGATAGTAAAGACAATGCAATTTACAAATGATTGTTCCACGTAATAAGCAATCTTTTAACATATTATCGTGTAAAAACAAAGTATGTAAAAATAGAAGGTAGAGTAAAGGTAAAGAGGGTTAAAAGAGTGCGTGTTTAAAGATGTAGAGGAGCAAATGCAGTGGTAGAAGTAGACTGTAGGGCGGACCCAATGATTCCTGAGTGAGATTTGACTGAGAAGCGTGGTAGGGGTATGCCAAGGGATGGCAGAGGGTTGATTGCACACCTCCTATATTCTCTTAACTCCCTATCACACGTATAAATCTATTTCGACTTTCTTTGGCCCTACGAAGCGTGGTAGAGGGAGGCCCTATAGCTGGAGACAGACTGTGCACACCTCCTATATCTTTCTAACTCCGTGTTACACTGAGTAACGTTTTTGGCTTAGATTTTTAGTAACGCTTTTCGAGTTATGTAGCACAGCCAAGACATGAAAATGTCAAAATAATTATTTTTAATTGGAAATATAAAAAAATCTTTGTACCGCATGGATAAATTAATTCCCTGAACCATTTGGGTTAGGAACATCTAGTCTTAGAGAGGTGTCAGAGTCGGAGATGTAATGGAGGGTTCAAACTGTTAGATTGCAGGAGGTAGAGTAGAGAGCAGGCAACTGTTGAAATCAACTTCTACTTGAAAGTTCTGAGGCTCAAAGTTCCCTAGAACTGTTCTTAATCAGAACTTTTTGGCACACCTCTACTAAAATTCATTTGACGATTTTGCCTCGGGGAATGGTAATTCTGAACTGCAAACGTCTGAGAAAACTACTGACAGGCATTATTTAAAAACTACTCTTTTGGGACTTTAAAATGTGTAAATCAACAAAATTGAATTATCAGGCCATCACAATACTTTTTCCCTTTATAAACTATGCATATAAGAAAGTAAAAATTAAATATATTTTTTTTTCCTCTAGATACAGTTACCTTCAAACATTGACGTGGTGAACGAAGAGATAACTTCATGTTTAAACATTGTAACTGAAATCAGAAAATTGAAACTAACTTTCAAAGAAACAAAATTTGATATCGATGGTAAATATATTGAATTATTTTCAGTTTAAGAATAAGAGTTGCCAAATATTTTTAAGGATGTAAGCAGCTTACACGGAATTGCTTTGTTCTTTATATAAATCAAATTATATTTTAAAATTTTGCATTATAATGTGCAATTAGGCTTGTTAAACTGGTGAAAAATGGACTAACGAGGTACATACGACACAAAAACTTTGAAAATAGCATTCTCATAGCTTTACCTAAGTCTTGGAAATTTATTAAAATATTATTTGATGTTTTCAGTTGGCGTCACTTTAGAAAAAGATTTATCGTCAGACTTAATTGAGTTAATAGAGAATTTGTCTTCAACTTCAGTTCAGATTATATCTCGAGACAGATTGGACGACTGGCGTCAGTTTTCAGCTCTAAATAAATATGTTTCCATTTTCTACAAGTCTAATAGTCAAATGGTAAAAACTTTTGAAAACGGTATAAGAATTTTATGTAGATTTATAATAAAGACAATAGTTTATTGTTTGTTTATGTGTATTTTGTTTACAGTCCGATCACAAAGTGAAGAATATAGGTGTAGATAATACAAAACTAAAGAAATTAGAAATTGAATTGGACAAGATTTTGAGAATGAGATCTCATGAGAGTTATAAGAGTAAGGTGGCGGAGAAAGTGCAGAAGCTGCATTCTGATAAGGTAATGCAACGAATAGCCTGATGTTTACAAATATTTTTTTTCCTATAACACGTATTGTATTTTTTTTAAATGATTTTTTTTATTTTGTTTACAGATTGTGAGACTGGAGACTCAAATTAAACAGCTCAAAATTCAAATATAGATTAAATCTATTTTACGAATTATTTGTGATATAGTTTTAAATAAGTGTTATCGTAATGAGAGTTTTGTTACTACAGTAGAACCTCGCTTACACGACCCTCAATTATTTACAAGTGCAATTTTCAAATCCTTGAATCCTTGAGATTGCCATAACGCATAATGTTAAATTAACCTCTATAACACGACTATTATTATCCAAACAACCTCAATAACTCGGATTTTTTCCAATTCACAACGTAACTCAGAACCTGATAAGTCGTTTTGAGAAGTCAACCTCGATAATGCGACTTTATACAGGAATAGGTCGACCTTGAACAAGTCTAGACTTGAAAACCCTGCCCCACCCCGCGTTTTTCCATTAACCTGGATAACACGACTGTAGCCAAAATAACCTTGATAACACGACCCTAAAAAAAAGAGCACCTCGATAACAAGACTGTTTCCCTAATCCCCTTGAGTTACTTCTTATGGAGGTTCTACTGTATTAATCGGCTTATTCTTTTTATTTGCTGATTAGAGATCCGATTTTGAAGAAATTTGAGTTTTTTTCAAATGCAGCCCACAGATACCTCTTATTAACTTTAACTGTCTGCAGAAATTTAATAATGAATAAAAATAAGTCTGACCACACTGGGATTAGAACCAGCTAAAATTTTAACCCCACTTCAATTCCTATGTGAACATTCTTCCAATAATAAGCCGTGCGGAAGCTAAGTGTCATTATGTTTAAATTGTTATAGCTGATTACCATTAATAATAAATTTATCAATAGATAGACTTAAATTGGAAAGAGCGTTTTTTTTTTTTTTTTTTTTTTTTTTCTTCCTTTTGCATCTACCATCTTTAAAAATTTAAATGCGGAACATTTCAAGAGGTTTGAAGCCACATTTTTTAAAATATATAGTAAAAATATTTTTTTCCGCACTGAACTTTTGCTTTACATACATGCTTGTTGAGTTAGTGAGGTGTAGAATTTCAAAAATTAGGAATATTAAATAGAACAGGATGAAGGCAGCTTTATAATCTTCCAAAATATATTATAATTGTCAAAAGTAAGAGTAAAAATGAATCGATAAACAATTTAATAAAATTGTGTTTTACCTAAAAACTCAATTGTATGAAAATCTACAATTAAAAAAACCTCAGTTTAGCTTTTTCAATGCAAATAACTTTAAATTGATATTTTAGTATTCTATTAAAAAAAAGATATAATAAAATCTCATTCATAAATTAAGTACTTATACTGAAACAGCTATAAACAAAAAATCTAATACAACAAAAGTTTAAGTTTAATAAAAAAATACATTCACATAAAAGTAAGCTGATTCAGATTAGATGGAATCATATTTAAACATTTTTAAATGTCAATTAAGTGAGATAACAAAATAACACATCGACGTAGAAAGGCACAAACCTTGTTACTAGATTTGCCAATGGCAACAAAATATTAAAATAAATCCAATGATGATTTTATATCTGTCCTCCTGTGTGTGTCCTCTCTAATTTAATAAATACAGGGTGGGCCCAATAAACGCACTTTTTTGAACACTTACAGCGCAGCTTCTGTACTAGATAGAGATATGGGGTTTGCGGGGTCTGAAAACTACATTCTTCTACTTTTAATTTCATATCTATAACTTTAAAAACTATTGGGTGAAAGCCATGCAATGACGGTTTGAAATAGGATCTTAAAAAAAGTTGTCCGGGTAGTAATCGATGTTTGGTATATAGTTTTGATAGAATAAATTACCATATAGTTGAGAGGGGGGGGGGGGGGGGGGGGGGGTTCTTTGTAGGTAAGAGACAGGAGTCCCTCAGTGTTATAAGTTATAACAAACATTGAAGATGTGTTAAGCACAATGTTGCCTGAAATTGAAGATCAAAAGCTAAATTACACGCTTATGCAAGATGTTACCCCGTCCCATCGCTCCTTGCAAACAATTCAATACTTGCAAGAGAATTGCACAGACTTCAGGCAACATTGTGCTTAACACATCTTCAATGTTTGTTATATTATAACACTGAGGGCCTCCTACCACTTACCTACAAAGAACCCCCCTCCCCTCTACAATATGGTAATTTATTCTATCAAAACTTTAATACCAAACAACGATTTCTTTCCAACAACGACGACTTTCTTTAAGACCCTATTTCAAACCGTCATTACATGGCTTTCACCCAATAGTTTTTAAAGTTATAGATATGACATTAAAAGTAGAAGAACGTAGTTTTCAGACCCCGCAATCCCATATCTCTATCTATTACAGATGCTGAGCTATAAGTGTTCAAAAAAGTGCGTTTTTTTTTTTTTGCCCACCCTGTATATTACTGGCCAAATGACTCAAATAACATCTAACAGTAGAAATTCAAAGTTAAAAAAACTATTCTTCAGGTCTAAGTGGGTAAGTTGCTTTAATTGATATTATCTCAGTAAATAAAGCTCCAACAAACAAATATACATTTGTCTAACCAAATTAGGGCACTTCGTCTAAGTTACTCCCCTTATAAAAGCAGAAGTGTTATTTCCTTTGTCCCTACGAACATTGGACTATTCATCCCTTTGTTTTAGTAGTTATTTTGTCAAAGTTATTAATATTCTAAAAAAAACATAGGGGAGTAAGAATGTAAAGAAGTTTTCATTAGCACATACTAATTTGTTATTTCCACTTTCATTGTCTGTTGTTGAGCAACAATTATATCGTGGAAATTTATAAAACCAAATAAATCTCCCATAAATTTTGATATCTTTATGTAATTAGATCTGAGCTCTTAATGTACTTTAAGGGCACTACGAAAATACCAGAATAAAGTGAAAAAAGAAATTCCGAGAACTAAACAGTGTTATATTTTAGTTCCAAGTTATGCCCTATGGTACTATAACAAATAAATAAAATTAAATAAGACCATATTTCAAACAAACTAAATTTAATTAGAATAATAAAATTTTAAGATAAAGACTTAATCAACAAAAACTAATTATATTAAGACACCATTATTGTGGAAAAAATACGAAATATTTTAATTTGACTAACTTGTGTGAACATGCGACAAGTTTGAGCTTTATACTTTAAAAATATAGTCGATGATAGTAAAAAAATAATTTTAAAAAAAGCTTTCAGTAAAATTAACAAAATGGAAAAAAACTCAATAAAAGTCTAAACGAAGAGAAATCATTCTTATATATACATATGATAATTACAATATTATCTAAAAATGGTTTTTATATTTTATTGATATTGCTAAATTAATTCTTAACTGCAAATGCTCTCTTTTCTATAAAAAATGTTTGTTTTTTTTTGTTTAAATGTATAATATGATATGACGAATTGAGATTGAGAAAACAATCCATAATTACTTGAAAAAAGATTAAATATTACTACTTACTGAACTTACAAAAACTGACTGAATTAAAATCACACTGAGAGAAAAATATATTGTATATTGTAATTTTTCTAAAATTATCTAAAAAAAAAAAAAAAACAATAATTCTGTGATTATTCCTGGACTAATACACTAATATAAATCATTTATCTCTAGAAAAAAAATCAATATAAGTCCTGATAATATTAAAAAATATTTTATCTACAACTTAATTTTATATTTACACATTATATTATCTATCAAAAAAGCAGGTACAAAGAAAAACTTATACATTTGTTTTATTTATATTTAATTAAATTAATTCAGTTATAAAAAGTGTTTGAGTATTATATTATTCTTGCACCGGTAAGGTGTATTAGGCACCTAAATACTTTTTTAATATTAAATTTTACAATGACCGTTACATTTAAACTTCAATGATAACCCTGAAGCTGATTCTTTTATTAGTGAATGATTATAAACAAAAATTAAAAATTAGAAAAGAAATCATGGTCAGTTTCCTTAGATATAAACCAAATACCAGCTTCAGAGTTATCTACAAAACATTTAAAATTTGTCTATTTACACTTTCATTAAGAAACTTACATAGATTTATTTGGTAACAAATATTTAATTCTCAGAGAAAAGATCTGGGTCTTACTCTAGATACTATCAAAAAGGAAAAATGTATATATAAGACTTTTTAACCCTTTGACCACGGCATAGAAGAAAGAAAAAAGTACTTCCCTGGAACACATTTTTTTCCCATTGATTTATGTTAGTCTGGACTCAGATATGCATGAAATTGCCTCAGAATTGTTCTAATGTTTATTGTTTATAAACATAAAAAAACGACACACCATGTGCGTCATGCAGCCACAGAAAGGACAATTTATCACTGAAACGGGCATGACGCACCATATGCGTCACCATGACACATCGTGTGCGTATGGCGGTTTACTGCAATATTATGCGCAAAAACACGTGGTACTAAGAACATAAACAAAGGAAACGAGAATGACTCACTCCTTACAACCATTGGACTAGTACTAACATGGCCACCCCTCTTCCAAACCGATATCATATGGCAGAGGCTCCCACACTCCTTTTTTGGAGGGAGGCTTTTTTACTGTCCATGACGCACAGTGGGTGTCATGAAGTTTCTCTAAAGAGACAATATGTGACGCTTATGGTCAAGTCCTGCAGTGGTCAAAGGGTTAAACTAATAATAATTTTATACCAAAGTGAAAAATAGGCCCAGAAGAACTTAAACATGAGCAACATTTTTTTATATAAAAAAATATACATCCCATTCTTAATTTTTTTTTTTCAAATTACTTTCCAAAAAGACATCAGAAGTCTATCTTTATTATACAATTAAACCATAAATTGGCACATCAAATTTATTTCTATACAATCTTTTGTGATGTAAATAACCATCCCATAAACCTAGATACTTAATAAAAAATGAAGAGAACAATTACAAGATTTCAAAAATAAATTATATTAATAATTCAATATATTGAAAGTTTTAGCAACAAACAATGAGTATGATGAAAGTAACTGCTAAGTTACAACTAAGGAGGATGGTTATATAAGGTGTGTTCCAACCCACTTATCTGTGCTGTCCATACATGTCCCACAAATTTAGGACAGGTATTATATGCATGCGCTTAACTTGTAACCTGTACTTGGTTTCGGCGGAAGATTGTGTTTGAACCTTGCGGAAACAGATGAGCAGATTCTCTCCAGCTAGGTTGGAACAAACCTAATATAACCTGGTTTAAACAGTCATCCGGGAAATTTATCAATTGTCCAGTGGCGCTTGCATTGAACGTGTCTTTTATTTATTTACACTTTAATAGAGGGAAGTAGTTTAATTATTAATTTTTCAAAAAAATAAACTAAGGTCAGCCGATAAAACTAAAACTACTTTGATTTACCATTGTCATAAATCTTTACAAACAAGTTACAATAAAATTTGAGTCAAACGTATTTAAATACATTAAAAACTTTGTCTTAAATCGTCAAGTGACAAAACTTATTAACTCTACCTACTCTAATAGGTAAGAACTAAAAAAAAAGAAAAGAATTATTAATATTAAAAGAAGTACATCCGATTAACAATAATGAGATTCATTCATAAAAATTGTTATAAGTTTCAAAAACAACTTAAACTTAAAATAATCATAAATTCCATAACAAAAAACATGCATTTATAATGTCATTTAATATTATATTGTTCTCTAATGAAATGCTCATTGGATTTTCAAAACTTGAACTAATAATGAAATTAAAATCATATTATCTAAAAATAATGTGGTATTTAAGACAAAATAAATATTTTAATTATACAATACAAAGCAGTTAAAATAATATAATTAAAATTAAAAAAAAGAGGATAAATTACAATCAAATAATTTATAGAATCCATTACCATTAAAAATGCAAAAAAAAAATCTTATTCAATTTGATTACTAATAATAATAATAGAGACATACTACATAAAACTCTTGTTACAATTAGGATTTTTTTTTATACTCAGGTTGGACGACTTATGTAAGTGAAAAAATTAAGCCACTAGTTTACTCTGTTGCATTTTGGTCTGCCTAATTGGCCCTCCCATTGAGACATCAAAATTTTGTTCTTTCGTTGCCTCCCCACCCAATTTTTTGATTTTCCTGTGCTGTCAAAAAATTCTATTTGTAATACCAGTATAGATGAGTCTTGTTTATTTCCATAATTAAAGCCTGGTTCACACGATCCAAGCATACTTGGACTATCAGTTTTGACGCTAATTGGATCATGTAAACAGTGTATTTAAGTTAACTTGGACATCCAAATTGAGTTCCATCAAACTAGACTTTGATAAAAACAAAAATGGCGGCCACCTGACAAATTATGAGAATGAGCAGTCGAAATATGACAGATTCCATCGGTTGAGCTGGGTTTTGATTACTAGAAGGTGATATATCACCACTGTTTTAAAACTTAATAAGTACAATTTAACTGGAAAGTTCTAGAGGGAAACAAATTTCACACAATCTAAATTCACTGGTGTTGGGTAAAAAGAGCTTAAGTTATGATCATACGGACTTAAAGTACCCTATCTTTAAGTCTAATGGGCTTAAGTGGGTCTAAAATAAATAAATTAATAATATTTATTTAAATATTGAATTTCACCAAAAAGAATAGTCACTTTTAAGATAGTATAGTGATTCAGGAAGTAAAAAATACTTTGACAGGATTTATAATGATTTTTCAAAAGTTTGGTAAATTGCCCTGAAAACTTCATATTTTCTGACTTAAGCCCTTTTTACCCAACACCAGTGAATTAACCTCTACGTTATAGTGTATCAAAGTTCCACTACTTGAACCAAGTATACTTGGATCGTGTAAACCTTACTTCAAAGTTTCACAAACACTTGGACCAAGTGGATTTGATCTAAGTTACTTGGACCAAGTATACTTGGATCGTGTAAACCTTACTTCAAAGTTTCACAAACACTTGGACCAAGTGGATTTGATCTAAGTTACTTGGACCAAGTATACTTGGATTGTGTAAACCTTACTTCAAAGTTTCACAAACACTTGGACCAAGTGGATTTGATCTAAGTTACTTGGACCAAGTATACTTGGATCGTGTAAACCTTACTTCAAAGTTTCACAAACACTTGGACCAAGTGGATTTGATCTAAGTTACTTGGACCAAGTATACTTGGATTGTGTAAACCTTACTTCAAAGTTTCACAAACACTTGGACCAAGTGGATTTGATCAAAGTTACTTGGATTGTGTAAACCAGGCTTTATTTTTATGTCTTAATCAATGCAATGGTAGGTTACCATTGAGTACTGTATTACACATGTGCTCAATATCTCATAGGAGCGGGCATTGAATAAAATATATTAGAAAAATGATGATACTCCTAGGACACTGACCTTTATCGACCTATAAGTAATTGTGAAGTGCACAGTTTTGTGACTTATATCAACTCACATTTGTAAATGAAATTGTAAGTTAAGAATATAGAGAAGAGACAAAATATGTTACAAAAAAATCTTCTAAAATGTATTAACCATATTGAAGCTTAAAAAGACGATGAAAGTGATATGATAATAATCGACAAGTTAATACAAATATCATTTAAAACCGGCAAAAAATTAGTTAATGTTGATAACTGGAATATTGCTGACCTTTCTCTCACACCAGCTAATTTTTAATTAAATTCCACCAGAAAATGAAAATGAAGGAAAAAAGCTTCGAGAAGTGTAAGCAAAATGATTCAACTATAAACCTTCCAAGATTTGATCAAGTTAATTACAAGATTGCTCAATAATATGTGGTATAGTTATTTATTTAAAAATAAAATTATTTACCCTCTTAAGATTGTAACCTTAAGCAATTTTTATTTTATGTTAAATCCCATGTTTCATTGAGTATATTAGAAGTCCTTTCTTTTCCGATTAAAATTATTATAAAGAATGAAAAAAAGTGAAAAACACACAATGTTGCACTATTGTTATGGGCATTGCCATTGGCACATACGGCTTATAAAAATGGTACATCAAAGCAAAAATTAAATATCAACATTATTTTTAATTTGCTTGATAAGACAACTATAGTTTTTTTTTTTTTTTTTTTTAATTGTATGATTTTCTATTTTTTATTTATTAAGTATAAACATCTGAAATTTCCAATTTAATATTGAAAAAACCCCTTACTTATATTAACCCACAATAAATAAACATTAGAGTTAATGTGTGCATTTATTAATGCAGACATACTGTTGCATGACTTTATTACTTACAAAGCTTCTTACTACCCTGTTAAAACTAAAATTAAATTCTATAATCTCATTGATACTTTAGGTGATGGCTTAATGAGTTTATAGGAAAAATCAAACTGAAAGTATCTCATTTGTAAATGTAAAAAAACAAAACAGAAAATTTAAAAATAATTAATCAACCCTTTAACTTTTTTTTACATTTTTGGAATGTAGTTTAAGGTGGCTAAATTTAACACCTTAAATAATGGTTCAATTTGTCATGGATATATTCTTCCAAATTAAATCTATAAAATAAAAATATTTAAAAAAATATATTTCACAAGTAAATGGAATCGCATTATGATCTAGTTTAAATGAAGTATTTATACAATGGACTAGAATTGAGTTTTGATAAAGAAAGAGAAAGAGACGATGAATAAGAAAAATGTTAATATCTATTCTGTAGAGGGAGCGTTAGCATCGACTTCGACGATTTCCACGATGTCTCCCTCGGCTAGGGTTACACTGGTAGGTTCTTCTTCGTCGTCTGAAGAACTGCTCTCTGATAAGGCACACTTTGTATACTCTTCTGTGCTTTGCTCTTTTGTTTTCTTTTGACCGGTGTTGTCTTCTGCACTTTCATCGCTATCTTCACTGTCCGATGAATCGTCCGACGAGTCGGAAGAATCGGACGAATCCGAATCCGACTTAGAAGAACTTTCTGATTTATCGTCGTCTTCTTTGACTATCCTGACGGAATTTTCTTCGTCTTCGGATTCCACTTCTTCTATTTCTTGTTCTAGAGTTTTCTGTTTGGCAGAACAAGCCTTGTTATGATCGGCTAACCCGATGTAAGTAGCGAAAGCGCATTTACACTCTGCACAGATGAATTCCGTTCCCGGATGTTTAGTGTATTTATGTTCCTTTAGCCCGGCGACGGTAAGGAAAACTTCACCGCATTGACCGCATTTGAAATTATCGGAGTTTTTATGGCTCCATTTATGATTTGTCAGTCCGATTTCACTGGCGAAAACTAAAGAGCAAATATCACACTGGTAAAACGGTAACTTTGCGTCGGGGACTTTCTTGGGATTGCTCCTACGTCTCCTGCCGGGTAATGCAGCCACTTTTTTAACTCTTACTTTCTTTAACATTTCCGCTTCTTTTTTATGAATGTTAAAAAAGTGTTCGGACAGTTTGTTGAACAGAAGAAAGGTTCTGTTGCATATCAAACACACGTGTGAGGGAGCTAATGCTCTTTCTTCTTGGCCCACATGAATAGATACGTGACTGTGCAACTTGGCACGAGCATTGTGATACTTGCCACAGACTCTACATGTTAAATTAGTACCGTCCCCGTCGTAGTTGGACGGATGTTCTGAGAGTAAGTGGGCGCTTAGAGACTTGTAATCGGGGAAGCATGAAAGACACACTCCACACGTACTGCAAGCTTCAGTTTTGTGAAAACGAATCAAGTGCTGCCACAGATGTTTTTTAGCGGGCCAGACTTTACCGCAAATCTGACAAGCACTAGGCGCCAAGTCGTCCATATACACTTTCCTGGGATTCTTACTCCGGCACAGACGCTCAGCAATTATTTCACCATTGGTGGTTTCAAAATCTTCAGGGCTGCTAGGACTTCCCACTGAATCCTTAAAATGTCAATAATAAAAACCGGTATTTTAAAAAGTATTAAACTAATAAAAATATTTGTACAAAGGCTAGTACTGATAATAGGAAAAAAATAATAAAGGGTAAAAATCCTATGATAAAATAATAGCAGTGTATTTCAAGTAATGCTTATCGGGTCGTAGTTAAGATAGAAAATTGTAATAAACATTATATTAATAACTTGTAAATAAATAGCTCACCTGGGTCATCATTGTTTCAATAATCTGACTAGCTTCCCTTCCTTCTTCTTCTTCACATTTTTTGCTGTGCCGTTCGTGTTCAGCAATGTCACTACTAACAATGCCACATTTCTTACAAGTAACATCGTCATGTTCTTCCTCCTGATGTGCAAGAAGTCTAGATCTGGGGACAAAATTGAATTCATTCAACATAAAATATAGTGGACGTCGCTTAATGTAATCACGGTTAATGTGATAAAAAAAAAAAAAAAAAAAAAAAATCTCTTTGCCTGGGTCCCAAAGTGATCACAATAAGTGGTGTCTACTGTACTTATAAGCATTATATATATATATATATATATATATATATATATATATATATATATATATATATATATATATATATATATATATATATATATTAATATTAGCCATAATAAGAGATTGGCAAATAAATACTCATGTTCGATATCAATATTACATAATAAATATATAATCATTTAAATTAGATTAAATATTAAATTTTTACAAGTTATTGGTAGTATTCATACTACGTAATGTTTAAATCTAATTACTTTATAAATAGTAATTATAATTTAAATTAAATTAAATATATAAATTATTGTTAGCTACCGTGACTCAAAAGTTTCATCGCATGCTACACAGCTGAATTCAACTTTCATCTTCTTACAAGGAGAGTGTTCCATTTCAGAATGAGTTTTTCGTTTAGAGTCGTCTGTAGTTGATGTATCAGTTGTTTTATTAGTTTCTACATCGGGGCTGTCGACACTCTCTGAATCAGGAAGTGATCCAACACTTCCCTTCCCAGTACTTGCTCCTATTATATCCATGATACTACTCTCGTCCAGTTCCACCTACAGACAAAATAAAAATGAAAATTAATGCTTTCTCGGTTGCTCTTATCTACTTCGGTTGCTCAGCTGCAGGTTTTTAGGTATTTTTAGCTAGCTGCAGGTGATAATAAAGAGGCTGTTCTAGAGTATTTAAATAACATCCACAGTTAAATCATCCACAGTTTAGAGTTTTGAAAATAATCATTTTTACCCGTAACACGACACCCCTGGAGAACTAATGGAGGCAGACTTTCCTAGTAGACTCAACTTTTGTAATTGGAACCTCCAAAGTAATATAACACTAAAGGTTTTATGGACTGGTGAATCTATTTTTACCTGAACCGTAGCTGTCAACTCCCAAAACTCTCACTCGTGGGTAATTCATAATCCACATACCCTTAGGCCGTACTCCTTTCAGGATCAGTTTCCTGTGAATGTTTGAGCAGGAATGATCGCCACTCACATTATAGGTCCATTTTTATTCCATGAATGCGTGAACAGTAATACATTTCTTTGTTTTCTGCAAGATGATTTTGTATACTTAATGGAGGATTTACCTATCAATGTAAGAAAGGACATGTGGTTCCAAATAGATGGCTGCCTGGGACACTATTCCCATGAGCACATAGAGTAGTACATAGAAGTGTATTACATTTTCATAAATGTGCGGGAATGGATGGATCAGAATTATTCGGGGAGGTGGATAACTGACCTCCAAGCTCACCAGATTTAACTCTTTATGCATTTAAATAGTTTAGTTTTTAACTAAACTATTTAGCTATTTCATTAAATCGCTTGGCCTACAAAATAATTGAAATCATAGCCTCTGATGCCTAGCATTAAGCCCTCACGGAGAACAAGGTGAAGACTTGTAATAAAATATAACAAACCTCTTCTATTTCTTCCTCTTCTTCGTCATCTACTTCTTCTTCTTCAACAGCCGATTCCTTAGGATGATTGTCTACATGCTCCTACAACAAATTAAATACCAAATAGATACAAATAAAAAAAATAAAAATAACAACAACAAAGTGAACTGGTGGAGCATGTTAGTTAAGTTTATATATTTTAGCATTTATATGTTGGCAACAATTAAAATGGTGTTCGGTCATAAAGGTTTAGAGTTAAGGTAACTTCACAATTAGCACCTGAACTTTAGCACGCTGCCCCCGGGGCAGGCCTGGGTGATTGGAGTGTGTGGTTGTTGCAACGTTACACATGACTCGATGCTGGCTAGCAATTTAAAATACTAATTATCGATCAAGCCTAATTTTAAAAATGTTATAATAAGGACAATTAGTTTCCTTAATTATTAAGTAAATGCAAAATAAACTCACTCTCTTCAAAATAAAGTAAAAGAAAACAGGTAATTAAACTGATGCTAACCAGTCAAAGTTCTAAGTGATAAAAATCTCACCAATTCTTCAAATGTTTCAACATTATATTTACTCGCACAAAAGCCGGTAACAATTTAAATTATTAACCATAAAATAATTATATATTTTGACATTCAATAAATACAAAGAAAACTGACCTTAAGTAATTCAGGGGATTCAAATATTTTTAAACACAATCTACAAGGATGAAAAGCTGGGCTATGGTTCTTAATATGATCGACTAATTTAGATTTGCTGGAACATGTTCGACCACAAACTTTACATGTGTTCAGGCGCTTTAGAAGAGGTCCATGACTATCTGCCACATGTTCCTACAACAAAATACAAGGTAAAATTTATAAAACAAAAATTCACAAATTGACATCAATTTAAAATATATACTCATATATAAAGGTAAATATTCAGTATGTCCCAGTTTGAGTTGCCTATAGGTGTAATTGACAAAAAAATCATTTTTCGAGAAAAAGTTACTCTTTATAATAATTTTTGCTTTTTTTTTAAATGAAGAATTATCATATCAAAAATGTTGAACTATTTAAACTGCACCCAAAAATTTATAATTTTCAAAAATAGTATCAAGAGTAATTATTGATTATTTAAAAAAAAAATGTTACTCTTTATAAAATTGTTTATTTAATATCCTAAGGATTATGTCATAAAAAAGTTAAACAAATTATGTCAGAAATTAGCCCTCCTCCTGTCCCCAGTTCAGATTGCCTGTAAGTGTAAATTCCAAAAAATTTCATTTTTCGAAAAAAGTTAGTCTTTATAAAAAATTGTATGCTTGTTCTAAAATGAAGATTTTTATCTAGTTAAAATAATTGTACCATGTACTCTGCACCTAAAAAGTAAAAATTAAGTAATAACTATAACAGAAGAAATTATATCTGAGAGTCTAAAGAATTCAGGCTGAAATTGGAAAGATGTGTTAATGGCTTACATGTTAAGTAACTCGAACTTGTGCTAATGTACTAGTTTATTAAAATAAGTTATGTTTTTGAACAATAATTACTTTTATGTATTTTTATAGTGTAATCTAGTATTCTTTTTTATGTTTTAATTAATTTTTGTATGTAAAAATAAAAGAATTATGATGGGAGGCAAGTTGTCATGATGAAACAGCCAGTCCCCCAATCGCTACAATTCAGGCAGTTTTTTCTCTCTACCTCACGCAATTGCTTAAGCTTTAGCTTATTTGCTTCTGGTAATAGCAAATAGTTATGTGTAACATGAATAACCTTTCTTGAAGGGGAAAAAACAAAAATTCATTCTCATTAAAGTTTGCCATTGCAAAGAGTGTTCCGAGGGGCTTGAGAAAACAAAAAACACTGTTCGCTTCAATGGTTTCTCATGAACTCTATGTGGCCAACTGTGCAAAGAGAGTGTCTAGTAAACGTACCTAGAGGTAAAGGGCAGCACTGCCAACCCAATTACTACAGAAAATAATTATCTTTTCTTTAGGTACACCCTCGCACGTAACTATTATGTACGACAAAATAACTTTAATTTTGTTCTTAAATAAGTAGGTATGATGAACCTAGTATTATTATAAAATTGTTTAAATCAGAATACAAAACTGAGATTTAAAAAAAAATGACACATAAACAGTGTTAAAAGCCAATACGTGTACGCACTAATGCTTAAATTATATGAGAGTGTGTAACTATAGATTATTACATGTTGATAAAAATAGGAATATGTTTCACCTCTAGATCCTTGAAACTGGCAGCGGCCTTCATACATACAAAGCATAGATATTTGGAATCGGAAGAATGAGTTAGTTTCATGTGTTTTCTCATCTTCATCTTGCTAGGTAAGAGTTCGGCACAGAATTTGCACACGTAGATGGTAAGCAGTTGATTATGAGTCCGACGATGTTTCATCATGTCTGAATTCGTCCTAAGAATCTTATCACAGCCGTCAAAGTCACATCTAAAATATAGAATATTTTTATTATCGTCACCCTTATTGAAGGGGATAATAATAGTCAACAAACTTAAGAACTAAATTTATAATAAATTAAGAATAAATAAATAAATAATTTTTAAAAATTAACAAATATAACTGTCTAAAAATTTGTTTAAAGAATAAAAACCATGCATCTTGAGCACTTTTTCAATGTTAATTTTAAATCTTTTTAGCTCTAATTTTTGTATATTTTTTGGGAGGTGATTAAAAAGCTTTATGCAGCAATAATTAATACTGTTTTGAGTGGTGGAAAGTCTGCAGTATGTTGTTTGAAGGTTGTGTCTGTGTGGTGTTGTGATGATGTACTGAGTTCTTGTTGCTAAATAGATGATGGTTTTCTTTGACATATATCAGGCTTTGTAAAATATATATACAGGCAACAGTGAGGATTTTGTACTTCTTAAACATTTTTTTACAGTCTTCTCTGTAATTCATTTTAAAGATCGTTCTTATCGCCTTTAGATGTATTCCAAACACAGAGTCTGTATGCGCTAAGTGACCCCAATGGATTATAGCATAGCTTAGTCTACTGTGAAAGACAGCATAATATACTGATATTAAAATGTCTGTGGATATTTGGGAAGATAAAGTAAAAATACCTAGCTAGAGAGTTTCTTAGCCAGAGAAGAGCAGTGCTCTTTCCACGTCAACTTAGGCTCAATAAGGACTCCTAAAAATTAAGTGAAAGCTGGATTTTTAAAGCTCTCAGTATCTCTTAGCGAAAATACCATAGTTGTAGTTTTGCTTTCATTCAAAGCTAATCTGTTGATATATATCCAGTTTTTCAGCTCTTCTACAAGAACATTTAGGGCTGCTTTTACACATTTAGGATCTTTATGTTTAGTACTTATGTTAGCATCGCCTACAAACAGTTTTATAATTTGATCTTTGACTATGATAGGCATGTCATTGACAAAAATTATAAAAAAAAGTGTTCCCATCACCGAACCTTGTACTATGCCTTCAGTTATCTCTTCCCAGTCAGATAAAACTCCGTCAACTAAAGTAGCTTGATATCTGTTACTTAGATATGATTCTATTAAGGCTATTGAGTACTTCAACAGATTATAGTTTCTTAGTTTTTCAATTAAAATATTTCTGATCACACAATCAACGCCTTGGTTAAGTCTATGAAACTAGTAGCAAGGTATATTCCTTCCTCAAAGCAACAGAGAATTTCTTGTATTAAAGAGCCGATCGCATCTACAGTACTCATGCCTTTGCGAAATTCGAACTGGAAATCCACGAATAGATTATTTTTTTCAAAGTAGTAGTACAATTGTGCCTTAAGAACAGCTTCAAATATATTAGATAATATTGGTACTAATGATATAGGCCTAAAGTTATTAGGATCATTTGAAGAGCCTCCTTTGTGAATCAGTACTACTACAACTAGTTTTAGACACTCAGGGAAGTAATTCTGCATTATCGAAGCATTAATTAATTAATTAAATTAAATATTAATTAAATTAAATATTAAAATACATTAATCAATACTAAATAAAATTATTAGAATTAGTCGAACCGACGGTTAACTTAATTATTTTAAGTTTTCTGAGCAGTTCTGTATACCCTCGTTAAGTTACGATACTTACTTCAGTCTGTGATCATCATGATGTATTTCTACGATGTGTTGGTACAGTAAAGTTTTACTGTCATGTTTAGAATCCTCACAGAGTTCACAGTTGTATATGATGTGAACGCTCTTCATGTGTTTGTAAAGCGTGTTCTGAGACATGAATTGCTTGCCACATTTAGCACACGTGCTGATACCGTTGACAGGAGGAGGCAACGAGGCTACGGCAGGAGCAGCACGTGGTCCCTTACAGTGCTTCTGATGTTTACGCATCAACGAACCTTTCCTGAATACCTGCAACGTAAATTATTTATTTTTACAGTGAGAGTATTTGAAGGTCGGACTTATTTAAGATAGTGTCATGCCTGAATTAAGCAAAAATGGAGAAGTGTTAAAACTGGATTTACACAATCATTATCAGGGTCTGTACCAGACGGTTTATTATGTATTTGTCATAAGAAGATAAATAGGACTAAGTTGTACATACTTTATTGCATTTGGAGCAAACATGTTGCGCATCTTCTGAATCAGGTAAATCTGGTTCTTCGGAGTTCTCCCTCGCTTGAAGTTGAGCTCGATGCTTGCCAATGTGAGCTGTCAGAATGACTCGATTGGCTGAAGTCCGTTTACAAACATGGCAAGTAACATCGGGATGACCTTTGTGGGCACGGCTAACATGTTTCCACAGTTGCGATGTGGTCGAGTAAAACTTGGTACATAAGTCGCAAGGCACTGAGTTGTGAGCGTCACGCCGATGTGCCCCTAAATCTTCCAACGAATCACAGACGGCAGCATTCTCAATGTCCAGGCACTAAAAAAAAAAAATAAAATAAAATATAGATCTAATACATTTCTATAAATAACTAGCCTTCGCTCTGCGAAGGGCTCACCTAAGCGGATAAAATATGACTAACTACCTTCAAGGTAGCAAAATTATAAAATCTACCAGGAAAAATTTAATTTAAAAAAAAAAACTATGATATTTTCTTTGGGATTATTAAAAACCTTACTTCAAAATTTAAGATTATGTAGGTTTGATGTATTTTATAAATGTTTAACTCATGGTTGTGCTGCTTTATAAATACAAAGGAATGTTACATTGTATAAGTAATTCAATTTAAATTTTAGAACTTAAACAAAAAAGTTCAAGTTGCCTCATTTAAAAATTTACATAATTAAGAGATTAATTAATTATATTGTAAAGTAAGTCTTATTAAAGGGGACAACGTTGAACTCCTGCAATATTATTAAACTATGAACATAAAATTACAAATATTTGACAACAAAGAATTAAATGTTTGACTTTCGAACAATGTTTAATGATTCGATCAAAATAAAATCTGAAGAAGCAAAAATGAGTCACCTGTTCACAAGTATACGGTGGTCCCGATATGTCCATGAAATGTGAACCTTCAGCCCTGTCGTTTCGAACAGGATTCTCTACGAGTATTCTAATATCTTCAGGTATAGGAACTGTCGCGTGAATTTTCCGATGGCGCGACATCTTCGATAGTTTAGAATATGGACGTCCACAGAGGTCACAGCAGTGCTCACCTCCACTCAGAGGATAGTGGGTGTCTCTTACGTGATGGATTAGATCACTTAAATTGCAGAAAACCTAAAAATAAATAATAAACCCAAATTACTTCCCAATCAGTCTAATAAAAATATATTAAAGAAAATTCTTAATTAAAAAAAAAAAAAAAAAAAAATACCTTGAGACAGACTCCACAGACTAAGGGTAACAAATCAGGGTGAACTCCCATCATATGTTTCCAATACTCGACTCTGGTATTCCATAATTTTCCACAAACTTCACAAGTACTTGGATACACTCCTTGAATATCGTGATGGCTATCACAGTGGTCTTTCTTCAAACCTTCTGTTGCAAATACCTTCATTAAACAAACAATCATAGTGAAATCCAACTGTTTTAATAGTGTTATGTTGTAATAATCTTACAAAAAAAGTTCATAGTTTAGTAAATGTTTTTATTGCCCACCACATGTAAACATTCCTATCCTGAACGGACGGTAAAGTTCTATTTTATAGCCCTGGGGCCTATAAAAATAAAGCATGCATTTTTACAGGCCGCTAGTTCAAGAAGCGGCCACAGAGTGCAGGAAGCGCTAGTAGTTCAAAGCGTCAGCTGTTCAATTTGTAACAATCAATATTTTTATAACTGCGGTTTGTTTTGGTACAGATGTAACCTTAATATGCATTTATGGTTTTGAAGATTACGGCAAAATAGAAGTGAGAAATTGTAATTTGTTATATTGTCTTATTGGCGGGAGGGAGGGGCGATAAAATAGAGTATGCACCACGAGCAGTAAGCCCCATAACAGCCCTCGGGCGTTAAAGGCACTCGTGCTTTCAAACTTCGCCCTCAGCCTGTAATAATGCCCTTACTGCTCTAGGTACGTAAATAGATATTACACCTGTATATTTTCAATTCTTATGTAAAATAACTTACTATCTAAACCAATCAGATGGTAATTTCAGAACACAACAGCTCAGATATTGTATATCTGATAAGAAGTAATTATATTGTTATAATTGTTGGCTCTATAAATCTTCTTATTACTTATTAAACTATTCTCTTCTTTAGAGGTACTAAAAATGGATATGTGATACATAATCTGTAGTATCATTTATATAACCGAGTAGTGTCCCGACAACACAACTTGAAATATTTTGTAATTGTTAAGCTAAGGCAACTACATTTATTCCAATAAAAATAAATGTTTGGTTTGAATTGTTGGTCTTTAAAAAGATATCATAACTTATCTAAATTAATTTTACTTTTATTCTAAACATAAAATAAAATAAAAGAAATGTAATGGTAGGAAACCTTATTGCACTGTGGCTGAGGGCAAGTTACAGTTGGATCTCCAGCGTGATCAGTTGATATGTGTCTCCATTTATCAGTTCTAGAAGAGCTCGCGAGACCGCAAATATCACACACAAAATAGTATGGGTTTGGAGTTTTGCTCTCCCTGGAAAAATATCACACCGTTCACAACACAAAAGTTAAAAAAAAACAAGTCAACGTAACAGTTAAAATTAGGTAATCTCAAGGAAACTTTAAATTACTCAAGGTAGTATGCTACACTATGATAATATGGGGGGGGGGGGGAGGGTGGAATAGTAATTCATGTCATCAATTATTCATTAAAAAGACTTAGGGATACTAACAAATAAAAAATCGGTCAGAGGCAACTTAGACAAACTTTCTCATGCACGAATTCATAATTTTTTTTTTCAAAATAATCATAAAAATAACTTCACCTCGAACCCGGCCTGGCCTCTCTCTGTCCGCGTTTAAAGCTATTTTCTAAAGAACTAGATTTTTCCCGGGAAAACGGCTTATATCGTTAGATTCATATTTATATGGACTACATTTTAGCATTTGTTCAAAATCAAAATCGTCAGAACAATTTTTGAGAAATAATTTCTTTTTCACGTTTTTTATGAGTTTTGAGGGTAGCGCCCCCAAATTTGAAGTTAATAATTTCCTGATTTCACCTCGGGTATGATATTTCTGAACATTTATGCCAAATTTCGTCTAAATCGGCCCTGCAGTTGAGGCTCCAGGCGTGACATTTTTTAAAAACCACTTTTTTTTTACTCAGTTGACCTCAATACGTGTAAAACCATCAAAATCTCAAAATAAAATTTTTGCGCCATCACAATACTTTCTCTTTATGTGAGAAAGTAAAAATATGTAATAATGGTGCAGTACAACCTACTAATTCTCCCAAAGAGAAATACGACTCATCAAATATAAACTATGAAAAACTTTGATCAAACATTTTTTTCTGAATGAGACGTTTATCAAGAAACGACCTGGCGCCTACACCAAAGCCTCAATGAATCGGTCCCTAACTGACACATCTAGATGAGTGAATATGTCCTCTAATGACCTAATACTGTGATGAGGGTGACAGAAAAACTCATAACGAACCTATGAGCAGATGCCTTGTGCTTGATCATCTTGGCCTCGGTTTCAAAAGGTTTGTAGCAAACTGTGCATTGGTAGGCGGCTCCCTCGTCAATTGCCGAGTGATTAAAGCCTCCCGGAGTGTTGTAAGTGCTCGAATTTAAAATAACAACGGATTCGGGGTCTATCGGGTTGCCTTGCTCATCTGTTAACCGGTGGATTCTGGCATGAGCAACTAATTTCTTCCTTGAATCATGCTGTCTTGCACAAACAGTACAACTATACCTACAACAACAAAAAAAATCATAAATTAAGTAGATATAGTAAGGTAGTTTTTTAAAAGTAAGCAGGAAGTGAAAGAAGGTAAATATAGAAAACAAGTAAGGCACGCTTCACGTAAGTACGTGAGGCGATAATCACCGGTTTCTGTACAATCGTTTTCTTTACGTAAAATTGCAACATTTTATACTAAAAATTTTCAATAAATTTTATTGTATCAATGTTACTTATCGGTGAAGCATATGTCTCTTGGTTATTACCATTCGTAATTTCAAGAAACTTCATGACTGTTTCCATCGTAAAGTAAAGATCGTAAAGTAAGATAAACATAGAATACAAACTGACATTATGCAGTATGAACTTCTTTTGCCGGTGTTTTCACCCATTTGAGTTACAATTTTGCGTGATTAACGAAATATATTAAACTGTAAAAAGTAGACATCGGGAACTGCCCCCGATGGCCCTGCCTATACTCTCCTTTCAGTCCGTAGACCAAGGTGAGGAGTTAGGTCCCTTTGCCCAGACTTATGAGAACACTCGTACTTGTGAGCACACAATGGATCGTGAACACTTGTCATGGAAGTGTAAATATCACTTGACGTAGCTCCAAGTTAGAAAAAATAGCATCTAGTTTTGAGACATGTCGTGTTGTAGGAAGCATAGGAAATTTCAATGTAGTCGCCCGCCATATTAAAAATATTAAGTGTAAAATTTAAATAGTCTCATATTCTTTTTTTACAATTGAAGACCTTTAAATTTATGTATAACATGTCATGGTGACTAAAATAAAAACTTTTTTTTAGTCGCCTGCAATATTGGCTGCTATCTTGGAAATATTAAGTGTGAAAACTCTAAAAAGTGTACAGTTGTCAAAAATGCCGAGATGCACCTGTGTGCCGAATTTCATATTCCTAGCTATAGTAGTTAATGAAATGAAACATTCCAACGTACAGACGCCAACAGACAGAGCTGTTATATAAGGTTACTTCGTACAGAAACCTAAAAACAACCAAGAAATGACAAGTTAAGAAGCGTACCTTCTCCTTTCAGTGCCACGAGGATTGCACGTCTCTACATGCTGAATGAGAGCATCATTATCGCTAAAGATCTTAAGGCAAAGGCCGCACGCTTTGGATGCTTCATCTCTGTGAGTATAGAGCATGTGAAGCCACAGAGAACCTCTATCGCTGAACTCTCTGATACAGATCTCACAGCAGAACACCGTCTCGCTTTCTAACATATTCTCAGCGAATTCACAGTCCATTATTTCACTTTGTACATATTCTCCAGGCTAAGAAAAACATAAAATAACAATATATTTATAAGAAAAGTAATTGTTTTTGTAAACTACATGAGAAAGTGTTATTTACAGCCAATACGGTTGAGATTTGGTTATACAAATTGCACTATATTTTTACATTTAAATACATTTAATAATTATTTATTGAATCTAAGTCACTTAATAAGAAAAATAACATAATAAATAATAATGATCATAAGTTTCACAGATTTTTTTAAAGTGTACAGATGGCTGTGTTCTTTATGATTATTATTTTATGAAGGATATGGACAATATATGCAAATGTCTAGTTTAGAACATATATTATTGAATTAAAATGATAAAACTATGAGCAAACCTCTATTGGATCTCCTGAGAGTTGAGTATCCTGGATGATTTCTTCCTTGATTGCATCTGGAACGTATTCTCCCAGGTCATCTTGAGACGTGGGCAGATTACCCTCAGGATCCAACTCGCAATCCCTTTCTATTTTTCTAGGTTTAGACATTTTCCTCCGATTTCCAGCTGATCCATCGTCAATACTTTTTCTGTCCTCTCCTCTGCCATCGTCGTCCGTGTTTTCAGATCCTCCTCCACCTCCAGGAGAATCAACAATCTCTTCTTTTATCTGCTAAATAAATAAATATCTAGATTATATAAAATTAAAATAGTTAGTTATTGCCAGGAAGAGGCTATTAGCAAGTATACTCATCGGCTATTATTACTAATTTAGCAAGTTATAGGACTGCCGGCTTGTCAAGTTCAGGTATTTATAGTTAAGCTTAATAGTACAGCATTGACGGCAACATTTAGAAACTATTTATTCAAAAGACAACTTTTATTTTATTTCTAAAAACATTAAAATCAAAGAGCATATCATACCTGCTTTTGCGCTAATGCCTGCTTAGCTAATTGATGGGAAGTGTTATGCTTAAGCCTGACGTGATCGTGAAGATTAGATATAGATGAAAACATCCTCTGACACATTTCACAGGTAACGAGAGGATGTCCACGGTGCACGGTAGACACGTGTATCCACAGTTGCTTGGAATTAGCAAAGGATTTGGCACAAAGCTCGCACCTGTACAGTCTTAATCACATAAATAAATAACATTATTCCATAACTTTAGACAAACAAGCAAATTTACAGTAAAAATGTCTAATAATGTTATTCCATATTTATTTACAATCCCAACAGAAAACAGGGACTAATGATAAAATATTAAAGACGATACTAGTAGTTCTGTGAACAGTAGAACTCGCTTTCAAACAAATAATTATAAAAAAAACGTATATGTACATCAATTTGATGACTTCAATATCCATGCCAAATTTTAAGAAAATCATACAACACGTTCGGTCGTGATTAGGTAACAAATAAATGTTCAGACAGACAAAAAATGCCAAATTATCAAGTTAAAATAGAGACATCAGTCAACAAACGTCACTTCACAAAGAGTTAAATACTCATTGTAAAGAGTCAGAAATGAAGAGTGGTTAAATGACATTTAAATAATTTTTTTCCAGGTACAGTAGAGTCTCACTAATCCGGGTTTAACGGGACCGAACCCAGTCCGGATTACCGAAAGTCCGGATTAAACGGAATCAGTTTTAATGTGTCTGTAGATCAAGCTTTAGTAGAATAAAACTATTAAAATCGAGGTTTTTATCGTAAAAATTACTTCTATTAGTCTCCAAAACATGCTTGTACAACGTGGGTCCACTATTTAAGTTAAGAGCTGTTCTGTCACCAGTCATGTCAAATATTAAATGAATTAAAATAAAATGACAATCTATCAGGTGGCAGGTATAGAAGGGACTTCCTGAGAAACAGGCTGAGTTCCGATATGAAATTCGAGGAGCGATAATCATTTCACAAAAAGTTGAGACATTAGACATTGTTGACTTGGCAAAATTTCATGGAACTGGGTTGAGCCGCCACTACATGTTTCTTAAAACCCTTCCCCATCTCAGTCACATATAATTGTACTTCCTGGAATACACTTCCTTTATATCTTCCGCCCTACATTTCTATGGAACCGAAACAGATTTATCGATGTTCTTACTTATTCTTAAATCTGTTAATTTTTAACAAAATACCGGGTATTCCTCGTGTTAGACTGTTTGAATATACACCTATAAACTATACTAGGAATAATTGTATACATTTTAATAGACAATAAAAGCAGAAACTCCAATTATTTTAACAATTAATAAATCTTAACAGGCCCTGGTTCCAATTTGTACATAGTTTTTGGCCCGCCCGGATTATACGGATGTCCGGACTAGCGGGGTCCGGATAAACGAGACTCTACTGTATTAATACATTATTAAATAGATTTTATAATATGATAAAATAGTGTAAGAAATATATTAAATTAATAAATTAAAGTTTTATAGATCTATTGGAAATATGTACAAGAGTAGTGAAGGAGTTAACAAATATGTACCTTGTTTGTTTTAGATGATGACTCTCTGACATATGTATCCTTGAATGAACAGCAAGATGACTCTTAGAACCAAACACTTTGTCGCATACATAACAAGGATACATTTCTTGAACTTCACTCTTTTTTTTCCCATCTACATGAAATCTAGATCAAACAATCACAAAAAAATAAAATAAATAAACACTGCAAGAGTAATTTTAGAGGTGATTTCAATTAAAAAACAATAAAAAAATGTCTGCCCTAAAGAGTATTAACTACTAATATTACTCTTTAATCGGAAAGATGCAAAATAATTTACAAACTATTTCCGATGAAAACAAAACTAACTACAGATAGTACTCTTCTCTAATGAATAAATTTCTAATAATGTACAACATTTCCGATAAAAAGAGTCTTAAAAATAAATAATACACTTTTATCGGCACAATGTTAAATTGTTTGTTCACAAAAATCAAACGAAACCGCAATAAGAGCAAATAACTCCCATGTTTTCTACCAAAACATGGGACCTCACCATAGTGTTAACTCACAATGATACTGTTTTCGGGGGTAAAGCCGAGACAAACCGTTCCAAAGAAAAACCAACTATGCGACATCTAGTGAATAATAAAAGAGATAACTTTATTTCGGTTTTCTTGGGAGAAACTCGGCACCTTTATAAATGAATTTTTCTAAAAAAGTGAAATTTAATTTTTTTTTAGTTATTACTGTTTTCTTCGGGATGTGCGATAAATAATATATATGTGTGTGTGTGTGTGCAAGCACGAGTGTGTCAACAATTTTACAAGTTTAGATGAAATAATATTACACTCAAAATTTTAAATAAATTCTTATAGTTCAATTAATTATAAAATAAAGTAGAAATTACTTTGAGTGCAAGACGAGAGAGGCGTGGCTTCCAAATGCTCTGGAGCAAACTTTACACTTGAATACGTCGGAACCTGTGCTTTTCTCAGTACTGTCCAAGCCATCAACAGGTCCAGGTGATTCAGACGGCTTATTAGTATCACTTGCAGAGACACTCTGAGGTGATGAATCTCCCTGTAATAAATAAATAACATAAGATAAATAATCTAGTACGGGGTACCTCAGAACTTTTCCCCACTTTGGAGGCCACTTTAATGGCCTCTCCTGTTCATTATCATATTTCAAAAAAATAATTATACATAATTTTTATTTAATTATTTGAATTTTGGCATATTTTGATAGATTTAAACAAACTTAAGTATCCCACTAATTAATAATTACGTTTGCTTATCATTTTTAAACTAATTAATGGGGAATTTCATTGTTTCGATTTGTTTTTTTATATTATTTGTTCATTATTTTTTACCGGTTCCAACGATATACTATATGTTAAAAACGTATTTATAGGTACTTTTTGTATTATTAACCATCAAAGTTTCAAAAATTGATAACTTGAAAATGGCAGCTAATATCAAAATGAAATTTGGTGGTATTGTTTGCCATAAAGAGAGGTACATTCGTGCCAAATTTCAACTTGATTGGACCGCTTTTCGATTTTTTCAAGTTTTCCTGACTCAACAAACTGGGTTCAAGATGGCGGAAAATGTCGATTTTCCGGGTGGCACAACTACGGGCAAGGAATGATTTTTGTACCAAGTTTAAACTCTCTAGCTTAAAAACTGTGGAAGTTATACGTGATACAGACAGACAGACTGACATCCAGGTATAAAAAACCACTCAAATCGTTTTAAAAACTCCCAAAACGGATAACTCTGGTGAAATCTCGGTTTCGTATATTTTGGGTGAAAACAATATTTTACCTATATACCTTCGGAGAAGGTGAGGAAAAGTAAAAAGTAGTTCAGAGTTTATAAAAAAGGGAATATCTAAATTAAAATAAGTATAACAAAACAAATAATACAGTAAATCAGCGATCTACTGACATGCTTTTTTTTAGGAGTTATAAAGTTTAGCATTAATAATCCACCTCACAAGTTTCCATCCCCATCATACCACTCAGTGGCGTACACAGGGGGGGGCCCAAGGGGCCCTGGCCCCCCCCCGAAATGATTACATACCTAAGACCCGCCATACACTTAAAACCAAAAAAGCACAGTAATGACAGATGCATTCGAATTGGCTGTAAATATTTTCCAATAAAAGGAATTAATTAAGTATTATCTTATGGTGTGTATACACTTAATCACCCCAAATAAGCTCGGCCCGGATTTGCCGATAGAATTTAATTCATTCAACACTATACTGGCCCGATTGTCGGCTGGGCCCGGATTTTACCAATGGAATTTAATTTATTAAACACTATACCGGTCCGACTGTCGGCTGGGCCCGGATTTTGCCGATGGAATTAAATTTATTAAACACTATACCTGCCCGACTATCGGCTGGGCCCAAATTTTGCCGATGGAATTAAATTTATTAAACACTATACCGGCCCGACTGTCGGCTGGGCCCGGATTTTCGTCGATGAAACTAAAACTATTAAACACTATAGCGGCCCGATTTTGGCTGGACCGAGATTTTTGCTGATGGAATTAGATTCATTGAATTAAATTAGGATGTATGAAATAAATCGGCTCATTTGCCGACTAGGCCTTGATTATTGCCAGTGGAACTAAAAACATTAAACTTGATCGACCCGATTTTGGCTGGGCCCGATTTTTCGCCAATTGAATTCAATGATTTTTTTGTGGTTTTAGTCCAGTTCAATAGCATAGGTTGCATTATAGGACAGCTTCAATTCATTACGAATCCTAATGCAATGAATTGAATTTGGATTCGTAAAATAGACTGCTGATTGACAGCTAGGCCCGGATTTTTTGCTATAGAATTATGTGCATTGAATTGATTAGGATGAGAACAATGAATCGGCCTGATTGCTAGTAGGCCCGATTTTGTCGATGGAAATTATGCATCAAAATAAATTGGGATGCGTTCAATAATAGACCCGATTGCCGGGTCGGCCTAGGTGTTAAGCACATTAAATTAAATGAGGCCCGAGTCAACTCGAACTTTTGCCGATGGAATTAAATTAATTGAATTAAAATATGCACACTAGACTGGCTTAAACGGGAAAATGATGGTTGTGGATTTCAGTAGGAAATTTTTGTTTTGGACCAGGATTGTGTGTAGAGTGCTACGTGGGTCCTCTTGTCTATGCGGCATTCCCCTCTTGCTGACTCAGGTCGGACTTGTGTTCGTCGACATGTAGTGGGAAAACAGAGGCAATGTAAATAAATCGGTTTATCATTTTGTGAAAAAACTGATTCATATTACATAGTAATAGTAAATTTAAATCTAAAAACTCAAAAAGCGTTCAGAAAACATTTGATGTTAAATGTCCCATGTAATTACCCAGCGAATGAGCGAATGATTCTTTGGTTTGCAATAGGTATTTAATTTTCTTAGAGAAGAATTCTCTTCTAGATAAAAATTTGAAATTCGTATGTGCTCCAAATCCACGTTTGCTTTTGCAGTATGGATCACGTTTTGCTTCCGAGCTTACCAAAAGAAACGGAAGATATGTGACAGTTCTGAAGAACGAACAATTTTTATGTCTCCGATTTCAAAAATTCCAAGACAGAAATCTGTTCAACATCAGGGTACAGTTTGGGTCCCGTGTCCGCCTGTCCTTCAATTTTTGCGAACCAACATATCTTAAAAGCTATTCGTCCAATTTTATTGAAATTTTGATGGTAGGTCATAATTAGCCATGTTATAACATTGCTGGTCCCGTACAAGTTTCAATCTTCTGCACCTATTTATTTCTCTTCCACATTCGCAAAGACATACATTTATTTACACCTATATCTTCAAAAGTACTCATCTGATTTTTATGAAATTTTAATGGTTTGTTTAAAGTAGCCTGCAGATAATCCAAGAATAATTTCAACCGTCTGCGCTCTTAAAATATTGCTATATTGATACTTTATTCATGTTAAATTTACTCAATTTTCCCTCCTTTTTTAAATTAGTCAAAATTGGTTTTTTTTTACATGATTTAAAGTATCAATTTACCAAAATTTAAACAGCGCAGACAGTTAAAATTAATCTGAGCTTCTAGCAGATAAGTTTTATAAAATCAAATGAATATTTTTGAAGATGAGGTGTAAATAAATGTATGTGAGGAAGAGAAATGGTGGCAGGTGGAGAAATGTGGTGGAGGGAAATGGGACCAGAAGATTGGACCTTATATAGGACCAACAATGGACTTTTTATATGCTAATTAACTGCCATCAAATTTCATTAAAATCGAAAGAGTAGTTTTTAAGAATTGTTCGCCATGATTGAGCGAGAGACAGACTAACAGCCAGAAACGGGATCAAAAATGTCTGATAACTGGAACAGATTTCTGTCTTGGAATTATTGGAATCGGAGACATAATCGTTCTTTAGAACGATCACATCACATAGTGAGGTGTTACCTCATAGGATTTTAATTTAATTAAATATGAGGTTAGAAATTGAAATTAGAGTGTTGAAAAGGGGGAGAAATTACAATTATAATAAATTATGGGGTATGCTAAACCCGCATATAAGTTAAATTAGGTTGGGCCCCCCCCGAAAAAATTTTCTGTGTACGCTACTGATACCACTAATACTGTTTTCTTAATAACTAAATTCATTATGATTTTCATAATATTTCTGTATACAATAAAAAAAATTGTAAATTGACAATATACCGCAAAATCAATTATAACCTCGGATATTAAAAGTTCAAGAAATTATAATTAATCTAAAAATGTACCGACGTACCAAACAAGCTTCTAGAAAATCTGACGGGTTAAGAGACTCGGGGCTGTTGAACCCTCCAATAATACTTCTCTCCTTACTTCCGGGCCAATCAGAATACTGCCAACATAAAACAAAAAAAATCTCTTTATTGACTTGACTAACAACTACTATTAAGAGACTAAATTCAAAAACAAATAAAAAATATATGTATTAATAATTTCAAGACAGACATATTTTCTTTCTAGATAAAGCATTATAGGTTTTAAAGCTTATGTTAATTCCAGAAACTCGTAAGAAGCATTTATTTTTTACCATTTCATTCTCAGCCAAACTAGGGTCACTTGTTTCAATTTTCAGGCAAGGTGGTTCAGTTCTTGTGCAAGGAGTTATCTACAGAAAAAGAGTAAACAAAAAACTAACATGAAAAATAATTAAAGATATCAATATTAAATATAATAATAAATATTTTATATTAAGAAAAATAGTACTGAGCAGAGAGATATGCTGTTTTAAAACTACTGTGCTATGCTATGTTTCTAGTTGAATGTTAATTATATTTAAACATTAGATCTGTATTAGAATTTAAGTTATTGTTAAAATAATTCTGAATAATCATTTAACTTTAACGAGCTGTGTAGGCTATATAATAGATAATGTAAATCAATATTTATTTCAATTTAACCCTTTCAGGACGAATGCCGTGATATAACAACAACCGTGTAATTTTCATACGGTTTTATCATTTTATGACTTTCTGGGTAACAAAAGATTCAAAGATATCTTGTAATAGTTTAGGGTGTAATAAAGATTCTTAAAAAAATTTGAGTGAGCCGTTTTTAATTTATTGATATACATACATAGAGTACAGACTACAGTAAGATTTACTAAAGTTTTGACTTTTGACAGCACGGGAAAATCCGTCGGGAGCCAATGAGAAGTCAGGATTTTGAATTTTAGAATATCGGGCCAACTAGGCAAACAAAAATGTCACCGGCCCCATCCCTCCTACAGGCCTAGTGGCATTATTTTTTTCATCATTTAGGTTGGCCAATCTGAGTGTCAAAACTTTAGTAAATCTTACTGTAAATCAGTTGTTTTTTTTTTTTGTTTTTTTTAACCCTTAATTTTTGTTTTTACTGATGACTGAATTATGGCGCTATCTTTTGGAATTAGAGGACGTTAGATAGCTTTTACTTTTACCCAGAAGATGTACATCTAGTCAATTATTTTATATCTTTGTCATTTTAGAGCTAACTTCAGGTGTTAGCGAAAGGGTGTCAGCCTTGAAAACACCCTCTCACCCGCCAAGCCTAGTACTTTCACTGACTCCCTTCATTATCTACTTTGCCCTTCCACTTGTCTAAAAATAGACAATCTTGATTATTATAACAACAAAAACCCATATATGTAATCCATATTTGGCTTACAGCTGCTATTAACTCTGTGTCAAATTACGTGCAATATAAACGCTCTATCTATTGTTTGTTCAATTTAGACTTTTTTTTATTTACCTGGCATTTTTGATTTCACTGCTAAATAATTGTTGTTATTTTTGGATTGGCACAGCTTTTCTTTTTTTTAATAATATCATGGTAGATCAGTATAATAGAAGATTTTACACTGCCAAAGACTTAAACGAAATTGTTACTCGGAGTGAGTGACTGGTACAGTGAGTGAGTGAGTGAGTGACATGGTGACATTAATATAGATTATAGAAATATAATTGGATAATTTATAGAGTATGTACAAAGGTAATAAATAGAAAATTATTAATAAAAGATCTAGTGAATGGATAGTAGACGTGAGGTAGAATTGTCTTCAGTCCAGGGGTAGAACTACTTGTTCTTCCCACACCGTCCCCACAAATGCACAGTCTATTACCAACTCCGTACTGAAAGGGTTAAGTTAATACCATTCTTGGCACTTCTTTAGATTGTTACTCCTCTTATTAAAAAAACAGACGGAAGTAACAATCTAAAGAAGGCGTACGGAAAGTTCTTCTTTAGACTGTTAATCCCCTTATCAAAACAGAAGTGGGATATTCCTTTGTCCCAAAGTACATTGGACTAAACATCCCTTTTTCTTAATAGTTATTTAGTCAAAATCATTTTTATTCTAAAGCAACGAAGGGTAGTAACAATCTAAAGAAGTACCCAATTCTTCTCTAACACACACAACACAAAAGCAATACTTAGAATTAATTAAGTAGACAAAATGGTAGGGTCGATAAAAGGTTTTATGTATTTACACATCATTAAAATTACATTGAAAATAAATTCTTCTATTGTAACTTAATACCTTTTTCCCAGACTGCCTGAGGAAATCTTCCAGAAGTGATATGGCTTTAATACATTCTCGCCTGAAGTCAAAGAATGTCTCGAGATGAAAGATACACTGATAACAAAGAGCTTTCGGCAAACTGTCATTTTTAGATACCTGCAAACAAATATCCATCAAATTTGCAGTTCACTATTTCTTGTATAGTTCTACTAAAAACCCATTAAAAAACCTTACAGGTAAAAACTTTTGGTCTATCTAAATAAAAATAAAGGATACATCTATTATATTGCCAATAATGAATCTATAAGTGTTGATCATAATGGGAAATGATAAATGTCAGATATAATACAACCAAGTTTATTTCTTTATTAACCCTGGAATGCTAATGGTAGTCCAATCGATGAGCACAGTTTGAACCTTAACCTTTTACGCTCGTATGCGATGGTGATGGGTACCCCATCCTTCTGCAGTGCTTGCGGCTTGCACTGGTTAGTAACACACCTGCTAGTGTAGCGGTAGTAATCTTTTTGAGCATACACTCGTTTTCTGGCAAATTATCGTCAATTACTTCGTCGATTCGACTAACAATTAGTAATGAATTTAAGGAAATAATTGGTCGTCAAATGAGCCTATAGCCTGGGAAAATGGGCCTGGGGGTAAGGGGCAATATGCCTAGGGGTAAGGGGTAATGGGCCTAGGGCAATTGGCCTTGGGCCAGAGACCAATGGCCGATAATCTGGGGCCTGGAGCACTTAGCAAAGGGCCTAGGGCTTTTGGCCTGGGGCATGGGACCTGGTGCATTAATGTTCACTCAATTTCAGATTCTTCTGATGTTCCTACTAAGTTATTTGTCATCAAATGTTTGTATATCTGACTAAAAGATTAAATAATGAGTTCTTAATAGTTTTCTCTTCATAAAAGTGTAGTTTCAACCCAAAAAATGTATTTTCTGCATATGTTAGTCGAATCGACGAAGGTTTAGTAATACCAGCCATCCAATTACCATTAGTATTTAAGGGTTAAATAAATATTGGTTTTATTTTCAGATATACATTGTCTAGTAAAGCATAGGTAGAAGAGCAATGTAGAAAACAAAAAAAAACATGTAGAAAACAATAGGGTAGGTGGGGGCAAAGGTCCACATGGGGTAAATGTCCGCACTGTTTTAAAAATGGTAGGGAAACTACTTTTTGAAGTGGGACTGGCAACACTCATTCCTTTTGTTGAGGCTTTGCTCCTGTAAGGTGATCATGATTTCGTTTGGACTGTTGCCAAGAAACATGAGGTAACTTTATTTTTTAATGTTTCAATCTAACTTTTATAGAATTTTGGCAGTTTATTATTAATTATTATACATCTATATTCATATTTTTGATCAAGTTGTACCAAAATGGTGCTAAAGTAGTGTAGAAATAGACACCTGTTTTACCTTTACATGTAGTTACCTTAAATAGATTACAATATTTTTATGATTTGATAAAATGGGGCAAAGATCCGCGCACTGAATGGGGCAAACATTCTAATGTGGACTCTATTCCCATTTAAAAAGTTTAATCTAAAGATTAATTTATTTTAGTTACTTTTGGTAAAAGAAGTAGTTTTTAATTTTTAGAGTGTACAAGAGAAAGAGAGATTGTTTGTGTCCTTTAACCCAGCAGATCCTGGATGAAGCGAAAAGATTAATTAAAAGGGGTTTCTCGATCAGAGGTTTTTTAATTCTATACTTATATTGTATATAATAGGTTTTCTTTATCCTTCAATATACATGTTCTTTAATGAATTATTTCACTTTCTTGAATTATTAATTAATTAATACCAAATGGGGTGTCCCAAAAATGATGAGACATTTTTGGAGCAATGAGAGATGGGATATTGTTAGATGGTGTGTTGGGCAAAATGAACAGGTCATTTGGAAATAACTAAAAGGAAGCAAATGCTCAAAATTAGCCCTAAACCACACAGTGCAGACCTTTGCCCCCACCTAACCTATAGCTTAATCGTAGTAAAAAAAATTGTCAGCTATTGAATAAATTTACTGACTTTCGCTAATTAAACTGCATCTTTTGGTAACCCCTCTGACTATATCAATATTTTCTTCTGAAAAACTATTAGGCACTAATAACGTAATCAATGTGCAGGCTGTGTTTTCCTTGGAATAAGTAATAAAACAGAATGCCCATTAACAGTTGTGACTTTTAAAAATTGGAGTGGGGAGATTTTGAATTCTAGAAGGTCGAGCCAACTAGGCCAACAGAAATGTCTATGGGGTGTTGGCACTTAGAATAAACTTCTAGGGGCTTTATTTTTCTCCCTTGCATAGGTTGGCCAATCTGATTGTCAAAAGTCCCAACTCATAATAAGCAGACTGCAAGGACGGTGTATAGAGGATACCTAGATTCGGAATGGTGGGAGATTGCTCTGATGTAACGCAAGACCCCCCACTCCTATAAATAGGTTGCACGGGTATAGGGAGTTGCCTAGAAGGGAGGTCTTCATTGACGTCACACATTATAGGGGAGCGTCTCTCTACCCGAATCTAGACATCCTGTATACACCATCCTTGAGCAGACTGTAGTCTTACAATCAGTGTTGACAGCTTAGATTGGCTAACTTTTGTGAGGGAAAAATTAAAGTCACTAGGCCTGTAGGAGGCACTTGGCAAGTGACATTTTTGTTTTCCTAGATGGCATTACCTTCTAGACGTCAAAATCTCAAGCTCTCATTGGCTACACTGCTCTTATGTTTTGATCTTCCCACGCAGCCAGAGTAAACTCTAACTGTAAGACCAGAATAATTTCTTTACACAGTAGAGTCATTTCCATGTAGCATGATCAAAACTTTCATGATATGATAAAATCTAATAAATCGAACAAAAAGTAAACTGAATGTTGATAATAAACAAATTTGTAATAGGAGGGAATGTAACAAGTAATAGACAGAGAGCCTGCCTAATCAACTCTTCATTCTTTCTCTCAACTATTATTATTTACTATTACTACGTTTCCACGATGTTTAAATACGGATTGAAACCTAATTTGGGATTTAACAAGTTAGGTGTTTCCATAAGCAGTATTGAATCCGTAAATAAAAAAATAAACTTTTTCTTGGTTACTTTTGCTAAAGGTTATAAATAATTTTGTAACCTTCACCTTTTATAACCATGCTTTTTATTACGTATTTTGACAGATTTGACTACAGTTTCTACAGAAATACACTAGGTTTGCTCACACCCACGCTCTGCACATGTCAGGATCGAGTTAGGTGTTTCCATTGCAACTCGATCCAGATTATTCCAGATACGATCCCAGAATTTAGTGAATTGTATCAGGATCGTATTTAATCCGTTTTGAATCTAGGTTTCCATGGACACTTTGGATCCAAAAACTGTATTCTAAACGTATTCAATCTGTATTTAAACATCATGGAAACGTAGTATATGTTTCCATGATGTTTCAATAGGGATTGTCCATAGAAAACTAGATTCAATATGGATTGAATACAATTTAGATCCAGATACGATACAAACAACATACTACGTTTCCATGATGTTCAAATACAGATTGAATACGGGTTAAATTCCGTTTTTGGATCCAAAGTGTCCATGGAAACCTAGATTCAATACGGATTAAATACGATACCGATCCGATTCACTAAATTCTGGGATTGTATCTGGATCGAGTTGCAATGGAAACACCTATCTCGATCCTGACATCTGCAGAGTGTGTGTGTGAGCGCACCTAGTGTATTTCTGTAGAAACTTAAGTCAAATCTGTCAAAATACGTAATAAAAAATATGGTTATAAAAGGTGATGGTTACAAAATTATCTATAAATTTTTACCAAAAGTAACCAAGAAATTTTTTTTTTTGTATTTAATACAGATTCAATTACTTATGGAAACACCTAACTTTTTAAATCCCAAATTAGGATTCAATCCGTATTTAAATATCATGGAAAGGGATTGTATCTGGATCAAGTTTCTAGGAAAAACCTGAACTCAATCTGGTGAAACTAGTCAAATATGCCAAAACAACACAATCATTCAATCAAAAAACATAACCTTTGATTGTCATTTTTAGTTTTGTTAATAAAAACAAACACAATAAGCCTGGTTATAAAAGGTGAAGGTTACAAAATTATTTATTATTGTTGATTGGTGTATTGAAAGCAGATTCAATATTCAATAACACTTATGGAAACACTTAACTTGTCAAATCCCAAATCAGGATTCAATCTTTATTTAAACATCTTGGTAACGTAGCATATTTATAACAGGTTCTTAATTGAATTTTAAGCCTTATTACAATGATATCCTCTTTATATGAAGCACACTTCATGTCAACAACTGCTGATGAAAAAACAAAACAATTATCTAACTTATCTACATAGACAAGACATTTTACAGTATAAACCTTGTAGTAGCAAATGGATCAATCAGGTCTACTTAACATAATACTTATATTAAATAATAATTACTAATGAATTACTAAGTATTTAAACCGTAACTCGACGGGTATTATTGACAAGATAGACAGTTTCCGCAGTTTATTAATAATAGAAAATTATCAGTACCGACTCTATGATTATCCCCCTATGATTACCGACCCTAGATATTTCGGCGTACGCAAGTTTAAACGAATATACCTAGGTCCTGTTTATCGCCGGTAATCAACTTTGTACGTATCTATTACTACTCGTAAGCTGAGCTATCTCAGCCAATCGAAATAGACATCGCTACGTATTTAGAGACCACGGATTATAAGGTTCACGACGATAAAAAAAAACACTTACCTCGAACGGTAAACATGTAGATATCTTGTCAGACAGGTTTCTCTGTCTACCTTTGTCTCCGTAGATGTCCATTTTTATGATGTCGTGAGTGGCGCACAGCCTGCAAAGGCTGGCGAACTTATCTTCGGATATCGCTTCACCCATCTTCGTATTTTAGAAAGACCTTAGATCAAGCTTTCCGATTCGGGTGGAAACGAAGAATAAGAGAGAAGGTAGTAAGACGACTCGTGAAGAGACGCATACGAAACTGTAGTAGGACGGACGCGTCAGGACGTCTCTCCTCGGACCGAGCCCGTTCTACGACAAGATGGAGTCGAGTCGGTCTAGGGACGTCCGGCCCAGGTCCGGTATCGAAGAGAGGACTCCTGGGACGTGCCGACGATCGACCGGTGACACGACGCGGCCCGACAAGGACATCACCATCACGTATTACTTCGACTACGATACGAGATTCCGAATACTCCGATCGAGCACAGAAAAATTCCGACTTGGAAGAAGGCGTTTCGAAGAAGCAGCCGTAGGAGAATCGATCCTTGAGAAGCCCGGTGGGGAGAGCGAGTTCCTAAGGTTACCTAACCCGGAGGGGGTGTAGGCACTCTGGTGGGCGTCCTGACCGGGCTCGGCCATGCCTCGGCCTGGCCATCTCCCCTCACAACACTGCCACTGCCAAGACAAGTATTGACCCGTCCCAGCATCCACCTCTATCAGACTGAGACCAAGCTCTAAGCCATCCAGACAGTCAAATCAAACACATAATAAAAGCCGCACACCATTTTGAACATTCAGATGGTGTTGGCCACTGTTAAATGTCATCCTTAAGTCCTTAATCCGTACTTCGCGCTCTAACAAATTTAAGAAAGTTAGAAGAATGACAATAAAAGCATTCTATTGTCATCAAAGTAAATACATTTCGTAAAGCGTCTAACTTCCACTGATACTGTTATTACCATTACTCTTAATTTTGAGCGAACCGCAATTTAAATCGAATCAGGCGCTGACGTTTTCAAATGTATATTAAAAGATTCGAATCTAGGGTCTGAGTATAGATCGTGAAGAGTAAAAAATACAGCAACACTGCGAATTTATCATGTAAATAACATTCTTATCAGTTAAAAAAAAAAACATTTGTTATTTGTTTTGGATTTATTGAGCATAGAGACATATTATATAGTGTAGTTAGTTTTTAAATGTTTGCCGTATTATCAATTAAAAATATAGCGTTTGCCCGTTTAAGTTAAACTGTATATTATACAGTCTAATCCCTGTTTGATTAAATATTATTAGCTGAAGATTGGACAAAGAAATCAGTTTATTTCCAGTGGTATTTTAATGGAAGGAAAGTGCTCTATATGGAAGAATACATTAGGCTGGAATTTATAAATCTATGCCGACTGTGCATTTCATATTCTCATTCAAGTCAGGATATATTAGAAATCAGCAGTGGTTATTCTAATCTAACCTCCAAGATATTCAATTGCCTTTCGATTAAGGTTGGTAGGTTTTTTTTTAAGACGTACCTCGTTAAACCGTACGATTAAAAGAAGATTAGGCTACTCTTAAGTTAATGCTACGGTTGAGTATGAACTATTATTAATTACTACTATAATACTTTAGTTTTGTTACAAAGAAAGAATATAATTGTGATTTGAACATAGGAGAATGAATATCCCTTTCAACCACAATTTTTTTTAAAGAATCAGCTTTGATTTATGTTGAGTAATCTGATGAGGGATTTTTGTTTTGTGAATTATGAATAAGAACTTACTGATGGTGAATAAAATTTTAACGCTTGAAGTTATCTGCCACTTAAGTTCATTATTGTGACTCTTGGCAATACATTATAAAAGAAGAAGAGGTTGTTTGTCCCTAAAATGTGCTACTAAAATGTGCTACTGATAAATATATGTTGTCACTTTTTAGTATTCTCAGCTTACTCTAAAGGTAACGGAAGCTTTATGATTGCGCCAAAGGACTTTTTTTAATTATTAAAAAATTCGTTTCCGACATCAAGGAACATTTTTGGTCTCATATCTGTTCCTAATTTGCTGTACCTATTCAATATTTAAAAAATTGTCGAAACTAGCTCACAGATGGTCCCATATAAATTTCAACTGTCTGCACACAAAAAATAATTTTGACAGTTTATAGTTTCTTGAAAAACTGTTATCTGAGCGAGGCATACATCAACCTAACCTGATTTTCAAAAATACGTATAATGAAAGTAGGAAAATTTTCCAAAGAAGATACTGGTATAATGAGAGAAGGAATTTTCTTAAGAAAGGAAATATGATTTCAGACCGTCAGACATCTTTAAAATACGGTCAATTGCAGGTGCAAGAGACAGAAATTGGATGTTTCCATGTTCAAACAATTTTAAATATTCAACTCATGCAAATTGAAAAAATTCCTTCAGCTCCTCTGTTAATATTGTGTAAATATTTGTATATGTTTTCAGCAAAGCATTCAATATGAAATGGCAAGTAAGCTAACTAGACGTTAGGGAGCACAAAAAAAAGTCGCCGAAGAAAACCGAAGCAAAGGCAGTCGAGTACGATCGGGTCTAGCCCCGCCCACCACTAGTGCCTATACTGTGCAGTGCATTCAACCCTATCTTCTCTTTACGAGACGCAACTAAAATATTTTAGATAAAAATGCTATAAGAGCCCCCTCCAAGAAGTCAATCTATTTTTTTTTTTACAAGAAAGTATAATGTAGAACTGATTAGGAGAGAGGTTCTTCTTTGGTGTGACACCACGTATTCTAAGAATTCCCAGCAGTTTAAAATATAAACATAACATGTAACATTATTATTAGATATTAATAAAAACCCTTTTCTTTTAATATTCTTAATAAATATTATAATATCATAACATGATCCACCGGTGGTCATATTAACCATTTTTTACTAATCGATTTAAATTAAAAAAATATTATGTTAATATATTTACGTAGAATATTATAAAATCTAGAACATAATCTGAGTATTATTTTAATTTAAGAAGGTTGGTTTGATTTTTGCAACATAACTATTTTTTTTAATTAAATATTTAAATAATAAATAATATGCTAAATATGTAAGATATTCAGTTTATTATTTATCATATTAATAAACATTATATTAATAATTGGTAGTATGAAATATGTATTAATAATAATGTAATGCATAAAATGGAATATGCATTAAAATATCTAATAAAAGCGACCTAATTATTATCAATTTTGTAAAAGATGAATTATTTTATTTAAGATGTCTTTATTTTGGTTTACAATAATTAAAGAGGATTAGTAGTTCCACGTAATTAGCATTCTTTTAATCTATGATCTCGTTAAACATTATATGTATAAGTAAAGGGAAGAGTTAAGAAAGAGTGCGTGTTTAAAGTTCTAGAGGAGTAAGCGTAAGGGGGTTGAGGTAGGCTGTGGAGCGTACCCGATGATTCCCGAGTACTTCCGAGTCACTGTCTTCGGCGACTTTTTTGTGTGCTCCCTAACGTCTAGTAGTAAGCTATACTCATGCCATTATAATTAAATTGGGAGGGGAACCAATGATAGCTTGAGGTTTTGGCGGGTAGTAGGTCGGGCCAACTAGGCAAACAGAAATACCCCTGGATATTCTTAAGATAACCCCCTAGTCGTTTTATTTTTTTCCTCACATAGGTTGGCCAATCTGAGCTGTCAGATTTGACAAAGTATAATGGCATAAGTATAGAGATATTTATTGGCAGTTTTGCTCAATATTTGCTCCACACCCCACTCCAATTATTTATTTCCCCAAGATTTTCTGAACATTTCGACAAATATTATTTTTCCCCTTTCTGACAAACCTGCCAAAGTTGGTGTTAGTATTATTAGCACTCAAAGTACCAACTTTTCTTCCAGTTTCTTTTGTCCTTTAATGATTCCTCAAGCATTTTGGTTTGAAATATTTTCATTTATAAAATATTTACTAAGTTTGGTAATGTCTCCAACTTATTGTGTGTGGGACGACTTGTTTAATTTTGGCCAGACCTTCTGGGTCAAACAGGCCTGTCTGACGTTATTTTAAGCCTAATACTACATTGTTTTCAATTAATTAATTCTATTTCTAGGTAGAGGAAAATGATCCCTTGCCTAAAAAGATCTGTAAACCCTGTTTGGAGAAATTGGAGAGTTACAATCAGTTCAAATTGGCATGCTCAAACTCTGATGCAACGTTGCAGTGTTACTATTCTCTCTTTAAAAGCAATATCGATAATGATGGCGCAGTTAGTATTTTATCAATTTATCGAAATTACTATGTATTCATTTGCATTTAACTGAAATAAACTAACGCAACATACATTTTCAAGATATCCAGACTATTTATATATCTGGACTTAGGCTGACAGTGATTAGTATTTATAATAAATTCTATTGTATCGACATAATTTTTTTTCCAGATTTTCATCAAGTCCAGTGAGGTAGGGTTACCTCTGCAGATGTTTCAAGATGATGTTAATACACCTTTAACAAGTGATACATGCGAAATTCTACATGCAAACCAACAATACATCAAATCATTTAGGGAACCTACCTCGACAGTTCAAGATGACTCGAACCTCATATCAAGCGGAGCAAATAATGTTCTCGTGCATGAGAATTTTCCTACATCAAATGAACAAATTTATGGAGTTGGATCAACTCTTCAATCACTTAATTCTTTGGATAAGGCAACCCCAATGGTATATAAGATAGATTTTTTTATTTATTAAAGTTTTTTTGTTTTAAGTATTAAGTAATGTAGTTTAACAAGTTTTGTATTGTCTTGTTACTTTTAATAGTCAATTATTTGTTAACAGGTGTTCAATGAGTCCTCAGTTGCCTCTGGGCCGATTAATGACCTACCGTCGACATTTCCTCTAAGTATTGACAATGAGAATATTATTGTGGTTGACATTAACAAGTGCAACTTGTTGGATTTCATCGACCCTGGGTAAATATATTATTCTAAAGAAAACATTATTACTGTTCATATCGTTAGCAATCTGATTGCTAGTGACAATTCTCTTCACTGCCATTAATAATTTAAAATCAATTTAATTTTAAATAACTTGATGTAATAACATTCTCGTTTGTTCTTTTTACAGTGCTTCAATATACGTTGTAAATACAGAGGCAAAAAGTGACGAGACTAATCTCGAGCAATTATTGCAAATAAACAGCGGACCTGGAGGAAGTCCCAAACTAAGCCGATCATTTAGTAAAACTGACATCTTGACAAGTGAACCGACATTAAATCAAGAGGGTATCGATAATATTAATAAATTTCTCAACACCGTTTACCCTGGACAGAATTCCAGCCTAAACCCGTTTCAAGAGATCGTAGCTAAACATAAAAATCAAAGCAATACCACCGAAATAAAACAGTCGGAGATCATCGAAATAGACGACGGAAGCCAGGATTCTAGCATAAGTGGTGTGTTCGATGAAGATTCTATTGATAAGCTGATAAAACGTGGTCCTACATCTTTAGGAAATAAAGAGGGTTGTATTAGTGATAAACAAAAATGTTTAACAGAACCGAATAAAAAAAGAGTCGATTGCACTTTAGAAGAGCCTCTTCCGATAAAATTCAGTAAGCCCAGTGTGCCTGTAAATTCACCGAAAGAAAAAAAATCTGTTACACTCGATTTTGTATCTTCAGTTATACCTGTTGTCATGAAGCAATTAGATGAAACCCTCAAATCCAAGAACAAGCTTTGCCGGAAAGATTGCAAGTATGAATGTACCAAGTGTAATAATTGGTTTAAAAACGAACAACGTTATGAGAAACATCTTGCAATGCATTCTTCAAACAAAAGTTACAAGTGTGAAACATGTCAAATAACATTCCAAAAAAAGAATGCCTTTACTGCTCATTTCAAAATTCATCAAGGTAAGCTATTGTTTTTTTAAATGTTCCATTATACTTAAAACTTATTTTATAAAGCAAGTAATTATATCAGTTTCAATGTACTTTGGTAATAATACAACTGAAAGAAAAAGTATTATATAAGAATGAGGACCTTTAGAGCTAAGATGTCCTTGGAGAAAATAGTATAAAATCTTCACTGAAATACTTATATGACTTATTTACTTTGAAAGTATGAGAATGTGCTAATGCAACATGAGGTAACATTACTAACTCTCAAGGTTAACCACTGATTTACTAAACAATAATTGAACATACACTTATAAGGGAAAGATAGGTACATCTTTTGTGCTCTCTACGAGAACAAGTTAACAATTTCCTCAGTTAAAAAATGTGTTTTTTTTGTTACAGTTTTAGAAGGAGACAAAAAATTGTTTAAGTGCCCAAACTGTAGCAAGTCATTTGGGAGGCATTGGCATTTAAACAGGCATGCTGCTCATCATAGGAAAGAGGTGAAAAAGCAATTAATTTGCCACATTTGCTCCAGAAAATTTTGCAGTAAAGAAAATCTTCGCCAACACATCCTTTTTCACAATAAGGTATACTTGTGTGAAACATGCGGCGCAAAATATAAAGACTTGAGCACCTTTAATAAGCACAAAGCAACATGCAGTATTCTCAAGTTTACTTGTAAAGTTTGTAGTACCGAATTTGATTCCAAAACCTTTTATCTGCAGCATGTCAGTAGCAATTGTGGACAAGATGTAATAACGAATCCGAAGGTTCAAGAAAAAAAACAAATAAGTTGCCATCTATGTAGTATGACTTTCAACGATCAATACAAATTCAATATGCACATCAAGCAGCATAAGAGAGTTATTGATATAACTAAGGATAATCATTATTCGGGAATCATCAGTGTTAAGACTACATCTGGAATGGAATTGACTTTAGCAAAACCTGTTTCCTCCATTCCGGTGAACGATGTTTTTGATGAAGTAAATACAAACTCTTTAAGTCTCAAAATCTCAAATATTCAAGTAACCAGTAGAACAGATGTTATTTCAAATCCTTCTGAAGATACAAACGTAGCCAATCCTACTTGTTTTAGTAATCTGGCTGAATTGGAGGAAATAGATAAAAGCGATGTTTATAAGTCGTCCCCGAATTCTAAACAAGCTTTAATAAAGTTTTCTTCAAATGCAGAAGAATCAGTTGAAAAGTCTTCGATTAATTTGAATGAAACGGTTATGAAGCCTGCATCAGACTCTAAAGAACCTGAAGAATCCTCATCAAGTCTAATTAAACCAGGTGTAGATCCAACATCAAGCATTATTGAACCTCAAGTGAAACTTACTTTGAATAATCCTAATAAAACGGTTGTTATCATAGAGCCTACATTGATTTCTGATAAAGTTGTTTCACAGCAAGAATCTGACATGTGTTACTCCAATAAGCTAGTCTCAGATCTTACACAACATTCTAAAAAACATGGTTTAAAGCCCTCATTACATTCTGGAAAACAAGTGTCCGACTCAAGCTTTATTAAATCTGCAGTAAAGCATACATCTAATTTAAATGGATCTGATATGGAACTAACTTCAAATTACAGTCCGGGTGCAAAGTCCTCATCAAGTCTAGCTGAATATGTGCCTACTTTAAATTCAAATGAACTGTTAGAACCTAAACTGAATCATAATGGACCTGATATAGGGTCTCTATCTAAGTCTATTGAACGAGTTGCAGAGTCCATTCCTTGTTCTAACGACCCGGTTGTAGAACTTTCAATTTCTAATAAGACTTTGAAATCCTTGTTAAATTCTCAGGAAGATGTTGCAGCTGTTTCAAAACCTTTAACAAATTCTGATTTATGTGATACTGCTACTAGGTTACCGGTCGACAAAAATACTTCTCCTGACCAAAACCTCGATGACTTAATTAAAGATATCTCGAAGAATCCAGCCTCTCGAAAAGGTCTCTTAACTTATTTGAACAGATATTTCAAACCATCTGACAAAAGTCAACCGTCGTCTGAAAATAATCGACAGAAAAATATTGTTTTGCCCATCACTTCTGTGGCGAATCCTGCACTGCCATCTTCAAAAATTGAAAAACCGATTGAGCAATGTAAAAATAAAATATTTCCGTCACAAATTAAAAATTTAAAAAGAAAATACGAAAAAGTCAGAGTGGATAAGGATTTAGCTTTTGAAAGTAAAACAAACCAAAATCAGTCTGTTAAATCTATGTCGAACATTGATAAATCGATTCATATTGATCCATCGTCCTCAATCGTAGTAAATGATAATAGCCAGGCAGACGACTTATTTATGAAAATAACACAAAGTTCGGGTGATCAATCCATAGCATTGATGAAACCTTCTACAAGATCTACTGAAATACACTCTGATCTAAGTCTGACATCTAATGTGCCGGGTAGTCAAATGCTAGAAAGTTCGGGTACTAGTGGTAAACAAGTTAATTGTGAAGTTGGTAAATTTAGTAATATACTTCAAAGATTCTTAGCGGATAATCTATCTGATAAAAACACTTCTGATGATGCTCTTGATAAATCTTCAATTGTTGAAAAGTCTGAAAGTAATTTGGAAAAAAACGGGTCTCAGAACACCTGCTCAGTTTCAAAAGAACCTCTTTCCAAAAATGAAAATGTTTCAAACAGAGAAAGTGAAGTTCACATGCAAACCACTGATTTAGCCATATCGATCAATGATAATCTGCCTGATACACTTCTTACACTTCAACCTACTTTTGAAAGAACTTTCAAAAGTTTGTCAGAAAAGTCCTTTCACTTCATTGAAGGACACAGCTCAAATTTTGTCGATTCCTCTTTAGAAAATTTTATAAATTCAGAGCCTAATTTCGAGAGTGAATTAGATAATCTTATAAAAGAAGCCGTACAAACACTTGATGTCCACCCCCCTGAGTCTTACTCTGTTCTACCTGTCTCTCACTGTATGTCACAAGCAGATTTGAAAAAAAGTAATTTTATTTCTGATAAAACCGAGCCTCCGACAGCAGTGAATCGGTCATCAGAACTGATAATAGAATCTAAAGAAACTGAGAGAGAGGCTTACTCTAGTAATGCAAACTTCAAACAATCTATTGACGAGACTATAGTTTCATCTAATCTTATGGTAGAAGTGAAACCTTTACCTTTGAAATTAACTGCGAGTAATAGTAAAAGGGCATTCTCTAAGGAAATCAGTTGTACTTCTACAAAGGCGCCAGAGGATAAAGTGATACTTGTCTTGGATGAAGACAATGAAATTTCTCAAGAAAATTTGTCCGTAAGTGCTACGGTATGTCCTCCATCTTCAGCTCAGATTACAAAAGATGTCGGTCAGAAAAAGGGTACAACAGATGTAAATATCGAACCGCCGAACAAGTCCTCTGTTGAAAATTTAAATGATAAAAACACGAGCAAAGTGAATTCAAAGGGTGATTTGATACAGAATTTGCAGATCCCCCTTACAAAAAATATTGAAGAAGAATCGTCTGGGATAGAATCTCAAGTTGATTCTCTGACAGAAGTCAAGAAATCTTTTTCATTAAATGTCAAAGCTTTAATAAAGAATACACATTTTTCAGATGATTTAATGTTAAAAGAAAATGAGAGCGTGTCATTACAAACCGATTACCAAGCTTCTGGTAGTCAACTTGAAAAGACTTCAGTCCCTATTTTAATACCTGATATGGCCGAAGAAGCAGAAACAGGCAACGCATCTTTAGACAATAAGACTCCATGTGATATTTCTATTCTTCAGTCAACAACACTAAAGCCAAAAAATAAGGTAAGGGATAAATTATGTTCTGATATAAATGAAAAACAAAGTTTAACTGTAAATTTTAAGGAGAGCAGTGATGCTAGTACAAAATATTTAAATAAAATTATCATAAGAAACTCAGATTATGGTCCTTCAGTACCTAAAGTGTTGGATCTTAATGCTGGCTGCTCAAATGAAAGTTTGGTACAGCCAAAATGCAGCGCAGAAAATAATAATTTTTCTCAATTTTCAACCACTTGCAGTACAATCGATGTAGGAGAAGCAGCAATAAGCCTATTTCATGTGAACAAAGACGCCGCTGATTCGAAAAGTAAAATGATTTCTCTCCTTAAACCAATTCAAGCATCTGAACATTTTTTAAAATTTAACGAACCTTGCCTTGAAGTCAAAGAAACACCATATATACTCGAAAATAAAAATTGTAATAGTAAAAGTAAAAAACAACTAACAGTCATCAGAAATCTAGAGATAAATAAATTATCTGTCGAGCACAATAAACACAGTAACCAGGTGCAGTCTAATGTCAGAACAGTGAAAAATTCATGTACCGAACTTTCAACAATCTCTGATACCGCAAATGAAGCAGAAGCCACTAAGAGTACAACATATTCAGTTGATAGGGGTACTCCTAATTCTGACCGTAAGTTTGTTTCTGATGTTCCAGTTGTCGGTATCAAAGAGTTTTATAATCGAAATAAAAACGTGGGTCTTCCTGATTATGGCATAGACAAGAATGAATGTTCCCAACTTAATGTCGATGCAGAAACTCCAACAGGCAAAACATCTGCAATCAATGAGGGCACTGGTGATTCTAGCAATATGTTTATTCCAGTTTTTCAATCAACAGTCGAAATTTCTGAAAATGTAAACATTTGTAATGAATCTTGTCTTGATGTAATAGAAAATAGGTCTATCGATGATACATTTCAAAATCAACAACATACAACTAAACATAAAATAGAAACAGTAGTCACAAGACCACAGTTAAAACCTAGTCATTTAAGCAAAAACACAAGTAAACAACTCCCTGTTATTGATAAAGAAAAGAATAAATGTTGTCAACTTTCAACTGCTCCTAATGCAGCTAATATGCAATCTAATAACGTAACGACAAACAAAACAACTCTAATAGAAAAGGATGTAAACAATTTTAACAAGAATATTTCTGTTCTTCAGTCAACACAAATGTCTAATAATGTGCAAAATTGTAATAAATCTAGAAAACCTGTGCTCGACAATCAAGATACTAAATATGTACATCAATCTGTCATTAAAAGTTCACTTGTTAAGAAATCGATACCTGAGAAGAAACACAATTACCTTAAATACAAAAGCTTGGTTCAACCTGATGACAGAGCAGAGAAAAATAAAACTTCCCGAATTCCAACCACCTTTAGTAAATTTAATAAAGCGGAAGTTATAAAAAGCAGAATACCTCAAGTCAATAAGGATCAAGGTGATTGCGATGATAAGATAATTTCTGTTTTTCAGTCGACATCTGAAAATTCGTTAAGTTGTGACGAATCTTGTCTTGTAATTGACGATAGATATGAAAATCAACATAGTAGTAGTATTCCTATTCATCAAACAGTCATCAGGAGTCCGTTAGTTAATAAATTGGTATTTAATAGCAAACACACTTACAGCGAAGGTAGTATTCCAGAACAGCCTGATTTAAGTGGAGAAAATAATAAGTTTTCTAAACTACCGACTACATCTAGTTTAGCAGAAGAAGTGATAAGCAAAACTCCGCCGGTCGATAAAGATCAAACGGATCCTGCCGGTACCTTCTGTAGTAACCAGCCGGCGGTGGATCGACAAGTAGGTGGGAAGGAAGTTGGCAGATTCAAATCTGACAGAAATAAGAAAAAAACTAAGAATACTCTTAATAGAACTAGCACTATCGACCGTGTTAGTCCTTCAGCAGGTTTTGTAATACTTTCCGATTCGAAAAATCAACTTCGTGGCAGAAAAAGAAGTTGCTGGGAAAGTAAACAGCAGATATCATTACCTAGTGCAAAAGATCACAGCAACGACAAAGAAAAAACAAATTCTAATGCTAAAAGTCTAAAGCTTAGTAAAAATTGTAACGATGGATCAAAACTTAAAGATTGCAGTATTCTAATAGAACCTTGTAACTCACTTTTTGCAAGGGATACTGAATTATTAAACATTTCAAATAACTCTAAACCAAGCTCGAATCATAGGAACAGTAAAGAAACACGTTTAAAACAGTCTGAAAAGGGCTCGAAATTGTCTAAAGCAAGTTCCAATGATTCAGAAACTACTGAATCTTTATTTGCGACAAAGAACACAATTCAAGAGGAAGCTTCGACTGTAACTGGTGAAAAATCGACCAAACAACCGATTCGAACCATACGCATTCTTTTGGAAAGGTTTGATCCACATAAGGCTCATAGTTCAAATGAAGATGAACTGCAATTCAAGACTCAGAACCCATTTAAATCTCAACCGTACAATTTAAGAAAACCTAAAAAAGTCCAGACTCACATTTGTACAAAGAAAACCTCATAACTTATAAAATTCAGGATTGAGCATTTACTCGCAAAATATTAATTTAAACTGATTCCATCTTTTTATGCTAGTTTTATAAATTACTCCTGTAAATAAATGTAAATATAGGCTTTGGAAACCAATGAATATGTTATAATATTTTATCCATAAGTAAATTATTATATTTTCTATGTATAACAATACCAACAAAAACACTTTAAAAACCAAATAAGCTTAACCCATTCAATGCGGGTGGATCCAAACCCCTCCCTATCAGCCCTCTGTAGCTCTATTCTCCGTGCCTCAAGTAGAACCATCTTGCAAGGCTCCGTCAGGCCTGCTGACGTTTATCCACAGTGGATCCAAACATTTTTTTTTTAATGAGCTTTTAAAAAATTGTGTAAATTTTATTCAGTCACTAAGGTAGGTTCATAAACTGGATTACCCATTCAATGGGTTAAGTAAAAAAAATAAGCTCATTCTTGTGTAAAAAGTTATGAGATCATAGGTTCAGCCAAGTCTCCCCCCGTCCGAATAAGTTCTACTACACCCAGTACATCCCCCTCTTTATACTCTGTCCCTCACAAACTCAAAAATTTTCTTTCACAAATCTTCACGCTACACATTTAAATTTAAAAAATTTGCAACTTGGCTATTATGCAGCACGAGGAGACAAAGTTGTATACGACACTACATAACATTTTATTTATGATATCATAATATCAACCAGGAAAATTAGATAACAGCCAACTGTTTAACCTCTTTGTGCTTTGTAATTGCCAAGTTATTACTATTTTTTTTATTTTTATTTTTTTTTTTTTAATTTAAACATGTAGAGTGATTAATATGCGACTTTTTTTTGTGAAACTTGGCTTATTTTTTTTTCGTATGTGTTTTTGTTGGTCACTTCTTTTCTAAAGTTAATATTGTATACTAGCTAATTCATAGACTGTATATTAATATAATTATATTATATTCAAGAGCGCCTCTCTCGTGGTGAAAGCTGTAGAGGGCTCTTAAAAAATTATGTAAATAAATAAATATACAAATATTATACAATATATAATAATGTAAGAAAAGATACTAATAAGGAATTTAGGATGTAATAGAAAGATAAGGAAAGGAAATAAATAGTAATAGGGGATGGTAATCGTTGTTTAGAAGGGGAGGTTTGGGATGCAAAGGCATGTTATAAAACGCAGTGGGTGATCAAAATGAACTAAACAATTATTTGGTGTACATATACGGAGGAACGGGAAGTGTAAGGTTACAATGTAAAATTCTATTAATGAGAGTAAAATAATACTTATTTTTCAACTTCTCTAATAAATAGAGATTTTTTAAAAACATTTTCTTTTTTTTTTTGTACATTAAACTCTACCTATATACAAAATTTCAATGCTAAAAGTGTCTTAGAATTTTGATGAGTCAGTCAGTCAGTTAATAGATCAAGAATTAGTGTCGAAGTATAAAAAAACTGTAGGCTCACACACACGTGGGACTCGAAGGGGACTCACACACACTGCCCAAGAGCTTCAAAATAAATAAAAAATAAAAATTACATATTTATTGTGTAACATAAAAATATAATACAGTTAGAAGATAAATTACAGAAGAATATTTTAGGTTTAACAAAACCTACAAAATTGAAATTAAGAAATAAAATACATCTATAACTAGGTAATGGACCAAAGTTATTATAAACACTTTGGAAACAAATTTGTTAACCATACAATAATTTTATTTTTACAAATACAGTAAAACCCCAGACTTACATAAAAGGTTGGACAGTGAAGTATACCGTAAGGCGAAAAGAACTTAAGTTGAGGATTGTACTTAGATAAATTCTTAATTTGGCACTTGTTACTAAGAAAAAAATGGTGTATGTAGGTACAGTAGAACCTCGCTTACACGACCCTCAATAACGTGGCAACCTCAATTACAAGAGCAATTTTCAAATCCCCTTGAAATTGCCATAACCCATAATGTTAAATTAACCTCTATAATGCGACTATTATTAGCCAAACAACCTCAATAACACAGATTTTTCCAATTCACAACGTAACTCAGAACCTCTATAACAAGTCGTTTTGAGAAGTCAACCTCCATAAAGCAACTCTATACAGGAATGGGTCGACCTTGAACAAGTCTAGACTTGAAAAAACTTCCATTAACCTCGATAACACGGCTGATAGCCAAAATAACCTTGATAACACGACCCTCAACAAAAAGAGCACCTCAATAACAAGACTGTTTCCCTAATCCCCTTGAGACACTTCTTATTGAGGTTCTACTGTAATACCTTTTATTGGAAAGCCTTTATAAAAAATATAGGAAATTTATGGTCATACTAAGTCAATTTTAAAGAAACAAAATAATACTAAAGGATAAAAAACTTGAACAAAATTTTAGAAAAAAATATTTCAGTTTGAAAATGAAAACAATAATGGTTTTACTCGGTACCATAACAAATTTATGGATTCAAGTTGACAAGCTAAACGCACATCTTATCAAAGTTTGATAAGTAATCTCATGAACAGGGAGGTTTCAAAGCCTCAGCACAGAAATGACCCTGATCACTTTGAGCAGCAGTGTTGGGCCTTATGTAACTCCAAATTTACGTAAGTTGGTGTATTACTGTAAACATCTTGAAAATTGGATCTAAACATAATAAATTGGAGTCTGTGCCAAATTAGTCGTGGTGATTTTAGCCAATGAGAGCTCAGGATTTTAAAATCCAGAGCTCTGATTGAGTCCCCACCCCATTTTTCCGAATTTCCCACACTCTCAATGTTCGACACTGATTGTAAATATAAATTAAATTGTCAGGTTAAAATTGAGTGTGAGGCTATTAGGACAATACATTTTTTTTAAAAAATTTACTTTAAATTATGATCTATTGTTTGTACAATACTTAATATTCTGTATAATAAAATATTTATTATACAGTATTTATTATATACTGAGCAGACAATACACAAGATATTTAGTTCAGCCAGTTATCCTACCTCTATTATTTTTGTCTAATGCCCCATGCACTTAAAAACATTGCCTCCTAGTCGAAATCTTAAGTCTGTATTTTTATTTAAGGTTTTCTCTGTTTTTTAAAAAATGTAATCTTCTAATTATGGAAGTTTGTTATCAGGTCAATAAAGTAAAAATATGTCTGATGCAACTCACACTAAAATTTCTCATCCAGTGTTGTCCATTTAATATTTGTTTTGTGTTTTCACAGTTTATTTGTTATATAACATTTTTTTTTACAGTTTTAACAATTTTATTGTTATATAACTCTTGCATTTTTAAAGTTTCCTTATAACCTACACAGTTTATCTGAAGAAGGCTGCATTAGAACAGCCGAAACTGGTCAATTGTTACAATTACAATTATTTTGTGTGAAGACGTTGTTTGGTTATTGAACTACACCTCTTCTATGATATAACATTTTATTAAAATTTTCTATATATATATATAATTCCTTCCTGGTGAACTGAACCCAACCTATATCTTGATCTTGGAAACTGGATGTTTCTGTGGAATTAGATTTATATTTACAGGGATTTTTTTTTTTTTTTTAATTAGTTAATCAGAACAGTTTTCAATAAAATTTTGTCTCTTGATTATTCTTAATAATAATCAATTATAATTAGTGACAATATTTGTTTTTACAGAAAAGTTACCGGGAAAATTTAAATTCATAGAGATAGAAAAAATATGTATAATTTACCTCTGTGACATTATTAGGTTTGTTCCAACCACCAGTTCCGAATCAGTTTCGGATTAGTCCGTGATTGACGTAATGCGCATGCGCGATCACTGACCGTTGGGAATTGATTTGTGATTTCGTTTTTGTTGGAACGCTCCTTTCTCCAACCAAACTGTTTGCCGTGGTAGGTTTAAGCACTGTTATCAGAACAACTTTTTGAGTTGATCGTTTATGTGATTTTGCGTTCCTGTGCTATCGAAAATACCTGAACTTATTAATATTAAAGATCTGGATGATGGATAAGTCAATAGTTGATGAAGATAAGTGCCAGTCGCTTAAATCAGGGCCTGATTTAGGCCGCCTAGGGGCTCGCACAACAAGGGGGCGCCACACCACAAAAGTTTCATTTTCTAATGCTAATTAAGCTCGAAAGTTGGAAGTAAAACCTACATACTCATAGAGGATATGACGAAAATACATGCACACATTTTAGAAATGTTTATTTAATACATGAATTCACGATTTCATTTCGATTTACGCAATTCACAATTTTCGGGCTTATTGAGGTAAGCCAGTTTTAGTAGACTCACGGCACACTCGTATTCGTATTTTTATTGATATAATCCTAAATGCTCTTTTGTTTTAAAAAAACAAATATTAATCTTAGTCCAGTTAAAGAATATATGAAAGAAAGAAATATTGCGGAAATAAATCGGATTCTTTCGATATTTGTTTGAAAATGGAATAAGTATCAAAAGTCCATCTTGAAAAATAGGTCCATTTTTTTTTTTTTTTTCAGAAATATCTAGAAAATGCCAATTATATGCACAAAAATTCATCGTCGCATTCGTACAAAAACATTTTAAAAAGAACAGTTGATTCGCAAGAAAGGAGAATAATTATAATAGGCGAGCGAAATCAAAACAAAAACAATGAAGCGGAGCGGAAGGTTACGTTTCTGTTCACCCAAACTCAATCCCAAACTACTAGTCCCTGCCGCCGATCGCTGACTGCTCTGACTGGTTCCAAACTAATCCGTGATTCAATCAGAGCGTGGTTGGAACAGCCGATTAACAGTCGGAGTCAGTCAGAGTTTGAGTTTGGGCTCGTTGAAACGCTTTTTTTAAAATGCGCATGCGTCGGACAGTTCCAAACCAGTTTGAAGAGTGGTTGGAACAAACCTATTATTGCAAGTAAAGCAATACATTATTCATTAAATCTTTATTAAATAACAAAACATGTGTTTAGAAATGTTTTTTCTAATTTAAATATATTGTTAATTATGTATTCAAACTTTTATTTAATTTTATTAAAAAATGGAATTGTTATAAATTATTAACTCAATAAAGAACAATAAAATTAATATGATTGAAAATGACCTTATGAAAAGGTCGAAACGTCTCATAATGGAAAAAAACAAAATTATATCATTACCATCTGTCAACTTAAAAAAAAGATGTTAATTTTTTTTTGTTTTTTCTTAAAAAAAAAGAAAATTTATTAAGGAGAGTGACAGATTTTTAAGGTTAAACCACTAAGTTGCGAAGTTGTATAGTTTTTTTTTTTTTTAATTTTATACTAAGATATAGTACTTACATATATTGTTCCGATTAACAATGTATGACTAATAAAGATAGAAAATATTTTAAATTATTTTGATAATAATTGTAATAGATTATGAAAATTAAATTATTTTTATGTAAATATTAATTTTTGTTAGTTTGAATCGATGTTTGTGATTTTGTACCTGAATAATTATTTGAACCTAATAAATTATTATTATTTGTGTAAAAAGTGTTGAATTGTTTTTTTTTAAAGTATTAAATACATTAGTTAAATTATTTTTTATTTAATTTAACAACTATTTTTATTTAATTTAATGACTCTAAAGTCTTAATTAAATACAACATGGACTAAAAAATAATCGACATGTAGGGGTTAAATTGGTTTCTAAGTTAAATCTGCCACATAGATATTATATCGGGTTCAGTGCATAGTAATTTTATAAACACTTAATTCAATACAGTATAAAATATTTTTCCTACAGTTGCTCGACAAAGTGGTTGTTCTTGCACTTAAAATAGTATGCAAAACATCACATTCCTTTATTTACTTTCCCGCACTCCAGTGTTGCAAACATAAATGATATGCCTCTACTTGTCAGGGAACATCGTATAAGCAGAAAAAAAGCAACACTGGCTATAAACAGAGCAGCAGTCGACAGTGGCGTAACTATGGGCCCGCGCGGGCCCACATTGCGGGGGGTCTCCCAGGGCTAGGGGGCCCCTAAATCAACGACGAGGGGGCCCCCAGATCTAAACGGAAGAGGGGTATTTTTTTTTTTTGCACATCAATTTTGTTTGGCGAGGGGCCCCCAATAAGTTTTTGAGGGGGGGCCCCCAATACCCTAGCTACGCCACTGGCAGTCGAGTTTCAGTAGTTGTTGATTGTACTTTTATATTTTATTTACAGATTAAAAACTAACTGTAGGAAAAATTTAATGAGCAACTCGAGCTTAAAGTGTCTTTGCTGCACTCGAGATACCATTCCGCCCTCTCTCATGAGTAATCCTTCCTCTGAAGAGCAGCAAAGTGGTGTTTTGCTCACTAGTTGCTCAAATAATGAATGTTTAATTATTTTTGTTAATCGTGAATGATTAGCCACAATTAAGTTAGGTTTTCTGACGTTGTTTTAGTTCAGTAAGGGAGACAAGAATCCTGGAGGAAATCTTCACTGTCGGACATAAAAGTTTTAAAATAAGATCCGACAGTTTCACTATCGGGATAATATATTTCAGAGTGATTTAAACTCTTATTTTCATTTCCAGCGTCACTTCTGATATCCAACTCCTCGTCTAAATATTTAATAATATCATCTACCCTGTAAATTTAAAAAAAAAAGTTAAGATAACATTGTGTGGCTTTATAAAGAATGGGAAATACAAATCTAGTAAGAATCAAATGGAAAAATAGGCAAAACAAAATATAAATACCTCTTTATATTGTTAAAAATGATTTTCTGTTTTCTATTAAGCATTTTATCCATCATAAATACAAGGTGGTGATGGAAAGTCATGTAGTGGAGAGAATTTGAGCCTGAATTAATATGCAGCCATTCTTTAACACAAGATACCGGGGTTTGACTGTGCCCGGCAAACATCCCTGGATTACTCAGCAAGCCCCTCCCAACCATAATACCTAAAATTATAAAAATATTTATAGCTATACTACATTTTACTAGTTCTATATCGGTGTAAGGGGTATCGGTGTAAGGGGGTGTAAGGGTATAAATCTGCCACATAGATATTATATCGGGTTCAGTGCATAGTAATTTTATAAACACTTAATTCAATACAGTATAAAATATTTTTCCTACAGTTGCTCGACAAAGTGGTTGTTCTTGCACTTAAAATAGTATGCAAAACATCACATTCCTTTATTTACTTTCCCGCACTCCAGTGTTGCAAACATAAATGATATGCCTCTACTTGTCAGGGAACATCGTATAAGCAGAAAAAAAGCAACACTGGCTATAAACAGAGCAGCAGTCGACAGTGGCGTAACTATGGGCCCGCGCGGGCCCACATTGCGGGGGGTCTCCCAGGGCTAGGGGGCCCCTAAATCAACGACGAGGGGGCCCCCAGATCTAAACGGAAGAGGGGTATTTTTTTTTTTTGCACATCAATTTTGTTTGGCGAGGGGCCCCCAATAAGTTTTTGAGGGGGGGCCCCCAATACCCTAGCTACGCCACTGGCAGTCGAGTTTCAGTAGTTGTTGATTGTACTTTTATATTTTATTTACAGATTAAAAACTAACTGTAGGAAAAATTTAATGAGCAACTCGAGCTTAAAGTGTCTTTGCTGCACTCGAGATACCATTCCGCCCTCTCTCATGAGTAATCCTTCCTCTGAAGAGCAGCAAAGTGGTGTTTTGCTCACTAGTTGCTCAAATAATGAATGTTTAATTATTTTTGTTAATCGTGAATGATTAGCCACAATTAAGTTAGGTTTTCTGACGTTGTTTTAGTTCAGTAAGGGAGACAAGAATCCTGGAGGAAATCTTCACTGTCGGACATAAAAGTTTTAAAATAAGATCCGACAGTTTCACTATCGGGATAATATATTTCAGAGTGATTTAAACTCTTATTTTCATTTCCAGCGTCACTTCTGATATCCAACTCCTCGTCTAAATATTTAATAATATCATCTACCCTGTAAATTTAAAAAAAAAAGTTAAGATAACATTGTGTGGCTTTATAAAGAATGGGAAATACAAATCTAGTAAGAATCAAATGGAAAAATAGGCAAAACAAAATATAAATACCTCTTTATATTGTTAAAAATGATTTTCTGTTTTCTATTAAGCATTTTATCCATCATAAATACAAGGTGGTGATGGAAAGTCATGTAGTGGAGAGAATTTGAGCCTGAATTAATATGCAGCCATTCTTTAACACAAGATACCGGGGTTTGACTGTGCCCGGCAAACATCCCTGGATTACTCAGCAAGCCCCTCCCAACCATAATACCTAAAATTATAAAAATATTTATAGCTATACTACATTTTACTAGTTCTATATCGGTGTAAGGGGTATCCTAACACTGGTGTGGGGATTAATATAACCACATATAGATTAAAAGGTAAGAAAGTTTATCAGTTGTGCAGTTGTTTTATCAGTTGTGTAAGCACAACTGATAAACTTTAACAAATTTAGATTGATCCCGCACTTTTTTGTAAGTTGGATTCACCTCTTCTCTTTCCATTTTTTTTAATATAGGCTAAAAATAAAAAAGGTCAATTTTATTTTAACTTATTGCAATTAAATGCAAAATAAATCATTCAAATTAACAAAATATGAGCGAATAACAATTAAGGTTAAATAAATTGATATTATTATTTTAAAAAATAAAATGTTAAGAAAAAATATTTAGTAAGTTTTCGGCACATAGGTATTATTTCTCGTCAATTTACACTGAGATTTAGTTGATTTTTGTGTATAAATATGACTGAGAACCTACAATCAAACAACTTTACGGTGATATTCCACTAAATCTCACGTTTCAGTCAACGTGAAAAAAATACTTGAGTTGCCCCTGATATTTAGCTGCAAGTATAAAAAGATTCGAGGGATTATTGTCTATGGTATAGGTCTTATGGACAGGCACTCGAATAAATATTTAAATAATTCTCAGAACCAAAAAAATAAACTTTTACATTTCTTACATTATGTACATGGTTAGTCACAAGTGTGAGAAAGATTTTCAAGGGAGGATCAGATTATAACTTATATAACATTAACTTGTATAAAATTTACTCAAAATGTTCGAGCGAACATTAGAATTTAGGTGAAAAAAGATAATTTATAAATTGTATTTAAAAAAAATCATAGTGACATGAATAAATAGCATAGAAATCTAAGAGGTTCTTAAAATGATCACGATAAAAAAACAAAAACAGAATTACATATCAATTGAAAAATTAATTTTAGCCCTAAATTTGGATGGCTTGGCTTTCCAAAAACTATGAAAAATTGTTGATTTTTTTCTTCAATTTTGTTCACAAACCATTTTAATAAAAATAAATTCAATTTTTAAGTTTTTGGTAGTTTTCATACTACGGAAAGTTAAATTTTAATTTAAATCAGATTATAATTATTATTAACTACGGGAAACAGACAGTGAAAAATACACTCCTGTGCCGGGATTTGAACCACGGGCCTCTATATTTCCAGTATAGCGCTCTTCCATCTAAGCTACGCAGGAGAATGATTTTTCACTACCGTAATCGATAACTAGTCCCGAATCCAAGCTTTCAATATTCATATACATTTAGACAGTCAATATTTATGACATTAGAACTAAACCAGAATTAACGCTTATAATTATAAAGTACTCAATTAGTACCTGTACCTTGTACAATCAATTCGAAATTCAATTTTTAAGTTTTTGGTAGTTTTCATACTACGGAAAGTTAAATTTTAATTTAAATCAGATTATAATTATTATTAACTACGGGAATATATAGATAATATAGAGGCCCGTGGTTCAAATCCCGGCACAGGAGTGTATTTTTCACTGTCTGTTTCCCGTAGTTAATAATAATTATAATCTGATTAAAATAAAAATAAATTTAAAAAAATAATATCAATCAATTTAAATACTGATAAAACTATATGAATTGGTTTCCAAGATAATAGTTCACTAAAATAACAGGGAAATGAGACCAAATATTTTTGAAGTTTTGGTCCAAGTTCTCTCAAGCTGACTTTTACATCTTTCCAGGGTGTGATTCAAATTTTAAAAATACAGTCGACAATAAAAGAAAGATTACCGTGGCAGAGAGTCTTGTCTTGCATACTGGCAAGTTGTGCCAAGTTTCTTACATCACCGTTAGCTATGACAGGTACATTTACAGATTGGCATATGAGTCGGACTGCTTCAGTATCGACAGGTTCTCCACGTTGCTTAGGTGTCCTACCATGTACTGTAATGAAGGACACCCCTGCAGCCTCAACCGCACGACACAGCTCCAATGTTTTTCTTTAAAAAAAAAAAAAGGTTAAAAAATAACGTAGTTGTTAATACTTCTACAAATACGGAACAAATATATAGTAAGTATTACTAAAATGAATAAAACAACAAATATAATAAAGAAAGTCCCACTGAAAGGAATAAAACAAATTAAAATATTTGCTCTTTTTCTAGAAGTATTACAAAGCTATCCCCCGACAAAATTTCCACGGTTACTCCTGAATTTACAGGTATTCAAAAAATCACAGGGAAGTACTTGCATCAAGCAAGTACATTTTAGTATTCCCTCATTCTGCCCTATATGAAAGTAAAAAAAATAAATAATAATATAAACAAATTTAAATTTAAAAAGAAAAAATTAGTGTAGAGTAAGGAGAGTAGAGTAGATGTCCCTGGTTCGATCCCTTGAAACCCTCCAAGGGATGTGACCCCAGTTTTTATCGGTAATAACAAAACGTTAAATACATTTTTTCTAGCAATTTTCATCACCCTATCATCATAAGGTATTCGCATAAATTATTTCAAAATTATAGGTCTGCCCATTATATGGAGGTTGGGGGGGGGGGGGGGGGGCATTTTTTGGGGGGTGAAATTATGGAGCTAAAAAAGCAATAATGGCGATAGCAAGTATAGCAAGTATAGTACTCATAAAAAGTCATATATATATATTTGTAATCTACTCTTCAGTAGCTTTTATTTGATACCCATCTCGAAAATTAAAGAAAATATATAAAAATTTGAACTTAGCACTTTTTTGCGCATTACGAATATTAAATGTTTAACTTCTCTATATTTTTCCTATGTGTGGTCAAAAAGTTACGCTCAATAAATGGGTAGCTGCTCGAAAGAGTAGCGCCACCAGGTTTCAGCCTGGAAACCATGGAATACACCCTCAGTTGGATATAAATCGAGAGGTGAGACATGGCTAACGACTAAAGACATCACACAAATGTGAAGAGATTGGTTCCTAATCCAGGTTTGTTCAATGGGCCTACCTAAGTGGCCTGCGTCCTCAGGTGTAAAAGTCCCCTGGAAAAAAACACTTGGCTACGCTCCTCCCTAGAGTTAAACAATTCATTTTAATTCCTTAAAATTAAAAAAAAAAACATATATCTTACCTTATATCAGATTGTATCCTAATTTTGACGGAGATTGAGAATGGTTGAGGTACAGCATTCCTGACTTGTAGAACCATATCTCTCACTAGATCAGGTTTAGAGAGTAGATGAGATCCGTATCCCTTAGCCATGGCCCAGGACTGTGGGCAGCCACAATTAACATCCACGCCATCACAATACCTGACAATAACAAAATAAGTATTCAATAATTCTTAACAACTTAAACGCTACACAAACTAAGTCTTCAAAGATAAATTAAAATGATCATTTTTGACAATATATTCTGTTTCAAAATTACAATTACAGTTTTTACTTACAGTGAAACGAGTTTAGAGGCTTCGACTAAGTCTGACACATTATTGGATGCAAACTGAACCACGAGAGGAGTATCATCTGAAATAACACATTAATTAAATAATTAGCAATTTTATATTTAGAATATTTATAATAGCTACATTAACATGGTGTGTTGAAATCTATCTGAATACAGTACCTTTCCATGTAAATGCACTGTATTTAAATTAATTCATTTCAAGGGTGATACACCAAAGTCTGATACTGTATCGTATTAAACACACCTTCAGTTTCATACAAACACCTTACTGTATTGAGATCGTATTAAGGCACACGCAGTTTTATTTTTTTCCTCTGGGTAACCTGACACATCGACCTTACCATAATTATCATGTGTCGAAATCAGTTGTTTTCTAATGAGTCAGAACTGTATCCAAATATTTTCAAATACCAACTCAATGTCAAAGTCGGACATAGTGTGCTGGGACACAAATTTTATAATAAATTGCATCCAAAGGTAAAGTGTTTACCTCTAGACAAATTTAACATTTATATTAAAGCGTTTCTTTTAAAAAATCCATTGTACAGCACAAAAGAGTACTTTTTACTTGATTTTAATGTGTAATTTTTTATGTTGTTATTTATTTTATTTATGATTAATTTTAACCATTTATTAATTAATGATGTTATTGTTCTTTGACACTATTATTTATTTATATCTGACTTTTGTATATCACAGAGATGTGATCTCAGCAAATAAAAAGATTTTCATTTCATTTCAATGCGGTCATGTAAACAGATATCTGTCGAAATCAGTAACCGTATTGAGATGGTTTTCAATACACCATATAAACGTAGATAAGCAAACATTGGTTGCAGTTCCACTATTTTCCTAATGGTGACAAGAATGCGAAAATAATAAACTCCAGATTCTTTGACAAGCTGTCATCACAAATTTAGTCAGTTAGTTAGAATTCAAGCTTGTGAACAAAGTTGGTCTGTACATTAACTTAAGGAGGAGCTGGATGCTCATGATTTTTAGAAATTTAGAATTTAGAGGCCAAGTTGAAAGTTCCAAAGTTTAAGTCCCATCGATAATCTAGGTTTGCTTGTCGAATGAGTATTATAATTTAAATGCCTGAAGAGGACATTCTACTTTAATGATTAGTTGACAAAATTGTTAAAGCAGCCATATTAGCTTTCAAAACACCACTTGCTTTAATCTTATATAACTTGAGATTAAGCATCAGTCTATTACCAGTCATGATTATGATGTTAAATCTTACATATACTATTGCTCCTTTCGTTTCCACACATTGTAAAGTACATTATAATAATAATTAATATAAAAATACCATTTTAAAAAACTGGTCACCTTCAACAATTTTTTTTTTTTTGTTTCTGTATTCTTCACCTAAATTGTTTCCATATGCAAAATTTGGGAAGATTGAAAGACGGGAAGTGGTTCAAAATTGGGGTAACGGAAATGTCCGATGAAACTTACAAAGCAAAGTAATATAAGACCAGTAAAAAGAAAATCATTAGATTTTCCAATCCAAGGGCTAACACATCAAAGAAACTAGATAAAAGTGAACTTTCAAAATATTTAAAAAGGGGTTAGGAAAATCCTCCTAGACATTCTTGATAAGAGTAATCAAATCAGAGAAGAGTTTAACCCTAAAAAGTTGTTGAATCAAACATCAACGGCCGGTCATTTTCCTTTCAGAGAGAGAAGTAATATATCCCCAGGTTTAAAAACACCTAAAATGATGGTCTATAGTTTTTTATAGGTTGCTAAATTAACCTTAGGTTATCCTCAACATACCTTGATTTGTAGTGAATTCGTTATGTCTTGCTTTGATCGATTGTACAAAAGAATCAGCTATTATCATGGGAGAGAAACATAGTTGGCAGCCATATTTTCTTACAAGAGATCTGAATTCCAATCTAAAATTAAAATAATGCCAATATACTTAGAGATTAAATTATGAATTTATTATTAAAGAGAAAAGTAAATAGATAAAAATTATTCCTGACAGGGAGCATATTTATTTGTCTTTCTCCCTCCTTCTTCAATGATTTTATTTATGATAATACAGAAGATTTGCGTAATACTTTCCCTGTTATTACCACTTATAAAAGCACTCAGGCAAGGTGACACCCTGTCTTGTACCTTCTACGTCTTGGTCCTACAAAGAGTGGTCAGAAATAGTGAGGTAAATCCTGGAGGTACCCTGATCAATAGAACTGTTCAATACCTTGCATATGCGTCAATTTAGATCTAATGAGTCATGCAAAGCAGGGCAAGTAATTAACCAGAAGAAGACCAATTACAGTAGAACCCCTCATTTCCGACCTCGGGATATCCGACTCCTCGGCATATCTGACCATGGCATTCCTTGGTTAAAAAAAGAAAAAAAGGTATTCTATATTTACAATCCAGTGTTGCGCTATAGTGATTATAGTGGCTCAACTGAAACAAAAACTGGTTGTGTATACATTACTGTAAAAGTAAGATGTTCTTCAATGGCTTGACAAAGGAGATTGCGTTCTAAAACTAGCTTCAGAGTTAGGCAGAAAAGGCTTGAATCAGGATGAATGGAGAGGAATTGTGGACGAGGCCAAGACTCTGCAAGAGTTGAAATGCAGAGGAGCTAGTAAGTATGTAGGTATTAAGAAATTCAATATAAATATAGTATATAAGGCCCATCTTAGCCTTCTATGTTACCTCTTGTAAGAACATAAAAACAAACATAACAGCTTTAGAATACAGTTGCCAAGCTCATAAAACACTAGGTATATTATTCTTCCTTAACACTATTGAGACGAAGGGACATAATCACTCTTTTGTATGTAAGTTATGATATTCTTTTGTTTAATAAAATCTAAAGACGAAGGGGAATAATCTCTTTAATATCTAAATTTCGAAGCGTAATCTGGTTAACTACTAAAATAAGTTGACAACCGTATGTTAAAGCTTAGCCTGGATTTATACAAACATACATCAATCTTAATCCAATAATTTAATAAAATGTATCGGTATTATAATCACAAACTACTGTTAGATCCAACTCAAACCCAAATTATTTAAGAAAAAAAGTATAATTACTTAACAATAAATACTTACTTGCTATAACGCACCATAGGGGCACAAATATTTTGTATTTCTTTGTTTCTGAGCAATTCTTGAATATCTGAACAAGGGCGAGACATCGTACCATAATAACTAGACCAAATTCAACAATAATTTTAAACGTTACTGATCGAAAAATGTAAAATTAATAAAGCTAAAATAAAGAATTGCCACACGATTTAAAACGTTTGAGCGAGTATTGTTTTGTTTACAACCTGGCCATATTAAACCTCCCTTCCCTTCAAAATGCAGGAAGTCAAGAAAGTGAACTTTTTCTAATTTATATCTTTTATTATTTTGTACCAAATTATTTCAAAATGGTGGCAGATATGGAGGATTTATTAACGTTACAGAAAGATGTAATCGGTGAGAATTTCAGCTCAATCGGTAAAATAGTTCCGAATTTATTCACCTTAAATAATTTTAAAAGTCGATATGTTCAAAATGGCGGCAGATATGAAAACGAAATTCTATGAAAATGTTTGTCGTTAAAAATGTATAATTGGTGCAAATTTCAGCGCAATCGGAAATTTTTTTTATTTCATAAGAATTTTGCTGAATCCACAAAATGAAGTGCAAAGTTTATGATTTTCTGGGCTACATGTAAGGACTGATTTTGATACCATGTTTTAAACTTTATAGCTTAAAAACTGTGGGAGTTATGCATGACAGACAGACATCAAGACAAACTTTAACCTAAACTAACCATAACCTTCCTTTATTTTTTCTAGGAAATGACACTTTACGATTGTATAAAATATATATATATATATATTGGGTGTATATGACATATTTAAAACAATAAATAAAATAAAACAAAATATTGAATTCGTCGAGATGCTACAACTGGAATTATTTTAGAAAAAGTAAAAGGGAATAGTTTAAAAAACTTTTGCAAATAAATCAGACAATTAGAAATAGGCGGGCCAAATAATGCAGATTTACCTATATTTTTTACCATTCCCTGATTAAAGGGTTTCTTTGAGTAGTGTTAGGTTTGAACTGCATCTGAGTTAAACACCCCTCCTAGAGGCCAATTTTGCAAATGTCATGCCACCAAAAGACTAGCGGAGCGGGGCCGTGGCTTGATTTAGGTATTACCAGGTTGGCAGTATTAAGATTGATTTATTAGGTGAATTGTTGAGCTCTATGGTTGTTGGCTGTAGCGCTTCACGTAGAAGTTTTCTGAAGCAGTTGTTCTTATCATCCGCTGCCCCAGCAATAGACTTAACGAGCAAAGACAACAGTTTAAACTCCCATAAATTATTTTTGAAATAAGTACTATAAGATGAAACCACTGTCCAAAAGCTATTCAAATATTTGGAACATGTTAATATAATATTTATAATAAATATATTATAATCTGGAGGTATTATTTTGTAAATAAAAATAAATTTACAGCAGTATTTCAACAAATAACTCCATGGGAAAAAAGTGGAATGTTACAAATGAGATAAACATGTAAAATTAGAGTAGAATTCAATGGTCTAAAAAATGTTCAAAGCTGCCATAGTCCATTATTCTTATTTGTGGTTCTATCAAGTTTGAATAGTGCTCCAAACTTTAAATTAACGTTTAACGAATAACATGACATTCTATTGTTTCCATGTGGTCCAAATATTTTTGCAAAATAATTTATCATTAACTTGTTTTAAGTTAATTAGTAGGTAATAAATATTAAATTCCTCGGAGAAAATGAAAACCACAGCAAAGAACTTTGGTCACAATGAATTTCACCATTAATTTTCGCCACACTGTTACAGCGTTGTCACCTAGGAAGACTAGAAAGAAATAGGAAAAAATCAGGGAACAATTCAGTTAATAATTTTTTCTTTTTTTCTTCTTATAACTTTTTAAAACTGATTATTATAATATTCACAATTTTTTATATAAAAATTTTTAAACAGCAATAGATAATTAACTAACTTTAATCACCGAATATTCACAGAATTATATCTACATTTTATTAAATTTATTATTAATGAGGTATGCGATCTACAACTGTAAGTATTACTAATGAAATTTTCTTTGAAGAAACAAAACAAAAACCAACAAGGGGAGCACAGATCATATTAGATAACAGATTAGAATTTGTAAGTACACTTAGTGTATTCATTTTATAATTTGTTTCTTTCCCATATACATAGTATATACATATTTAAAAAGGGAAAGCTATGTGATGGGACAAAAGTTAGATTTTTAAGATTACATGTTTTAAGGTGCACTGGATCCAAAAACCTGTTCTTTAAAAATGAGATTTTTTATTACTTTAGAGATTTAAATACAGTATGTTCAGGCAGTATCAATGTCAATGAATACAGTATCAATATTCTCCACAGCTTAGGATGATTTACCAGCAGGTAAATTAATGTAGTGTATACAAGTTTATTTGTATATCGATGGCTAAAAAGTGGATACCTCGTACCAAAATGGTGATTTTGAGGTTTTCATTATATTGGCCTTGGGAAGCTTGTCTGCAAGTACATGCGAGATCTCGTAAGTGAAAAAAAAAAAATCCTTTATATAGAAAATGGGCAGTTGTGACATCTCGTATCAGATTCGCAAACTATTTTTTATGTTATAGCTTGTAACTACACCTTGTTTGTGTTTCTGGTGTATGTGTTTTGGTAAAGGTTAGTTGTAACACCTCATAACTGAGCTGCTAATTCATAAGTGAGACCTCGTATGTGTTTCTGGTGTATGTGTTTTGGTAAAGGTTAGTTGTAACACCTCATAACTGAGCTGCTAATTCATAAGTGAGACCTCGTATGTGTTTCTGGTGTATGTGTTTTGGTGAAGGTTAGTTGTAACACCTCATAACTGAGCTGCTAATTCATAAGTGAGACCTCGTATGTGTTTCTGGTGTATGTGTTTTGGTAAAGGTTAGTTGTAACACCTCATAACTGAGCTGCTAATTCATAAGTGAGACCTCGTATGTGTTTCTGGTGTATGTGTTTTGGTGAAGGTTAGTTGTAACACCTCATAACTGAGCTGCTAATTCATAAGTGAGACCTCGTATGTGTTTCTGGTGTATGTGTTTTGGTGAAGGTTAGTTGTAACACCTCATAACTGAGCTGCTAATTCATAAGTGAGATCTCGTATGTGTTTCTGGTGTATGTATTATGGTGAAGGTTACTTGTGACACCTCATAACAGAGGTGCTAATTCGTAAGTGAGACCTCGTATGAGTTCACTTTATTAAAGAAGTGACATAGTGAGAACTTGTAACAGTTATAATTTGACAGTTACCAATGTTTCGGAAGGGTTACATGTTATGCAAATTTATAAAACACATAAAAAACTTAGTCAGTTAAAGTAAATTTATTTTTTTAAATAGTTTTTTGTTTCTCCTGTAAACCTGACTTTTGAGGATACGAGGTATCACTTCTCAGCCATTGATATATGACCTGCTTATAAATGGTTTTAGCTATCACTACATGAGATATTTTTGTTCAAGTTAACCAGATCAATTTTTTTTTATAAACGCAAGAATTTGTGACATTCATATATCATTGTTATCTAAACAATCTATAATCACATTTTTCTTGACTTATTAAGATATAAAACTAATAATTTCTACATCTAATTATATTTAAGCCATATTTTAAACTTCTAGGAGCACCAGAACACAATTTAATAATGTTAAAAGAAAGGGTTTAATTATATAATCTTACATATTACATACTAATTAGAATATAATATATTAAGTAATATATATTGTAATTAGTGAAACAAATAAATTTGCTCCCTTCACATTGTATATTTTCTTTTAAGTTGTACACTTAAATTATCAAACACTAACAAGTATTAATTCATATATTCTTTAAAACAACTACAAAATGCCAAAAGATGTACAGTTATATTATCGCAACCTCGGGTGTTCAATATTTTAACAGCCAAATGTTCAAAAGCCATTTAACTAACAGATGAGGAACGGTAAAAATAAATAATAATAATCCTAACAATGTCATAATACAATTGCTACATATAGTTTCTCAAAAAAGGGAAAAACTTTGTAAGCAAACAATAAACTTATTTAATATCCTCTCTCTAAAATAAATAAATAATTATACATTTAATTTTAAAAAAAATCCAATTTTTTTTGTAAATTATTTTATAAACCATTAATTAAAGAAAATATTTAGAAATTTAAATACAGTATCACTGTTTACACAGTAGGCACTGCACAATTAAATAAACTTTTAAAATAAAAAACATGAAATTAACTATTTTTTTCATTAGAATGTAGTTAAATAACAATAAAAACAACAAAAAGTAAATACATGGTCCAATTAAACAACACCTGACATCAGCAAAACAAATAAAAAAAATTAATTAATTAATTAATGACTATTTTTACACACGAGTTTAAATACAACAAATTTATTCTTTTATACATAATTAATTAATTGCACATTCGCATGTAATAAAAAACCAGTGCAATTAAAATAAAATTATGATCTACAAAAAAAATAGTAATAATAATAATGAGGACACAGCCAACAGTAAATTTCTTAATTTTCCTAATAGGTGGAATGACCCATTATTTTTAATTTTCACTAATATCTCTCTTTGGGAAAATTTTATTAATGATGAATTTTCAAAGAAATTTCCGGACTTTTCTGCAACATACAGGGTTTATTCACAAAGGAGCAATTAACCTTCAATTAATTTAAAAAAAAAAAAGAGAGAGAAAGAGGAGCCCATATCAATATTAAGATAAAAAGAAATTGAGTTCTACAAATAAATTATTTGTGAAAAGACATTTGTTTCTACCAAGTTTATTATACTTTTATTTTAAACACTTAATGTATTTAACCAAAAATAATTATATTCATACATGTGTAATATGAATATGCATATATTTTTATCTAAATGGTCAACATTTTTATAAATAAAAATTATAATTAGTCAATAGTTACTTGTCAAACCTTTAATAAAATAAAGGAAAAGATTAATTAAACACTTAGCTTACAAAAAAAAGCTTCAGCATTTTAAAATATACCTTAGTCAACTGGGTGTTTGAATTATTTAAATAATGATCTTGTAATCTTTTGGTTTTCCTATAAATGAAATCTAAAATAGTAGTTAAAAAAGTGCTTTAATTTTTTTAAAAGTACCTATTTATTATCTCATAAAATATTCCAAAGTTAAACTGAATCATACAGAAGACTGAAATCTAAAATACAATCCAAAATTTCAAATAAATGGAAAATATTTCTTTAGAAAGAGCTTCTCATGTTCTCATTTGCTAATATCTTACACCTTAAAAAGCTCCTTTGCAAAGGGTTCGAAGCTCATCAAATGTTTCTTGAGACTCTGGTCATGGGTGCCGAAAAAATATAATTTGAGGATATTAAAAGGAAATTTAAGTCTTTTAGAAAAAGCCAAGACTAATGCTATTTGATAAGCCCTATTTAGCTTCAATAAGGGGAGTAACATTTAAATGAGTCTCACTACAATTTCCAAAAATTAAAATAATAAATAGATAAAAAATGGAAAAAATTCAAGTCTCCAAATCACAAAATATTTTCAAATAATCCAATCAATGCATTCACATTTTTAACAACCGACAATCATTACAATAAAAATAATATTTTTTTTCAAATCATAAAAATATTACTTTGAAGCAACAATATAACACTATTTGTATTATTTTAATAATAAATAAATAAAATAATAATAATGAATTAGATCTATTTAACAATGTCAATAACTAATGTACAGACCACACCGCTTAATGCAATCATAATCACGCTGTGTTTAGCTTGGAACGGGCCCATGCAATACCAATGAATTTTATAATTATAGTGATCGATATTTCAGGGGAAACGACTAGAGCTGTGGTACTGGAGTTTTAGTGAACATTCTCTTTCTTATCATAAAGTAAACCTCATCTCACCTCCCAACATTACTTTAAAGGACCGCAATCAGACCTCGGTGTTTTAGTCTTTAAATGATTTGTATTCTTTAATCAACAAATTTACATAATTTACATAAGCTCAAAGTTGATTTGTGTCGTTTAATTTTTAAACGAAAAATGAACCATTTGAAACGGAGAGATCATACTTACATATGTGTATGAATTAGTTTTGCTCCAAAAGATTTATTTCACACCTATTGCTAAAAAAGCATTGTAGTTCAAAGTATTTATTTTATTTTCTTATGTATCATCACTCATCACATTAGAAGTGGACATAATAAACATAGTATTTTTTTATATTTGTATTTTGATTTGAGTTTTACTATCTTCGGAGGTATCTTTAGCTTATTATTGTCAGTCTGTAAATATTATCACTTGGTTTGTGTCCCAACGTAATCTCATTAAGCAGTAGCGGTGGATCACATTAAGCGACAGCGGAGTTCATTATATGTGCTTTCACCGATGCAACATGTGTATAACTTTAAGATATAGAGAATGGAGCCTCAATGACTTGAAATCCAAGGGCATATGTTTTCACTTTGGGTCTACTTTCTTAGTTATCTAGGATAGATAATTAGCAATCACAAATTAGCAAGTAATAAAAAAATCATTTTGAGTTATTAAGGTTCGGGACATTGAGGATCCATTGTATTATGATACATACATAAAACAAACAAACAAAAAAACAGAATAACAAATAAAGATAATGATAACATAAATTGAATTAATAAAGTAAATATTGAAATATATAATATTGTTAAAAGCAAATCATTACAAAATATAAACATACATCCTACATCCATTTAAACTTTTCAGTGGTTCTTGAAAAGTATTATACAAAAAAAAAAACTTAAGTTGATTACTTCAAGAACCAAAGCACAGTCTAAATAACATGAAAGCAGGATTAAAACCCTATTTTAATATTCAAATGGCAGCGAGCCACAGAAGATGTTTCTATGCTTGTAATAATGAAGTTACAGTGATAGAATGCTAATTTATTATATTTAACAATAAAATTAAAATATTAAAGTAAAGTGAAAAATAGTTGTTTGTTCCTGCAGTATTTGAATACATCAATCTATTATATTAAGCGTATTGTACGGAAAGTAGCATTTTGCATGCGAGCGAGGAGTTTGCATGCAAGCAAAACGCAGTTTTTGCATGAGTTGCGTACCGTACTTTATCTACGATTGTTATATTTTAAATAAATACAGAAGAAAACAGTTACTTTAATTAAAGAAACAGAAAATTAGTTTTGTTAAATGTAAACAAACACACTAATCGTGCGATAAGGTGGAGAATTATGAAACGTGCATGCACAATGAATACAATTATGAAAAGAATCACTTTCTACGCATCTAAACAGAGATAAAATGTTTATATTTCGTATCAATCGTAGATAAATAATATTTTAACAAGAAAAAATTGGATTTCCTTTTGGTGAGCAGCCGCATAACATTTGCATTCACGAAGATCTTTACTAGACTTTAAAAATTCTAAACTAAATTTTTCTTTTTCTTACTTTAAATGCTTTTTAATCATTTTACCTCAATAATATTTTTTTATCAGGTGATTATTTTTTTGCCTTTTTACAAATTTAACAAATACAATATATGAGTTTAGGAAGCAAAGCACCAGGTCAAGTCTGCAAGGGAATCCAGTGACAAGGCTAGAGACCTGATTCACAAGTTTAAACAGTGATTCACAGAGCTAAAAATTGCAATGACACTATTCAGATAGGCTGCAATAATTTCTACAACTAAATGCTAAAGAGCAACAGAATAAATAAGAATAAAATTCAGTATTATAAAATTGAGAACATTTCCTATGTTTCATCCATCATTCCTACACCTCATAATAAAAAAGTAACAAAAATAAGTGAAATAATAAAAGAAATAATTCTACACTTATGCCATTATACTTTGTTATTCTGACATCAGGGGAAAATAAAAAATAATGGGAGAGGAGCCAATGAGAGCTTGAGATTTTGGCAGGTAGTAGGTTGAGCCAACTAGGCAAAAAAAAAATATCACTGGATAACCTTAAGATAGCCTAGTGGTTTTATTTTTTCCCTCACAAAAGTTGGCCAATCTGAGCTGTCAGATTTACATAGTATAATGGCATAAGTATAAAAGAATAAATACACTCATAGCCAAAAAGTATGAACAAGAAAGCCTTCTAAACAATAAGACAATTTTTACATACACTGTTAAATTTAATTAAATACAAATTCAACAAAGAGCTATTAGGTTTGTTCCAACCCCCCCCCCCCCCCCCTTGGCAAATAGTTTAGGACAGCTTAAATGTGCAGTAGATTACTTTGTACTGTAATAAAACCAACGTCAGGTTCCATCGCATTTGCGACTCTATTGAACCTCATTAAAAATATTTGAGGAAATCTCACAGATAGGGATTCTCCCTATTGACATGTCTTGCCATTGACATTACTGCGCATGTCATACAAACCTGTACTTGGTTTTGCATAAGGAACATTTGGCCCATACGATAAATGATTTGCAAACCATCCTTGCATAGGTTGGAATTGTTTGGAGGAATACGAAACACGAATGGCTTTTATCCATTGCGCTTGCTCGTGACAACCCCCCAACGATCCAGCCTTGATCGCTTGTTTGGAACAAACCTAATATCACTCTGACATTTAAAGAAAAAAAAATAATAATAACATTACATTATGTGCACTGCAATGAGTAACACTGGCAGTTTTATTAATAAGTACTAGTTATATACAGTACAAATTATTGAACTAATTTATCATACATTAATTTAAATATTCTAATAAAAATTTGGTTTATTTAAAAGTAATAATTTCTAAAAAATATATTTCAGTGAATTAATTTTATGAGAACTTAATAATAAGGAAATTCAGTGTGCTCAAAATGTTGTTTTAACATTTTTTTTTTTTTTTTTTTTTTTTTTTCAACTCATGTCTATTTCTTCTACCTTCTATGTCAATTCAAAATTAAAATCAAATTAATTAAAAAATTGACGTTTCTAAGTGCAATTCTTTAACATTTATCTAACAGAATATTTTAATAAAATTGCATTACTTTAAAAACAATTAGTTTTCTATGTCCGATTCTTTAACAACTAGTTATTTCTTCCATTTTATAAGAAAAGTGTTACAATATTTATTTTATTTAACACTTTGGCTGCTTGAGACTAGAACAAGAAATATTTATCACTGGAATTACATTATGTACTTAATTTTCCTTGATTGTCGAAAACTTTAAAAAAAAATATTTTGATGTGAAAATTACTCTAAAAAATAATTAAAAAAGACAGCAGCTAAAGTGTAAACAGTGTCAAAACTCGTAGACGCCACATTATCAAATATATTTCATCCATCAAAGAGGAAAATTTTACATATTAAGAGATGAGCTTTTATAATTAGAAAAGGAGAGGAAATAGTACATTACGGGTCTAGTGAGGAAAGTAGCATTTTGCATGCGGGTGTGGATTTTCAACCCAAGTGATAGCGAGGGTAGTAAAACCACACCAGCAAAGCAAAATGCATTTTTCACACGAGTTGCGTACCGTACTTTATCTACGATTGTTGGATTTTAATAATAAATACAGAAAAAACAGTTACTTTAATTAAACAAACAGCAAATTAATTTTGTTAAATGTAAACAAACACGCTAATCGTGGGATAAGGTGAAGAATTCTTTTTTGTTTCCGCATTAGTGCAGAAATAAAGAAGAAATATGAAACGCACATGCGCCATGAATACAACTAAGAAAATAATCACTTTCTACGCATCTAAATAGAGATAAAATGTTTATATTTCGTATCAATTGTAGATAAACATGTATATTTTAAAACGTATGTCAGAGCATGAGTTATTACCCTTCTTAAGACATTAATATGATCGGCAATCATCTAATTATTTGTCTCAATCAGGGATTGACAACTTATACACTCGGAGGTGCGCCTTATCTGGCCTACACCTATTTTATAATTAGGTGCTATTGAAAACTAAAGCTTGCAATGAGCCTGAGAAATACTTTAGCCACATAAAAAAGGTTATTTATTGAATAAATATTTATGAAATAGGTTCCTTGACATACAAAAGAATTATTAAAAAATCAATATTTACATAAAAAAAAAAAAGTTAAAAACAATTACGAACTTCAATTCCTTATAATTTGAAATATTAATGGATTTCTTTGTATTCAGAAAGAAGTTACTAATAATAAATAAATAAATAAAATAATTAATTTATATAATTAAAAAAAAAAAATAAATAGCCATGATACATTTCAAAATATAATTGATTTATAATTGACTTTGCAGGTATTCATAAACTCATTTCTAGGTAATATCATGGTTTGAAGGAACATTACCGTCAAGAGAGTAGAAGAGAAAATCAAGTTTCGAATTTAATTAAATGAGTGGGTTCTTAAAACAACAACCAAACTTATTGCTCATTCATAACAAAAGAAAAAGACAAAATTAAATCAATAGAACAATAGTTTTATGGTGCATAAAAAGTTCAAAATATATCTATCTATATTATTAAAAAAGTTTTGTAAACAAACAAGTTCAGTGAGAGTGATATATACTAAACTGTGTGTAAGAGAGAGTTAGGGAGATACCCCCCGAGAAGAGGAGATAGGCCAGTAAGGGGGAGGGGGGAAAATCAAGGGAACTGTGACGTCATTCCCGAGGCAAGAGGTAAGCGATCTTAGCGGACAAATGTGGTACTTTGATTTGAAATCTGTCATTTAATTCCTTAAACTGCCACTAGGTGCAAATATATTTTTATAATAATTCTAATCATAGTAAATAGACAAAATAAATCTAATACTCTATACTAGGCAGCGGCCGCTTTTCGGGGGTTGACGAGCGAAGCGAGTAGGGAGCCGAGCCCCCTAGTCATTAATAAATTTAAAAAGTATTTCTTCAGAAATATACGAGTTTCATACTTACATCCCACTAATCCAAGTACCCAAAAAGTTCAATTTTTTTTTTATTTAAAAAAACAAACCATTTTTCTCTTTTCGAATGAAGGGTTTTTTTTTTGGAATTTTTCTCTTTTATTAATGTTTTTACAAGACTAGCTGAATATTTAGTATTTTAAATAATAAAAGAAACAAGTAATATTCAGTATACCTTAAATCAGTTAGTTAACAATTCTCCTTAATTAAGAATCAAATTAAATAAGCTTAAACTAAAAAAAAATCAGGGAAAAATGTTTTTACTACAGAAATATTAAATCGTTATTGCTTAAATAACAGAAATGCATCGTTAAAATTTCTAATGGAATACAGATTTTCATTTACTTACTCAGAAATGTACTGATTAAAATTATTTTAACAGTATAACTAAAAAAATAAAAGTTTTTATAGACCGATATTTTGTGGAAATCAAACATAATGTTTCTATGTAGTATGTCAAACATAATGTTGAGTCTATGTAAAATTATCATTGAAAATAGTCTAAACACTGAAATGATAGTCTAATTGTTATTTTTAAGTAAACTGTGGTTAAACCACCATCAGTGTGTTTTACCATCAGTGTGCTTTACCATCAGTGTGTTTTACCATCAGAGTGCTTTACCACCAGTTTGTTTTGACATCGATGTGTTTTACCATCAGTGTGTTTTTATTAAAGTGTGTACTAAATATCATTAATACCACTGAAAATTCTTCTCCAACCAATATTTTTTCTTTTTTTAATTCTCCTAGAAGTTATTGTATTATAATAGAACATAGTACTATAGTTTACATTATTTAATTATTAAAAGACATTTATTTTATTAAATTTGTGAAATACGTACTAATAACGTAAAATGTACATCAAAGTTACAGCTGTTTTATAAGGCAAGAGCGACACTATAACAAAGCCAATATAGATAAGCCTTGATTGTAATTTAATTGTATTTATCCAACAGGAGCCACTTTGAAATTATAAGTCAAATATTGATAGATATGAACTTGGATTAAACATTTAATATTGATTCTTAATAATATTTTACCAAGATCGGTTTTATTGCAATCAAAAATATTTACTAAGAGCACAATGTTCTATTTAGTTGCCTTCCTAAGAAAATAATTAAATACATACACTGTAGTTATTCAAAAGAAAACTGCATTTGTTGATAAAATAATGGTAACATTTTTCTTCTAAATTCTAGATTAAATGTAAAAAGCACTATCATTTACAGTAAACCATAGGGCTGCAATTTTCTAGGAATATAATGGCAATAAGATTAATTTTCTTTCCTGTGTGCTATGTATACACTAACCACGTTTTATTCTATGAGTAAAAATACTAAGAAAAAGCTAAATCTACATGCTTTAAAATGTTGAGGGGACTATATATCAGAAAGTCTTTTCATATCAGCCCATATTGAAAGCCGGAAATTTAAAATAATTTTAGAATAAAGTTCCTTATTGAATATTACAGTGTCTGAGTTCGGAAGTGAATCCGAAAAAAAAACTAACATCACAAAATTTACTGATGACGATAACTTGAGCAAAAGTTGACCAATTTAGTTGAAATTCGGTACACATGTTCATTTTACCAATGCCCAGGACGAGTTATTTGGACAACGTTATCCGCCCAAGCGTTCGCACGCAGTACTCGCGTAAAAGTGAACTTCAAATGTAAAATTGGAATTTTAGGATGTGAAAAAATTCTTACTTCATCTATTCAATGAGACAAACAACTTTTTTAAATATTTTTTTTTTATTAATACCAACACCAACACCGGTATGAGGTGTTAAAGATCGCTAAATTTATTAAAGCTTAACAAAACCTTTAAAATAGAGAAAACAACATTTTTACCGATATCTTACATTGTAACATAACGATTTTAATAAAAAATTCATAGACATGGTCTAAAGTAAAATTTCAATCGGCTACAAGCAGAAGTTTTTGAGTAGTAAAGTGATATATTTTAAAACATTTAAAATGGAGTAGTAAATATACTGGCGGAGTCTGAGGGAACAGTCATGTTCCGTCACTACAAGCATCTGCTTTAACTATAAACTCGTCATGATTAACTTTTTTCTCAATATACAATACTTTATTTATTGCCAGACGCTCTTTTCAATGATAAAAAAATGCTTTTCTTATAATTTTGCCTTAACTCTGCTAAGTACAAATAGTTAGTTACTTTTAATTTTGTCTCTTTTCTAACTCCGCCATGTATAAGTGGTTAGTATCGTAAAACTTAGCAGTGTGATTTTATAATTTATAATTAATGAAAAGCGTAAGGAACTTTGTTCCTACCGGGTGTCCCGCGACACACGTATTTTTTAATCCTTTCTTTCCTGGATTTTATAAAGAGTCTGAACCTCTTTTATCCCGAACCCTAAACATGGATATGATCTCTTACCTCACTGAACCGTTAAATGATCTTGCCTCGGTAAACCTACTAATGGATCTGACTTTCTCTGTTCCTTAAACATCTATTTCAATTAGGCCTATTCCTTCCCTAGAACAATAAATGGATCCCCACTCCTCGCAACAACAAAAAAAATAATAATAAAAACAAAAATAGGCCACAATCAATAGCAGTAGGAAAGCAGAGTTTGTTTTTCTTAAGAAGGCAGTAATATATTATTTATAAAGTTAAAATATTAATTATTTTAACTTGAATCAAGTTAATTTTAAAAGATTTTATGTGAGATATAAATGCCGCATTAGATTTGTTAATATTAGAAAAGTACAATTATCCTTAAAGATTACCACAACCGAAATTTGAACACATATTATAAGAAATTTATGAAAATAAATTAAGAAAAACACAAAATAAGTGTTCTTATATAGCAGTAAGGTTGTACAAATTTGGCACAACAGTTAAGTGTACAATTTCTAATCGGTTCAAAATAAAATATATCAAGTTATCCAACTCGAGAAAGTTAACAAATTAACAAGACATACTTACTTAAGGAAATGTTTTATATTCTTACAATGAATAAATACATTTTTTTACATTTTATACAAACAAGTACAGTCTTTCTTAAGTAAATACATATTGTTAAGTAAATGAAAAAAAAAAGTTACAAATTCCTAATATAAATAATTTCAGTTAAAAATAATATCATAAATATCGTTACTAGGTGTAACATATTTATAATTTCATGAAAACTTATCAACAAATAAATGTCACTGGAACTTATAAATATTTTTTTATAAGTTCTTGCAGTTATTTTGGTACATATATTTTAGGTTCTTTCTTTTTTTTTAGTATTTTTTTTAATATGGAAACTATATTTATTCAATAGCTGAAAGTACATTTGTTTTTTAAATTTATTAACACAAGGTGTAATTGATTTAAAATAAAAACACGATAACAATAATAATTGGTCATTATAATAAAACAACAGTTGTATAAATTGATATGTTTGTCTTAAAAAAAACTTGATTAATTAGCTTAACTATATGTAATAATGTATTACAACAGTTTTAATCGATTTTTAAAGAAAGTTTAAATTTCTAGATAGTTTAATGCAAAATAATAAAAACATTTTCTTATTTTTAATATAAACATGCCATCCAAATATACACCTTTTCCATAATGATAAACAATAAACTTTTTAAAAAAAAAAAAATTAACACATCCAAATTTTTGGATGTATTTAAAAAAAATAAAATTCATATAACAAATTCAAATAAACTTCAATAATTTAAATAAAAATCAGACTTATACTGTTATTAACAATTTTATTCTTCCTTTTACAATTTTTCTACATTTGATATTACTATGTATAACAAAGAATTTGTAATTTTATCGCAGCCAAATATTGAAATTAAAAAAAAAGCAATCTCATATCACTAACGCATTTGATAATTGATAACATGAATGGCCTTCCGTGAAACTTTTCACTGTCATAATTACCATAATATAGATTCATCATACAGATTTTATCAAGATATCTTAGAATTTTAAATCTGATTTACAACCAAAAAAAAAGGATCGATTACATTTCCAGAATCAATAAATGTATAGTTGACACTTTACATTGTTGGAGATTGAGGGTGTAAGTATGGGGGTATGTACGATGTAATTAATCCAAAACATTTTATTAAGAATGTAAATTGTGTAATTTTTACACTCCTGTAGATAACGGGAGTAAAATGCCAGGATTGATAACCAGTATAATATAACCAGAAATAAAATACCTATAAATATATCTTGATATCAACTGTGAAAGCTTAAAATGTGTTAACACATTTCCAAAAAAAAAAAAAAAAAAAAATGAAATTACAATTTTTTGTCCAAAATGGGATAAAAAATATATAATTGATTAATATGTTCCACATATATGTGGTGATATATTGATATATCAGATGGTAAACAAATCTTCTGAAAACAGAGCATATAATTCTTTCAATATTCAAAAAAGGATCGAGTATTTTAAATAATTTCTAAGTAGGCATTTAATCCGATATAAGTTGGTGTTTGTAAAAGTCTCACTATATTTAAATGTTTGATAGATTATCAAACCGATAATATAATTTAGCATCGATATTTTATTTTTATTTTTATTTTTTTTAAATTTATTTATATAATTTTACAAATGAGTTAGTCAAGTTGATTCACAAATTAGAATATAAATATATATCGACTTTATTTTTAAGTCTTAAATACCGAAAAATCGTTAAAAGAAAAAATAAAAAATACTATGACCATCGATTATCTCACTGTTAAATCGATTCTCCAGAATATAACTTCTAAATACGACCGAATATCTGAGAAAAAAACAACCGTAATTTTAATTTAGCTGTCGGTATGAGGTCAGGATTTATAAACGGGAAGAGGATGAGCTTCGGTGTTGACAACGTACTTGTCGACATTTATCAGCTGTCGATCGTCGGAGAAAAGTAAGTAAAAATATTTGAGAGTTTCGCCGAGGAAGAACGATTCCATCATGTCTCTAGGTTTTGTGTCTTCGGGATTATTTACGTTCCCAATCGATGTATAACCGCATTCCAACCTCGTGTACTTCTCGAATGCCTTTTTTTAAAAATACACACATAAGAGAATTATTAATCATTTAAATAAGGGGGTAGTTTAAATAGGGGTAAGTTTGTATTTTAGACGCTACATGAATAGTTCGATCACCTCTCATCAATATGAGACTAAAAATTCAAACTCAATCAATATAAATTTTTTTTTTAAAAAAATTAGTAGGGTGTGAAGTCTCACCTAAAAAAGGCTTCGTTGGTATTAGTAATAAAATTAGTATAGGGGGGGATCCAAAATGTTGATGTTTTTTGACAAAATGGCATGGAAAATTAAACAATTTCCACAAGTATTTTATTTTTTTTCATAATCTACTCTTCAATACCTTTCATTTGATACCTTAATCAAAATTAAAAATCCCCCGTGACAGGAATTATCCGCCATTTTGGATTCCCAGTTAATCAGAAAAAATAGCTCTTTTTATTTTTTCTTTGGCCCATCAGACCGCACATTTTACATATTGTTTTATATTTTTAGTAACAGCAGAAATATAGTTTTAGAGGGGGGGGGGGGACATGCAAAATTTTGATGTAACACTTTCCACAAGTGTTATATATTTTTGTAATCTACACTTCAAGACCTTTCATTTGATACTCCACTCAATTTTTTTTTTTTTTTCGTGTGACGTCAATTATCCGCCATTTAAGGATTTGAACAGCTGATAATTTTGAGTTCGCTATATTTTTCCTGTTTGCGCGTCAAAACGATCTTTAACACTGGAAAGTTTCATGTTTTTATCTCTTTTGCTTCAAAAGTTGTTAGAAGCGTACAGACAGACAGATAGACACAGGGACAAAACAATGGGTTTCTTTTTTGGTTTTACCAACGAAACCCTAAAAATCACAGAATTTGTAATCATTCAATAGATACATTCATTCAGCTGATCATCATACATTGATTCAGCTGATTCATCGCCTCAAAGCAACTCACACCAATAAAGTTATTTTGTATTTTATCCTCAAAAGATTTAATGGGGTTGTAGAAATGATAATAATAATGCAACTACTCACAAGGTATATGTTCCACCCCCAATCCTGATACGTAGTATTGCCGGTGATCTGGTACAAATACCAGAGAGATTCAATTGTTTCAGGTCTCAATAGATTGTGAGCGTCATTTGAATTCACATAAATATCTTCTTTGCCTTCTTCCTCCTGCAATAAAAACACACAAACATAAAATGTTAGATAGATTAACAATATAAATTTAATTTAAGTAATTGTATTGTACAAAAGTCTGTATTGCACTTTAATACTTTCCTCTTTAAATGCCAAGTACTGTAAGTAAATAAAAATAAATGTATTCACTATTGTTCTTGCATCTTGTAATTTATAAAATAGAATCTTTTTTGTGTGAAATAAAACAAAGGAAGAAACCTTAAGAGCGAAATAAGATATTTCAGGTGCAAGATGAGTAGGCCTTTCAGTATAAGTAGCGTAGCATGTCTGTATTAATTTCTCTGCAAGCTCCAGATGACTTTTAGGCAAACCATGGTGATAACCCAGGGCAAGAGTACCAGGTAAGTAACACACTAAATGATCCTAAAAAACACCAAATTTTGATTTTTAACTGTGTTAAAGTAACAAAAGTCATTAAAACAAATTAATTAATTAATTTTGAATGTTACATGGCTGATGAAAAAGGTCAATAGAAAATTCAGGAAAACTATTCTAAAAATTCAGCTATTCAAAAAATACATGTAGAAGAGTGTAAATTAAATAAATAAATAAGATTTATTCACTATTTTGTTAATAAATGCAAGGAAGGAGTAAGGGTCTAACACTAGATAAATGATAATAAATAATACCATTTTAGGGATGAAGTCTCGACTGCCACCTTTCAGTTCTCCGATATATAAAAGTTTCTTTTTAGGTGTTTCCCGAGCTAGATGTGATTCAATACCGGTCACTGCTTCCAAGTAATCGTCTCTCAAGCTAGGGAAAATAATAAGTGTATTATCATATTTATACATCATACTTCATAGTATCTTGCTATAGATTTAAAACTAAATAGTAAAGTAAAGTAGACTCCACGCAAAATGATCACAGTCTTCACTTAAAGTGAAGAAAGACTGTGTTTACTACGTACCCTGAGTGATGGGATAACACAAAAAAATAATAATAATTTGAAATGCAATGTACATAATGTGGTGTATTATTATTATTTATTTATTTTTATTTTTTAGTAACAATACAAAGTAAATCTTCAGGGACAAAACTAATACATACATACATGTATGTAAAGACATGTCACATGATCACAACATTTCGAAGGGTTCATTCTTCATTTAAAAAATAACCTTAAAAACAAAGCAAATCATCTTCGAACTAATGAAAATTTAGAAGTAGTTTTACTTATAGTAAATTAGTCTTGTGCCTTCGCCCTATGAGCTTTTCTAGTGAATTTACCTTTCCAATTCTTTCGGCACTGAAGATGTTTTGAATTAAAAATAAATATTTTACGGAGAGACTTTTGCTTTAACTTTTTATGAAAATTTGTCGTTAAAAGAATACGAATCATTGAAAGACTTTTGACAAAAAGGACCAACCACAGCTCTAGTTGTTTACCTAAAAATTATAATAAACAAATCCAACAATCTCAACTTTGATTAAAATAAACTGAATTTTATTTAATGCATTCTTCTTTAATGTATTGGGTGGGCCCGTTCCAAGATATTTTGATCTCACTAAGGGGTTGATAACATTAACCGTGATTAAATTAAGCGGCATCCACTGAATATGATTTGACACAACAAATAATAAACTCAAATTTTTTGAGAGCGATCAATATTAAAACTCGTGTAATGAGGTATGAAAAAGGTGGCGTTTAAAATTTCAATGAACTTACTAATTTATTGTCTTGCCTGTCTGTATCCATTGTTTAAGAAGATATTCATAATATGAATCACCACGGGCTCCAAGCTTTATGTCACTGTATTGCTGGAACTGGCCTGTCCTAGGGTTAATAAATACAGGAACAAGTCCATTCTTTTTCGGTAAACTGTGCACATGTTCTGACACTTTAGAAGCAGCAAGCTGGGAAAAAAAAAATATATATATATTTAATTTCTTAATATAAAATTTATTGTAAAATATATATTTTACAATAAATTTTATATTAAGAAAAAAATATACTTATACATATAACAACAAAAAAAATTGTGGCAAAAAGTAAAATATAGTAGTAACCAAAAAAATATATCTAATTGTTTATAATTGAAAAATATATGACAAGAGTATTTAATAGTAATTAAATAGCATTTGTAATGTTTTGCTTAGGAGATATGCTATATCATCACAGAAAAAAAAATATATATATATGAATGGTGAAATGTGCATTAAACATAATATCTTTATTTCAATCAGGGCCGCTAACATGGGAGGGAGGAATTGCCCAGGGGCCCGGGCCTCTGGGCGACGGCCCAGATTAATTTACAACCAAAAAGGCAAGAAGGATATTATTGTGATCATTGGGGTAACTATGGGCCCGAATTGCGGGCAGTTGGGGGCCCGCCCGCAATTTTTTATCCAAGATAAAAACTGACAAACTAATATCTTTGTACCAATGTCAACGGGGGCCTCTTTAGAGCATAATAAAATCTAACTTGGAATTTTACTCATTTACCATTGTCAGGGGGCCCCAATTCAGTTCTGAACGCAATTGTTTTTGTGTTTTTTCCCCAATGCCCTAGCTACGCCACTGATTGTGATGAACTTAAAATTATTCCTGAGTATGGAAGTTTGAACTCTTCTGTTTTATTTAGTTACTTAGATTTTTGTGATGTTTTCATCTTATTCAATATGGTCAATGTTAATTTATAGGAGAGAACCTGACAGACAAATCATATTAACAAACCTAGTCCCTATCAACATCTTTTCCTGTAAGAACAAATTTGGCCTCAAAAATATAAAACATCTTTTTGGACTTAAATTTAAAAAAAATTCTTCGGGGGAGGACCCCCCCCCCCCCCCCCCCCCCTGTTATTTGTTCAAAGGGGCCCAGGTGCTAACTTGCCCAGGGCCCGGAGATCCTCTCAGAGGCCCTTATTTCAATCACCAGCAACAAGAAGTTCTACTTTATACAAAAAGGATTTCCTTCAATCCTTGCATATAATAATATGTACTATATAAAAAATTAAAATTTGATAGTAGATTTTGTGATACAGGTAGAAGTTGACATACCTCAAATTTGTTGTCGTTAGCTGCTCGAGCAAGATCTCGGAATTCGAGCTGAATAGTCGTAACTTCAGAAGTAGAAGAGTCAGGACCCCACCGAGGAGAGTGAGCTGTATGAGACGCTAGATTTACATCTGAGTAAGGTATGGGCGAGGGACTTCTTGTAAAGCAAGGCATCAGTCTCTCTCCCACATCAACCTATTCAAAAACAATATTTCCTCAAATCAAGGCAAATCTACTAAAAAAAACTTCTTGATTTTAATAACGTTTAATTAAAATTTAACGGTAATATGATATAAAGCAAGTTTAGATTTAAATAATTAACTTACAGCTTTGTTTAAGAATAGAGGGTCAGCAGAGAGGTGGTATGTCGATAAGAGTCCGCCGAGAACTCTAATAGTGACCTCAAATAGATTCACATCACTAAATCTGTTCAGATCTAAATCGGAATTCACCCATTTACGAGCTTCTTCAAACTCTATAAGCAGACGAATCAAAAGTTTCAGAGTAAAAATTTAAGTCGAGACTAGGAGTAAATATTAAAGGAAATTTAAAAAAAAAACCAAGATAAGATTAACGAACCTGGTTTAAGTCCCATGATGTATATGGTGTCTAAAGAGTCTATAATCGTTAATCCTAAACCGAACCAGTCATGATGGCCTCTCGATATAGGTTTTAGATGGTCGTGGCCCCAGGCATACTGCTTGTAACATGCCCATGCATGCCTAAAGCTACCGATAACAGCCATCTGTCGGTCGTTGCCTCCACCGGGGAATACGACCGGTTGGGGCCCAGATGATCTGCTTGTCGGGAGAACTATATCCGCTTCTCCAGGCTGCTCTAGTGCTGCTCCATCTATAGGTTTAGCTTCTTCTACTATTTGAGCTTTAACTCGGGCTACTGCCGGTTTCTTCAGCTGCTTAGAATCCGACAGAATGCTGTTCTTCATATTCTCAATCTATAACGAAGTTAGCAAACATTTTTCATTCTTCATTTTATATTTCGATAACACTATCCCATTTTTCTCAATAAACAATCAGTTCTATAAGTAAATTATTTGTGAATTTAACAGAAGAAATTGACCGATTACCTTTATATGTGAAAGGACAGGTTCCGATACAAGGACTTTCCTCTCGGGAATGAGGATATTATCAGCTGTATCAATTCTAAATTGTAGATCTTTATATACACGATGCGATGTTATTAGATATAATAAACACATAATTATGGTAACAAGTAGCAGTGACATGAGGTTCCTCTGCAATCTCGATAATTGCTTCCATGACTAAAACATAAACTAAAAGTAAGTATGTATTTGTAAAAAAAAAAATTACATAATTATTAGAGATTACGTTCTAGCGGTGACACAAGCATTATTATTGTTATTGGACATGGCTTCTCTAATGACATCTCCATAGTCTTTGTCACCTCTCCAGTTTTTTTCCCTACTCGGAAGAAAAAACCTTCGGTTTAGACTTTTTGTCAGTTACTTTATTAATATTATTATACATATTGTACTTTTCCAAAAAGACTAATTTAATACACAAAGTGTTTAATTGTTTAACAAATACTTCATTTGTGGATAGTAGCTGTTATCTTCTATAATCTTATTAATTTATGTTTAATTCAATTTAAAAAAAAAACCTTTTAAATTATAAAAAAAAAAAAAAAAAATTTAGGCAACAAATCATTATTAAAATCAATCTTCAATATATAAAAGGGCTAATCTCTGTATAATGGATCTCGCCAAAACCAAATCTAAACAGTGCCATCGATATGCACCCGTGTAAGGGATGGCGAGAAATAAAAATAAGCCCAAGATTGAGGGGGATTATTAACCCTAGAACAACACACTGGGGTCCCCATGCAAACTATAATTGAGTTTTATTTTTTATTTTTTTTTTATTTGTATTTCTCTAAACCTAGAATCCCTTCTAATTTACCATTGGACCTTTCTGTGTATATACTGATAACAATACCTATGTTATTAGTATTTTTTTTCAGTATTCATTAGAATTAGAGTTGGGGTCCCGTATACCCCTGTGTGTCATTTACGTAATTGTTTCATATACCACTGTTAATTGTCTTATTTTTTTTATTGTATTAAAAAACTTATTTTATATTCTTTGTTTGGCTGCTGAAATGTTTAAGACTGTCAAAAGTTCCAAGATAAAACTTTTATTACTATTAGTGGACATATTATAACTTCTGTCAAGTTGAAGGTTTAGTCGATCTAAGGCAGATTTAAGACTTTTGGGTAAAACTGAAGAATATGAGGCGGTTTCTAGAAAAGATGGCGGGGCCTCACGTATTTTTTTGACAAAGGGATATCAACTCTCCTATGATCAGATCATACATAAGTATATAATGTCTCAAATGTTAGATCATACAAATGTACTGCTTGAAAAAGGGATATAATCTCTCAAGTATTATAAATCAAGAAAAATTGTGTTGCCAAGTGATTCTCGACCGTATCACCTTCTTCAGTTCAACCGACTTTTCTTTTAATTTGTCAATAATGTGAATTGTATAAGGTTTGTTTTTATGAATAAAATAAATATGTAGAAAACAACGATGCCCAAACAACATTACTTTAACTCAATACGAAAGTTTAAGGTAAGTACGATTAAATAACAAACCTTTAACTCATTTAATAGCTCCCAAATTATTTTTTACAACGTAAAAATACATACCATTGACATCCCGTAATTAAATATTATTTTTCTTCTTGATACAAATCATAGACTTAGCTTGTCATTAAATATATTTAGGTCATAGCTTCTTATGAACAGCGAATAGAATTATAAATGGGTTCTCAAATCAGGCCAATGCATTGAATAATAAAAACAAATAATACACAGTTAAATTAAAAATAGCCTTCGTTATTTGTTCGCAACTTTACACCAAATCTTTGCAGATTAAAAAAGAAATATAACTAAGTTTGGAAGCTCTAGTTAATGTGACAAGTACATAAATGAAACTAAACTCACCCTCCATATACTTCTCTTTGGTTGAAGAAACGAAGGAACATCTTGATTTAAAGAAAGTAACACGTAGTCTTTCCTCATATTTTTATCGTATTAATTAACTAAACGAATTCGAAGTCCACTTAAATTATAAAAAAATAAATTAAAGCTCACACTTAAAAAAAAGGTTAATCGAATCATGAAATAAATATTAATAACAACATTTATGTTTGAATTAGAGTCCTTATGATTTTCAGAAAAGCGAAGTTATAAATAAAATAAAAATTCATTTTTAAAATTCTAATTCTTTTTTCTATAACCTGTAGTGGGCAGGGAAGGTTATAAAGTTGTTACAACGTGTAATGATTCATTGTTGTCAACAAGAAAAAACTTTACTCTACAACTTTAAAACTAAATGAAGATTTATAACTATTCTTTTATAATTAATATGAATTATTTATGTCTGATTTTTACAAGGTAAAATCTTAACCACCAAAAAAAGCTGCTTGTTTTTGAGATAGAGACATAGGCGGCCGAAGGTATGGGCTTGGGGGGGCTAAGCCTCCCCAAAAATGTTGAGAAGTAAAAAAATTTTATCAGCTAAGAAAAATCACAAGAATTTTAAAAGGAAAGGCTACAAAAACATAATATGAGCCATACCTTTGTTGCATTACTGATCGGTAAATTTTTACATTAGTTTAATAATAGTATTTTTCCTGATATCAGTATTTTTCCTGAAACCATATCCAGTGAAGATTTTGTCAGAGTATTTGCAATGAAGCCAAGAAAACTGCATTTGGTTTAGATTTTTGTGTTAGTTCAAGCTATATTTTGTATAAATAAAATTGAAAATATATTTATTAGTTTGCTCAAATTGTTATTATACATTTATTGCTCTCTAAAAGCTAATCAAAATCACTCTGATAAATGATTACTTTTTAATTTTTACTATGTTTTTAAAACGATTTTTAGGAAGACCTTTTTTCCCGCGGAAATGCCATTTTCGGTGCGTTGCCAGTAAACGCCCGCGAGGGTCGAAAGGATTTTTTTCATGGGTTTTCTTGGTTTCTTCGGGTTCGAGAGCTAGGTGTTTAAATAGGAAAGAAAAATATATTTGAAAAATCAACCAAAAATAATTGCAAACCCCACCAATTTTGAACAAATAAAAACTCCTAAAACGGCGTTCCCGAAAATAATCTATTCCTTAAAGTCGCTGGAAAACAGAAAATAAATAATTGAAAAATTCCTAAGGTGCTAAAGTAAACAATTGCTAATCCTCTAAACCGTTTAAACTTGGCACAATGACACAGCAATTATTATTTGGTTAATAGCTTAGAGGAGTTTTAATAAATGCTCTGTGGCAGTTAAAAACGTCTGCTGTTAAAACCAAAATGGTGGCTTTGTCTTACTAAAGATATTTACAATGAAATTCTTGAGGAGGTTTTAGGTTTCTGTACAAATTACAAAAGGAAAACTTATATAACGGCTCTGTCTGTCCGTTGCTTGTTTCAATTCATAAACTGCTCTAGCTAGAAACATGAAATTTGGCACACAGGTGCATCTCGGCATTTGGGACAACTGGACACGTTTTCGTTTTTTCACACTTAATAACCTCGAAATGTCGATATGTAGATATAATGCCCATAAACATATCCATGACACAATGTTTTTCCATGAAGAAAAGGAGTATTTATTTATTTTTGTTTTTATTGCTTTCAACCTCTCGCCGAAAAGAATTGTGAATGGATTATTTTACCTTTCACTCGTAATTCGCTGACCGAAAAACGATTATCATTAGCACTCATAACCCAATCCATGTAGTTGTGTTACTTAATAATGGAAAAAAAAAAATTCAAGATGGCATGCAATATGGCGGGTGACTAAAAAAAAAGTTTTTAGTCACCATGACATGTCATTCATCAAATTAAAGGTCTTGAAATGTAGAAAAAGAATATGCAACCATTAAAATTCCACACTTAATATTTTTAAGATGGCGGCCAGTGGCGGATTAAAGGGGGGGGGCGGGGGTGGCGACCGCCCCCCCCCCCCCCCCTTGATTATACTTTTTTCCAACGACTATCAAATTTCATATCAGAAATGCATAAAAGCGCTGTTTAGAGAGGTAATATTTTCAAAAGGACAAATTTTGCATTTTTCACAATTAATATTTTCAAGATGACGGCCAATATGGCGGGCGACTAAAAAAAAGTTTTTAGTCACCATGACATGTTATATATCAATTTCAAGGTCTTGAAATGCAGAAAAAGAATATGCAACTATTACAATGTCACACGTAATATTTTTAAGATGGCGGGCAATATGGCGGGCGACTAAAAAAAGTTTTTAGTAACTATGATATAGGACCCCCGGACCCTCCCCTCCCCCTTTGCCTGGGGGGTATTCCATACCACCTAACCCCCCGTTAGTGTTAGCCCCCCCAAATATATTGCTCTAGAGCCGCCTATGGATAGAGATGAAGATGTGGATGAACGATGGTTAACAGATTTAAATTTAAAGCCAAGAATTGAGAATTGAGAGCTTCCAAATCATCATTTTTGAATAAATAAATTGATTGTTTGGGTATCAGTCAAAAATATAAATATTTGAACCTAAAGGCCACCCTACACGATCAATCTGATTGTCAATCTGACGTAGGATTGACAATCTGATTGAACGTGTAGGGGCAAGATTGATGGATTGATGAATGTGATTGACGGATTTCCAGATATTCTGAAATCCGAGCTTCAATCATGCGAGGTGGTGGGGGATTCTGTGAGTGGCGGGGGATTCTGTCAATCTGACTGACCGTGTAGTGGCTTCATCAATCTTTTCTTCAGTCCAGTGCGTTGCGTGCCATCTCTCCTTTTTTAAGCACGCCCATGTTATGGGTATCAAATGAAAGGGTTTGCTACGAAGAATACGAATAAAAGCTTGTTTTTAAAAATGTTTTTACTTGAAATTTATTTAGTAAAGATAGAAGATAGTGATTAGAGAAAGATAATTTTAAAAAGCAAATTATACATTATCAGTGTATAAAAATAAAATTAATCACAAAGCAGGTATAAAAGAATTTAATAAATTCTATTCAGGTACATATTTATAAGCAATTGAATATTAAAACATTAAAAAAAATAGGTAAAAGTGAATTGTACGGTGTTGTTTACAGAATTAAAATACGAAATTATTTTTTTTGCCCTAGAATTTTAAACGGCCGCTTCGCTATGCTCCACTCATTTTCTGAAGAAAAATAACCCTGCTGCATATAGACCAGCTAGATGTCCAAATCGAAGTATAAAATTCAATGGCAATGACACCGTACAATTCACTTTAGCCAAAACATATTATAAAATGATTGTCAATCTGATTGAACGTGTAGGGTCCCTTGTGATTGAAGGCAGGATTGTCAATCTACTTCAATCTGATTGATTCAATCAGATTGACAATCAGATTGATCGTGTAGGGTGGCCTTTAAAGGCCACCCTACACGATCAATCTGATTGTCAATCTGACGTAGGATTGACAATCTGATTGAACGTGTAGGGGCAAGATTGATGGATTGATGAATGTGATTGACGGATTTCCAGATATTCTGAAATCCGAGCTTCAATCATGCGAGGTGGTGGGGGATTCTGTGAGTGGCGGGGGATTCTGTCAATCTGACTGACCGTGTAGTGGCTTCATCAATCTTTTCTTCAGTCCAGTGCGTTGCGTGCCATCTCTCCTTTTTTAAGCACGCCCATGTTATGGGTATCAAATGAAAGGGTTTGCTACGAAGAATACGAATAAAAGCTTGTTTTTAAAAATGTTTTTACTTGAAATTTATTTAGTAAAGATAGAAGATAGTGATTAGAGAAAGATAATTTTAAAAAGCAAATTATACATTATCAGTGTATAAAAATAAAATTAATCACAAAGCAGGTATAAAAGAATTTAATAAATTCTATTCAGGTACATATTTATAAGCAATTGAATATTAAAACATTAAAAAAAATAGGTAAAAGTGAATTGTACGGTGTTGTTTACAGAATTAAAATACGAAATTATTTTTTTTGCCCTAGAATTTTAAACGGCCGCTTCGCTATGCTCCACTCATTTTCTGAAGAAAAATAACCCTGCTGCATATAGACCAGCTAGATGTCCAAATCGAAGTATAAAATTCAATGGCAATGACACCGTACAATTCACTTTAGCCAAAACATATTATAAAATGATTGCCAATCTGATTGAACGTGTAGGGTCCCTTGTGATTGAAGGCAGGATTGTCAATCTACTTCAATCTGATTGATTCAATCAGATTGATCGTGTAGGGTGGCCTTAAAGGCCACCCTACACGATCAATCTGATTGTCAATCTGATTGAATCAATCAGATTGAAGTAGATTGACAATCCTGCCTTCAATCACAAGGGACCCTACACGTTCAATCAGATTGACAATCATTTTATAATATGTTTTGGCTAAAGTGAATTGTACGGTGTCATTGCCATTGAATTTTATACTTCGATTTGGACATCTAGCTGGTCTATATGCAGCAGGGTTATTTTTCTTCAGAAAATGAGTGGAGCATAGCGAAGCGGCCGTTTAAAATTCTAGGGCAAAAAAAATAATTTCGTATTTTAATTCTGTAAACAACACCGTACAATTCACTTTTACCTATTTTTTTTAATGTTTTAATATTCAATTGCTTATAAATATGTACCTGAATAGAATTTATTAAATTCTTTTATACCTGCTTTGTGATTAATTTTATTTTTATACACTGATAATGTATAATTTGCTTTTTAAAATTATCTTTCTCTAATCACTATCTTCTATCTTTACTAAATAAATTTCAAGTAAAAACATTTTTAAAAACAAGCTTTTATTCGTATTCTTCGTAGCAAACCCTTTCATTTGATACCCATAACATGGGCGTGCTTAAAAAAGGAGAGATGGCACGCAACGCACTGGACTGAAGAAAAGATTGATGAAGCCACTACACGGTCAGTCAGATTGACAGAATCCCCCGCCACTCACAGAATCCCCCACCACCTCGCATGATTGAAGCTCGGATTTCAGAAAATAAAATAGATGAATTCTAAAATTTTGGGTGTTTTGATATAATACTATATTCATTGGCGTAAGAAGTATGATTTCAAACCTATCCATTTTTTATTTCCTACACTCTTATTACAGGATTTTAGAAAGGCTTGGGGCTTTGAGTTGGGTAAAGTAAAGGAGAATAAATACAGGGTGGGTTTGATATATAATATTATACACCCTGTATAATAACATTATACAGGGTGGGGCGAAACAAACAGTGCAGTTTGGAAGGGTGACTACTAGTCCCTTGTGGTAGGGATAGGAACCTGGGAGGGGTCTCATTGTATCCGCCCACTCACCCCATTTTCAGTCGTTACCGTTACAATGGTTTGGACCGGAGAGCATCGAGGCTTCGCCGTCCGCACGTTTTTCGAAAACGGCCGTTCTTTCATCGTCACTCAGCGGGCCTTTCGACTGCACTTCAATATTCCACGTCGTGATCCCGTCCCTCATCGCAATGTTATCGCAGGTTGGGTTCGAGCATTGGAGGAAACTGGATCCACGACAAGGCCTAGGGGTATGGGAAGACCAAAAACGGTAAGAACACCAGAAAATGTGGCTGCAGTGAGAGCAGCTTTCGAACAGTCACCTACTTGCTCTGCCCGTAAGCATGCAACAGCATTGAACATGTCTAACCGCTCTCTAAGGAGAATTTTGCATCAAGACTTAACATTCCACCCCTACAAGATGATAATTGTTCAGGATTTGATGCCCCCGGACTTTCAAAACCGTGTGAATCGCGCCCAAGAAATGATGAACCGTATCCCACCAAGGTCAACTTTTTTCTCTAGTGACGAAGCCCACTTCCATCTCTGTGGAGCCGTGAACAAACAAAATTTTCGCTATTGGTCTGACAGTAATCCACGACAAGTTCACGAGAGACCTCTCCACTCCCCGAAAGTTACTGTATGGTGTGCCATTTCGAAATTCGGGGTGATTGGGCCGTACTTTTTTGAGGAGGATGGGCGAAACACAACCGTCAACGCTCAGCGTTATGTTTCCATGCTGGAAACGTTTTTTGAGCCAGCATTGGAGCAGTTGGCTGAAGAACAAGATCTGGGGGATATTTGGTTCCAACAAGATGAGGCTACGGCCCACACAGCGAACATTTCGATGACGAAACTGCGGCAGATGTTCCCTGAGCGCCTCGTCTCACTGAAGGGTGACCTGGGGTGGCCAGCGAGATCACCTGATTTGAGCATTTGCGATTTTTTCCTGTGGGGCTACCTCAAGGAAAAGGTGTTCAAACATCATCCTCACACTTTGGAAGAACTGAAGACCCGAATTAGAGAGGAAATCGCCGCGATTCCCGTCGATATGTGCCAGAAGGCGGCTGAAAGCTTCAGGAATCGCCTCCATCAGAGCATCACTGCTGGAGGCCATCATCTTGCTGATGTGATCTTTAAAACTTGAGTAAACAAATGGGGTGTACTACTGAACCAAATACATAAAACAAACTGCATTTTTTTAAGTTGCGCCGTTTTTTTAAAACCCTGCCTTACTAACACTGTCTAATTTTTTTATATATTCTCATTTAAAGAGAAAGTATTGTGATGGCGTGAAAATTCCATTTTGATGGATTTACACGTTTTGAGGTCCCCTGAGTCCAAAAATGTGTTTTTTTAAGAAAAATGTCTGTCGTCTGTCCGTGTAGACGCCTGAAGCCTAAACTACTGGGCTGATTTTGACGAAATTTGGAATACATGTCCAAAAAATCATACCCCGAGGTGAAATCGAGAAATCAATTTTAGCTACGAATCAAGAAGCGTACTTGGGGTACGTCCCCAAGTACCCCTCAAAAACTTTGAAAAAATTGTAAAGTAAAATATATTCTCGAAAACAGTTCCGACTGTAAAACGACAAAGCCACTAAGAAAACGATAAAGCCGTTTTCCCGAGAAAAATCTAGTTCCTGAGAAAATAGCTTTAAACTCGGACAGAGGGCCAGGTTCGATTCCGGGTCGAGGAGAAGTTATTATTATGATAAATTTCGATGATATGTTCAATAATAATTAAATTTATCAACGAAAACTAATAAATGGAAAAAAAACTGGGCTATGTAATTATGAACTCGTATATGAGAAAGTTTGTCTGATTTGTCTCGGACCGATTTTTTATGCATATTTTAGCTTTATTTAATTTTTTTGAAGTTTATTATCTATACCGATTTTTAAATTATTAAGTATAATCTTAAACTTATGCTTTATTTTACTATGTCCTATTTTGACCTATATTATTTTAATAGCATATTGATATTGAAGCTATGGTATCGTTCTGAAGAACGAAAAAATTTTAGGTCTCCGATTTCAAACATTCCAAGACAGAAATCCGTTTCAGACATCAGGGAACATTTTGGGTTCCATCTCTGTCTGTCGGTCTGTCGGTCTGTCTGTTGCTCAATTTTTGCGAACCAACATATCTTGAAAACTACTCGTCCAATTTTATTAATAATTGGATGCATCCATGGTAGGTCATAATTAGCCCATTGTTGGTTCCATATAAGTTTAAACCTTCAGCGCCCATTTGTTTCTCTTCCACATGTGTACAAACATACATTTATTTACACACATATCTTCAAAAGTACTCAACTGATGTTTATGGAATTTTGATGGTTCGTCGAAAGTTGCCTGGAGATAGCCCCAGATTAATTTCAACCGTCTACACTCTTTAAATTTTGCTACATTGAGACTTTAATTCGTGTGAAAAATAAAAACAATTTTGACAGATTATAAAAACGGGGGAAACAATTAAACTAATTAGACAAAAAGGCATAAAACCAATAAAGTACGTATATAGGATGTGAGGATGCTATGTGTCACACCAATTGGCAGTCTATTTTTATTTATTTAGTATTCTTATTATTATATTTATTTTTTAATAGTTATTTACACACCAAGGGAGTAAAGTAAGGGATTGCCCCCTGAGCGACGAAGTTGGTTCCTGAGGCGAAGCCGAGGGAACCATAACGTTCACTTCCGAGGTACATGTACAAGATTTTACCTCCTGAAGGGAGGAAAAAATATTCGCGTTTGCTTCTTGTACGATATCATCGGAAATGTTTAAAAACAGTTCATGAAGGTCGACTAAGTTATCTTCCATGATCATTCCATATTTATCTACTTTACGTAACTTTATATTTAAATAAAAACGAGCAAGTTTAAAAAAGAACTAAAAGAACTAATAAAAAAAGTCCAATCATGCACCATGACTTTTAATAATCAAATTTTCAAAGAAATCTACGTATTATTGGCTTTTGATATCATAGGAAAATGTTGGTTTAGAATTCTGTTGAGTGAAAAAAAAATTGGTACACAAGGGTACGGGGTGCAAAAGTCAAAATAGTATTTACCGTTCAAGATGCATTTTGTTGGACAGCTCTTTAAGAGTACAGTAATTGTTGTTATGTACACTTTTGTCAATTTTCATATAAGAGGGGGGTAAAATGGAAAAAACACGTTTTTATGGTATTTTTTACCCTAAATTGTCAAAATTTTACCCCTAAATGAACTCCAAAAATGTTGCCCAATGAACTCATCCTTGCTTTTGATATTATTGAAATTTTAAAATTTGTTTGAATTTATTAAGTGCATCCTAGCGTGAAATATCGTCTGGAGTGACACATACATATATATACATACATAAAAAAATATGTGTGAGGCTCTCACGCATTAGAAGTGAAACTTAAGTTCTAGAATGCATTGCTCTCTTTCATTTTTTGACTAATTTAGTATTTCAGTATTAAGAAATGGTTATGGAAAATTTATTTGAAAAAAAAAATATTGCTACGCTAAGGCAACCACATTTATTCCAATAAAAATAAATGTTTGTTTTGATTTGCTGGTCTTTAAAAAGATATAATACAATTAATCTGTAAAAATGTTACACTTGGACGAGTCTCGAATCGCAAACTTCGTTACACGATGTCACTATATGAAAAAATTCACCCTACCGCCGCCAAAGAAGTTTCACTTCAAAAAAAATATGTGTGAGGCTCTCACGCATTAGAAGTGAAACTTCTTCTTTCATTTTTTGCCGAATTTATGATTTCAGTATTAAGATATTATGGTTATGGGAAATTTAATTGAAAAAAAAAAAAATATTGCTACGCTAAGGCAACCACATTTATTCCAATAAAAATAAATGTTTGTTTTGATTTGCTGGTCTTTAAATAGATATAATACAATTAATCTGTAGAAATGTTACACTTGGACGAGTCTCGAATCGCAAACTTCCTTACCTACACGATTTCACAATATGAAAAAATTCACTCTACCGCCGCCAAAGAAGTTTCACTTCAAAAAAGGGTTAAATTTCAGGAATCGATTTAGAATGGTCTAAAACGGATTTCCGCGGAAATCCATGGAGAAAATTTTGAAGCCTTGGAATATATTAATAGCTAAGAATGATATTGCTGGCCAGAAGTGAAATGATAAATATAAATTCAAAACCATGGATAAGGGATAAGAATATTAACTGTGAAATTTGTAGGGAGAATAGAAGAGAAGATGTTGTACACTTCGTAGGAAACTGCACTGCGCTTAAAAACATTAGGCAACGATACTTAGGTGAGCAATATATACCTAGAGAGAAGGTGCTCAATCTATTAAATGGTTGTAAAGGCTGGCACAAACTAGCCAGTTATTTAAAAGCAGCTTATGCGTATAGAAATATTATAGTTTTAGGCCCCCAGTTCTGGTAAAAAAAAAAAAAAAAAGAAAAAAAAGAATAGGATAGATAAGTGAATAGGAAAGAGTTAATTAAAAATGTATGTCTGTGTATGCATGTGTTTATATATAAATATAATAATGTATTAGCTAAAAATATTATCATTTATTTATTTTATCTTTTTATTTATCTCATTGGTTTAATTGTTCCAATTTTATTTTATTCTATTCGTATGAGAGATTTATGTATTTAGCATGTTCTGTAAGTCTTTTATTTATTATTACGTAATTATTATTTTAGATACTTGTATATATCCACCATCAACTTCAGGCCGAAGGCTTTTAGTCACGCTTTTTGATATTTTTATGATTATTTGTTTGTTTACTTTTTTTCTTTATCTATTTATGCATTTGTTTATTTAATTGTTTATTTATTTATTTTTAAATATTCTTTGTTATAAAATTGTTATAAAATTATTTGTTATAAAACCATATTATTTATCACATTAGGTTATTTGTTACAATTTTATTTTAATTACTTGTAACATAGATACTTTTAAAGAGTTATTTAGGTGTTAAAATGTTGCGCATGTTATTTATTTATTTATTTATTTATTTGTATGAAAATGGAGATAATATGTAATATGTATTACGGCACATCTACCTCCAACTCCAGCTAACGGCTTATAGCCAAGCTTTTTGTTGTTTTTATCATTTATTTTGTTGTTACTTTGAAACCACTACCAATAAACAACCATTATTATTATTATTATTATTATTATTATTAATAGCTTAATTTTCTTTGAAAAACAACACAATTAATAGAACATTTACTCAAAACAGGGAGCGTTTTAAAACATAACAAAGAAATATTTAAAAACAGCTGATTGCGAGCCATGTTTGTAATATACAGTGTTGCCAACTTAAATCTTCGAAAAATCCGTTTAAACGCAGTTCTTTTACTACAATTTAGTTGGCTGCACTGAATTTACAGGGAGTTATGCCTATACACCGTCCTTGGAGTTATGCCATAACTCCCTGTGGCTCGGCCACACAACACCCTAAAAACCAGGCAGTTAAGTTAGCTTCTTCTCCCGCCTGGAGGTAAAGTATATTAATAATTTTTAAAGTATTTCCTTAAGATAGCCTAAGCTTTTTATTTAATTCTTACTGTTACAACTCACTGTTACTCGACACACCACATCCGGACCTCGCTAGTCCGGATATCCGTGTAATCCGGACGGGCCAAAAATGTATGCACAAATTGGAACCAGGGTTTAATTTAATTTAACTTTTCACAATATAAGGTCAGTCATGGAACATATCCCAGTGAGTGAAGTGACTCACTCCTCTTTTTTAGGGTTTCGTTGGTAAAACCAAAAAAAAGAAACCCTTATAGTTTCGTTCCTGTGTCCGTCTGTCACTCTGTACGGTTCCAATAATTTTTGAACCAAAAAAGATAAAAACGTGAAACTTTCCAGTATAAAAGATCGTTTTGACGCGCACACAGGAAAAATATAGCGAACTCAATATTATCAGCTGTTCAAATTCAAAATGGCGGATAATTGACGTCACACGAAAAAAAAAAAAAAATTGAGTGGAGTATCAAATGAAAGGTCTTGAAGTGTAGATTACAAAAATATATAACACTTGTGGAAAGTGTTACATCAAAATTTTGCATGTCCCCCCCCCCCCTCTAAAACTATATTTCTGCTGTTACTAAAAATATAAAACAATATGTAAAATGTGCGGTCTGATGGGCCAAAGAAAAAATAAAAAGAGCTATTTTTTCTGATTAACTGGGAATCCAAAATGGCGGATAATTCCTGTCACGGGGGATTTTTAATTTTGATTAAGGTATCAAATGAAAGGTATTGAAGAGTAGATTATGAAAAAAAATAAAATACTTGTGGAAATTGTTTAATTTTCCATGCCATTTTGTCAAAAAGATGGCGGATAATTCATGTCACTCGAAAAAAAATATTTTTTTTAAATTTTGAGTGGGGTATCAAATGAAAGGTATTGAAGAGTAGAATAGAAATATATATACCACTTAGGGGTAGTGCTTAATTTTCAGCGCCATTTTGTCAAAAAACATCGAAATTTTGTGTGTCCCCCCCCCTAAAATCGTATTTCCGCTATTACTAAAAATATAGAAAAATATGCAAAATGTTTGGTTTGCTGGGCCATAGAAAAAATAAGATTAGCAATTTGATCTGATTTACTGGAAATCCAAGATGGCGGATAATTCATGTCACTCGAAAAAAAATATTTTTTTTAAATTTTGAGTGGGGTATCAAATGAAAGGTATTGAAGAGTAGAATAGAAATATATATACCACTTAGGGGTAGTGCTTAATTTTCAGTGCCATTTTGTCAAAAAACATCGAAATTTTGCGTGTCCCCCCCCCTAAAATCGTATTTCCGCTATTACTAAAAATATAGAAAAATATGCAAAATGTTTGGTTTGCTGGGCCATAGAAAAAATAAGATTAGCAATTTGATCTGATTTACTGGAAATCCAAGATGGCGGATAATTCATGTCACTCGAAAAAAAATATTTTTTTTAAATTTTGAGTGGGGTATCAAATGAAAGGTATTGAAGAGTAGAATAGAAATATATATACCACTTAGGGGTAGTGCTTAATTATCAGCGCCATTTTGTCAAAAAACATCGAAATTTTGCGTGTCCCCCCCCCTAAAATCGTATTTCCGCTATTACTAAAAATATAGAAAAATATGCAAAATGTGTGGTCTGCTGGGCCATAGAAAAAATAATATTAGCAATTTGACGTGATTTACTGGAAATCCAAGATGGCGGATAATTCATGTCACTCGGAAAAAAATTTTTTTTTTAAATTTTGAGAGGGGTATCAAATGAAAGGTATTGAAGAGTAGAATAGAAATATATATACCACTTAGGGGTAGTGCTTAATTTTCAGTGCCATTTTGTTAAAAAACGTCGAAATTTTGCGTATCCCCCCCCCCTAAAATCGTATTTCCGCTGTTACTAAAAATATAGAAAAATATGCAAAATGTGCGGTCTGCTGGGCTATAGAAAAAATAAGATTATCAATTTGTTCTGATTTACTGGAAATCCAAGATGGCGGATAATTCATGTTATCCGATTTTTTTTTTTTTTTATTTAATTTTGAGTGGGGAATCAAATGAAAGGTATTGAAGAGTAGATTTCAAAAATGTATAACACTTGATGTTAACATTTAATTTTGCGCGCCATTTTGTAAAAAAAAAATCAAAACTTATCTCCCCTCCACCTTACTAATTTTGTGTTCACAATACCAACGAAACCCTTTTTACGTGAGATTCACGCCTTATTTATTAATTTTTACTGACGTTTTACTTATTTTAGTAATCATTTTTAACTTTTATAATTGACAATTGAAGAGTTTCTTCAATCATTCTAAATAGGTAACTACATTTAAAATAGTTAAGCATAATATTATTGTAAAAAGATCTGTATTTTTAATTTTTGTCAATTTCTTGCAGGTTTGATAATGTTCCAATGAGGGAACGAAATATAGCCAATTGAAATGAGGTAGTCTACTTTATTTCATTTTTATTTATAAACCCCTATTGACACAAAAGAGAAGAAAATTCAACATTAAGTAAAGGGGACAACCAATAATTAGATATGAATAATTTTTTTTTTTTTTTTTATAAAAGGGAGTAACAATCTAAAGAAGTGCCCAAAATTTGGCATAAATATTCAGAAAAATCATGCCTGAAACCGAAAGGAGAAATTAATTTAAAAAAATTTCTTGAAAACGATTCGGACAATTTTGATTAAAATATTCTAAAATGTAGTCCATTTAAAAAGGAATGTAGAAAAAATGTATTTGCAGAGAAAGCAGCTGTATTTATAAAGGGACCCTCGTCAAGACTCACGAGTAGCATACTGAGTCTAAACAAGAAATCATGCCACACAGTAATGGGGTTCTTAACAGGTCACTGCAGACTAAGCAGGCACCTACAGCTACTTGGACTGGCAAATGAATCAATCTGTAGACTGTGCGGGGAGGATGAACATAATCCCTTACATCTAATTAGCTGCTGCCCCCGGCCGCTAAATCACAGATGGCTTACCTTCGGGGAGGCAACCATTCTGATAAGGAAACTAAAAGAGAATCCATCAACAAGGTGTTGGCATTCTGTCAAGGCATCAGACTGTTGAAGGAGTAGAGGGTTCATAGATTAATAGAGGGAGCACCTTCTGCAACCCGGGTTTGTTCAAAGGACCCACATATATAAAATGTGACTTATGGTCTATGTCTTCAGAATTAAGTTCCCCCCGTGTAAAAAAAAACAAAAAAAAAAAAAACAGCTGTAATAGCATAGGGTGAGAGGCTGGGTCCAATTCCAAGCCAGGGAGGAATTATATTAATGGTGAATTTTCATAAGATGTTCAATAATAAATTAAATGTAACCACAAAAACTCAAAAAAACGAATAAATGGAAAACTCTTGATCAAGTATTTATGAACTCGAATACAAGAAAGTTTAGTTTGAGTTGTACGGTTACATTTAACTACCTCTCTCTTCAATGAAATGCTAATAAATTAATGAATGAACTACATTTTCTCTTTAAACAGATTTTATTGATTCTTTTTGTATTGCATCACAATTACTTTACAAAAAAAAAAATTAAACAAAAAAAAAACAACATAATAATAAACTAAGTAAGTAATAATAATAATATAAATAATAATTATAAACAAATAAAATAAAATTGAGCAAAGTTCCAACACTTTTCATACCTTCAGTCTGTTAAGTTATATTTAGGGAAAACTTGTGTCATCAATTCAGTTTTCAGTAATTTCGTGAATAACACAAAACTACATTATTTAAATCAACTTTTTTTTTTTTTTCAATTGTACATTATGTTGGAATCTTATTAACATTATACTTACAAATTATTCTAAAAAAAAAAAAATAAATAATAATAATATAAAATATTTACATATGTATACGTATATGGCCAAAATTAGAAATATATACTTGTTAACAACATAACTCATAATTTATTTATAAAATAAGCGAATGCAGTAGAAGACCTCTTATCCGGTCTCGGTTGAACCGGGTTCAGTTCAACTGGACTCTAAGCTTTGAGTGGCTCCACGTACAACACCCTTGTAACTGACCTTTCTCTCTGCTACAAAAAATTAACGGGGTGTTTGCCACAGGAGTAGTCCGTTCAACAGTTGAAATTTTGCTGTGCGGTGTACATTAATGTTTTATAATTATTTCTCTATTATAGTTTAACAGGCCATGGTTAGGTGCTGAGGTGGCCGGCGAAGAGGACTTCCACTGTAATCCGGTACTATTCTTGATTTCTTGATTATGACATTTTATTAGCCGGATAATTGATTCTAAGTGCATCCTTTTGTCTTTATATGTTCTTATTAAATTTTTAATTGTATAAGATGAAATAATCTAATTTACAAGTTTCCTAGTTTTTACTGTGCTTTTAACTAAATCATCCAATCCTTTTGTTGTAAAGAAAATAAAACATAACTCAACAAAAAATAAACTCAACAGTTCTTTTTAAAATTTCTGTTTTTTAGTCAAATAAAAGCTTAATAGAATGATATAAAAATGAAATATTAGAGATCCCTCTAAACACGAAAAACATCCCGGTGAATGAAGTCAGCACATGTAAACCAAAAATTTTAGGAAATAAAATATTTATTTGTACTTAACATTATGTTTTGTAACATAGTCTTCACAGGATGTATTTATTACAATTGAAAAAATGTTCTTGTATCATATTATAATTATGTATCTGAAAATAAATTGATTTTTGAAAATGTATAATACCCTTAAAGTAGGAACTATGGTACCCTTATAGAAAAGGGGCCCCCTTTTTGTGTCTCCTTTTCAGTAAAAGAAACTGTAGGGTATGATTTTAGCAAAAGGTCCTTATATTAAATGGAACAGCAAGAAGTAACATGTCTAGCTATTTGCCGCAATTCCTCTGGTTTAAAGAAATCAAAAATGACTAAAGACTATATAGACTATGGACCAACATAAAAAAGTGGAAGGTGTCCCACTAAATTAAAAAGGACAACCACAGCAAGTTTTAGTTGGTAGAATATAATATAAAACAAAAAAACTTATATTTTTTTTTATAATTAAACATGTATTTTTTAAGGGGAAAAAATGCAAGTTTTTTTAAGGACATAATTCGGCCACGTTAACAATTATAGGATCAAAATCCTTCCACCACATTCACCACCTTTTAAAGGTAAATAGGGGTGGAAATTCTGAAAAAGTGGGGGCCCTTTTCTATAAAAGTGCCTTTTCACTCTATAGACTGAAATGGAAAATAAAAACAATTTTTTTTTTTTTAATTTTCAATGGATAATAATCAATATCTAAAAGTTGTACAATAAAACAAAAGGAATACACTTTTCTAGAACTAATGTTTGAATAGAGCCGATAATAAAACTTATTTTATTAAGACATATTATCCCCCCCCCCCCCTCAAGATAAACACTGAAAAACAGAAATATTGCCTGTATTTATTATTTCCCCCAAAAATATGTATAATTTTAGCAGAATGAAATTGACACCAAAAAAAAAGATTATTTCATCTAATCTATAAATGATTTACCCAATATAGACTAAAGTACTTATTTATTTTGTTTTTTGAATAACATTGAAAATAAAACATTATAAAAATAATTGTACCAATTTTTCTTAATCAATAAATTATATTATTTACATATCGTAGAAATAGACAAGAAACTTTGGTTCACAGAATGTAGAACGGTAGAAAAGGGTTAACAGACATTATATTTGAATTTGTAACGACCCTGCAACATTAAAATAATTTTAAATATATAGATTTTATTGATGCAGAAAAAAGATCCCATTTAAATACTACTTAGAATTTAGAAAACACTCGCAAAGCAGCTGAAATTTTTACAACACACACAAATTATAAATGCATTAAGGCGGGGATACTCTAGATCATTCACCCCGAATAAGCATGCGTTTGCCCCGTTTTGCTTAGATAAGGACAGGGCAAGCCGAACTGAAACGCATGCTCAAGTGTATCCCCGCCTTAACACTTTATTATTATGTAAACTAATGCCTGCTTTTATGTGGCTGTCAAACTAATGCTTTAGTCAAATTAATTATAATAATAAATAAACAATATAAGATGGCTGTAGAAAAAGATTGTGTAAATTAATATTGTCAAATGTTATCTGGTATGAATGAGAATATATATATTTTTTTAAATGATATTTAACTACGAGAGAAACACCTAATCTACCTGTTATAAATTTGTGAACCACGTAAAAAGAAATCGGGAAGAGTTTATATTATAAATAATTTAATAACAAATATAAACGAAGAAGAAACATCATTACAATAAATATGCATCAATATATATGTAAAAATATAAATATGTAAAGAAAAAAAAATTAATAAGTAGATGATGGTAGTCTACAAATATAAAAAACAATTTATTTTCCTTAATTTAAAACAAAAGGACTAAAACATAGAAATATTTCAAATGCAGAAGAACAAAAATCTTTAGCTAGTATTTAACCGATTCTAGCTAATTTTATATAAAAAAAAGGTTTTTACATATTTATTTTAACCTTGACAAAATAATAATAATAATAAATTATTTAAAAAAATATATAAATTATTAGGCAAAATATATATAAAAAAAAAAAATATATACTATTAAACAATGAATAAATGGAGACAATGTCAAAACAGGAACACACAAATCAACTATTACACATAGTATTTGTAATTAAAAAAAAGAAGTAAACAAACAGGCTTTTACATAATCTATTAAGGAATATTTTCAACAGAATCAAATACTACAATTCAGCAAATACCTAAAAATGTTTTACAATATTTGTTTTCTCCATTAATATTTTGTATGTAATTCAATAATAATAATTTTATCTATGATTAATTATTTAATTTTAAATCAAATTTAGAAATAAGACAAAATTATAATTTAAACAAATCTCACATTAGATGCTATTTCTTTTTAATTCATTTGTTTCATTTTATTTTAGTTTAAAATTTTATAACCTATATTAAATAGAAAAATTGTTTTCGAGTTTACTTACCGTTTTTTTTATTTTTTACATCTATTATAAAAAGATACATACTTATGTATTTATATAAATATTATATATATATATATATATATATATATATATATATATATATATATATATATATATATATATATAACCCTAAATATAATTAATTACAATTGCGGTTCTCTTACAATCTAACGACATGATATATTTAATTAATGTAATTTTTTTCTCTTGTATATCAAATACATGTATAGTTATTATCATTAAAAGACATTAAGGAAGGAGAAGGAAGGAACAGAAAGAAGAAGGAAAGGAATATTTAATTTAATTTAATTCCTATTTTATTTTAATTCCGTCATTATTTATCTCACAACTTATTAGCGACTGACATAATATAAATAAAATAAAATTAAAAATGATAAAATCCACTTTTAGAACTAATCACCATTTATAAGAGATAAAGACCAGTCGGTGGAAAAACCTATTTATTTCTAAATATTGTTTGGTAATTTTTTTTTAAAAAAATCTTTTTCTCTCCAAAATTAAGTGAAAATACTGTTTGTTGGCTAAAGCATATAATTATAAATTATATATTACACACTCAAGTATATACATATAAATTTTGATAAAGTTTTATCTGAACAAGACCATATTTAAAATTGAGAAAATCCCCAAATTTGAAACATATTAAAGCTGTGTTAGATCTATAAAGAATCATCTGCCCATTATGATTTACTGTCAACAGTTTTTACTCTTTAAATATATATATATATATATATATATATATATATATATATATATATATATATATATATATATATATATATATATATATATATATATATATATATATATATGTATAATACACTCAGTTAAATTTATCCTGCAAAATGTATAGTTACTTAGATTATTACCAGTTACTAGGTTTCTATTAACACTAGTAATCTACAAACAAAATGATTTCAAGGATTTTTATTTTAAAATATGTTTAGAAAGAACTAACTTTTTTTTTTTAATTAAGAGAAAGGAAGAAAACATAATCTGAATTTTATTAAAGTTTGTTGGTTTTCAAAACGATTATATTATCAAAATTATACAAGGATTAATAGTTGCAACATGAATGAACCTTATGAGAAATATACTGAACTTATGAACTTCATTGGAAACCTGCTTGCTTCTATTTTGCTGTATTAACTATTAAAGTTAACAAGATTGATTCAAACACTTTGGGTCAGAAGGTAATAATAATGGACTGCACAACAAGCTGTAAGGGACAATGGGGATCAAGCTATAAGGGATGACAGCGACCAGGCTGTAAGGGATAACAGGGACCAGGCTATAAGGGATGACAAGGACCAGGCTATAAGGGAGGACAGGGACCAGGCTATAAGGGACCAGGTTATAAGGGACAACAGGGACCAGGCTATAAGGGACGACAAGGACCAGGCTATAAGGGACGACAAGGACCAGGCTATAAGGGAGGACAGGGACCAGGCTATAAGGGACCAGGTTATAAGGGACAACAGGGACCAGGCTATAAGGGACGACAAGGACCAGGCTATAAGGGACGAAAGGGACCAGGCTATAATGGACGACAGGGACCAGGCTATACAAGAAAGCTCTTCAATTGATTAATAAGATTTTTGACAGTTCCTTTTAATCTTGATAGGGAGTTGTTGAGAAAGGGTCATTTAGTATTAAACTTTGTACAAATAAATGCTATTTTTTTTTTTTTTTTTTAATATTAAGTAGATAATTTATACTGATATATCTAGATTATCTGAATGAGACTGTGTCACAAATTTAGTTATTCCAGGTGTTTCAAATCTCTTACAGAGAATATTCACAAAAAAGTTCTCATGTTGAGAATCACTAGCAACGATTCACTAGCAAATTACTCACAACATGAATAACCCCTTAAAAATTATTCCCCAATAGTTTCGAGACGTTGGCATTCACTTAAAACTTATGGTAAAACCACAATAAAATATTAATACAGATTAATTGATTATGTGCAGTTGGTTTTAACTAGCCAGTTTACTTATTTTGTTCATGTAAAAATTAAGTTAATTTTAATTCATTAATAATAATAGACCTGAATGTGGCAAATGTTTGGTACTTCTGGAGAAATAAAATGTACCTACTAAAATCTGAAAGTATTGCCTTAGTGCCCAGCAAAAGGCTTTTTAAATAAAATTTTATCAGTAAAAGTCTTACAGGCTTTTTTTGTGCATCACCAAAGAAACACCCTTTAGGTAAATTTAAAACAAACAGAAAATTGACTCATAGGTATAGATCTGCACACACACACACATTATATATATATATATATATATATATATATATATATATATATATATATATATATATATATATATATATATATATATAAACTGTTCAGTCATTTCTTTTTCTCTTATCTCTATTACTCTTTACTGGGGCTATTATTACAATTATTATCAATCATAAAAGGAACAATTAGGAGGAAATAGAAATAATATTGATGTATAAATAAGATGAAATGTTGATAGTGATAAAAATAAATAATTTTTAGAGAATAATTATTTTTCAAAACCAAAAAAACGTGTATAACAGGTCATAATCTTAAAAAAATAACATAATATACAATCTAAACTTAAATTCCTTTATTTTATTGTGATACACCAAAAGAATATATATATATATGACCCTTGTGATATACCAGAAGAATATATATATATATATATATATATATATATATATATATATATATATATATATATAAAATTAATTTATGTTGAGTGGATTAACAGTTTGATAATACATATTAGGAAAGACATGATTTAATTTTTAAAAAAGGAAGAGTTTGTCAAGTAAACGTAAACAATATCAAACAGAGTCCTTAGCCCATCTTTAAATATGTTGAAATAATTGTATTACTATAAATTATATTGTGTACTATTTCCAATTTAAATATAGCGAAAGAAAAAGATAAAAGAATAAAAGATGCAGCAGTTAGTTCAGTAAATGTATCATTATTTTTTTAAGAAATTGCAATAAATGGCTAGAAAACATAAGAGTTTATTAATTTATTCTTTCTAATGAGAATTTTGCTTTTATTGGAAATACATCAATGTTTAATCAGTGAAGGAAAAAATGTATGCTAAAATTTAAAATTTTTTAGCCTTGAATTAGACAACTAAAATGGTCAAAACTGGTCTGTGATAAATATTGGCAATAAACTTCTTTTAAAAACAGTAAAATTGCTGGATTGGCTCCACAAAAGTCGGCCGCATCCGCATTAGGAATAAAATGACCTTGAAATTTGTTATTACCCATGTTGTCCAATTAAAAACATTATTTAAAATGGCTGCAGTTACCCTTACTATTGTTAACTTTTGCCAATAAAAAAATTGAATAAAAAAAACAACGGAAAATTTATCAATATTTTTCTTAGACTTTAATCTACTATTGATTATGAATTAAAAAAAAAATGAATTTAAAAAAAATCATACAGCTGGTTTTAAACAGCTGACTATATATTATCATTAGCATATTGTCAAGTTATCATAATTATGTAATATATTTCACTAATTTAAATAACCGAAACTGGTCTATAATCAAATTATTAATTTTTTTTAAAAGTTTTTACTATTTATATATTAATATTTATTTTACCAATAGCAGTCACCACAAAGTTGTGAAATCATTGAAATGTATTTTTTTTACACGTCTAACGATGCGATCCATAAATATTATTAAAATATGTCTCACTTTATTAGGTATCAAATTTACATTACTATCGGTGTTGATAATAAAGTTCTAGAAACAGATTAAGCCTATTGACAAAATAAATTACAATTAATAAAGACAGTGGCGTAGCTAGGGTATTGGGGGCCCCTCCGGAAAAACTTTTTGGGGGCCCCTCGCCAAACAAAATTGATGAGCAAAAAAAAACTCTTCCGTTTAGATCTGGGGGCCCCCTCGTCGTTGATTTAGGGGCCCCCTGGCTCTTGGGGCCCCCCCGCAATGCGGGCCCATAGTTACGCCACTGAATAAAGAGTTTGTAGTTAACAGTTAGTTCAGCATTACATAGTCAATATGAGTACATACCGTGGTTGCTTGGTAAAATCAAATAATATTACTTTTTAATTTGTTGGTGAATTTTAGAGACATTCATAAAAGGATAACAAAACTGAGTCAGTTTTGGCTGTGATTTTAGTAAATTCATTTATAGTGAATTAAATTTAAAGAATATAATAATAATAATATTTGGGGCAATACCCGTTATAGGCTTAAGCCTGCCAAAGGGTAAGCCTAAGCCATTTCTACAATGTATGAAATCGATGTTAGTACATCAGCTGTATAAACTTTAGCATAGTGCAACTTCACAATAACGAACCTCGATGTAACAGACAAAAAAAAAAAAAAAATTATACTACAAATAAAAAAGCTTGTAATTATTATCTTTATTTCCATGTAATACGAGCCATTATCTGGATTCAAAGAATGCTATTCGACACCATCACCTGATGAATCTTTTTATTTAATTCCACAAATTACCGCCCAACACAAGACTCTTCATCCAGTTTTATTTTTAAGTTCGGTATTTGAGAACAATTGCTTATTAAAACTATGTTTAGGGCTATCTTTTATTTCATGTATAATACAATTTCACAGCTAACTACTGTACTTTCATTGATGAACATTTGCATACTGGATTGCATATTGGACTTTCATTGTAACGGGCAAGCCTTGGCCCTTATTAGTCCGTTAAAAGTGGGGTCCTACTGTATTGTCTTCCTAAACTGGATGGATAGCACTAAGTAACTAGCCACCTATTTATATGACAATGCCGGGTGAGCAGGAATCGAAACTCCATATTTCTACACAAAGATCATAGCAATCAGCTTTTTTAAAATATAAAATATTCAATATTTTAATTAAGACCAGTTTCAACTTCTTTAATTCATTTTCAATTCACTGTTTTACAAATAAAATAATTATATTTATTTAAGGTGTTTGATTTACTAAAAGGATATTAAGGTTTAAAAACTTGATTTCAAGGTATAATACGCGTCACGAAGGGATATTACCGAAAAACTAAGTTTTTGATTACGAGCCAACCCTCGGAAGCCTATGCATCCGGTAAAATCCACGTCACGAAAGGGTTGAAGTTCAGTGGACTTCAACCCCTTCGTGACGTAGATTTTACCGGAAAACCAAGTTTTTTATTACGAGCCAACCCTCGGAAGCCTAAGCATCCGGTAAAATCCACGTCACGCAAGGGTTGAAGTTCAGTGGACTTCAACCCCTTCGTGACGCAGATTTTACCGGAAAACCAAGTTTTTGATTACAAGCCAACCCTCGGAAAGCCTACGGCCTAATATATTAAGGTTGTACACAAAACGTGGCTGACATTATCCACATTTTAAAGAATGGGTATGGAAATGATTATTTATTTATTTTTGTATAGATTAAAACAAATATCTACTAAGATGTGTTTGATTGTTTAAATGCTTCATTTTAAATATGTAGTTTAATATTAATTATTTTATTTTACATTTTAATTTTGATCCGTCTCCTAAAAAGTTCGACAAAAATAAAAACAAAACGTGTTTTTTTAACTCATCTGTCTGAGGAAGACAGTTACAATCATTGGACATTAGTAAAAACAGAACTTATAATATTAAAATAAAAAAACCGTAGTAATAATTAATTGTAAATTATTTCTTACATAGAGAAATTCTCCTTGCCTTTAATCGATTGAAAACTTTACTGAAAAACAAAAACTAACTTAATGATTTCAATAAAAATTAAATTTGATTATCATAATTTTAAACAAAAATTATTTACAAGAAAAAGTAAAAAAAAAGTTTATTTGGTATGGCGTTACCAGTTCATAAGGCTGGGCCCTGACTTAGATTATTTAATTGTTGAATTAAATTACATGAAAGTCATAAAAAAAAAAAAAAAATTAATGATGAAAAATAAGTAAATCATAAGAGTGAGTTTATAATTAGTTGATAACAAAATAAATAAAAATAAAAAATAATTATGGTTTGGAGTAAAATAAATAATTACAAGTTTAATGAGGAAACATTGGTTTTAAAATAAAAAATACAATATATTAAAAAATTAGAAGCCCTCAAGTTAATTTAAAAAAAAATCACTGTTCTTAATTGTCCACATATTTAACAAAAAAAAAAGTTCAAAAGTTCAATCTATTAAACAAAAATTATCAACTATCAGCAAGAGAGAGAGAAAAAAGTAATTAAAATTCATAACTTTTATATTTCTAAACAACCTTGAAAAAATTAAAACTTTTAAAATCTCGAATTAAAAAAAAAATTGAGCTAGCAGTTTTGTTTTTTTCATTTTTTTTTTTTTATTGGGGTGGTTGTAGATAATATTGCTCAAAAAAAATGAAACGGCCAAAAAACCAGAGAACAACAAATATATAGGATTATCTCTGTACTAATTCTTCAACAATTATTTTGTAACACTAGTTATAATTTAATAATTAAGATCAAATGTTTATTAAACAGGATGTGGCTACATTTAATTTAATTTAATACTTGGAAGTAAATAAATTAAATAAATTGATTAATATTTTTTGGGGGAAAAATCAAACGAACAAAAATCAGTTAATATTTTAGTAATTATGATAATTCCAATTCACCTGATGATGACAATCAAAAGTGGACACAATAGTATGTATTAAAAGATGGCTGTAGTTTTGTTTTTTTAAGAATAAACTGACACATATTTGGGTTTCATTTTTCTTTCGACAAAATCTCTCTAACAACTAATTATATAAGAAAGTTATTTGTTTCAATTGAGATTTTGCTCAAGCTAAACATGTAAAACAAAAGTTATTAGAATTGACAAAAAAAAAACAACACATTATTATAAATATATCAATCAGTCTGTATCAAATATTGTGTGTGTGGTTTTGGTTTTTAGTAAAATATAAATCGATTGATGTTTCTTTTCGAGTTTTATTCTCACTATGTATCATCTTGGAGTGAGCAAATTTATTTTAATCTAATAATTAAACAATGTATGGGATTATTAATATGTATTTAAAGACATATTATATCTGTTGTGCCTTTTCACTAAAGAGACTGATATAATAATAATACTATTAATGATACGGGTTCCAACATAAGGTATTGTAACACTGCAATTGCAAAACTCCGATAAAATATTAATCAACTCAATTGATTCTACAGTAAGATTATCTAAAGTTTTGACTTTTGACAGCGCGGGAAAATCCGTGGGGAGCCAATGAGAAGTCAGGATTTTGAATTCTAGAAGGTCGGGCCAACTAGGCTAACAAAAATTTCACTAGCCCCACTACTCCCACAGGCCTAGTGGCTTTATTTTTTTCCTCATTTAGGTTGGTCAATCTGAGTGTCAAAAGTCAAAACTTTAGATAATCTTACTGTAGAGTTCTATTTCAACTAAAGTGAGTTTAGAAATATAAAATAAAGATTAAAAAGCACATACAAAGCTATAACTCAAAATTGATATAAACTCTTTTAAATTCATTTATAAACCTAAACCACGGATTTAAAGATTTCTAATCGGATAAATTATTTGAAAAGTTACAACTTTCTTAATTTAAACATTTTTGTAAACCTAATCCAAGCCTTTTTTTTATTAATAAAATAAATATGTCTGACAAATTTCAGCTTATTTGTTCAACAATTACACCATGTTTAAACGGGAAAAAGTATTCAGATGAAAAAAAATAAAAATAAAAAAATAAATAATAATAGCAAACTCATACATTATTTTAATACATGGAAGCTCAGTTTTGCTTTGATTAGATAAAATACAACGAATTTAAGTCGAAAAGTACTAATAAGAAATACTAATATCGAAAAGTACTTTTTCTAGTGAGAAACACCTCAAAAATGACCTGTGTAGGAACATGGCAGTGAGGTTCTTACATCTGATATTACCAAAATAGAGAGAGAGAGAAAATTAGTTACTTTTAGAAGGAAAACAAAATAAATATAAAAAAATAATAATAAATAACATTAATAAATATAAATAAATTGGCAAAGTAAAGAGATATTGAAATCAATAAAAATCATAAACTAATAACTTAATTAATTAATTACATTATTACAACATATAATAATAAATATTTTAAAAATAAATTTAATTTTATCTTACTAAATAATTGTAATCAGTTCCATATCTGGTTTTGGACTAAACATAATAATAAAAAAATTATTTAGAAATAAAAAAAGCTAGTTTTTGTAAACAAGAGTCATTATAGAATAAAATTATTACATCGTATTTAAAAAATAGTATTTTAAAATACCGATTTTTTTTTTTTTTTTTTTTTTTATTAATATTTTTTCTTAGACCTGTGAAATTTAATATTTACAGAGTCACACATAAGAATATAATCTAAGAAAATATGAAATACTTGTATACGAATATGTGAACTTGAGAATATCTTTACTCGTATGTTTCTCAGTATTACTTTTTTTTTTTACTTATTTATTTACGTTTAGCGAAGAATATCAATAGGTTGATTAAACACACCCTACCACATTCAAGAGTTCATTTACAACGACTATTTACATGAAAATTTGATTTCACAAAAATGTATTCTTCAAATGACCCTTGTGACTCGAAGAAAGAAAAAATAGAGGGGACGGGAAGATAATGAGTTCGGAGAATAAGGAAACAAAGGCAATATCACATAACAGGAGGTAAAACGTTGGACTTCATTTTAATATTATTTATTAATTTTTTTATCGTTTATTTATTCTGTACATTTTTTTTTTAATATTATTTTATTTTATTTTTTCTCTCTTTTAATTATTTATTAATAAAAAAACTATAAGTCAGCGTGTCTTCAGTGAAAAGAAAGAAGAAAAAAATCTAATATTTTTCTGTGTATTTTCGTACTTCTTTTTTTCTTCACTTAAGATCGGATTCGAAGTCTAAAACAAGTAGTTTGGTCTCTTCGGTCGCATTACGAGATCCGACAGCACAAACGAGTTTGGTATCGTTGGCTCGGATACGCCAAACAACTCCACCCGAACCTCCACTTGGCAGTGTAACTATATTCCTAATAAATTCACCTGTAAAACAACAAATGCACTCAGATAATAACTAAAGAGGTCGTGTCAGGTAATCACAATAATAAGTTGACCAATTAACATGTATAGTCATATTTTTCTAAACGTATTTAAATTATAGAATTTCTGAAGCAGGTATAAAAGTGTTAAGCAAATTTAAATACAATCAATGTAAACTTGATTTAAATTATAGTCGAAAGACGACACAAATTTCTATTTAATGTCCTAGTGAGCAAAAACGGTCTAAATGCAACAATTTGGGTCGCTCCATTGCACACCCAGGTTAATAAAACTGATGGTTATATACACTAGAGCCCAGGCTGTGATTGCTCCTGATATCAGATATACTGTAATGCAGCTCTTTATGTAATATTATAAAGTATATCTTCCTGTCTGACACAGTATCAAGCTGCTAAATACCATAAAATATGTTTCCCTATTGAAAATTGATTGTTTACCTAATTACTTAATAACAAGGTAATATGAAAATGTATTGTATACCTAATTACTTAATAGCAAGGAAATATGAAAATGTATTGTTTACCTAATTAACTAATATCAAGGTAATATGAAAATGTATTGTATACCTAATTACTTAATAACAAGGTAATATGAAAATGTATTGTTTACCTAATTAACTAATAACAAGGTAATATGAAAATGTATTGTATACCTAATTACTTAATAACAAGGTAATATGAAAATGTATTGTATACCTAACTACTTAATAACAAGGTAATATGAAAATGTATTGTTTACCTAATTAACTAATAACAAGGTAATATGAAACAGTACATTACGCATCTAGTGCGGAACGTATCATTTTGCATGCGAGCGTGGAGTTTGCACCCGAGCGACAGCGAAGGTAGTAAAACCACACAAGCAAAGCAAAATGCAGTTTTCGCACGAGTTGCGTACCGAACTTTATCTACGATTGTTGGATTTTAATAATAAATACAGAAAAAATATTTAATAAACTTCCTGTATGTAGTTTCGTATTTCTCTTTTGATAAAGATGACATTAATTCATTAGTTGTATTTTGTGCCGAATTAATTATTTCGGGAGGCGTATTATTCTCCTAATTTTTGTCATAATGACATAAATCAATCACTGTGTTTCACTAAAAACTCGATATAAACATTACTTTAATTAAACAAACAGCAAATTAGTTTTGGTAAATGTAAACAAACTCGCTAATCATGCGTTAAGGTGAAAAATTCTTTTTTTACTGCACTAGGGCGAAAAAAGTGAGGAATTATGAAACGCGCATGTTCGATGAATACAAGTACGTAAAGAATCACTTTCTACGCATCTAAACAGAGATACAATGTTTATATTACTACAATGTTTACCTAATAACAAGGTAATATGAAAGTGTATTGTTTACCTAATTACAAGGTAATATGGCTTAATCCTCTAGATGCAAGAAAGCAGAAAAATATTATCTTCAATGTTACTCATCATCATCATTGTTTCTTGTTTTGTAGTGATAAATTAATAGTATTAAAAAAAAAAATTAGATTGATTTACCTGTTTTAAGATCCCAGAGTTTTACAGTGCCATCATCAGACGATGTGATGACAAATTTACTATTAAATTGAAGGCAGGTTACAGCAGACTGGTGTTTGTTAGCTCCTGCACCATAAAGAAAAAGTTTTAATTTTATTAAATCCTGTGGCATAGTTAGTTTCATGATTTAATTTTACTTAACACAATAAAGCTATTTCTTTTTTTATAATTGATAATTTTTTGCTTCTGAGCTTACCGAAGGTAATGGAAGCTATGTGATCGTTCTGAAGAACGAAAATATTTTGTCTCCGATTTCAAAAATGCCAAGACAGAAATCTGTTGACAGACATCAGGGAACATTTTTGGTTCCGTGTTTGTCTGTCTGTCGCTCAATTTTTGCGAACCAACATATCTTAAAAACTAAATGCCCGATTTTAATGAAATTCGTATGATAGGTCATAATTAGCTCATTGTTGGTCCCATATAAGTTTCAACCTTCTGCGCTCATTTGTTTCTCTTCCACATGCGCACAAACATACATTTATTTACACCTATAGCTTTAAAAGTACTTATCTGATTTGTATGAAACTTTTATAGTTTATCGAACGTAACCCGCTGATAGCCCCAGATTAATCTAAACCGTCTACGCTCTTTAACTTTTGCCATACCAATTGGTAGTCTATTTTGGTATATTATGAATATGATACTTTTCCATGATGTCGTAATGAAACATCTTTATAGACAGGTTAGGACCGAATATTTAACAACACAGAAGAATAAAATAATTCTTAGACTCTTATTCAAGTAAATCTTAATTGTAGCCTTCTTTTTTACCTGTGTTAAACCACAAATGTTATACAGTAGAACCTCGATACACGACCCTCAATAACACGACAACCTCGATACACGACCCTTAATAACACGACAACCTCAATTACAAGTGCAATTTTCAAATCCCCTTGAGATTGCCATAACACATAATGTTAAATTAACCCCTATAAAGCGACTATTATGATCCAAACAAACTCTATTACACGGATTTTTTCCAATTCACAACGTAACTCAGAACCTCTATAGCAAGTCGTTTTGAGAAGTCAACCTCTATAATGCGTCTCTATACAGGAATGGGTCGACCTTGAACAAGTCTAGACTTGAAAACCCCGCCCATTAACCTTGATAACACGACTGATAGCCAAAATAACCTTGATAACACGACCCTCAACAACAAGAGCACCTCGATAACAAGACTGTTTCCCTAATCCCCTTGAGACACTTCTTATCGAGATTCTACTGTAGATTAATTTTACCCATTGATTATTATTTATAATAAAGTTTCACTAAATCTAGGTTAAAATCACTACCTGGGTTGAACCCATGTAGTTTTAATTAGATCCATTATCTATTCCAACTGAATGTTGCCAAGGAATTATTTACTCACTCTTTCAATTCCCTTTACTTCTTCAAGAAGCAGGGCTTAATTTTAGTAGTAGATTAATTTTAGTAATAAGATTAATTAATTTTTATTTTAAAAAGCGGTAACAAAACTTTAAGGGCTCACCAGAAAGAGTCTGTAGACAGGCACCGGTAAGTATATCCCAAACTTTTACAGTCGAGTCGGCATTACCAGATACGAGAATGTTGTTGGACAGTTCCATGCCGGAGGTTAGAGACTGGTGTCCCATAAGTGTGTGTCGGCACTGACCTGTCTCGACTTCCCAAACACGTATTGATGTATCCAAAGAACCGGATACCACATGTACACCGTCAAACTAAAACAACCATATTCGATTAAGAACTTACATAAAAACACAAAGGTTATTCCACACAAAGAATGTCCATTCAAAAATAATAAATAATTTACTAGAACAGCCAGACCGGCAATTTGGAGTTTCTTTAGGGTATGGCACCGATGACTAAATCCGACAATCTAATTGATTTAAAAAAGTATTAATGATTCCATTAAAGTATTCCCACCACAGTAACATACATATTATTATGATAGAGAGGTGAGATCATAGATTAAGTAAATCATACCGTCTATTCTCTAAATTAAACTTTAAGTTCATTAAGAGATATTGCTTCTTCTCTACTTTTTTTCTTTTCTTTTTTTTTAATAGAAACTCATCTTTTTAATAAAAGCTAACTTTTTTTTTTTTTTTTTTTTTTTTTTGTAATCTTGAATAATTAGCATTAGCCCAAATATAATGGTTAGTATGAAGACTAAGAAACTTATTATTAAAAAAAAAAGTTAACTGTGAATTGCTCTGCACTAGGGCCTGAAGGCTGGACTTTTACGTCTTGAAAACCCATGCCCTTATTTTTATTTAGTTATTAATTGTCTTAATCAGCAAATATAGTGTGCCCACAATAAAATGCCAAAGAGCAAACATTTTCTATTTTTTGGGGTTTTTGAAAAAAAAAAATTCTTTATAAAAAAAAAAATCCTGCTTAAACCACTATAAATGATATTATTTTCTTGACTTTTTGTACAGGGTGTTCAAAGTATTAAAAAATTACTCAGAGTATAGTACCATTATTTTGGATGGAATCAAAAATTATTATTTAGAAATGTGGTTCAGAATTGCAAAAAAACATGTAATTATTAAAATTTAGTTTAGATTGTAGTGTGGATCCTTTAGTTAGGGTAATAAAACTACTATCATTAAGGTGGCAACGTTTTGGCCCGACAAGCCATTTTCAAACCTAGAAAAAATCAATATTTAGAAAAATTCTGTTAATTTTCTGAAATATTAAAGATGTCTACTTTCCAAAAATATACAATAAGTTAATACCAACAAATAGTTCAGACTGAATTTTAATAATAATCAAATATCATGGTCTTTTTTTACCCTTCAGAGCATGTTAAGAATTTATGAATTTCGAGTAGAAATTTGCACAGAAGTAAGTGGCAATACTGGTAAGTGGTACTGTAAGTGGTAATTATTGGTGAAAAAAATAATGGTAATTTAATCTTAGTAATTTCTAAAAAGTTTTTAATAAATCAAACACCTCGAGTATATAAGACCAAGTAGCCAAACACTCTTATAAAATCATAAATTAAAAAATAAATGAAACACCCTGCACCAAAAATCAATAAAATAATATAATTCTTAGTTGTTTCAATATAATGATTTATAAATAATGACAAAAATAAACAATGTTTCCACTTGAGTACTCTATCTACTAGTGCTATCTCTCTACTAGTACTCTCTCTACTAGAACTCTCTCTCGCTACTAGTACTCTCTCTCTCTACTAGTACTCTCTCAAACACATAGTCTTACATCGTATGTTGTAAGTTTACATCTAATCTAAGTAATTTAGCCCTTTTTATTTTAGGCTTAGACAAGAAACTAATATATAAAATTACCTGAAGCGAATAAACCCTGTTGGTGTGACCCTGAAGTGTGTGTAAGCACTGCTCTGTTTCCGGATTCCATACTTTGACCATATAATCGTAGGCACCTGATACCACAAGTCTACCGTCGTACTGTACGCAGCGAACTGCTGCTAGGTGGCCGACTAAAACGTGCAAACACTCTCCACTCTCTATATGCCATACCCTAAGCGTTGCGTCTCGACTACCACTAACAACCCTGCAATAATACATAAATACAGTAACACTTTTACATCTTATAACATACAATCCGTGTTATGGATTGTATCGTATTGTAAGCGTAACTGTGCTACGCTTTTTTCTTTCTTAATAAATGAAGAAATTAAATATTCTAAAAAAATCTTCATTCGATATTTAAAAATATTTATAGCTTATCGTAAAATCTCTATACTGGTACATCAACACTGAAAAGTTAGAATTACATAACTTCTAATCTTAGCTAATATAAAGCAAACAATTTTAACAACAATAATTAAGAAAATAAAACAAAATAGAAAAAATTGTTATACATGAATAAATAACTGATATACAGTAGAGTCTCGCTTATCCGGACCCCGCTAGTCCGGACATCCGTATAATCCGGACAGGCTAAAAACTGTGTACAAATTGGAACCAGGGCTAATTCAGATTTATGAATTGTTAAGATTATCGAAGTTTCTGCTTTTATTGTCAATTAAAATTTATATAAAATTGTTCCTAGAATAGTTTACAGGTGTACATTCCAATGTTCCGACACGAGGAATACCCGGTATTTCTGTTAAAAATTAACAGATTTAGAATAAATAAGAACATCGAAAAATCTCTTTTGGTTCCATAGAAATGTAGGGTGGAAGATATAAAGGTAGTGTTTTCCAGGAAATACAATAAAATACGAGTAAGATGGTGAGAGTGTTTTAAGAAACACGTAGCGGGGGCTCAAAGCAGTTCCGTGAAATTTCGCCAAGCCGCGTGTGTATAATGTCTCAACTTTTTGTGAAATGATTAGCCGTTGCTCGAATTTCATATCGGAACACAGCTTGGTTCCCTGGAAGTCCATTCTATACCTGCACCTGCTTAGTAGATTGTAATTTTATTTTAATTTATTTGATATTTGGACTAGTGAACATACGTTGTACAAGTATGTTTTTGAGACTAGTAGAAGTAACTTTTACGATAATAACATCGATTTTAATAGTTTTTCTCAACTAAAACTTGTTTTATATTATATTTTAAAACTGATTCCGTTTAATCCGGACTTTCGGTAATCCGGACTGGGTCCGGTCCCGTCAAACCCGGATTAGCGAGACTCTACTGTATTAACAATTTCCATAAGGATTTTTTTTTATGTTATAATTAATAAAAAAAAAATGAATAAATTAGAAATTCTTACTTTTTGCCATGAAGGTGCATACATCTGACTGTCGATGTGTGGCCATATAATGTGTGTATGCACTGCCCTGTTTCAGCATTCCATACTTTTAATGTTCTATCTGTACTACCGCTGATTATTGTACTACCGGACATTTGTGACGACCATACTCCACCAGTATGACCAACTAGCGTCCTTAAACACTGAAACATTGTAGCACTACAATTATAATCTGGATTTCGTATTTTAACCTTAAGATACTTAATATTTATAGGGAGGTCGGTAAAACTTCAAAATTACAATAATAAAACGAATTCTATGAATTGAGTAAAGTTAAGTTTTAATTTACTTTTCTACAGGTTTAATACTAAAATAATAATAATAGCTTTATTAACACTTCAACTTTTGAAGCAAAAGCCTCCCTTTAGTGGTATAAATGGGTAAACCATATGAATTTTTCATTTGCTTATTTATTAATTTGCTCCCTTATTATAATTTTCAGCTCCTATTAAGCTTTATTGAGCTATCGCATCATTTATCGCATCATGTTAACTACCTTTTTCCAAATTAACTTATTTGTAGAGGTCCTGTGTCATACCTTCCCTAACCTTTCAGAATAGCTCATATGCCCATCTTCTGGCCAATTTAATGCATTTAAAATATTGAGAAAAAAATTGAAAAATGTACAATGCCACTAAAAGTAAAAATTATTAGTAAGTAAAATTTAATTAATTTCTTAACAAAATAATACTCAAATTAAAGTCTACATATAACCTGTTTATATTTAGCATAGTTGGATTACCTAATTTACTATATAAAAATAAATTGAATGTTGTGTATAAAATAAATTAAAGTCCAGTATTGTCAATATTCATTGATAAATGAAAGGGGTACTCTTATTGAAAAGGGGCCCCCCTTTTTATGTTTATATTTGTTTATGTGTTTATTTGTTTATATATGTTTTATGTGTTTATTTGTTTTTTATACTGAAGAGTTTATATCCCTTAGTCTAACTACCTAATAAGACAAAGGGATATTCAGACCAATATGCTTTGGGACGAAGGAATATCAAACTTTTACATAAAAAAAAGTGCGTATTCGATTGTCAGAAGGTATATTAGATTAAAAAAAAGCGGGGGGCCCTTTTCTATAAAAGTGCCATGAAGGGTACATAATATTTTAAGACCAAGTATTAAATAGTTTTTATGTATAAATACCTTGCCTGTGGTGGCAGACCATACTTTAAGAGTATTGTCATCTGAACCTGACACTATCCTAGATCCAGAAAATTGTAAACAAGTTATAACATGGTCGTCGTGACCCTTGAGAACTTTAGGAGGCCTGATGGGATTTACTCTCCAATTCATTTCTACTCGGTGTTGCCGCATGTAGGCTTGTTTCCAAGGTGATGTGTGAGGGCGCTGGGACCGGCCTGCGCCTCGCTTACCACCGCTAGTTGCACCGCTGCTTCCGCTACTCGTTTCTATCACAACGGTAGCACGCCGACATTTTTCTCTCCACAACAAGTTGTCTTCCGCTAATAACCTCCAATTCCTGAACATAAGCACAATCCCAAGTATTATGAAAAAATTCAAAGTATTAGTATCACAAAATTAATTTTATACAGATGAAAAAATAGTCGAATTGAAATTACACAGCTGGAGCATTTATTACCTGCAGGTTTGCGCTGCTTTAAGAAGATCTCTAGGTTCGAGAAAAGATAAAACATGTAACGCTAATTCTTTAGGCAGTAAAGATATGAAATCTCTCTGAAATTGAGGTTCTATAAGTTGCATCATATGTCTGACTTGAACAGGCTGGCAGGACTCGACTAACCAGTCTATTGCTTGCATCCTTTCGTTATTTGACCAATCCTGAGAAAATAAAATACATTTTTACTACCATAAAAATATACTAAATCAAAGAAATTAGATTTCTTGACATTGATTTAATTATTTTGTAATGTGAATAGGGAATTACCTAAAAAAATGTTATTGCCTTCTATTTAGGCTGTTATTTCATTATAGCCTTCCAGTGAGAGCCTGTACTTCTTACAGTTATGAGTTGAGTTTAGTTTCTTACAGTTACTGATTGAGATTTTATTGTATTTATTCATAGTGAAGGTTAACAGGTAACAATAATTTAAAAGCAAACACTATCTATAGATCATCATTTACTTCATACTGTACTTCTTAGTTGAATTAACCATGGGAACGTCACCAATTTAATTCATACTATACTTCTTAGTAGAATTAACCATGGGAACGTCACCAATTTACTTGAAACTGTACTTCTTAGTTGAATTAACCATGGAAAACGTCACCAATTTACTTCATACTGTACTTCTTAGTTGAATTAACCATGGGAATGTTACCAATTTACTTCAAACTGTACTTCAAACTGAATTAACCATCAAAAACCAATCAATCTATACTAAAACCTTCAGTATGCCCTCACATTCCATCGCAATAATCAAGCAATTTGACAAATTCACATAAAAAAGTGTGAGAAAATCGACCTAATTACTCAAAAAAGAAAGATAACTTACCCTAAACCTCTGAATCCATTCACTCATATATTGTGGTGGAGATTCCTTACTATTGGGAGGAACAACAGGTACAGTAGCGCTCATTACGGGTACACTCTGTACTGAACACTTGTGAATTTTATCTTTACAACACCTCTCTCCATTAACATCTTCCGCTTTTTTCTTTGGACTGCAAAAAAACATCTCATTCATATTATAAGAAATTAAAATTTAATTAGTAATAAACCAAGATATATAAAATACTATATCAAAATAAATAATTTTATCAAATAAATAAAAATGTTATCTATAGAGTACATAAGAACACGGAGTTTTGTCCAGGTTGGGGTTAGGGTGTGAGGCTAATATACCCACCCCAGAAAAGAACCGATATTAAGACACTTAGTGATCAGCTTTGGAACGATAGATCTTTTAGAATTCACTCCAGTGGACTGTAATGACACATTATCTTATTAAATAATAAAGACTAATAAAAAGTAAATATTACCTGGAAGATTCATCAAAGTGTTTTTTGTAAGGTGAACTAGGATCAACATCTTCATACTTTCTTTTTCTCTGAAAATATTATAAGAAATAATTAGAATAATAAATATTATCATATAGATAAATAAAAAAAGAAGCTGCATAATTTAATAAATAATCTTTAAAGAATGTAATTGTCCAAAACATAACAACAGGTGGTCGTTTTTGTGACTTTGTGACATACATCCAAGTTTGACGAATAGCAAACAGGATATTTATCAAATTTATTAATTAGAATACTTGTTTATAACGATATGCTATAACATATATTTTAAAAAAACATATTTATATTTTCGGTATTATTAACTGTCAAAGTTTCAAAAATCGATAACTTCAAAATGGCGGCCAATATCAAACTTAAATTAGGTAGATTTGTTTGTCCTAATAAAGAGAGGTACATTTGGGCCAAATTTCAACTCAACGGACCACTTTTCAATTTTTTTAAAGATTTCTTGCTTACTGAGCAAACTGGGTTCAAGATGGCGGAAAATGTTGATTTTCCGGGTGGCACAACTAGAAGTAAGGAGTGAGGTTAAATACCCTTGGCGCTATGATGATAACCCACATACAGACATCATGATGAAAACCACTCAGGAATATATTAAGAGATAAAACACCCTTTACAAACTAAAATAAAACCTCGTTATTTGTGGGTCAATTAAGGGTAATTGATAAAAATTTCAACTTAGGTGAATCTTTAAATTCGGATATATTAAAAAAGAAGCTGCATAATTTAATAAATAATCTTTAAAGAATGTAACCCCTCTCCGGGGCATATTTATGCCTAAAAATATCGAAAAAACTGCATTACAATTTGATATTAAATATCTAGATATGTAAACTTAACAAAATAATAAAAATATCACATAGGTAAAGGCAAGGTTCTTTTTTACCTTATCTCAAGACGTTAGGAAACTATTTTTGACAAATTTTAAAAAAGGAGAATAATTTTTTGTCCTCATAGTGGTTCCGTCATATCTTTCTTCATCATTTCGTTAACAATATAAAAGTTTAACATTAACGGAGAGGGGTGAAATATAGCCAAATTTAATGATTCACCTTAGTTGAAAATTTTTATCAATTACCCTTAATCAACCCACAAATAACGAAGTTTAGAAGAAAGGACAAAACAAACTACTCTATAAAATTAAACCAATAATGGTGTCACTATTTTTTTTATTTAAACTTTGATTTTAAATAAATGCACATAACCTGACGGACATATCAACAATTTTGAGTTGTAATTGTAATATATCACACAAAATATCAACTTTTTTTGTAATTTTACAGCAAAAATAAGTTACAGATTCATGTTGACAGACTCCGCACACTTTTTCATAACAAATTTTGAATATATAATCACATGAAACAGAAGGTTTCAAAGTTACACAATCTAAAGCAATATAAACTCTAAAGCAAACAGGTCTAATGAGCGAGTAACTTAAAGTTAGACTTAATACATTTTTATGCAACTATTATTGATGATGAATTCACGGGTAAAAAGTTTATTCTTTATTACCAATTTTTCCTTACAAAAATAAGGACCTACAGGGGATTAAAAACTTTCTATGCCGTTTTCTAAACACCCATACATAGGTTGGTCCATAATACAAAATTTTATTAATGAATTAAGTTTGTAGAGAGCCTCTGTATTAAATAAACAAAATTGTATAATTGTATCTACTTCCAGACCACTTTTTAAAAGAAGAAAATAGGAGATAAGAAAACACCATGTAAGAAAATTATTTCATAAAATATAATCAGACGAAGAGATGAAATTTTGACTAATGCAAGTGCAAATCCTAACGTCATCTCTTACACCAAAACAGTAGAAAACACTTCTGTAGTCAAAATCAAAAAGGCGTCAAGTCCAAAAATGCAACTTTCCAGGAGAGCAAAAACAAACTTTGAACAATTCTCTAAAAAAAATGTGAATAGTTACAGATTATATAATGCAATCATCGTCCTCTTCAAAAAATACTGTGTAGGATCCACAAGGTTAGATTATTATTCCTTCAACACACAGCTACATATATTATAAAAAGTTTGGAAAAAACCCTGACCCCTTTGGACCACATTGTTGACTTTAACTCCTTGGACCGAAATTCGTAACATTTAAGATGGTAAATAGTAATTTGTATGTTGTTCATTAATAGTGTATTATCAGCATTAATAAGCTAGAATAACTGTTATTTCAATTCTATATTAATCATATTTTAATAAACAACCACACTAGTTTAATTATATTACAATAGCATGAAGGTGTTGAATGACATACATACGTGTAAGTTGACTTATGCTCTTTATACTAAAATCAGATATCTCATCAGAGAATGTACAAAGGCTTTAAACTTAATTAAACCCTTTATACTTCTCTACATACTTCTTACAAACTTAACCCTTATGCATTAAGGTCGATACTTCATTAACAAAACAGGCTTGAATTACCTCCTTTATACAGTTCTGTAGATAATTTTTCACTGATTTCAAAAAGTGAATAAAAAATTATGACATTTTTAGACTTAACGCCTTATTAGTTTTAACTACAGACTCTGATTAGGCTAATTAATAACTAATCTATTGGTTGAAATTCATCAACAAACCCGCGAAGAGGAGGATGATGCTGGTGAGTCGTCAGACTCATCCTGTGCTTGAGGTGGAGGTAGTTCTAACAGTGCGGATCCGATATTTTCTAAGGTTCCAAGCGGTTCACAGTCGACAGAGGCTGAAGGGGTGTCGGCAGGTAATTCTTCTCTAGATAGACCACATGGTGTCCACTGTTCATCAGTGCCCTCCACAAGGTCGCAAGCACCTGCCATAGCAAAAGGCTGTCCTTCACCGCTGTCACACTGCAAACAAACAATACATTATCAAAATATCAATTAACAAAAGTTTACAGGGATGCGTAAAGGAATTGTAAATCATCTATGAAACAATTCTTTAAATTGCTCCTCATGCTTTCTTAGGCCACTCCCTGACTTGTCGGTACGGTATTGGTAAGGTCGTTCACTTGGTACCGATTCAGTACAGATTCTTTACCGAGCGCCTATATCTTAATGAGTGCTCCCTGACTAGGGCAGTATGCGTGGGAGGGGGGAGGTAAGGAATCGGTATACCGAGAGTCGTTACGAACAAGCAGTAAAAACAGAAGCAGTAAAGTACTATCTTCTTCTGACGACGATATAATCACGCCATGACACAACCGTTACTGCAAGATTCTACCGAAAGTATACTGACAAGTGGGGAGATGAAGGCAGTATCAGTAAGCTATAGGTAAAGCAGAAAATACCGCATACCGATACCGTACCGACAAGTCAGGAAGCGGCCTTAATTGGCAAAACTATACTTTCATGAAACATTCATATCTTTAAAAATGAGGGACACTTCTTAAGAATCTGAGAACGCAAATATTTTCTCTCTTCCATACATACAATTTCTGTAAAACAGTAGAACCCCTCATATCCGTCACCTATGGGACCGGAACATGGTTAAAACACAAAAAAGTCGGATAATCCAAGGAACAAAGAAAAGCAAATGTTTCTCAAATACTCAAATCTATACCGTATTTATTACAAAATAAACATACTAATCCTGTTAAGGAATACGAATCAAAGTCTTTCAAACCCTTTTACCAATATTTAATAATTGTTATTACACCAACTCCTATCTCTGAAGCCAGTTTTAGAACGGACTCACCTTTGTCAAGCCATTGAAGAATATCTAACTTCTACAGTAATGTAAACTCAACCCGTTGTTGTTTTGAGCCGCCATATTCACTCAAAATATAGTGCAACACTGGATTGTAAATATAGAATGACACACACGATAATAAGAAACTAAGTGAAGCGATCAGTACGATGACAAAATACTGACTGGCTGCTTTTATTGTTTTACACAATATTATGATAAGGATGAAGTTCGGTCGTGTCAAATTAAACTTCTTTTATTTAACCAAGGGGTGATAATAATTGGATATTCCGAGAAGTTGGAAATAAAGGGTTCCACTTTATATTCTTTTAAGGTAAGTAAAGGGAATTCATTTTCTTGTATACCATTAAAAAACCATTATTATTTTCATTTTCTTGTATACCATAAAAGCTTCATTAGAACACAAATATTTATTAGTTAATGCTTTCTTCCAGCAAAAAAAAATTTCAAACTAGAGCAGTAAAGCAATTTAATATTTTTTTTGAACTTAGGTAATTTAAAAAAGTTGATTGCACAACTAACAAGCTCCCAACTCCTCAGGCATCTTAAAAACAATTATTACTCATTTTTAACTATTCTTAAATTTATTATTAAGAATATTACTGGTAGAGTGAGTATTACATAAAAGTTATTTACAGTAGGAAAATAGTATCATTAATTTACTATATAAAAAGCCTTAGTTTTCAAATTTTGGGGCTTGCAAATGATACTTCAAGTCCTTATTATACACTTCAAGTCCTTATTATACTCGTAATAAATATAGCTATGAATCAGAATTCATATTGTTATCAAAATATATATATAAAAAAAAACCTGAATAATTATTATCAAAGGACAAATCAATTTCAGTTTCCTTTGAGCAGTTAAGTAAAATGTATTAATAATTAGAACAAAACAAAATTAATAAGTTTTTTTACGAAATATCTTCAAACTTAATCAAAGTAAAATAAAAATGTATTAATCATACTTTGAGTCAGTATTAAGTTGTTTCTAACCAATCCAATTTTGGACAGAGAGGGCACCTATTTCATTTAAAAACAAAAAAAGAGATAGTTTAATTACACTTTTAGAACAAAAGAACTGTAAATAATGGAGCGAGATAACAAACATTCGACGAAACTTATCAAGTAAAAGAGCTTAGCAATCTATTAAGGACACACATTCAACTAATTGCTTAGCTGCTACGAAAAGTTTATTTATTTACTAATATATAATTAAACGAGTACATATCCCAGACTATTTAACAGAAGAGCTAGGGAAAGAGAATGAATTCAAATTAAATAATAAATTATAGCTAAAAAAATCTATAATTCGATGTTCTTTGATAAGCAAATTCTAATATACAAGGATTATTATTTATAACTGGGTATATTGATACTAAATTTTGTACGGTAAAAATATATTTTAGAGAAATGAGAATTTCGGAATACAATAAAACGTACCTATAGAATAGGGTACAGCATCTAACTTAAAACAAATAATTATTCTTGAGGCATGGTAAAAAAAAAATCCGATGCTCTACAAAAAAAAGAACCATAAAAAAGCCAAAGACCTTAAAATAGACGATTTTTTCTACGGAGTAAACAACAATAAATACCTTTGATCATCAGAATTTCCTTTTAAATCGGTGAAAACATAACGTTTTAAGAAAATAAAGCCAAACTTTAAAAATAAAAATTAAATTGTTTCGAGTAATGAGTAATGACACTAGTAAGAACAGGTGTAAAAACTGGGATTGTTCTGGAAAAATTTACTAAAAAATTTGTAAATAATCATGCAACCAACAAAACATTTAAAAACTCCCTAGTATCTTTTATATTAATATTTCAAACTAATTGTAGACCAAGGGCTTCAGATATTTTTCTTTCTTTGACATTTCAACATTTCAGTTAGTTTTTTTTAAAAATAACTATAATACATAATTTTTTTAATTTATAAAATACATTATTATATCTATAATTTTAAATGATAATGAGTTATTTTATGTGATATTCACTTTTAGTTATATTAGGCAGAGGGGGACTATCAATTTTAAAGATTTTGTGGGCCCACGTAATTTTTTAAATATTTTATTTATTTAACTATTATTATGATTCCATTTTCATTTTTAGCATTTTATTTCATTTTTTAGTTTAAACGTAGATGTTATAGCATTAAAGTAATACGATTAAACAAATGAACAAAACTTAACAGTATTTTGTAGTTGAGCCTTCATTTCTAATTATATCAAACTCAAGTTCGACAACTTAAAAAGTTAAAAATTATATTTCCCTAAAATTAAATCTTTTAAAACGAAGTAGACAAAAATAATTTGTATTTGTATTGTTTTTTATAAATTAAATCCTAATAAAAGTGTGTTCAATATTGAAAGATGCCGTTATTATGAACATTTTCTCTACAATTTCAATTGATTCCGACGTTCTCGATATTTTTAAAACATCCACCCTTCCAAAAGTCATCTTCTTCTTTGCGGTACGATAATTCTGTTTTTATTTTAAAATGATACTAGCTACAGACTCGATTCGAAAGAAGTCGAACTGCTTTTTCAATTACAAACAATTGCGATGTGTAAATCCGCTCTGCTGTTTCACGTAATGTGGGATATCGTTTGACGAAATGTTGCCGTCGAAAGGGTATTTTAACTCGCTGGAATGTCCGTTTTATTTATCGTCTGTTCAGTGTTTAAGGCCGTATTGCCACTTTAAACATCCCAAACGATCGACGAAAACTGAGGTTAATCAGGAAAAGGTCGAAGAGAGCACAAAGGATTATGTGGGGGTTAGTACTGCTACTATTATTTCAATACCCGTCGAAGAAAAACCAGTTGTTGCTCCTGTCAAACACATCCCTATCGCGTACATACCGACCAAACCCTCAGCTGTTTCTGTCAACATTAAACATGCTAAAAGCATGTATGTGCCTTCTGTTAAAAAGGGCATCGGCCGGACTTGTATTGTGGGATCTACCGATTACCATCCTTCCTCGGTTATGGATTCCAGTGAAAAAACGTACTCAAGATATTCGTATGAAAAAGGCCACGATTCAGGCGACGAAATCATGGAAAATTATAAAAATTTAATAGAGACCAATACCATTGGAAAACTTGATGACGGTAGTAAGAGTGGCTATGACGAAGAGACTGACTATTATCCTGAAGAACCGGTATTCTCCCCTCCTAACAGCCCTGACGAAGAAGACATTGAATTCTCAGGCTCTGGGTTATCAAGACAGGACTGTGAATTTAAATCTGAGGAACCTGATGATAGAAGTGACAAGGATCTTAAGATCAAGAAAAAAAGAAAATACGCTGAAATTAATGAGACTAAAGCAATTAATGAATATACCAAAAACCATGATGATCATTTTACGAAAATTAAGACTGAAAATAATGAAGACAATATAAGTGCAAACGGTTCTCCCAAACGAATAAAAACTGAAAAAACCATTGATATTTCACCAAAAAAAATTAAAACTGAAAAAGGTAGTAATGATTCTTTATTAAAAACTATCAAAAAAATAGAGGATTCTAATCATGCTGCGAGTAGTGAATCAAAAAAATCAGAAAGAAAAGATACTAAGAATAAAGACAAGAAACATTCGTCTAATAGTCATAAGCATTCGTCTAATAGTCATAAACATTCGGAAAATAAAAGTAAAGAGCATTCTAACAAGAAAGTTTCATCTGACTCTAAAAAACACTCTTCTGACAAAAACGATTCTAAAAGTACTGAGAAACACTCCGGTAAATCTCATTCTTCTGATAAAAAACTGTCTTCTAGCAGCAAAAAACACAGATCAGATGGTAAATTTGAAAAGAAGGTAATTTCATCAGATTCTAAAAAGAGTTCCTCTGAAAGTAGTCAGAAACATTCGTCTGAAAGTAAAATCCATTCGGCTGAAAGTAAAATCCATTCGTCTGAAAGTAAAATCCATTTGGCTGAAAGTAAAATCCATTTGGCTGAAAGTAAAATCCATTCGTCTGAAAGTAAAATCCATTCGTCTGAAAGTAAAATCAATTCATCTGAAAGTAAAAGACATTCGTTGAAGGATAAGAAACATTCCTCTGGCAGTAAAAAGCCGGAGAAGGAACCGTCTTCGACTTCGAAAAATCTATCTGATAAAAAACATTCGGTTAATAAGAACTGTAAAAAATTGTCCAGTAGTAATAAGCATTCATCGGAGAATAAGAAAAATTCATCGTCCCACAGTAAGAAAAAGCAAAATGAAAAGGTTAAATCAAGCAGCAAAAGTAAAGAAGATCCCGTTAAAAATAAAACTGCAGATAAAAAGCATTCGGAAGGTAGTAGGAAAGATTCAAATAAGAAAAAAGATTATCATAAGAGCAGTAGCAGTTCATCGAAGCATAGACATGACAAAAATAAATCAAATCGTTCTGGGAATCACGAAGACAGAAGGAGTAAAAATAGGAAGCATTCAGAGTCGTCTGAGAGTGTAATTTCATCTAATGATGTGAAAGAAACTATATTAATATCGGATTCTTCTGATTCTGAAGAGAGGGAGAGAAAGAGCTTAAATAATTATTCCCCTGTCGGTGTAGATGAAATCTTCGGTTCAAGTGCTTCTAGTGACGATAACCGTTTGTCAGATCACGGTGGAAACTATCATGATGTTTCAGATTCTGAGAATGACAATGAATATACACCGATGCCTATCTTTAGTTCTAGAGATAGTCCGGCGTACAAACCTAGTTCATCGTCGAGTAACAAAATAGACGATGAAACAAATTATCCTAAGAATTTCAAAACCGCTCCTCAAGTCAGTACAGAAGATTCTTATAAACCGGCTCAGACAGTCTCTAAAGTTAGAATTGCACATGTTCCTAATGTCAGTTCGTTACTTAGTGCCAAGACTATGTTCGGTACTGGTAAAACTGTTCCGCCGACTGTTGAAAAACTAGCTAAATGTATGGACATGCTTAAATCCAGAGTTACTGCTAGAACACTTAATCAGAATACTTCTAACCATCGACCGAAACCTCAAGTCACTGTAAATTTGAATTCCGTGGTCGCAGTCAACATCAGACAACCGGGCTTGAATAATATTTACGATGAATTGATTAAATTCGTAGACTATGACGATGCTTATCGGCGAGCCGTGGAAGAGGAAAATGAAATCTGCAATGTAGCTACGAATCCTCAGAGCTATCGAAACAGAATAGCTCTCTGTATCTTGAGGATCAGAAAAAGTAAAGGAGCTGTCGACGTGGTTCAGAAAGAGAGGATAACGTCGAGCTCCATTCCCGATTATACTTATGGGGTAACTTTGTACGAATGCTTCTCGAAATATCTTCTTAAGCCTGAAGATTACGTACTTCACGGATATCCGTTGGAAATCCCCGACAAACCTGGCTGTGCTTACATAGATAAAAATAGTTTCTTCCGGAGTAAAAAAGTCGATCCGGTGGAAGGAGGATCGTTTAAGAAATGTGTAAATTGCGGTAAAGAATACGCTATCAACGAAGAAACCGGCATACCCCTTACTAAAAACAACTGCCACCATCATTGGGGAAAACTTATTGGGATGCGTCAGGGTAAGATATACACTTGTTGTAAATCCGAAGTCGGCTCCGATCCGTGCCACACATCAATGTATCATGTAACAGAATTAAAAAATGAAGATTGCCTGGAAGGTTTTGTCAAAACACAACCGTACCCTAGTGACGCCGATCCAAACAAAGCCGGGATTTACGCAATGGACTGTGAAATGTGCTTTACAACCCAAGGACGTGATATAGTACGTGCTTCCTTATTGGCCGTCGACAACGAGAGTTTCTACGACGTGCTTATCAAACCGAAATATCCAATTTTAGATTATTGCACACGATTCAGTGGAATAACCGAAGAGAAATTGGTATCTGTAACTACTACTCTCGAAGAGGTTCAAAGATTCCTTTTAAAAACGATTAACGATAAAACGATTTTAGTGGGACATTCTCTCGAAAACGATTTAAAGGCTTTAAAACTTCTACACTTCAACGTGGTCGACACCAGCCTCATGTTTCCTCATAAAGAAGGTTTTCCTGTTAAGTGTGCTTTGAGGACACTTTGTTCTAGAATCCTAGGTACTGCAATTCAGACTGGAGAAAATGGACACGATTCTCTGGAGGACGCCCGAGGTTGTCTTCAACTTGTACTTCACCAGGTGCGAGAGGATGCCAAGAGTAGAAAACCTCGTGTCGTTAAACAATTGAAAACAAACAAATGACTCCGCTTTTCCTTTAACTATTACGTAATAATTTGTATATATTATTACATATATATTTATTTTATGTTCCTCATCTTTAGATTTTATTTTTTCTTTATTAACATTAGATGGTTATGTATATAAAATTAGAATCATATTGCTTCTTTCTTTTTCAATAATACTTTTTATTATTATTAAAGAATAATTTATTTCTTATAATTATCTTACCCAAATATTCTATTTAGATTTGGAGGCGTGCTTAAAGTTGACATTTAGTAAACCGATAAATACAAAATTGGTACTCAGGCCTGTGCATAAACATTTCCAATACTACAATTATCTTCTGTATTTTAAATGTATGTTATAATGACAGAAGTTGTGCTTTTACTAGCTGATTTTATAAATCAGTACACTTAGTAAAGATTGTTAACTGGCTTGAAGCTGTCTGTCATTGATTTTTTTTTTTTTTTTAATTTGTGTTGGCTGCTATATTTAATAAAATTTTATTAAATTTCCAGTGAACTATGTTTAAAAATATCGGTATATAATATTTTTTTTGAAAATTAGTTTTTAAAATTTTCTTTAATATGATTAAATATAAAAAAAGTAAATTATAATAAAAATATTTTGTGTACTTGACAGACAGGCAGTGTTAAATTGTGATGCAGGGAAGTTTTTTCGAGAGCAGAAGTATTCGAGACTGTAAGAATCAAGATGACAGTTATACATATGGCCCTGCATACTCATATTCCGAAGTTGACAAAAAATTGCCTTTCCCTGTGTCTCCGGATTTAAAATCAGTTAACAATTTAATTAATTAATAGAAGCCAATTGTTATTTTTTAGATAGCCTATATTAAGAAGAATGTTGTTAACATAACCACTTGTGAGGTTTAAAATATTGAATAATTAAATAGTGAGATATCTCCTTTAGTCGCTATAAAAAGCTTTCAAATTATCAGATGCGCAGCAATTTTTTGGCTGGAGTCATCTGGTTTCTTAAAAGATCTCAAGTACCATACTACCCTTTCACTATTGGGAACATCTTCGGTGTTGTAAATCCTTGTGCAGAATTAAAGTCACAGCAAATTCGACTATTGTTTTTCATTATTTTTTGCCTATTTGCTCAGTAGTTGCTTTGAGTTTTCACTGTGCACTTGCACTTTCATAAATATTTTCATTAGTGGATCAGTGCATTGCCAAAAGCTTATGAATGTAAAAGGTGGATATCATAAATATCTATTTGTTGAAATTATTGAATCATGACTAGCAAACTACGTAGCCTATTTATTTATTTTGTTATAATTTTAAATGTTAAGTAAATAAGAATTATTACAATTGTTCATTTGTGTATTGGACATGTTCAAGGGTTACTCTAATATTTGACATGTGCATATTCTCTTCCGACAAAGATGTCTAGTTTAATTAATTGTGTAGTTATTAAATAAATAAATTTGTTAATAAAAAGCATAAGATGTGGAAAAATTGTGAAGAGGGAAGAAGAAACTACTAGGTTAAATATAGTGTTGATATTGCCTTACACTTTCCACAATAATCTCAGGGCTAATATTTCTAAATATGTATATAATGTATTATTATTTAATGAAATATATAATACATGTGATCTCGCATCAGGTTTATTCTCAGTTTTGTCGGAGCAAACCTAGAACTTGTCTTTACTAGAACTGTTACGATTAAATAAATATTTATTACATTTCTTCACTCTAAATCAGTTTACCGGTTAAAAAATACAAAAATAAACCAGGTCCATAAATACTATATAATATATTCAGATACTGGTGTGTAACATTATTATAATCAAGTTAATTCTATAAACAGTTTTTTTGTGGAAACGGCTTTCACTGAAAAAATATAAAACACCGTAGCTTCATTATTTTTTTGTCAAACTAAATAGTGGATAATAAAAAGCAATCAAACTGAGACAATTTAGAAATCTATTTTTTACTGTGGTTGTGTCTTTATTTATTTATTTTATTTTTTTTAAAAAAATTATAGCATAACACCTCAATGTCACTACTGTATTTATGTATGCAGTAAAAACCCTCTTATGGGAGTGTCAATTCAAGTCCCTCAGATGTGCAGCTGGGGGTGACTCCTAATACGACACCCATGTCCCTGACTAGACTAACCTGGTATATAAAAGTTATGTTTACCTATTGTTTACTTTAGTTTTGTACAGATATTTTGTCGACACCTTGTCTGTTATAGTTAGTTTAACGTTGAACTTAAATGTTCTAATAGTATTTCTCTTTTTTTCCCTCTTTTACTAGAAAGTTTTGGTATAACAGGCCATTGAGTTATCCAGTCATGGGTTCGGTACCAAGGTGGTCAGTAAGAGAGCTTCCACTAAACTAATGTAATTTTCGAACCACTGGTCTTTATAGATGACTAACAAATGCAATTTATAAACCACCTTTTTTGGATTCATAATACATTCAAATCCATCTGAATTCATTTTAAGCATCGCAATTCTTTCTATATATTCCACTTTTATGAAAAAGTAAAAACTCGAGGAAACCGATGATATGTTATCTATATTAATTGTAGATGACATCAATATTAATTATTTATGTTTTATTCAGTATTCGTGGAATTTGTTTACATCGGCTGTATTACAAACAACTTTAACTCCCTCGGGCATTAATTATCAAACTCGGTGGTATATTATTCAATTAATATTGTCTTTTACATGCGCCCACGTTATGCTATATCAAAACATAGTAGAAAATCAATGCATACGCTTTGACAAACATGTAATACATTGTTTCTTGGTGGAAGTTAGTTTTCAGGTGAAGACCTTGTTTTGAAGATTATGAAGCCAGACATGTGGCAGTGGCGTAGCTAGGGCATTATTATAGGGGGCCCCCCCCGCAAGAACTTTTTGGGGGCCCCTCGCCAAACAAAATTGATGAGCAAACCTCTTACGTTTAGAACTGGGGGCCCCCTCGTCGTTGATTTGGGGCCCCCTGACGGTGGGGGCCCTCCTGCAATGCGCCCGCATTGCGCACTATGGGCCCCCATAGTTAACACCTCTGACATGTGGGTTTATGTATTGTTAACGATGGGGTTATCGTTAAGTACAACTTATCTATTGCCTTGTAGAAGTTTGTAACACTGAATTTGCAAAAACAATATAGTTCTACAGGTTGTGTATTTAAAATTCCTCTTTCACTTCTTATAAAATTAATACTTCACTTACCCTTAAATCTAATTTTAAAATTAAATGTAAAAAAAAAATTATGTATAATTCAATTTCGTATATTGGATAATTCATATATTATGATATACTAATTACAAGCATAAGCCGGGAAACAGTGATGAGAATAATTCTATTAGATTTAAATTGTAAGTGATATTCATTATTTTATAGTAAGATCAGTTATTATTATTAATACTGTAATTAATATTAGTCGCAATTATAAAGTGACTGTTTGACACTGATTCTATAATTATAATTTTTTATTTAAAGAAATATTTTTAATTTTATTAGAATTTTTTCATATGCCATTCGATATAATAAATGTATATATTTGTATAAATTATAATTCTTAAGGTATGAATATGATTTTTTAGTTTTTTTCATTTCAGTAATTAAAGTATTTTTTACTGGTTCTATCAGTATTGGTCGCATAGTAGAGTAGGTTGTAAATATCTAGTCTAGTTTCCATTGCTAGAATTAATAAAGTTATAATTTTTCCTCATTTCTTATTTTTTATACAAAATTAAAAATGTACCTATTTTTGCAAATAAAAACAATTTATTTCTTTTACGAATATATTTATGTTTTAAAATGTACAGCTTTACTACCTTTTTTTTTATTACCTATTCCCTCTTTTTATTAAAGCCACGAGCTTCTCGTTGCTGCTATTTGATGATTTTATTTTTTAAATTAACCTATTCTTTAGAAAAATATTTAAATAAGATATTTCATAACATATTTTTTAACACAAATAATTGACATTCCTGATTGTCACGGCTTTTCTTTAAATAATATTAATATGAATAATAACAGTTGTAGGAAGAATTGAATAGAGATTATTTAATATACACTGGTTTGGGAAAAAAGTAACAATAGGGGAAATAATGGAACGGTGAAAATATGAATTTATTTAAGTAATAAATTATTAATATTATTGGTGGGTAAAATCTCATATTTAATTCCTGGCTACATGATCATAAATAACTTAGATACTATTTGTTGTAAGATAGTTTTATAAAAACAAGCTCATGAAACAAACTATTAAAGGCCCAACTTCAATAGAAAACTCACTATAGTGAAGGATATAAGAATATATGCAGGGTGGTCTAAAGTCTCCCCCCCCCCCCCCCCCTCCCCTCTTAACTTTTGAACGGTTTGAGATAAATTAATGAAACTTGAGGGATCCGTACCTTGTAAAGGGAAATTTTTTTTCATGCAATTGCACAGTAGGGGCAACCCCCCCATTTGCCTCCAGGCCATCCAACTTAAAATTTCAAACTAGACTGTATATTTTGGAAGCAGATTGGATTCTATAGTAATAAATAAAAATATTTTACTTTAAACTTTTTTTTATCTCCAATATTTTGCCCCCTATATGGAGTAAAAGTATAAAAATGGTAGATTTCAGCACCTTGGGGCAAAATGGTGGTTGCCCCTAGTACGTGAGTGGATGAATACACACTCTTCCCTTTACATGGTACAGATTCCCCAAAATTCATTACTTTATTTCAAAACGTTTAAATTTTATAACGATATACGTGATATTTTGCTATCTTTGTCCCCCTATAGGGATAAAAAAAAGTTACAAGTAAATTTTTTATTATTTTTCACCGTATAATCCAAATATGCTATTAAAAATATACACTCCAATTTGAAATTTTGAAGTTGGGTGGCCTGAGGGCAAAGTGGGTGGTTGCCCCTAGTGAGCGATTGCAGGAAAACAAACTTCCCTTTACATGGTACGGATCCCTCAAGTTTTATTAATTTATCTCAAACTGTTAAAAAGTTAAGAGGGGCGGGGAGTCTTTTGGATCACCCTGTTTATTAGAAAGCTGAAACACTCTGTGCCCCTGATATTAGTGAACTAGATAGGACGTTACCTTTATTGTCTGCAGATATTTAAATTTGTGTATTCCCTTTGTAAATGGACATCCTTATCATAATCATAGATAGGTGCCCAGAGGTGTAGCTAGTGTTAGTAGCACCCTAGAACAAAGTCAGTTTTCACATCCCCTCCATCGATGTTGTGGACCGGACCAACACCAATCGATACAATCCAGGCATGCAGAAAAAAAGTAGCAGAAATCAATTAAGCACCCAATGCCACACCTGGGGACAGCAGAAGATCTGATGTGTTTAGATTTCTGCATTGTTTGTGATGTAAAAATGTTTGTATTTCTTGAACATATTTATTTCTCAATGATTGATCATAAAAATAAAAAATCTTAATTATAAATAATTTCAAGATAAAAAGAACATTTTCTATACTATGTTTTTAAATTTTCTGTTGAATCGTATGTAATGTTGGTAATATAATTGTTATTGTTATATAATATAATGTTAGTGAAAAAAAAAATAGTTTCGAATTTATTTACTTCACATAAATGACAACCATCCAGAGAGCTGATCTTAAACCTATAAAAGGATAAATCTTTGTACAACGGATCTCCCCAACACCAAATCTAAAGCATGCCATCGATATATTTGAAATAATATAATCGATATTTCCTGTTTTGCTGTCATTCAATGTTTATCTATCACAAATTTGAGACCCGTCAAAATGAAGATTGCGTAAATATTGGATATCGCAAAACAAATAAAATAACTTGCAGATTTTTTCCGAACTAACTTTCCGCACAGCAAAATTTGCTGAAAGATGGCTAAAAGTATTAAAATAATGCATTGTCATCGTGTTCTGAGCTATGCTAAAAGTTTCAAATGTCTAGCTATTCGGGAAGTTAGTTAGAAATCGATTGGCAGATTTGTACCGGACAAACAAACAAACAAACAAAAATGCAAGCTAATGAAAATGTAGTAAAGTAAAAAAAATCAGTAATTACTCCTTCAGTGTTCTGACTTAGTATCGGGCTTTTAACCTTAATTAATTATTATTAGTTGTCAAAGTCCTAAGATAACTCCTCACAACCATCATCCTAATCCGACAACTCATGTAAAACCGAAAAATATTGATCGGAAGCCATAATTTCTCTTTCTACCGGACATGGTGGCACGGGCGGCACACATAAACTATAGAGTTGTCACAAATTACAAGGTATGTCGAATTACGTTCAACTCGATAAATTTTTACGCTAGTTATAGTAAGACAAACAACACACACTTTTGAAAGCATACTCTCCATGAAAGTAGATAAATTTAGTTATTATTCAGGCCTACAGATAGCAAAAAAAAGTTGAAGATAGTTAATTTACCAACAATTGTAGTAAAATTTTAAAATGATTTAATAAGGAAAATGCAAAACACACTGTTATCCCTATAAGTGAACATTTTTTCAAAACTTTAAAAAAATGAAAAAGTGAACGAAAAAGTTTTTTATGAAGAGACAGTTGTCTAATGCGTCTTGCAGAGGCATCTCAACCAGATACAGTGTTTGCCGTTACCAGTGCTAGCCAATATTTGCCAAACCACCTTTCAGTCACTACTAGACATTAGCAACAGAATATTTGTCTAGCCGAAGAGAGTCTAATCTCACTCAGGAATCATCGTGTTCCCTTTTACAGTCTACCTTTACCACTTACACTCGATCAACTACAACTTCAAACACCCACTTCTCTACCTCCACCCTTTACTTATTATGTTAAGCAAGATAATAGATTAAGGATGGCTTATTACATGGAACAATAATTTATAAATATCAGTGTTTTTATTATCTAGCCCTCTTTAATTATTATGAAACAACATAAAAAAGACTTATCTTAAATAACTAATTTTATTTTAAAGCATATTTTATGCACTACACTATTATTAATACATTTTTCATATTGCTAATTATTATTATTATAATAATGTTTATGATAATGAAAATATTTTTTTAATACCCTTTTTGCATATTTGATTAAAAAAAAAGTAAGTTATATAGCAAGAATTAAAATAAATCAAAACATCAAAAGAAAAGTGTTTTTAATAATAATAATAATCATTTAATGATTATATTTTAAACTGCTGGGAATACTTTAAATACGCTGTCTCGGCAAAGAGTTATTCTCTGCTAAATAGCTCTTCTCTGTCTTTCTTCGTCAAACCAAATGAAGAGGGAAGGAATAAGTTAGCCCTTAATTTGCTTAGCAATATTTAAACTTAAAAATAAATAATGTGCATATAAATTTAAGTATAGTAAAAACACTGACCATGCGATAAAATATTTGAACTCACACTTATCTACTTATGAAACTTGCAATTTAATTAAATTGAATTTCAATTTAATTAAAGCATTTATTGTATTTTTCATTCTAGAATTATAATTACTAGTTGTGTATAATATGTGTTCCATTTCAATCATTCTTAGGTTAACGTAATAATATAAAAACAATGTAAAAATAACGAAATAATAAAAAGTGATAATACATGTATATTTTATAATTATTCTATTACTTTTTTTTTTATTAATAAATTAATAAACATTTGTATGTTTGTGTTATTATTATTATGAATAGTCACAGTGGATAAGTCCTTGAGAGAAGCATAGACAAAAGAGGGTTGACTGTAGAGTGTAGAAAGTAGAGGTGGGCCAAGGCCCAATCTTACACGACTCTACTCTTTGCTTCGGCCTCTTTCGGCAAGACAAAAATTCTGTCGCTAACGTCTAGTTTCAGTCACCAGGGTGCTTTTGCTGGAATGAGGAATCAGCTTGGGGTTACACAGGATAGAGTTTTATTTAAAAGGGGGTGTGACAGTTTTTAATAAAACGCTTATATTTGTTAAATTATCATCAATATATAATACATTTTTTTTTTAATCTTGGTATATATGAAACTAGATCGTGTCCGCATTTATTTTAAGTTTATCAGAAGGAAAACGTGATCCTTAGGGGACGGAGTACTATTTTAATGTTTTACAGGAAGCTGAAATTGGTATCAGCCTTCTATATTTCCATGCTTATCTAGTTATTTAATTTCTCTGTTTTTTAAATATTTTATTCACATTTATATTAGAAAAGCTTACTCTTATAAATGAAAAGTTTATTAAGTTAATAAACCGTAATTAAATTATAGAATAAATAAAATAACAGGATTGTATATATATTAAGGTTTATTTATAAATAAGGTTATGCCATAGTTTCAAATAACATCTTAATGAAATGAAATTTTTTGAAGGTGATACATTAATAATGAACTTAACAGACTTATCAAACCCATTAGTAATCGCAATATTTAGTTACAATATATTAGTTAGGATGACTAGTTAGTTGAAATGACAAAAAGATAATAAAAATAAAACATGATTTAGGCTAAAACTACAAGACCTAAAAAAAAAAAAAAAATACAGGGTGGGCAAAAAAAACACACTTTTTTGAACACTTATAGCTCAGCATCTGTAATAGATAGAGATATGGGTTTGGCGGGGTATGAAAACTACATTCTTCTACTTTAAATTTCATATCTATAACTTTAAAAACTATTGGGTGACGGTTTGAAATTGGGTCTTAAAAAAAGTCGTTTATAATATAACAAACATTGAAGATGTGTTAAGCGCAATGTTGCCTGAAGTCTGGGCAATTCTCTTGCAAGTATTGAATTGTGTGCAAGGAGCGCTGGGACGGGGCACTATCTTGCATAAACGTGTAATTTAGCATTTGATCTTCAATTTCAGGCAACATTGTGCTTAACATATCTTCAATGTTTGTTATAACCAGCGCCGGTGCTACACTTTTGGCCGCCACAGGCAAGACGGTTTTTGGCCGCCCAATAAAATGGGAATTTTTTTGACCGGGGGAGGGGGGGGGGGGAGAGTGATTTTGTGAGGCTTCCCTACATTTATGTGTTCAATAAATTAGTTTTTTTCTGGGGCCCTGAAATTCTCTATAGCCATATTTTTAATATTATCCTTAGTGGACATTATATTGTGAATTGTGAATCATAATGAAACACGAAACACCTAGTACCTACTAAAACTAATAAATGGAAAACGCTAAGTAATAATTATGAACTCGTATATGAAAAACTTCGTTTGATTTGTCTCAGGACCGATTTTTATTTTATTAGGATTAGGAGAGATAAATATAACAATTAACAAATTAAGGGAAGGGTAAAAAATATAACAGCTATAAAGGGGTAAGAAAAGAGTTAATCTAAATCAAATTATAATTATTATTAACTACGGGAAACAGACAGTGAAAAATACACTCCTGTGCCGGGATTTGAACCACGGGCCTCTATACTGGAAATATAGAGGCCCGTGGTTCAAATCCCGGCACAGGAGTGTATTTTTCACTGTCTGTTTCCCGTAGTTAATAATAATTATAATTTGATTTAGATTAAAATTTAACTTTCCGTAGTATGAAAACTACCAAAAACTTAAAAAATTGAATTTCGAAAAGAGTTAAGTAAATAAATAAAAAAAGACATGAGGTGTAATGGAAAAGACTTAAGGAGGGTTAAAAAACGAGAGAAAGAAAAATAGATAAATATATATGTACTCATATTATAATAGCAAAGACAGCCGATAGTTTTTTTTAGGAATAATAAGAAATTACACCAGTGTAACCAAGAATCATCCCTAAATGCGATTAGCTTGGCTACTTAACTAAAATAACACCTGATAAGGTATTGTCTAGGGGTGTTATTACTAGGTTTCCATCTATATTTACCTACTTAGTACCTCAGGCACATTATTATCGTATCGCTACTATAGATTTTGCTTTTAAATTTATATAATAAAACAAACTGAAGGCGTCTTCGGCCGCCCCCTGAGTTTGGCCGCCACAGGCGGCCGCCTGCCCCGCCTATGCGTAGCGCCGGCGCTGGTTATAACACTGAGGGACTCCTACCTCTTACCTACAAAGAACCTCCCCCACCCTCCTCCACCATATGGTAATTTATTCTATCAAAACTAAAATACCAAACAACGATAACTACCCGGACAATGACTTTCTTTAAGACCCTATTTCAAACAGTCATTGCATGGCTTTCACCCAATAGTTTTTAAAGTTATAGATATGAAATTTAAAGTAGAAGAATGTAGTTTTCTTAACCCACAAACCGCATATCTCTATCTATTACAGAAGCTGAGCTATAAGTGTTCAAAAAAGTGTGTTTTTTTTTGCCCACTCTGTTTTTAAGAGCACAAACCCTAAGACATACAAAACACCGATGAATTAAGATCATGCTGCATAAAACTTTATTTTATTTTATTATTATTATTATTAGACCTATAAAATGAAATTCTAACATTCCAAAATACTGTATAAGTAAATAAAAATATAAAATAATCAGCCGTACCCTTAAACCTAAACATAACTTTGAAAATGACACATATAAATTTAATCCACAATCTTTTAAAATAATATAAGTATTGATATTTTGGTATCTATTAATTTATAATATAATACTTTCATTTTAAACTATACACCTATATAACTATATCATCTACTTAAGCTAAAAACAAATATTCTTATATTAAATATTTATATTTTTTATATAAGTATCATCTTTTTTTTTCTCATAACAAATATAATGGGATTTATGCTGAAATTTTACAACAAAATAAGCAATGTGACATTAAAACTAAAAGAGTGCCAGCAAAATGTTTTAATTTAAATCAAATTATAATTATTATTAACTACGGGAAACAGACAGTGAAAAATACACTCCTGTGCCGGGATTTTTCACTGTCTGTTTCCCGTAGTTAATAATAATTATAATTTGATTTAAATTAAAATTTAACTTTCCGTAGTATGAAAACTACCAAAAACTTAAAAATTTAATTTCAAAATGTTTTATTGAATCATAAAATAAGCTGGTACAAGTATAATAAATCATTGTATGCATGGTTTTTATGAATGAAAAACAGCATTAACATTTGAACAGCTATTAAATTGAAAGTAAGAGAAATTAAAGTAAAATACTGCGCATTTTATATTTGTAGAATCCAATTTTGAAAATCAGTAGATTTTTGAGATTCAATCAACCCATTATCACTTTATGTTGTAGATGAATGGTGATCCCTGAGATTTCTAGTCCAGGAGATAGCGTACAAAAAAGTGTCTCACCGACATCAAGCTAGAATTTTGTGAATAAGTAAATCATTTGGTACCTTTTAACAATATATGGTCGGCTAAGTTCGTCTGCAGGACATAGCTTGGCAATAGGCATTTGAAAAAAAAAAAAAAAAAACCTGTGGAGAGCGGCCATGTCCTGCCCTTATTGGTGGACAATGTGATTTTCATGATCCTGTGTATGAAGTTTGTTAGTAGACAAAAAATCACACAGTTATCACTTAATAGTTTATCACTTAATAGGTGACCTCTTTGATTTGGAGTAATATTTGACAAAATACCCTATTAAGTGACAAACTACAATCAACTTGATTATTGGTCTACTAACTAAGTTCGTACTCAGGATCATGAAAATCACATTGTCCACCAAAAAGGGGGGGACATGGCCGCTCTCCACCGGTTTGTTTTTTTCAAATGCCTATTGCCAAGCTATGTCCCGCAGACAAACTTAGCCAACCACATATTCTTAAAAGGCACCACAAGATTTACCTGTACACAAAATTCTAGCTTGATGTTAGACAGACACTTTTTTGCACGCTATCTCCTGGACTATTCGTATAATCAAAGATTGTTATCCCGAAAATGGTGTGTTTGCAGAGCCATGTTAATAGGTCGTTTTTTCTTTGAATTGACCCAGGAAAACATGTTTTGAAACACCCTGAATAACATTCCCAATAACCTTAGTGGACAGCCCTTGATATTAACAAAAAGAGTAAACAATGTGTTTATCTTTAATTGCAAGCAGTATTCAGTTATAATGTTACAAATTCAATTTTACGAATGTATCTTGTCAGATCGATAAATATGATGAAGGTAACGAATAAATTATAATTTAATAATTTTAAAAATCCTCAGAATTTAATAAATATCACAGCTTAAAATAAAATTAAAGTACGGTGAATAATCTCACATACAAAACAAACACACATATAAAATGGAATGAATAAAAGCTATATATATTTAACAATACAACAATAAGTGTGGGGTATTAAGTAATACGAAGGAACAAATCTATCAATAATATATTTATATTACTTATGAAATATTTTTAGGCTTATTATTTAAATTTTATTGGAATATTCCATGAGCAGTGCAACAGAACCTGCATTGATATAGTGTGCAAATATTCTAAAAGGGCGAATGGCTAACACCCATACTTAACTGCTGCGACAACCTAATTTTTGGCCTTCAAAGCGCCATCAACAATGAGTACCGGAATTCAAATTAAGATGAATACCAACAGTATAGTTATTATTAAAGACTGTGAAGAAACTTAAAACATTACAAAGTTTTAAAATAAATTAATAATGAAAAAAGAGTAAAACAGAATAAACTCAGAACTCAGTAGTTATATTGGTGGATTTATACCTTAATAATACATGAGGTAAATATTCCATGTTTATAAAATTATCAGAACAAGGAAAAAAAATTATCTTTTTTAAAGATAAATAATATTTAAAAAAAAGGAAATATCCAAAAAGAAGTGGGAAGCAAATTGGAAGGTTTACCACAAGAATTCTATGCAGTTTTTATAAGCATAAAATATTTGAAAAAAAAAAAACAAAAAAAAAAAAATTAAATAAGTAATAACGATAAGCAAGTATAGTCTGTTATTTAAAAGATCAGGTCTAGTTTTTTTTTTTTTACACTTATTCTCTTTAGTTCAATCTTTAAGGTTAGAGGCCAAAACAAACATAATTATTACTACGTTATGTTTAGAGTTAAATAAGCTATAGCATGTAATAGTTGATTAACACTAAGTTAAGTAGATTTGGGTTCAGGGTGAGGCAACATAACTTCCTTTTTTCAAAACACAATGAAACCCATTTTACAAATGTGAATTTTTTTTTTAATGAAGGTTTTTTTTAAAAATAATTGTTTTAAATAGTTTTGAAAATAAAATCAGGCAGATATCAACCCCCCATTGTCCATACACTGAGTAAGCAGATTTATGGCATTTTTTATGACCCTTGCCAGCATAGCAGAGGGAATGTTGGCAATTTCTACCCGAATGTTGGCCTTTAGGTGTTGTAAAGTCCTTGGATGGTTGACATAAATACGGGATTTCAAGAAACCCCACAAGAAAAAATCAAAAGGGGCCAAATCGGGAGAGCAGTCTGGCCAGTCCAAATCTCCGAGAATTGAAGTCACGTTTGAAGAGTTCCTGAACCATCTCCAACTATTAAGATTGTAATGAAGGCCATTGTGACGAATTCGTCTCACTGAGGGATCGGAAAGTCCAAGGGCAGACGCATGTTTGCGGGCAGAACGCCATGGGATTGCAAGATTGAAGCTCTCACTACCTCAATGTTCTCAGCCAATCTGACAGGACAAGGGACTCTATTTCTTTGTATTGTCGCACTCGCGTTATGGTCTGAACGTAGTGACCATGTTGTAACAATTGATTTCCGTCCAGAACAGGGCCCAAGGGGCCTACATTGAAGTGATTTCAGAAGGTGCACTGGGTTGCGATCATAGAACATCCTTTAGAAAATTAGGCCTCAACGGCAAACGCACGCTCCACACTGTTCCAACGCATGATGGCGACTGACCGGGGTGGGAATCAAAACTTTAGAACTACTCCTCTCGAATGAGACCACTCTCGCTCCGCAGCGACATCTACAGCCTGAATGGCGTACATTTTAGAAAAAGAATTTATGTTGCTGCACCCTGTATATACCTAAAACATTGTTTCTTTTAGAGGGAAAGGGGACATATAGTAATGAATTATTAAAAAAAGTTTTAGAGAATTAGTATTGTAAAAAAAAAAAAAAAAACGAGAAATAAGCAGTGCTTAAGAGAATAAAATCTATATTTTAGGAGGTTGCATATCTAAAACAAGGATTTAAAGGGGGATAATAAGATACCTTAATAAACTAGGGAAGCTTCATAAGAATATAAAATGTTGTAGGGAGTCTAAAGCTTATATATTTTAGAGGGCTTTACCAAGTCTCTTCTTTAACTGTGAGTCAAGCCTCAATAGAGAAAGCGAATAACTAACAACTTTTGGGACAACTGTTGTTGAATTTGGGTCTTTATGCCTTTACCCATTAAAAATTATAAAACATTATCTTATGAAACTGCACGTTATTATTAACCAAAAAGAATCAATGAACAAAAAAAGGCCAACATGTAAACATTTTTTACCTTAAAAACTAGACCTAAGCTATAACTTGACTAAACTCACATTTACATAAAAAAAACTAATAATCTTAACAATTATAATGATAATAACAACTCTAGCTATACACTCATAACAATTTAAGAATCATTTTTTTTTTTTTTTGTTTGTTTATAAATTAAATAAAACTGGTAATATATTATATTATATATAAGTAGAATGAAGTGTGTGGAGAAAGAGTGTTTAAAAGTGAGGTTATTAGTATTAGCATTATTTGAGATCATCTTCATCATCGTCTTCTAGAGCACCTCCACCACCGCCTGACGATTCCTGTGTAAATGAAAATTACAAAAATTATAAGTAAAAATGTTGGTACTGCTGCACTGAAATCATAAGTTAACTACTTTTATAGAATAATAAACAGGTCAAGTGTGTGCTAGTCAGCACACAGCAAGGGTCCGTAGGCAACCCTGTATAGTTTAAGTAGTACCCTATTGATGGTGTTTTTTAAAATGCTAAAAAGCTTACTTTGAACTATCCTATGGGTCTGATATTCTCAAAACACATAAACAAACTTCTGATAAAGTATTTTTTTGCCACTGAACCGGACTACAACCATATAAATACATCGAAAAGACCATAATTACAAAAAAAAAACATATCTTGTCAATAAAAAATAAAATAATATTTTTTTCCAAATTTCCAAAAAGTTGTATCTTTACTTTTGGTCGAAGAATGTTCAGGAATTTTTTTCAGATTTTTTGGACTTCACATAAGTGAGATAGAGGAGGGGGGGACACGTTTCACACCCACTTCAAACTTGCCTACGCTCGCCCTATCAAAGTTATAACCGAAGAATTATATATTTTTGTAATCAGCTCAAAGTACCCTTTCATAAAATACCCCTGACGGTATCCAAAAAAAAATTTTAACCCTTAAGTTTTTTTACCCTAATTTTTTTGAAGAATATTTTTTTTAAGTCGCTATATTTTTAAAATATGTGGGTAGGTACAAGACACATACATGCCAAATTTCAAAGTGATCGGACGAAAGGTGTAGCTGTGGGAGTAGGTGACCGGACGGACAGACACACGCAGTTGGTTTTGCCTACGGACTATAAAAACTAACTAGCCTATCTTGTGGGGCTAAAAGTGACGAAGATAGGGGTTTTTTGGATCCCACCTCTCCAGCGTCCTCTAGTGCCAAAAAAGGTGTTTCTGATAGTGTACCCTGTTATCACAAGTACCTTTTTATGTGAAGACCCAACCGAATAAAAAGTATCCTATCTTGTAGAGGACACTTTGGACATGGTACCCTACTGTGAACTTAAAAAAAAAAACTTTAAAAAAAGAAACTATTTCAGTATTGCTTGCAGCGAGTCTCTTCTTCAACTCAGACCATGGTCTTTTAGCCACACACCGGCTCTCTTTATGCCTTGGTTCAATTTTAGCTGCACTAGCTCCTCGTCTTTTGCCAAGTAACTATAATTTTATCGTCCGCATAGCCAAGTAGCCGGACTCAAACTGGCCAAGAAAAGTGGTTCTGTCTTTCAATTGCCCCAGTACTATTTACGACTAGTTTATCCTTATTTGTATAAGGTTCAGTAAACAATACCACACTCAAGTTGTGTCTTTGCATCATTTGGGGAAGGAGGTCATGGGCCAACCTACTCAGGTTTGCTTGTGGTACCGCTATAGTTTTAGCACATGTTTTGCTCTGTCAAGGGCTTCCCAGAAGATTGGGCACTTTCCTGGTCCTATGATGTGTCTCAGGTGGCCTTCCTCCAGCTGCAGGTCTGTGCATAGGATACAGTATAGGTCCTTGTTGCAAGTACTTCACATGTGGCCCTCACCTTCACAGTTGCCTTCCCTATCTAATTATTTACAGGTTAATGCAAAGAGGCCGTATCCGAAACATCTGTAGCACCGCAAAACAGTAGCTCTTCCTCTGAACCAGCTTCACCCATTCAATCTTAATTAATTTGGGATCCCATGAGAAGTTCAAAGGCTCTTCTTGCTCCTATTTCCAAAATTTCTACTTTTGGCGCCCTGCCTTTGTTAAATTTACCTTTAGCTCACCAGCCAGGTCTTTTTGCTCCCTCTGTATGGCTTCTTTTACTTTTTCTTCAGTTGTATTCTCAACCAGTTGTGCTGTTTTGGACAACTGCTTTCTCTCCAAAATTTCCTATAAGAAGTTGGAGAGCCTTTTTGCTTTTAAGTTTCTTCCCCAGTTCTAGTAGAACTTGACCGTTTCTAGACCTCCACACAACTTTCAGACTTTAATTTGACTTCTCCCCTTTTTAATCCTTAGTGCTGCTACTGGGCTTTAACTGTCATACCATTTTTCAATTGGATCAAGATGTTCAGTACCCCTTCCTGGTGTAGATGCTCTATGTTCATGCTTTATCCGCCTATCTATCTCCTCTTTTCTCCAGCTTTGCCAGACTCTGCACCTACCTATAACTCTACCCTCCTCACATTCGTTCTCCTTTTCCTCGGAATCCTTTTTCCGTTTTTAAAGTGCTTGCTCAGCTGGGATTCACAGTATCCTATTTCTTGGAGGTCCTTGTTGTTCAGTGTCCCTGTTCTGTCTGAACGCTTTAGCTTGTAGACCCCTTTCTGCTTCTGTCCATGTCTTTCTTAAGCCCTTTATTACTTCATTGCTGATGTTCATTCATCAAAATGTAACAGCCTTCATTCATACTACGAGTTATTCTATTAATATTAATAAAATATCAAATAGAATTATGCCACAAATGGTCATCAAATTGCAACAAATACTATATGTATGAATTAATCAAATTAGACCCACACAAAATGATGTTTTGTCATAAACAATAATACTTAGGCTTACCTGGTTTCCTTTGGGAGACACGTACGAAGGAGCCGCATTCGGTATGACTGAAGATTTTGATGGTGCAGGCGTAGCACCTTTAGGCAGTGGAACTTCCCTAGCAAGTCGAGCGTACTCTACATCCATATGCTTGATAAATGAACTGTTCAAAGCCATTTTAGCGCTCTCAGGGTCATCTTCATCGTAAGCGGCAAGCAGACTTTCAAGAGTTTGCACCTGAAAAACACAAGAAAATAAAGAATTAAAAAGAAAGTAAGAAGGTTTCAATTCTAATTCAAAATACGTAGATGGTAATGAAAGCATAGACAACCTCAGGTGCTTCACAGCAGTTTCCCCACTCCTTAAACGCTTTTTCAGCAGCGACCATATCCTCTCTAGCAAGCTGCACTAAGACTAGAACCACGGTAAGTCTACCGATAGCAGGAAGATTCTCAGTTTGTTGATGCAGCATGATTTCTTTGCGCACTGATTCAGCAGCCTCGTCATACCTAGAAAGTAAGTATATTATATAGTGTAATATTAAAAATCACAGGGAAGTACTTTTATTCAAGTATTTGTTAGGGTTTTGTAGATTACTGAGCATGTACGTTATTGTATTATGAAAAAAAATTCTTTTATTTCCCAATCCTGCTCAATATGAAAATTAAAAAAAAAAAATAAACAAATTTAGGCGGAAGGCCTCAAAAATCAAACAAAAAAATTAAAGGGTCCCTGGTTCGATCCCCTGGGAGGTCACAATATTTTAATGTTTTTTTTTTTTTTTTATCAGCAATGACAACAAGGTTGTTTAATATATATTTATTTGTAACCTACTCTTCAGGAGCATTCATTTGATACCCCGCCAATCTTGGGCTTCATTACAACCGCCATCTTGGGTTTAATAATACTCTATTATCTCAGCTTCCAAAGGACCTAGAGATCTGAAATTTGGTGCATAGACTTATGGTAGCTAAAAAAAAATTAAGACACTTTCACTTCAACATATGGCCACTGTATTGAATTATAACCGCCATCTTGAATTTAATAAAACTCTATAATCTCAGCTTCTAGGGGACCTAGAGATCTGAAATTTGGTACATAGACCTATATGGTAGCTAAAGAAGAAAATTAAAGGTACTTCCACTTCAACATATGGCCGCCATCTTGGATTTAATCAGATAATATTATCTTAGCTTCCAGTGGATTTAAAGATCTTAAATTTGTTACATAGACTAATTGTAACTAAAATTGAAAATTGAAGGTAGTAAAAAATAGAATAAATGAAAATGCACAAAAAAAAATAATATAACCTATGTTTAGTAAAATATGAAATTATGTAACAATAAAGATATATTAACTATATTGTTTTAATTATTATTTACAAGGTGTTTATTTATAAAGTGCGCGAAGCGCACCGATCTGGCTAGTAATATATATATTATATACGATTGATACGAAATATAAACATTGTATCTCTGTTTAGATGCGTAGAAAGTGATTATTTACCTACTTGTATTCATTGCGCATGCGTGTTTCATAATTCCTCTTTTTTTCCACCCTAGTGCGGTAAAAAAGAAGAATTCTTCACCTTAACGCACGCGATTAGCGAGTTTGTTAACATTTAACAAAACTAATCTGCTATTTGTTTAATTAAAGTAACGGTTTATATCGAATTTTTAGTGAAAAACAATTATTGATTTATAACATTATGACTAAAATGAGGAGAATAATGCGCCCCCCCCGAAATAATTAATTCGGCACAAAATACAACTAATGAATTAATTTCATCTTTATTAAAAGAGAAATACGAACTTACATACAGGAAGTCTATTAAATATTGTTTTCTGTATTTTTATTCAAATCCAACAATCATAGATAAAGTACAGTACAAAACTCGTGTGAAAATTGCATTTTGCTTTGCTCGTGTGGTTTTACTACCTCGAAAATGCAAAATGCTACTTTCCGCACTAGACGCATAATATACTATTTTAAACTGCATATATTTTAAGGTTACATAAAAATGGCTTACATTCGTAGTTTAATTAATATGCGGGAAACTCTGCTCACAAATTCAGCAGCTTGACGAGTACTATCTTCACCCTACAATTAGCAAGAGAAACAAAAAAGGAGAATAGTTTTAATAATACAAATTAAGTGTAGGTTATTAAGTTATCCAATTACTAGAATATCATTCATAAACAGGATTAATCTAGTATTCATTCATTTTTACAATAAATTAATACATAAATACTCATTTTTACAAGGGTTTCCACTTACTTAACAACAAATGTACAACTACTACATACAAGTTAATATTAAATTTAAGTATGGTTTGAAAATTAGACATTTACCAAAACAATATCCGTAGCATGTTGATAGAGAGTCAATGCATTTTGGGGAGACGACGGCTCAATAATCTTAGCAGCTTTATCCAATGCTGCAGCGGCAGCTTCAGGAGAACCTTGCTGTTGATACATTGATGCTGCCCTTTCTGCCAGATTATGTATAGACCTCAATTCTCCCAATTCTTTGCATGCTAACATGGCATTCTCTAAACATCTATAGCAAATAAACGAATGATAAAAAAATATTAAGTAACTAAATTCATATTTTTAATTGTTTAAAATAAGATAATTATCTTCATTTTAACCTACATTTACAAAATAATCATATTTGAGTAAACAAAAAAGTTTGTAATATATATAGTATACATAGCGTTGGGAACCAATCGATTGAAAAAAGTCGACTAAACGGTTGTTTTAAAATATTCATTCATTCGGTTGTGGATATCTAGTTTTCATTCGAATGATATCAGTCTATAGTTTGAAGTTGTATTAGTTGTAATTCGGACGTGTATATGTGGACGTGTGTATAACGAGATAACGAGTGTCATGCGCCTTCTCACCCCTCCTCCGCTCTGAGCCCTTCACCGTCGTTCCTTTCCTCTACCCAAAACAAAAAAACATCCGAATGAAACATTCGAATGAAAAAGTCGACTGGATTCAGTCTCAGTCTATATTTTTTCATTCGAATGAAAACGATGTCGTAGCAGGCTGTAGTTTTGGACGAGATAACGAGTGTCAAGCGCCTTCTCACTCTCACCCCCCCCCCCCCCCCCCTCAGCTCTGAGGCCTTTACTGCCTCCACCGTACTTCTCCTATATAAAAAAAACCATTCGATTGAAAAATTCGACTTGCGAGTTCAGTCTCGGTTTATATCTTTATTCATATATCCTATACCCGCTATGAGACTGTTTTCAGTCGATTGAATTCAATCGACTGTTTTTTCCCGAATCGACTTATTCATTCGGTTGTTTTTTCTAGTCGGTTGTCCCAACGCTAAGTATACATTGACTGTATATAATGAACTTGTCAAAATAAAAATATTTACAGTATCTTAACATAATATTTAAAGTTATACATACTTTGCTGCATGGAATAATCTGTAGTAATTAGTAAAGAGAAATATTGCTTAAATAAAAAGCAAGAGAAATATATATATATTTTTTTTATAAACAAACATACATGTCTTATTTCATAAATAAGTAAAATCATTCACAAATACCTTAAAATTTGTTAAAATTATATATACATATATTTATATATATATATTTATTTGTAAATACATATATTTATATATAAATATACATAAATACATGTTTTTTTTCACAAATGTATGTTGTTTTAGATTATATTTGCAATAAAAAAAAAATACTTATGATAGACAACTAAATCATTAATGTTAAAAATAAATTATTTTTCAACGTAAGAAAAGAAAAACACAATAAAACTAAAAGAACATTAAGAATTTTATTGTTTTCTAAATATACATTTTTTTTTTTTTTTAGCTTATTCAGTGTTGTATGTAAATAACAGAATTAATAAAGTATATTAACTTTAATTTAATATACTTTATTATTTTTTGTTATTTACATACAACACTGAATAAGCTAAACAAACATATTATATAGTCAAATGCTATTTTATTAAAAAGGATACGATCTTGCTTGTTTGTGACATTCTGCAGCTTTCAACAGACTTTCTTTGCACTGCTCGTGAGATTTGGAATTTTTAAAACAAGTAGCTAAAAAAAAAGAGAACAAATAGATTAATTTAATAATAATGTTGTACTATTAAAAGATAAGCCATATGTAGATGTCTGCTTTTTTCAGCCACCATAGTCACATGTCCAGTTTTGAAGCCAAAGAATGTTTTTGTTAAGAACGTATTTTCTTAAGGTGGTTTAATGGTTAAAAAAGATTACTCAATTAGAAGATTATTAGTCAATACATAACAAAATATTTAATTACCGGCAATGATCTGGTAATTTTACTTTTGACTGATCTTTGTTATCCTACTTTTTTATTTTCCATTTACTTTGAAGTAGCTATTGAGAGATTGAAAAGTAGGAAAGCACCTGGCGAGGCCAACGAGTTTAGCCAATTAATTATCCAGAGACTCTCATAGAACCCTTACATATAATGTTTAATAGTATCATCAAGGAAATAATGCTACTGAATTGCTGGAAAGTAAGATGACACTAATGCATAAAAAGAGGAAAAAGATCTTTTAAGCGTTATTTTTCTACGTCGGTTTTCTACAAGTTATTTCCCGGATATAATCAGAGATATATATCTATCACATTCTATTGAACAGACGGGATTTAGGCCAGGCTTCTGAAGACAAGATCAGCTGCATGCGTTAAGCCAAATATTAGAGAAATGCAAGGAATAAAATATTCCTCTTGTACTTTATTTTATGGATTTTAATTAAGTGTTTGATCAGTTAGAGCATAAGAAAGCCTCAAAAGAAGCAGGAATTAAGGATACGTATATTGAAGTAAATAAAAAAAATATACGATAATGTGAAGGCTTTCATAGCTCTGGAGAAGAATGGAGAGGAGTTTGAGGGGATACGTGGAGTCTAACAGGGATGTCCGATGTCAGCTATAATATTAAACTGCATCGTGGAGAAAGTGTTTAGGGAAATGGATTGGGACGAGGAATCAATATAAATGGAAGAAAGCTGAATTAATCTATGTTTCGCGGGTGATATTTTATTATTTTCATATGATGAAAATGGAATGAAGTGGATGATAATGGATCTAATGAGACTTTGTAAAGACTACGATCTAACAATAAAAGGGTCAAAAACAAAAATGTCCATAATAATATAGCAGTCAAGGAAGGAGTAATAAGTAATGTGAAAGAATATGTATATCTTGGGCAGTTAGTAGCTTTTTAGGTCTCACTGAATAGTGAAGTAAATAGGATAATAAGGCTATAAAGAAAAATGTTTAAGGGAAAGATCTCAGCAAGTATAAAAAATAAGGTATTACAGAGTTTTGTTTTCTCCGTTTTTCTATATGGTTGCCAGACCTGGTCACTAGACCGGAGGTAAGTTTTGGCTCAGTGTCAAATGCTTCGATCAATGCACGGAGTAAGCGAAAAAATAAGATAAGGATTAAGGTTAGGAGCGAAAAAATAAGAAATAGAACGATTATTACTAGTGGTGAAATATGAGCCTGACGAAACAGAATCATAATCTAAAATGGAAATAGGCAGGCCATGTTCGTAGAATGAATCTTGAAAGATGGGGAAGGACAACTTCCGAATGAACGCAATATGGAGATGAGTTTGTAAAAAGAATAGGAAAGCTATGGAAAGGCACAGATGGAAAAAGCTACTTCTACTTTCTACACATATAATATAGGAATTTTCCATTTCAAGAATTTTAAGTAATATTATGTTAAAAAAAAATCAACGATAATATACTCTATAACAGCGGTTCCCAAACTATGGTACGCGGGATCGGGTCCATTGGTACGCATCGCATAAATATTTGCTAAGAGTGTATTCATCCCTTATATACCTCAAAAACAAGTATAGAAACAGACTGTACAGCGTTGAGGATGATTTGCTCTATACCACCTTAATAAGGACACTTGCTTCAAGAGAAGCGTGTTAATTAAATTTTACTATTAATTATTTGTCACTATCCTTCTTTCTTATTAAATTTACACAGCTATGTACTTTTATGGAAGGGAATGCTAAGGTCAAGAATTGCTTGGAATGATTTATACATTTAAGAGATTATATCCCTTTGCCAATGTAGTATATTCAAGGCCCCACCCCTTCCTCAAAAATTAAGATTTACCAAAGTAGCTATATGGAGTAAGTACCCATCTAATAGTCTAGCTTTGAGACCAACCAGCGACTTCCCCCTATATTATACATAGACGTTTTCTGACAAAACGATTTTATGGTCACTTGTAAGGTTTTAAAGCCAAATACTTTGTTGATAAGATATTATTCTTTTACAGGTCTACAAAACATATTAAATAACTTGTCAATACAATTTAAAATTGGATATCAGATAACGCAATATTACGTAGGTAAGAACAAATTATGTACCTGCTTTGTTGTATTCATCTGCAGCTGATTCGTAATCAGGTCGCCATTTCAACAAACTAGTTTTGAGACTGAATAAAGAATAAAAAACATTATAATAAAGTACAATTAAAAAGGATTAACAATAAGAAACAGCAAATTATCCTTTACATTTTTGAGACCAGAAGACATCCATCTCTAAAGAACCGATAAAAGTATTCTGAGTTTTGACCGTAACGTGAAATATTATACACTTCGAAAAAGTGCAGATGTAAATATAACACAGAGGAAAAAGATCAATTAAATTAGGCCCACTTCACAAAATAAAAAAAGTACGTAGAATATCACTGTAACAGCCATAATAGAGATAAAAAATGAACTTGTTAACAATAAACTAAACAATTATGAATTCTATGTAACTTCACTTAGGCTCACCACTGTTAAATTTCATAGTAAATTAAATGTAATGTACATTGGATTAAATATTACATAAAATAACAAACCTTTTCTCTGCAGCACGGATGTATTCCAACCCTTCCTCGAACTTTTTACTATCTGTCATGACAAAAGAGTTTATATTATTTAAATACCAAAGTAATTTAACAGTCTAATCAACACTTATCAGCCATCAACAAAATAGATCTTAAGATCTCGAATCTCGACACAAAAAAGTATTGTGTCAAGTGTCAAGTAATCAGTAAATCAGTAATCAGTAGGATTCTTGAAATACCCAAAACACAAATTGTCGAAGAAACCCAGGTTTGTTCACACAAATCTTATGAAACTGTTAAGAGAGAACGATCGGAACGATTGTTCTCTCTCAAAAACTTTCATAATTTTTGTTTAATAATTATTTAGTAAAATAGATGTCTAGCATTTGAAATGGATTAAATTTTGGGAACAGCTTTAGAATAAGGTCACCAAGCCCGCAACACAAGTTTTTATTCTATTCTTAACACTATTTTGAAAAAGGGATATAATCCCTGTTGTCTTGTGTACATGAGTTATAATATTCCTTTATTTAAAAAACATTAAAGACAAAGGTGCATAATCTCTTCAAAATATCTCAATTTTGAAGTGCTATCAGGTAAAAACTGTGTATTGCGGGCTTGGTGACCGCATTCTAAGGCTTAGCTAAAATTGGGAAATATTTTGTATTATTTTTCGTTGAACATCGAAGTGTAAGGGGCCTCTTTTATGCGTTTATTTATTAATTAAAAAAGCATATAATTTTCAAATTTCCACTTAATGCTTATGTTATGTAATTAATATACAGGGTGGTCCAAAAGTCCCCCCCCCCCGCTCTTAACTTTTGAACGGTTTGAGATAAATTAATGAAACTTGGGGGAGACCATGTAAAAGATCCGTACCATGTAAAAGGAAGTTTATTTTCATGCAATCGCGCTCTAGGGGCAACCACCCACTTTGCCCCCAGGCCACCCAACTTCAAAATTTCAAATATAAGTGTATATTTGGATTCTACGGTGAAAAATAATAAAATAATGCTTCCGCTACCATCGGTAGTCTCACTTTGGCATGCAAAACTATGTTGCATACGAAACTGTCTCATATACAACATTTTCATGGTTAAATTTAAAAAAACAAAACACATAGTCATGATCATGACTTATACATTTGCATTAATTTCCGTAAATAATTTCCTATGAAAGTAAATAAGAATACGTCTACAAAACCGGCCAGGATTGTTAAAAAGGAATTAAATAAGTACATTCAATTATATTAGGGGGCGTATTAATATTATGGTTTTTTTTGCCGATGGACTTAAAATATTAAACATTACACTCGCCCAATTGCCTGCTGGGTCTGGAGTTTTGCCAAAGGAATTAAATGCACTAATTTAGCATACGTAAACTAAATCGGCCCAAGGCTGGGCCCGGTTTTTTACCGATGGGATTAAATTAACTAAATTAGGATGCGATAACTAGTCCAGCGAAATTGCTGTCTATTAGCCCCGGATATTTGCCGATAAAGTTTTTTTAATCCAGTTTTTTTGCAGTTTGGAGCACTGCTGTTTTTACTTATGCGACAATTGTTTCGTATTGATCACAAATCACAATTAATTTAGAAAATATATGGAGATCTGTCAGCCTAACCTTTTATAAAGTATTTTATCTGTAGGTCATTTGTTGTGTGGTATGTTGTTAAGTTTTATCTCATAAAATATAAATTTTAACTCTGAAAATGAGGTTAGAAATTGTAGTGTTGAAGGGGGGGGGGGGGGGGGGGGGGGAGAAATTACAATTATTTGCCATAAGATCTGCGTTTTGATTATTAACCGATCATGATTATGATACCATTTCTTGCGGCGCTTTGTTCAGTTTAAGACATGTAGAGGTTCTTCCAAAAATATTTGTATAAATATATTGTTACGCCCAGTTTAATTATTTAATTATTAAAAATAGTAAAATGTATATCGTCTAGATAATCCACAATACAAATACTTTCTATAGTAAAGCAAGGGTATTATTCGGGTGGTGCATTAATAAACTATGGGGTATACTATACCCGCATATACCTATCAATGTCAAATTGACCCCCCCCCCTCCCGAAAATATTTTCTGTGAACGCTACTGCTATTGAAGATAATATTCTTTCTGCAGGAGAACTAAATATTTCTTTGTTAAAAGATATTATTTTAATACTTATGGTTAAAAATATAATTCAGTTATAGCCAGTACCACATGACGTCGCATGGTAAATGTTATATCAATGCATATCATTCTCAAAAAAATGGGGACGGGGGTACTAATATGTATTTATATTAAACCAGCCCCACTACATACTTCTCGGCTTATCCTTTTAAATTTTTAAAGAAAATATGGGTTCGCCTGAAGTTTATCTGAAAATTAATATAAAAAGTAAAAAAAATAAATACAGTAATTATAATTTAATACAATTTTTTTGAGAGCTTTTGAAATAAACAGTTTCTGTTAATAAAAACGACTATAGGGTAGCATAGGTTTTCTTTGTAAAATGTATATAGTTGGGTCATAAAATGCAGAGATATTGTTTTTATTTTAATAAATAGAGGTATTTTCTATATATTATTTAAACAAAAATTCACGCATCTTTCATTTGTGGAACACAGTTGAAGATTCACTATTCGATATGTATTTTTACATACTCGTGTCAACACTGTTTCAACACTCGAAATATTCTTCCCCTACTTTTTTCCCTAGATCAATCTTGTTTCTCGTTTAGGCATTTCAGATTCCACGTGCTCGAAATGGTAAGGCTCTTAAAACTATCATATTTATCTATTTTACTTATATCAAAGTGTCATTAAATTAAAGAATCCTTTGTTAATCAACTATTGATTCGTGTTTTTATAATTTCCAATTGTTTATTGTTATATTTAGCCTCCCAAGAAGGACGCGAAGGCGACCTCCAAACAGCCTGCCAAAACTCAGAAAAAGAAGGAAGGAGGATCCGGAGGCAAAGCTAAGAAGAAGGTACAATTATTGTATTATTAAATAGTTTAAAAAGTATATATATGTCGCTTAAATATACTTAACATGTGTTGATTTTTTCACATGTTTTGGTCACATTTTCCTAACCCCTCCATGCTCTCACCCAACGTGTAAATATGTCATTTATTATTCTTACTAGAACCATGTATTTCTTTATTAAATGAACTTAGTTTATGTTGAGATGTGTCTGTTATTAACATTTTTTGTTTATTTTTGTTCGGTTTGAGTAGAAGTGGTCGAAAGGAAAAGTCCGTGACAAGTTAAACAACCAAGTTCTCTTTGACGCTGCCACTTATGATAAACTTCTGAAGGAAGTTCCTGCTTACAAACTGATCACACCTTCTGTTGTCAGCGAAAGATTAAAAGTTCGAGGCTCCTTGGCACGTAAAGCTCTCACAGAACTTCTTAATAAGGGTGAGTTATTATATTTTACCTGTAAGCGTGCTGCTTAATTATAATCTTCCGATTGACTATTTAATAGGCCATTGTTGGACATTTAATGACCTATTTATCGAATACTCACAATACTTGCTACGTTACTATGAGCGATGTTAAATACTTACGTTTCCACGATGTTAAAATACGAATTGAATCCAATTTTGGGATTTAACAAGTTAAGTGTTTCCACAAGTAGCATTGAATCCTTATTCAATACGATATTTAAAAACAAACTTTTTCTTGGTTACTTTTACTAGAGGTTATAAATAATTTTTTAACCTTCACCTTTTATAACCATGTTTTTTATTACATATTTTTACAGATTCACACCCTTGCTCAACTCGATCCAGATATGATCCCAGAATTTAGTGTATTGTATCGGGATCGGTATCCTATTTAATCCGTATTGAATCTAGGTTTCGTTTCCATGGACACTTCGGATCCATAAACTGTATTTAAACATCTTGGAAACGTAGTAATTATATACAACGTGAATTATGAAGATTGGATGCCATTAGATCTAATCATTATAGTTCATGTTTTAATTTCATTGAAGCTTCTTCAATTTTAGGACCAAATCATTTAAATCGCTTCAGTGATAGAGCCACATAATGCCTAGCTGTAGTAAGATTATAAAATTGTAAAATTATAGCCAAATAAGAGCATCAGGAAGGTTGGGCCAACTAGGAAATCCAAAATGTCACTGGATAACTGCCTAGTGGCCTTAAGTTTTTTCTTTCCTTCAGTTGTTACATTTAAACACATTTAATTTCAGTGAGTGTTTGATATTTAAAGCTTACCTTACACATGATACTGTATTTAAACCTACTTTGGAACTGTTAAATTCTTACTGTTTCCATGATGTTTAAATGCGGATTGAATCCTGTGAGACCTTTTTGTTGGATATTAAATAACAACCCAGTTTATATCATTAATGGTATATTTCTTCTAATTATTTGAACAATTATTTGTTCAAAAAAAAAAAAAAAAAAAAAATGAAAAGAATAAAAATAAAATGATAGGCTAAAGTCAATTGTACAATGCTATCTATAGAAACCTTGATTAATTTTGCACTTCGATTTGGACCTCTACCTGGTCTATATGTAGCAGGGTTGTTTTTCTTCAGAAAATGAGTGGAGCACTGCAAAGCGTTGCGGAGCGGTTGTTGAAAATTTTAGAGCAAAAAAATTAATTTTATACTTTGATTCTGTAAACAGCACTGTACGATTCACTTTTACCAAGATGATATTAAAACGCTTCTCCTGTAGACCATAAACAGCATACTTTCCAAAATTAACCATCGTCCAAACTTTGGGGAAAACAAAATAAATACATTCCCACAATAACTCAAGGCGGGGAATTAAAATAAAATGACTAAATATCTAAAATACACAAAATGACTATCATCTGTAACCTACAAATAATGTTACACCTGATTTGGGATTTAATGAACTAGGTGTTTCCACGACATGTTTTAAAAAACAAAACTGAAATTTTAAAATAAAGATTATGTTTTATGGTTGAGTGGAGGGTCTTGTTTTGACAGATTAAACTAGTTTCTACAAAAACACGCTCAGTGCATGTCAGGATCGAGTTTAGGTGTTTCCATGAAACTCAATTCAGATACGATCCCAGAATTTAGTGTACCGTGTCTAGATCTAAATCATATATAATCCGAATAGAATCTAGGTTTCCATGGACACTTAGGATCCAAAAACTGTATTCAGTCCATATTTAAACATCATGGAAACAAAGTATTGGTAATGGTTAGGTATAATTTTAGTTGATATGTTGTGTATATAGGTATTTGTCTCAAGGACATGTATTCTATATAAGTTCTATTTCTATTTCTCAAATATGAAGATTATATAGAGAGTTATTATTGTGATAGTGCAAAATTCAATGTTTAACCCATCTTAAGAGGTCCCTTGAGTCCAGAACAGTTGTGGCTGTATAAGCCATTTTCCCCTAAAAATAATTAATTTCCGAGTGGTTTTTGTTCGGAGAGGCGTAACTGAGTTAAGATTTATTATTACTGACAAGTGACTAGCACTCGATCATTCAATTTATTTAAGTATATTATTTGTCCTGTGCATTATTTACCTTGTTCTCACAAGGCCTTATAATATGATGGAATTGCTGTTTTCGGCTGTACCCAACTTCTTACATTTAATAAAGTATGCTCCCTGTTCGTTGGTCTGCAGCATTTAAGTGATGTAATTTATTTGAAATTTAGCATACCATTTTGTTTTACCAAGACTAAATTTGGAAAACTTCATGTTGATCCTCCCAATATAATTTTGAAAAAGGTGTGCAAAGTGACACATCTATTATAATAGTTAAGAAGGAACTGTGGGGCATTACGGTTCTTGTATCTAGACATGATTGATTTTCTTCATATTAACTATTTTTTACTATAATAAGCTCGCTCTAAGGTTAAAGCCACATGGCGCTTAGTTAATTAAATATGTGTGGTTGAGGTAGGAAGTCATCAAGAATATCTTAAATATTGTCTGCAGTGCTGTATACATTACTATACAAACATAATGTGGGTGTTGTTCTAAGTTAGAGTATTATGTATTCTCTTTTTTAAAATAAGTTATTTTGGTTTGAATATTATCTCTCATTAAATCACTTGGAATTACAGTAAGATTATCTTAAGTTTTGTCTTTTGACACTCAGATGACAGACAACCTAAATGAAGAAAAAAATAAAGCCACTAGACCTGTGGGAGGGGTGGGGCCAGTGACATTTTTGTTAGCCTAGTTGGCCCGACCTTCTAGAATTCAAATCCTGCCTTCTCATTAGAATTCATCCTGCCTTCTAATTGGCTCCCCATGGATTTTCCCACGCTGTCAAAAGTCAAAACTATAGATAATCTTACGGTAATAGACTTTATCTTAAAGAACCCCCTGCTAAGTGGACTACCTTGTGCTTCATGCATTTTAAATTAATAATAATATGCTTGTTCATATGTATTAGATTTTGTTATTTATATTATTGGTTATTTTTTGTTTCAGGTCTGATTAAGCAAGTTGTGAAGCACCACTCTCAGATCATTTACACAAGGAGTACTAAGAGTGAAGATGCTTAAAAAAAATGTATAAATATAATTTTATCTAATAAACATATTTTTTATTGTTTTATCCTGTCTTTTAATTAGTTTTAACCTATTTTAGTAATATTATAATTGGTAACTGCTCTAAGCGAGACAGTCTATCTTAAGTTTTCCTTATTAAATCACAAAATTTATTTTTATATCTTATATAATTTGATTTGAGTTGGTTATTAAAAGGCTGGTCCTTCAGTTTCTTAGCAAGTTTATCTCTTTTCCTCAGAGATACCATAAAAGGTAACCAGGGTTTCTTATTTATTAATTTAGATGGTAGTTTTTTTCTAACTACACTTCTGTTTTTATCAATGCTTACCAAAAGTAAATTATTAAATTTTTCCACAAATTCATTGGCATTTTAATAAATATATATTTCATCCCAACTAATATTTGAAACTGATTCCAGCAAGATTTCTTAGTTAATTTTTTATATTAAAATAGTTTCAAATAATAAAATTTATTTTACTGAATCGGATCTAGCATAATACAAAGAAAAAAATATAGCATGATGATTAGTTATATTACATTAAAAAAATTACAGAGATGACTGATTCATGATATTAGTAAATAAATGGTCTATACGAGATCCCGGATTTAACTGATCTGAAACAATTTCATCAGTCGCCTTATAAGAATGTGTAATTGAATTTATTCTACTGATGAAACCCTTGCCCGACATCATATTTAAGTACAATTCTCCCTCATTCTTTCTGTTTAAATCATCGATGGCTTCGTTTATGTAACCCATCAGAATGTTATCAGGTTTTAAATACTGCTCGATTTAATTAATAAATAGCTCATCACCACCTGAAGGGGATCTATACATAGCTATTATGTTAATTTTTTACTATTTATTTTTAAATTCAGTAATAAACGGTTGCTAATTAGTGAGAATACATTCTTCAACCAATACCTTATCAGTATCACACAAATAATTTTTTATATAAGCAATAAACCCACTATTCTGAAATTATTGGTTGTATGAAATAGTTGATAGTAGTATTCAAATGATATCATTGATATTTTAGATTTTTTTTGTGATACTTCAAATATTTAAGTAAAGACAACTACTACTTACACCTGAGCAAAAACCATTCAAATAATGCTTAGTAGACAGATTATGAGTAATCCATTCTTCGTAGTTGTTTGCACTATCAAAATTATTAATAATATCATTAGCTAAAGAAGAGAAAGAGAGAGAAAATAATAAAATTGAAATTTAAGGCAGAAAATATAGAATAGAGTTTTTATATGAGTTTAGAATCTGGATTCTTATAGCTTGTTGATATCTTAAGGTTTTCTGATAATAATAGGAACAACTCAAGTTTTTTTCCCGAGCCAGAACCTTTCTGCCTTGATACAATACATAATCAAATTTTTTTTTATCACTGGAGCTTTCCAAGTAGCATGCAAAAGGTCTTCAGTAGACTTATACCATTACAAGATTTGATAGGCAGACTATGAGCTATACTGACTTCATGTTCTAAGTTTTTTAAAACCAATTATTAATGACAGTTGGGAAATTAACTCATATACTGATTCACCCGGTGTTTCAGGTACTCCCGTTAATATTAAATTATCTCGTTTTGAGTATTGCTTGCAAATCTCCAATATCACATTTAAGTTTCATATTATCAGTTGCTTGATCGACAATCAGTTTATACACCAGTCGCCGGATAAGCCAAAACTAATGGTGTATCCACATTATATGTTGAAATGTAATGCTGCCAACTCGGACTTTCTACCTAAATTACTGGGCCGATTTTGAAGAAATTTGGTATACATGGAAAGAAAAATCATACCCTAGGGCAAAATCGAGAAATGAATTTTAAATTTGAGGTTTTGACTGACGTTTTTGATTTAAAAAATTCTAAAATGTAGTCTATTTAAATAGGAATCTAACGACATAAGGTGTTTTCCCAGGAAAAATCTAGTTCCTGAGAAATGAGCTTTAAACGTGAACGGAGAGAGGCCGGGTTCGATTTCCCTGCCAAGGAGAAGTTATTTTTAAGATACATTTTGATAAAATGTTCAATAATAATACGTACGAAAACTAATAAATGGAAAACACTGAGTTAAGTAATTATGAACTCGTATATGAGTAAGTTTGTCTGAGTTGTCTAGGAATGATTTTTAACTCTTAATTTTTTTTTAACTTACGTACATACAACAAACATTTTTCTAAATAGCGGACTCTCTCAAACGTAATAGACATCATTTAATTTCCACTGTTTTAATGTTTAGCAGTATTTTATTTTGTAAGTATTTCAAAAAATAGAAATGTGAAATAATAAAATAAATTCAAACATATCTAATTCCTAGTAAAAAAATTAATGTATCGGTAAAGAATGTCCCAGTTGCAAATGGAGATCAACTGTATTTTTTTTTATATACTAAAGGTGGCTACACACACTCAAGCATACACAAATTAACATCGCCTTCACACGGTACAAGCATGCTTTCACAAGCGTCAGTTAGTGTTTACAAAATGTCGAGTAAGGACGGCGAAGATCGCTTTGGCTTATTTTGTTCTTGCACGCAAAAGAAAAAAAGGATCTATAAGTCCATATTGCTGTAGCAACATATCGTACGCAGCATTCCTTTTACCCTCATTGTGATAATCTTTTGATTTTATACACTGTAGACATGAATTATTTTCTTATACACGAATAAAGTCTTCCAATAAACTTTTCAATTCACTACAAACTTTCTTTTCGTTTATGGTGATATAAAACCGTACACAACATAAAGAACTCAACTCCAGACTGACAGGTTTACAAGCTTGCATGATCTTGTGATTGACCGTTTAATCCATCACTTGTACAACCATGCATCATGAAATTTCAATCAAGCCTCAATCCGCTTGTACCAGTGGCGTAGCTAGACCTTTGGGGGCCCCCCCGCAAGAACTTTTTGGGGGCCCCTCACCAAAAAAAAAAATTGATGAGCAAAAAAAAAAAAAAAAAACCTCTTGCGTTCAGGATTGGGGGCCCCCTCGACGGATAGTAATTCCAGTTATTTCTGGATTTGGGGCCCCCTGGCACTGGGGGCCTCCCCGCAATGCGGGCCCGCGCGGGCCCATAGTTACGCCACTGGCTTGTACAATCATAATGCTTGCACAAAACTATCCTGCAGACGCTCATGCATGCTTGTACAAGCACGATTGTACAAGCATACTTGACGAATATGCTTGAGCGTGTGTAGCTAATTTGATAGGATGTACTATCATGAGGAAGGGAAATAAAAACAAAAGGCACTTTTCTAAGCACATAAACATTTTTATCAGTCCATTTTTTTCCATTACATAATAACATAATGATCATTGTTAGAAACAACGATATTCATTTTACACAAACAATCTTTGCTTCACTTTTAAATAACCTCTTTTTTCTTAAAGATCAAGAGAAAAGAAATTAGTGTTTTTTTTTATTTTTATGGATGATTAATTTTTTTTTATTACCCAAAATTTTCTTTGACAGCTTTCCATTACAGATTCAAAGATAATACAACGTTTTTGATTAATATAATCATAACAAGTTACATGTGCAATATGATATTCAAATTAATTATAAAAAAAACAAAAATTATATGATTTTTTTATTTATTTTTTTTCCATGATAAATTCGACAAAGCTAAAAAACACCTCTAACAGCTAAACACACTAGAAAGTAATTTTTTTTCAGATACACGTGTATTTCTTTAAATTGTATGAAACGTAGTTTTTTTTTTTTTAAGACAAATAATTCTCAAGATATAGAGTTATTTATTTTAATTATATTTTTCATTGAAACAATAGTTTTATTTATTAATAAAATTACACTCATTTCTATTATTATTTTTTTTTTATTTCACAATTATTTAAATTTTTTTTTTTCTCAAAATTATTTTCTTATTTATAAAATAGAAATGTCGAATTTTATTTTCATTCAATGACACAAGAAAGGAAGGGAATATTGATAAAGAATACTATGAAGAGTACATATTTTATATAATATGTTAATACCATTATTATACATTTTTTTTAAAATTATTATTTCTTTTTTTTTTAATCAAAATAATATATTTACTTGTAACAACATTATGATATATTTGAAATTATTATCAAGATAATGATGGATTTTTTAATTAATATGATTTTTTTTTTTTTATAGGTAGTCCAAAAAAGATAAATATAATAGCAAAAAATTAAATAAACATTTGACTGGTAACATATTGCATGTTATTTATACATTATTATGTTTTTATTTAAGATTATTATTATCAAAATAATTTTTAATAAAATGTTGTAAAAATTAAACTTGTACCTCACTAAATAATTATTTATTTAATAGTAACATCGGAAGATATACTCTAGTCTACGAGCAGGTAATTGCAAGTATTATGCAAATTTTTTTTCTGAAAGATCTAGAATCAATACGCAACCTCTTTTGAGGCGAAATCGCCAAGAACTTTATAGCTATTATTAGAATTTAAACTGTTACAAAAAGCCGACAATTTTAAAATAAAACTGCAATGTATTTATCGCCCAATGCAGTACAATAAAGTTAAGGATTCAGTATAAAAGAGAATACTGTTGTCAACCTATTTCCTTTGAAATAGAACATATTATTTATCAGTGATATCATATTATATCTCTAGTAAAGTGTATAAACGACAGAAAGTTAATGTTATTTGAACATTGAACAGCAATAATGCAATAAATATACAGTAGTTACCAGTCAATATATTTTCCCCCCTATAAAACAGAATAATTATTATTTGTGCAAACTTCTTAACACATTATCACACCATCACTCCTTGAAAAATAAATAAAAAAGAAATATAAATTATAATAATAATAAAAAAAAAAATGTTTACAGCTGTTCATGATTTTTTAACTTGAAAAAAAAAAAAAAAAAAAAAATTATTAAAAAATGTCGAATTTTGAATGTCTTTGCTTTTTTGTTTAATTTTTTTGAAACCTAATTGCACAATCTTTTTTTTTTCTTACGAAATATTTTCTAACGATAATTTAATTCAAATGGTTTTTACTTCTCCATTTCTTTTTAAATATTAATAAGATTAAAGGTATCGATTAATAAAAAATAAATACATCATATTTATGTAATAATATATCGTACGTATATTATTATAAAACACTAGAAAAATAACACTCGCAAAAACGGAGCAATCCATTCTCTTTCAATTTGTTTTAAAATTTAATTTAATTTTTTTTTTTACTCTTCTTTTTTTAATGTCAAGTTCAAAATAAAAGAACTTAAAATAAAAAACATTATATAATATATAAACAAATAAACATGTCTAACATGTAAGAATAAATGTAGCAACAATTTCCTCGACTCGTTTTATAATGTACTAAATAAGACGGCATTAACTCATTTTACATTTTACTCACACTAACATTAATATTTACTAATTAATATTTCAAATGATCTGGCTATTAATATTGTTAACGGTAAATTAATTTAGACAGCAATCAAATTTTAGAATTATAATATTTTTATTTTTGTATTTCATTGTACGTTGCAATAGTATAGTTAGTACAATTTTATAGTAATAAAGAACTTTGATAACTATATACAGTTCATTCAACTAAGAGAAAAAAATATTTAGGTCTCTAAGGCAGCTTGCACACTGAAGTAGCAAGTCGCACGATGCATGCGTCCTACTAACACCGGATTATCTAAGGAGTCGAGGTAATTGAACGAGAGCCTACACCGAAGATGCATGTGCGACATGCATCTTCGGTGTAGGCTCTCGTTCAATTACCTCGATTCCTTATATAATCCGGTGTTACTAGGGCGCATGCATCCCGCGACTTGCTACTTCGGTGTGAAAGCCGCCTAAAAGTTACTAAACAGAGAAAATACAAATCAACAATCGACGGACAGTATATTGTCCGTCAACAACTATATTGACAAGAATTGCAACTTAACATCTTCTACTGAGAAATTTAGTTTGAGTTTTAAAACATTATTCAATTTATAAAATAACTTAAAAAAAAGAAAGACCAAGTTGATTTGTTAAAGTTTTAAGAGTGTGTACGCATACAATATGCACTCATTTGTTATAAATAGAGTTAAATCTCGGTTTTAAATATCGAATATAAAAAATTATTAAAACTGCATGTAAAATTCTGAAAAGGACAATTAGTTGTTAAAATGAAGGATTTATTTATTTTAATTTAATTTTAAGTTTTAAAATATTTAGTTAAATGCACCGATAAAATCTACATGAGTAAAGAACTAAGAGACCCCAGATCAAGAGAAACAATAAATATATCGCCACCGCCTTATCACAGTACAGAAATAAACCACTTTCGCAACTTCACGATATCGCAATTAAAACAATCACGCCTACCATAAAGGCCTTTATTTAGTGTATTACTAAGTCTCGCAACATTTTTTAGTTTGTTTCTACCTCTAAAATACTCCACAAACTCTTCCAATGTGAATTACAAAAATAGTTCAAAAATCAATACAAAATTAAATACTTTTTTTCTTTTTTTTATATAATTTTTTTTCTTTTTGTATGATTATTATATTATTTTTTTTTTAATATATATATTTTTTTAATAGACTACATTATGACTACACATGAATGCAGGATATTAAAAAAAAAAGTTACTTTAACACAGGTTACTTTTATAGCTTATAAGTTTAAAAAAATAAAATAAATTAAATAATAATAAAAAAAGTGATTAAAAAATATAACAGTGTAATATAATTAAAACAATAATATGTTTCAAATTTAACTTCTGCAAATAAAAATAAGCAGAATATTTAATAAGGATAATTTAATACATTCTTGATGAACTAAATACCATTGCCCAAGAATGATTCGAGATATGACACCAGTCAGTTCTAAGATTTATTATTTAATATTAGAAAATAAAAAAATATAAGGTAGATTTATTTAAAATACTAGATGGTGGAGGTAATCATTAATTCCTTTACATTTTAGGATAAGTGAAATCAAAATAAATTTATTTTTAGACTTTGTTACACATCTGGCAAGGTGCAAACCTCTGGACAGAGTGTTACATATATCTGGAAATGTGCAAACCTATGGAGAGAGGAGAGTGTTACATATCTGGAAAATTGCAAACCTCTGAACAGAGTGTTACATATCTGGCAATGTGCAAACCTCTTGACAGAGTGTTCCTTATGTGGCAAAGTGCAAACCTCTGGACAGAGTTTTACATATCTGGAAATGTGCAAACCTCTGGACTGAGTTTTACATATCTGGAAATGTGTAAACCTCTGGAAAGAGTTTCACATAACTGGCAATGTGCAATCCTCTGGACAGAGTGTTACATATCTGATAATGAACAGATTTCTGGTTAGAGTGTTACATATCTGGCAATGTGCGAACCTCTGAACAGAGTGTTGCATATCTAACAATGAGCAGACCTCTGGACAGAGTGTTCCTAATGTGGCAAAGTGCCAAGCTCTGGAGGGAGTGTTACATATCTGGCAATGTGCAAACCTCTGGACAGAGTGTTACATATCTGACAATGAGCAGACCTTTGGACAGAGAAAAGTAAAGTTTTCATTCTTAACGGCAGGAGTGGTTTCATTTAATCACTATATTGATTAAAAATTATTTTTATATTTGAGTGTTAAACAGACCAAATTACGTAATTTAGCAATAGTAGAAAATCTTGCATTTTATTTATTAAATTATTTGCATTAATGACAGATGCATTATTATATCTTAAAAAAGCTAAACAAAATAAAAAAAAAAAAAAACTAGATTAATAGATTTGAATGCTGTAATAGATTATTACATGAAAGACTTCCAAATTCATCTTGGTATTTCTTATATCTTATACTATCAACTAACACTCACAACAAACAACTACAAAAATTGAAACAATGTGAGAAAGAATGTGAATTGTGAGAAAGAATGTGAAAGAGCTATAATATATTTTTTAACCATAAATATCAAAGGATGGAATTAAAACTTGATAAAAGAACACTCCTCCGATAAAGCAGATTAAACATAAAAGTAAAACAAAAATGAAAAAGTAAGTTAAATTGGAAAAATAAAAGCATTAGGGTTTAAGATTTCTTAGATAATTGACTTTAGTCATATCTCAAGAGAAAATTAAATTTGACTCAAAAACAAAATTTAATTAGGGTTGACTTTAAAATAGTTATTCGGCTAATAAAATCTTATATTGGTTAACAGCAAGTAGAAAATAAAATAAATATATATATTCCTAATACTTAATACCAACAAGAATACAGAAAAAAAAAAAAATCATAATTATTTTTCTAAATAGAATTGGCACAAATATTCAATAAATTAATTTAAATATAATATTTCCTCGTAGAAAGATGACAAATTTAAATTATAAGCAATAATTAAAAAAAAAAAATTAAAATTATGATAAATTCAGTACATACAAACAATTTACTGTAAATACATTGTAATTACTTGAAAAATAATAATGAATACATATAATTTGTTTTGGTTATCTATGTTAATTATTAATGCTTAATAATAATAAAAATGTACCCGAGTTGAGAGAAAATATTATATTAATTAAAAACAAACAAACAACTTCAATTAAATAATAATAATATTTAAGAAAACAACAAGATAATGAAGTTAAATGTAATGTTTGTTTTGTTTACAAACAAATAAGTCCTAAGCATACAGCATCAAGTTCAAAAAGATCACGTTTACAAAATTGCTACATTGATATCAGTGGTCAGCTCAAAAGGATTTTTTTTTTTTTAAATTTAAAAAGCTATAAATTAGACAATGCTCTTTACAGAGATAATCCACAATGATTATTATACATAATAATAATAAATAAATTAAAAAATATACATTTAACAGTTCAAATAAAAACCCTACCACATTTAACGACTTTACAATCAAGAAACAACAAAAAATGTAAAAAACATTTCTCTTTAAAAGTACTCAGTCAAGAATTCGATTTTTTTTTTTTAATTTAGAAAAAAAAAAGAAATATAATTAATATTCTAAAACATAATTAAAAATAAACATTTAGTTGGAAAAAACTTACAATAAAACAAAAACAAAAAAATAAAAAGTAACATTTATAATAATGATTACTTTTTTGTCAGAAGATTTGTATTTTTTTTTTTTTTTATTTATGTTTTATTTTTTCTTCTCTCTTTATTTTAAATTTTTCATCACATATATTAGGATTTCTCCCCCCCCTCGAAAACATCCTAAGTTAAATTTGTTTCATCGTTTTTTATTTTTGAGAGATAAAATTAGATTTTAACTATATTTTCTTTCTGTTTTTAAAGTAAAATCATAGTTAAATGGGAAATAGTTGTATACGATATAAATTAAATTGGGAATAACTATAGAAAATATTAATAATAAAAAATATGTATTAACACTAAATTATTTTTGCAAACTATAATAACTAGTTAGAATCATCTTCAGAGCCGGTGTGAAGGAATAAGAGTCAGCACGAGGAGTTTTAATAGAGATATAAATCTACCCAAACAAGTTAAATTTGACTCATTGTTCTGTTGTTCTTCCACAAGTTTTCCTCTTTCACACTTGACCACACAGAAGATGATTATCTGTGGTAGTAAGCCCACAGACTCCATAGTTCAGCTATAGCAATTTAGGCTTGTTATTAAAAATAAAAGGCTTTAACTCTAAATTTTATACAATAATAATAAAAACTGAAAAAATTAAGTAGAATTTTTACACATGAGGCGAATCATTTTGTTATTTCAGCTTAACGAAACAACTTATCTGTGTATTAGACAGTGATTTATCAATATTATTTATTTACTAAATACATAGTTATTATATTCAACGTATAAAATGAATATTTAATTTAAAATGTACAAAAGAAATACGTCTGAATTAAAAAGATGAAACAAATTTTAAACTTGTCTTCACATCAATCGCTTCATTAACACTAAAATCATCGATAACAATACGTTTTTTTAAAAAAAAGGAAAAATAAAATATATTTTATTATCTAAAACAATAATTTAAAAAAATATAGATTTTTTAAATATTTTTTCATTTCAATTTTAAATATTTTTGAAAAAAATTAATTTCTTTTATATACCTAAATCTAGTTAAATAAAACTACATCCGTAAAAGAGGATTATTACGATACGATATCCAATAAATATATATATTATACGCTATAATTTGTAATTAATTTTTTTTTTCTAAATTAAGAGACATCCGTGAGAGGATTAAAGGGGTTTCTAGAGTAAAGGAAGAAAAACTTTTTCAGGATCGGGAAAAGGTAGTTTTAGAAAATGTCTTGTGTAACAATATTTCATTTTTTTTTCTTCTTGAAAATTTCTACAAATTACAACACCTAATTAATAATTTTTTTCCACAAGAATTTAAAGCTAAATTCTAAATGACGGTCATCCACTTATTTTAATAATATTTTACACCTTTTATAATTAACCGATACTATATTTGACAAAAAGTAAAAACAGTTAATCAAATTCATTTATCAATTAAGTCCTAATGATTTCCGACAATTCGTAGTGCACAAATTATACGAGAGAAACTAAAATTGGCAGTATAGAAAAAATAATTTAATAAAAATCATAAGTAAATAATATAGAAAAATAATCAAATTAATAAGTTTTTACATAGTAAAAGAATATTACATTTTTTCAATGGATAAAAGAAAAAAGTTTTTTTTTTTTACTTAATGTAGATTTAGTGGTGAAAATTATTATTTAAAGTTCAAGAATGAAGTAATAGAATCATTTTATCTTCTCAAAAGTGTTTAAATAGTCTTAAATGTTTAATAATGAAGAACAAATCGAACAAAGTTGCCATTTTATCAGCTTGACAAAATAACAAATTCTGCATTTTTAATTTAAAATAAAAATATATATATATTACAGTTCTCTACAATTAAATGTACCAAAAATCAGTTATATGTATAAGCACCAAAGAATTATGCTTATTATTGGAAGTTAAAATTATATATATATTTTTTTATACTAGATAAAATGGAAAACAAATGTATTGTGAGGGTATGCATTATAAGATTAATTGCTGTCTCCTTTAACGGCTGAGTGGTTTGAGAAAGAAACTTCTTAAATAATGAAATGTAAAATGTGCTCTTTTCGAGGTAAAATAGTTAATAAAGTAGTAGTAAACATGTTTTATTTTTGAGTAATAACATAAATATAACCTATATTACATAATCTTTATTCATACATGTTACGTCATGGCTATGTAGCCGACTGACGGGAGAGGGGCTTAAGGCCGACGAAATTAATAGAGAAAATATAAAATTCCGTTTAGAGGAAATACTACATTAATTGTAAACTAAAACATTTTGCAAATAAAATTATTAAATAGTTAATAAATAATTATTTATTATTTAAGTTTTCTTCAATTTCAGTGGTAATAAAAACCAGCTACTTCCGTGAAAAGTATTAGTTGAAATTTAGGTGAAATTGTTAAAAAATTTATTCGGTTTATTTATTTTGGCAACTCTTACAATTATTAAGATTAAAAATAACTTTTGAAAGAAACTGCACAATGTAAATGAACAGTAGAGACAGTATAGCCACGAGTGCAACTTTATTTAATACCAAAACGGGACATGGAAAATTCGGTGGCACGATAGAAACACATTTAGTTAAAGAATAAAGGCTAACTGTAATAATTACAATTAAACAATATCAATTAACTTTTCACAAATGGGAAATAATTAATATTTTGACACACGTCTCTGGCTTGTTGATGGTGTTGTAATTATGGTTTTTAAATTCTAGAATTTATGCCACTTCGACACAATCTTATTTCTATGTTATATCATCATTTTATGTTTTTTAATAAATAAAAATCATTTATAAAAGGATTGGTGTAGATGCAAAACGTGGTAAGCAGTAAGACCCGCAGTTAATCCCGAATAGAAAAAACTTCTACTTCTATACACATCAAATCAGGTTAACTAACTTAGCACCTTGCTTAGAAAAACCGAGCTTAGTTCTTCACTCAGTTAAACAGCTAAGTCTAAAGCATAGTCCATATCAGGACTAAATGTTGCTTATCTTTGTTGCGGGACTGAATTGCAGCAACACCGATTCAGCCCGAGAGTGTGAAGTAAGTTAGACTCAAAATCTTGTATCACGTACACACGTTATGAGCTAATCGTAAGGTTTACCACATCGTGTGTAACACGTACACATACACACGCTATGTGCTAAACTTAAGGTTTACCACATCCTATAAGTTAATACAGGACAGAAAGTGGCTGATAAGGTGAAAAGTTTTGTTCTCTTCCTCACACGGCCAGTACACTTGACATTCAACCACCAAGCAAGTTCTGACTACTGTCCCGTAGGAATTTCAGTTAATAGATCACAAGAGAGTTTTCTAATAAAATGGTCTAATTTCTTATGATTTATTCTTCTGTTAATCCCTTATTTTTCTACATTTCTTAAACTTCTAAGTCTTCAGGGTTGAAGTTAAAAAAAGATCACTAGTTTCTTATAAAACTGGTTATTTGTGGCAAATTTTCGCCCATACCTGGGCATCATCAGGCCTAAAATTATAATGATAAAATTATGTATCATTATAATTTTAGGCCTGAAGATGCCCAGGTTTGGGCGAAAATGTGCTACAAATAAAAATGTAATAAAAAACTAGTAATGTTTTTTCCCTGAAGACTAAGTAGTTTAAGAAAAGGCCTAATTACAATATCACAAAAATATTATAATGCATAGTTTATACAATACAACACAACTATTTCATATTCTTAATGACATTACGTAACCGTTATAAAAAAAATATATACAAATAAAATAATACAGAATATGTTATTTTTGCCTGAAGTCAATAACTAAAAAAAAAAAGGTGATAAAATATTTGATCTACAAAGAATAAATCTACTCATTGAATAATGTCTAAAATATTTCTCTTTAACTACTTGAAAGCACTCATTTTTAATATAGGTACTGTAGAGAAATTCTCCTTTTATTTTAATCTAATTTTTTGTGGATATATATATATATATATATATATATATATATATATATATATATATATATATATATATATATATATTATTTTTTATGCAATGGAGAATGAAAAATAGAAAGGACAAACAGTAATAGATTTTTTTTTGTTGTTGTCTTGGTATGACTAGTAAAATAAGTATAGAAAGAAAAAAAAAATTACTTAAGTACACATGTTTCTCTCTAATTTCGTACACATGTTTCTCTCTGTTTCGCTCTTTAATTTGTTTTCTTATTTTTTTATTTTTTTTTTTACTTTTTTACACAACAGCGATAACAATTATAATTTAATGAAGTATTATAATTTAGTTTGAAAAAAATAAATAAAATAAAATAAAAGCTTATAAAAAAAAAAAAAAAATATTGTATAAAGAATAACATATATTCTTTTTGTCCACATTTCATAACCTTGTTATATTTTTATATTCTCCAATTTTTTTTTTTATATATAGGTATTTTATATTCAATAAGGGTTTTTTTTTTTTTTTTAATTTAAAAAATCTATGTTTTATCATCTTCCAAAACACAATGGTTTAAAAAAGTAAGAAATACTGAGATTTATTGACCTTGGAACTTTCTAGTTAATTGATAAAGTGAGTATCAAATAAAAATATCTGAATTAGGATAGAGGTAGTCAGGAAGAGGGGCCAAATTTAGGTAGTCAGGAAAGGGGTCAAATTTAGGTAGACAGGAAGAGAGGACAAATTTAGGTAGTCAGGAAGAGGGGTCAAATTTAGGTAGTCAGGAAGAGGGATCAAATTTAGGTAGTCAGGAAGAGGGGGACAAATTTAGGAAGTCAGGAAGAGGGGGTCAAATTTAGATAGTCAAGAAGACGGGTAAAATTTAGGTAGTTAGGAAGAGGGGTCAAATTTAGGTAGTCAGGAAGAGGGGAGTCAAATTTAGGTAGTCAGGAAGAGGGATAAAATTTAGGTAGTCAGGAAACATATTCTTCTTTTATCAGGAAGAGGGGGTCAAATTTAGGTAGTCAGGAAACATATTCTTCTTTTATCAGGAAGAGGGGGTCAAATTTAGGTAGTCAGGAAACATATTCTTCTTTTATCAGGAAGAGGGGGTCAAATTTAGGTAGTCAGGAAGAGGGATAAAATTTAGGTAGTCAGGAAACATATTCTTCTTTTATCAGGAAGAGGGGGTCAAATTTAGGTAGTCAGGAAACATATTCTTCTTTTATCAGGAAGAGGGGGTCAAATTTAGGTAGTCAGGAAGAGGGATAAAATTTAGGTAGTCAGGAAACATATTCTTCTTTTATCAGGAAGAGGGGGTCAAATTTAGGTAGTCAGGAAACATATTCTTCTTTTATCAGGAAGAGGTGGTCAAATTTAGGTAGTCAGGAAACATATTCTTCTTTTATCAGGAAGAGGGGGTCAAATTTAGGTAGTCAGGAAGAGGAGTCAAATTTAGGTAGTCAGGAAGATGGGTCAAATTTAGGTTACATAGATTTGGAGACAAACAAAAAACATGTGACGTTAAATACTGAGTAAAAAAAATAAAAAAAATTTACTCCTCAAATAAAAGGCATAGCAGGTTTAAATTAGTAAGGGACCAACAGTGGACTGATTTTTAAATTTGATTAAATTCAATATGACAAAGATATGGGGGTTTGGAAAAGTGTTAAATGACACAAGACCATGATAGATGACAAGAGACCAAAAATGATCTCTGATATCTGAAACGGATTTCTGTCTTCGAACTATTTATAGATTAATATGATTCTGTTATCTTGGTAAGCACAGAAGAAATATAAATATATTTAACTGCACATTATTTAATAAAATTAATAATGAATCCTCAGTATTTCAAATAATTAAAAACATTGTCTTTTGGAAATGTAGTTTCACAAAATATCAAATTTACAGAACAATAATTAAAAGTATATTAATTTATTTTGTCTTTTAAGGTTTTTTTTTTTTAAATGCCTACACCCTCGAGGTATAAGTGGTCGGCTAAGTTAAGTTTTTAATTTAATCTTCATCATTAATTTTAAGTAGAATAATTTGAATCGATAACGTTTACTTCTTAGGTTTACTATAAATTTCTTTTAGTTATTTTTATTTTATTTTTTAACATGATATAAATTTGAAACAATTGCTAAAATATTCATATACATAAAATGTGTTTTTTTAATAGAATTTTATTTACATATTACTATAAGTTTCAAGTTGCAGATAACACTTTCTTTTCTTATTTATTTTTTTTATTATAAAATAATTCATTCTTGCTTCATTCATTCTTTCAAAGGAAGACAAATTGAAGGGGGGGGGGGGGGGGGGGGAACTAAATAATTAACAAAATAAAGTTATTACTATAGGAACTAATGATAAGTGATAATTATGAATAGGAAAAAATTATATAAATAGAACGAAACTTGTTTGTATTTATGTTTTCCTAGTAATAAAGGGCAGTTTTATTATGTATTATAATTATTATTTGAACCAGATTTGTTCCAATCTAACTATTATAAATATCCAAAAAGTGGCACCCTTTTAGATTGTTACTCCCCATATGAAGAAAACAGAGGGGAGTAACAATCTAAAGAAGGTGCACAGAATGTCCTTCTTTAGACTGTTACTCCCCTCATACGTTGCTTTAAATAAATATTCCTTAGTCCCAAAGTACATTGGACTGAACATCACTTTGTCTTGATAGTTAGTCATTTATATTCTAAAAACACATAGGGAAGCAAAATCTAAAGACATACCCAAAAAGAAACATAAAATAATAACCTACTAAAACCAAAAATGAAACAAGTTTAAATTAAATAATTAATTTCTTTGAAAAAAAAAAAATCAACAAAATTAATTAATGTAAATAATATAAATAATTTATAAAAATAAATATTTATAAAAAAAAAAAAAATCATAAATATAACAACAGGGAAATTATCATAATAAAACAACAACAAAAAAGTAGAAAAATGATCAAATAAATCAACAGAATAAGATTATTAGTATTATTAGATTTATCAGTATAATAAATGCAGAAATGACTGATAAGATATATAACATAGAAAAAAAATCAGGATAATTAAATAAAAATTTGATATTGTGATCAAAATATGTATATATAACAGGTCATTATTAATAAAAGGAATAGCTGATCAGTAACTCAAAGGTTAATGCACTAGGGATCAGTATCTGATTCCCTACGATAGACTGCTTTTTTGTACTTAAGGAGTTTACTTACATATATTTTATACAATGATAATGTAAAACAACATTTTTTTAAAATATAATTTATTTTAAACACAATTTAATTATCTCTCTCAGAACAAATATAAATAAATAAAATAAACGAGAGTCCATAGTTAAAATGAAAACAGTCACAGCCAAGTTATTTAAATCTGAACAAACAAATTTTTAAATAATATTAAAATCTGGGAGTAAGTTAAAAAAACAAAACAAAAAAAAACAGGAGAAGGAATAAGATTACTATACGCCTAATATATCACGCCAAAACAGAACAATTGAAGGCTATTCTATACCTGAGCCAAATAGATATAACCTTCTTCTTTAAAATGTCACTTAATTTCTTTGATAAACAGTGCCCAACTGTTAATATAGGAATTTTCACAAGGGGAGGGAGCTCACCATCGCTACAGTACAAAACAGTAGTAAGAATTGAACAAAAATCTTTTTGAACAAAGAGTTTTGAATGTCTACTTTTAACTACTGAAATACAGCCAAAACGGTAACCCCAAGCTAGTTTCCTTATCAACAGTTGATTCTCTGTTAAATCAAGATTTACTTCAACTTGTACATTATTAGCCATCATATAAATATGAAAAAGTTAATTAGAGTAATATCGTAGATCCTTGCCGACTTGAACAAATATAGAACTAAGGCTCAGCCAAATTTAATTTATCAAATAATTCGGCAAATCACAAAAGATGTTTAATTAAAAAACCAAACAACGTCTTCATACAAAATAATAAAATTATTTTATAATAAAATTATTTAATAATAAAATTATTTTGTGTGAAGACGTTTGATTTTTGAACTACACCTCTTTCAAAAGTCGCTGTCACACGTCGGAGAAAAACGCAGTTGAGGATCTTAATTTTGCAAGTTCCTTTTTATATTTAAAATGAGGATTTGAGCATAAACTTTATTACTAATACAAAAATTCACCACAACATATCAAATAGAAACCCTTTCAAAACAATCGTAAAACCGAATAATAATTACACGTTTTTGTTTTTTCTTAAAAAAACACAAAAAAAAAACAACACTTATACCTTAAAAAATTGTGCAATCTTCGAGGGGACAAAAAAAAAACTTAGCACAGCCCGAAAATGTCTAATAATAAATATCAATATCAACAGTCCTCAAACACTGAAAGTAAACAAAGCATTTCACAAAAATTAACTTTTATCACTAATTAATTCATTAAAACTTAATTATGAACTTACTATGTCTTCCTAAACACTTTGAATAAATGAAATTAAAAAAAAAGGAGAAATTAATTATAAGAATAATAAATAACAATGAAACATACGTAAGAGAAAGAGAGAGTGAGACAAATAAAGAGAGAGTGAATGTGACAATATAGACAAATACAATAAAATCTACTTTTCTTTTTTTTTTTTTTTTTTAAAAAAACTTCCTAATTTTATTTTGTTACCTCAATTCATATAAATTTATGTTTTCTTTCAAATGCATCAAATCGCAATAAGAATTAAAAGTAATATAAAATACATTCCTTGTAAACTCCATAAATATAAAAGCTCAGTAAAATCAAGCAACAACCAAAAAAAAAAGGAGTAAATATTGTACACAAATTGTAACAAAGCTTTTCTTTTTCTTATATCTGCAACTTGAACATCAATTATAACAACAATACCCTTAAAGGTAGTATCAAGACAATTTTATCTTGATATATTTTCATGGGCAAAACATAGGCATATATATTATAGTTTTTTTTTTTTTAATTGTAAGTTATGTCAAAACTATTTTCACACCTACAATTTTTTTTTCTTTCATTAAAATACATTTTGTTTTTCCTCACTATAGACTCGTATCATTACAATTAAATATGTAATATTATAATATTAATTTTTATTTACTTAAAAGTAGCTATTCTCAAATGGAAAGGGGGGGGGGGGGGGGGGGAGGAGTTTATGTAATTTATTTTATAATTACTAATTTCTAAATTACCATTATATCGAATAATGAATTTCAGGGTTATTAAATAATGAAATAAAGATTTTAAGATATGATAAGTAACATTGAGTGTGGACGAGGGGTTTCATTTCTTCACTAAATATTCTTATACATTCCTAATATTTTCCCATTTTATTTTTATTTTTTAAAACCTAACAATTAATATTGGATTATTTAAAATATGTTAACATTAAGACAAAAAAAATATATGATAGTTATTATGCCTACATAAATATAATATATATTAATATAATATATAATCAGAATATTTAATTTTTTTTTTAGTAAATACATCCAAACTAATAATAAATATTGGATATTTAAATACAATTAAATCTAATCAAGCATAGTGGTTAAGCTGTGTTTACAGTTTAGTTAATTCGTAACCACATTTATCAAACAATTTTATTATTTATCAATAAGAAGATCGTTCTTTTTTTTTTTTAGATCCTTGTAAAATAGTCTATAATTTTAGAGAGTTAAAAAGTTTTTTTTTTTCAAAGAAGTAAAATCTAAGTAGAAAGGATAAAAATCCTTGTAAATTTCTCCTTAATTTAGTTAGTAAGATAAAATTTACTCCCTAATTATAAAATTACTTTTATAAATAACCTCATTTATCAAAATATTTTTCTACCACAACAATCTTTCCCACCAAGTACAATCCCACAGTAAAAAAAATTCCTAGTGGAAACAGGCCGTAATAAAATGCCTTTCTCAGTAAAGTCAAATGAAATAAACGGTTCAATTTTAGATTTTTCTATTAGATACAGCTAGTGTTGTTTGACTTCTTAAAGAGCAAACTTATTCATAAACAACAATTGAAAGGAATGTATACTTTGTTCTGTCTTATCGATATATATTTAATCTTTAGTCTAGTTAAGAGAGGATCTTACTAAAAACAGTTGACAGTTTACTAAGATTAGCACAACAGCAATTTGTTCACATTATTTGGGGAGTTGACAATTGCATTCGAATAAATGGCAATATTATTACGATATAATATTTTTAGTCCGGGTAATTTTCTTAAAGTAAATGAAACGATTTTAGTACTAGATTATTTTTTGTTGCATTCATCTTCACTGGACCATCTCTTCTCTTGCTCTTCTAGCTCAAACTGCCAGCGAAGTTCAAGCTCTCTGATGTCATTAGCTATTCCTGCTTCATACGAATCTTCTTGTACACCTCGCTAATAAAACATAAAATTAATGTTAGAAAAACAACCTAGATGATCACCGGCATCACAAACCTTCTAGCTGAAATTGGTATTTAAAACTCGGAAGTTGCGCTTGTTATTAGCAATTAGTCATTAGAATTAAACCTCCTTTTCCCCTTTCGACAAATATTAATCAGGGTTTTAAGAATTATTTCTAAAGTTCAATATATTAAAATAAATAAATTTGTGTTAGGGACTCCTAAACTTAAGAGTATGAAAAGAGATTTATTAGGGCAAATAAATAAGTTAAAAACATCGAGTGAATTTCGCATACACTTGACTATCTTTGCGAAGTTTATATTAAATTATTTTTGACTTTGATTTAGTTTGAAATTATTCCTATATTGTATTGCTAAGAATTCAGACTATTTATTCTGACTTCCGGTAAGAAAATAAAAATAAAATGCATATATAAATATATCCTGTATAAAATAAATATATCCAAATACCTGCGACAAAAAGTTAAGTAATTAATTTTCTCTTTATACCCGGCATATCAGTTCATTATACCATCTATTCTTCCAAAAATCTATCGGACAAATATTTATTAAATTTTAATTATTTCTCTAGCAGAGTATAACGACTGTGTACTAGCAAAACATCGTAACCCCAAAAACTAAATTTTTCAGGAGAAGCAAAAAACGTTGTTTTAAAAATGATTATTTTTATATTTTCTTTATATTTATTCTGATTTTAATTAATTTTACTGAAAAACTTAGACCTATCCCACAACTAGTTAAAGACTTACAATGCATGGGGGGTAGCGAGGTTTTGAAACCTTGTCGTATACGAGGTTTTTTGTACACTTAAGTTAAATGATAAATACGAAGCATTACAATAATATCCATAAAAAATAATTGCTTAAGGCTTACTAACTTTTGCACATAGGTAGATATTAATAATATCTATAAAAAAAAGCAATAAAAAAATCTCGATTTTGAGGGTTACAAGGTATTGCAGGTACACAGTTGATAAATTACTTTAATGGAATTATTAAAAGGAACGGTATTAATGATGAAACAAAACAATAAAATTATAATACCTCATTAATTTTGTATTCGCCGGACGAGTCATGCGGAGAAGAAAGTGTTGAAATGCTACTTGTACGACTCTGCGACAACAACAACCAATTATTACAACCATTATTACAGATAAATATGTAATAACAAAATGTCGCTTTATTTTTTAAGAAAAGGAAATAGAGAAATAAATACTACAAGTGCGTTTATAATAGTGAAATTTAACTAGTAAATGCTCCATTATGTTAATAAATTGCATTTATAGCAATATATTATAAAAAAAAAGTTGAAAACAGAATAAGTGAATGAATACAATGGTACAAGGAGTATAAAGAGAATAACAACAATTAGAATACTTAAGAGATGAATGGCAGCTTATTAATGAATGAACTTACGAGTCCGAGCAGTTTCTCTTTCTCAATGATTCCTTGCTCGATAAGATGAAGCTCCTGTGTTAGCTTCTCTCCTTGAGCCAGGGCTACTCCGTTAGATGCGAGCTTTAAAAAAAATCAATCAAGAAATTCATGTTGCAATATTAATAAATCGATAAATATAAATAAGATAATTAATAATATTCAATTTAGTTGGCTGAATTAATTAAATAAAAAATAAATACAAACTTTCAAATCGTTTATTCTTTTTTCAAGAGTCTTCAGTTGCTGTTTCATTTTTTGGGATTCGGCTAAAAATCTACCGACAAAAAATAAAAAAATATTAATATTTTAAATTATGTGCACGACAACTGCTGGGTGGTTAAATAATAAATAAATATAAAAAAATTGAGATTTTTAAATTGAATTTTTTTTAAATCTTGAAAAGACATCTTACTCTTTGGATGTAGCGACAGTCGGAGGCGAATTGTGTATCTGCTTATTTTCAACAATAGGATCAAGGACAGTTGACGTAGGTGAAACCGACATATAACCTTCTCTAGAAGGATCTACCATAACTTGACTGTGTCCGTAACCTAAACATAACAAATAACAATTTGTTATTTTATTTAAATAATAATTTTGCTTACATTACAGGTTACAATTAGAACTATAAACAAAATGTGGTGTGTGGTATAAGCATTGTCTTTTCTTTAGTTTTACCTGGGCTGTGACGAATAGGCTGTGAAGAAGGAGGTGATTGGGTAGGTTGAGTGTGTTGTTGAGGGGCGTAGAGCCAATGAGAAGGAGGTAAATAAGTAGAGGAAGGTAACGACCCTACACTGCCGACTTGATGAAGAGTACCACCGGGAGATGAACGCATGTCTTCAGTCTTCAGACCGCTACCTCCACTATCTCTAGATATAGGTCCGAACTTACTCACCACTGGTGGATCGAAAGGTATAAATTCTTCCTCACTAACAACACTCTCACCTCTGAAACAGGACAAATAATGGCTTTGTTAAATATTTTCTGCTTTAGTATTGACAACTTCATACCAAGCTTCCAATACCTTGATGATATAAATGACTGAGACTCAAGTAAATATTAAGCGATGAATTTACACATGATAGTTGAAACAAACGCCATTGCAGAGTGAACACAAAAGGTGGTGACCTAAAGCAGGGTTGCCAGATTTCCCTAAGTCAAAACCGGAACACATTCTTAGATCTTGCACAGGTCTGACATGTTGTTTATTTATACGAAATATTTTTATTATCTAATTTATTTAATTTTTTCCTTCCTTTTATTTTAAATGTCAAAATTGTTTTGATATTTTACAAGAATAAAAGTATCAATTTAGCAAAATTTAAAGAAGACAGATATGGGAACATCTATGTGCTGACCCTTTTTCCTAAGTTCTTTGGACTAGTTTTTTTTTAAGTGATAATATAGGGTGGGTAACCAAGTAAATTAGTACAGACTTTAAGATAATGGTAATCATTTTTAAACCAAACTATTTGTCCAATTTAATAATTTAATAAGGACTAAAACTTAACTTGTAAATCTAATTTTGTAAAGTAGTGGTACATCATATAATTATTAAACAAAAAAAAAAAAAGGATTTATTTACCGGCAGTAAACACTAGTTAAATAGTTCTGTTGAGTATGCTCTAGAGGCTGAGCAATAGTCTGATCGACAATGTTGGTATTTATAATGTTCCACACAGAATAGTTATTAGCAGTGCTGACACCTCCAGTCCGACTAGTACTGTAATCAACTTTTTCCTGAAAATGTAATAAGTTAAATTTAAAACAATACATATAGTCAAAAATATATAATACATAAAAAAGTAGAATACACATTGTAATAAATCTTGTTTTGTAAATCATCGTTTGTATATTCTTAAGCCGGCCACACACATGCAGTTTTAACTGACAGTTTGAACTGTTCAGTAGAAACTGTCAGTTGAAACTGTTGGGTGTGTGGGTATTTCAGTCTCAGTTCAACTCAACTGTAGAGTTAAACTGAGACAAATTAAATTTCATTTTTTTTTTAACTTCAACTAATTGTTGCTTGTATGGGGATTCAACTGTACAGTTCTCAGTTCAATTTTTGAAATATAATGGTTCTCCGCTTAATTCTTTTAACCCTTTGACTGCGGGACCTTTCCCTTAGGGTCTATCCAGGGGCTGAAGTGTTGCGGGTCTGAAAAAAAAGAGGTCTGCAAACCAGCATAGCAGGAGTAAACGAGTGAAATTATGTTGGGTCTATCTCTGAGGCGGAAGCACAACTAAAGAACCCGTTTGAAGAAGTTCCATTATCCCCTCTCTCGAATAACGCACGCCTTTCCAAACCATGCGGTATCACCAAGTGATACCTCCCACCACTCAGTTGAAAATGCTAGATATCACCTGGTGATACCTCCGCAGTCAAAGGGTTAATAAGTTGATGTCCAAAGATTGACTTCGCCTTTCTAACCGCTTCTTGCACAACTGTTTATGCTTTTTCAATTTCTTACTTTTTTGTAAAATTACAAAAAGTAAACTGACAGTGGCGAAATTGTCCTGCACCTTCAAATCCATTTTAAGAACTGAAGGATTGAACTGTACGTGTGTGTGCTTCTACAGTGTACAGTTTCAACTGTCCAGTTCAAACTGTACGTGTGTGGCCGGCCTTACAAATGAAATGTTGCTAATTTAACTACTCACATTTGGTAGAATAGTATTGTTGTTACACCTGGCTTCTACTCTCTCCAAGTGGTTAAGTAATTCTTGTCGTCTATGCTGTAGCAGGGCCCAGTTAGATCCACCAACAAGCCCTGACCCAACTCCATGCATCTTCTACAATGATAAACATCAGCAATAATAGTTCAGTAAATATAATGTAAATAATTACAAGATAAAAAGAACTTTTTATATACTATATTTTTAAATATTCTGTTGAATCATATGTAGTGTTGCTAATATAATTCTTATTATTATATATAATTTTAGAGAAAACAATAATAGTTCTGAATTTATTTATTTCATATAAAGGATAACCAACTAGACAGCTGATCTTAAACCTATAAAAGGACAAATCTTTGTACAAAGGATCTCGCCAACACCGAATCTTAACCGTGCCATCGATATGCCCCTGTGTAGGGGACGGTAAGAGAAAAAAAATGAGTACAAGTAAAGAAGTCCAGATGCAGAAAAATTAAACCGATTCCAAGGACACAAGTGTAAACAAACCTGGTTGTCACATGTCAATTAATTAATTTCTTTGTTTACTTTTCCTGTTTCGCTGCCATTCAATGTTTATCTCTTAAAAATACAATTAGTTTTTACATAACAAAAAATCCTGATATAATCATTCTTGAATATTTTATTAATTTTATACTAATCTCTATATCATACTAATCTCAAAGCATTTATTTCACTATTAGATACCTTATTGGGAAGAGAGTGAGATCTCCAGAGTGGTTGTTTTGTTCTCGGTTGTTGAATCTGAGAAGGCTGAGTAGGTTCTGTGACGGTAGCAACTTGAGAATTTTCCGGTGGGTACGATACTCCCATTACTTGTTCCCCATGGTAACAAACACCACCTCCACCTGACATGCTCCTAGAACAAAACAAAAACCATTCTTTTGTTTTATACACAAAGAAAGTTAGAATATTGGCAGCGTAGTTGAGTTGTGCAGAAGAGTCTGAGGTTCTGTTCCTCATCTTTTAATATTGCAACCTTAAGTGAAGTATGTAATTTGTTTATTTTATCGTTTTTGTGAGCAGCACTGCATTATAGAATATATATAAAAAGAAGAATGATTACTTGTAAGGAGGAGACTCTCCCTGGTGAAATGAGGGGAAAGTCGTGGGAGATAGGTTTGGAGTTAGCGGCTGCTGCATGTGATGAGTCGAGGGATAACTTGAACTAATTGGGTAACCACCATAATCTCCGTTACCTGACAAAATAGAAAACATAACAAGTTAGAGTTAGTTTATAAAACAAAAGAAAACAGTGTCCATGGTAAACTAAACCCTTAGTTATTATGTTGGAATCTTCTCCAGGCACCATTTGGTATTTACTTTTGAACGGTTTGAGATAAATTAATGAAACTTGAAAGATCCGTACAGTGAAGAGGGAAGTTTGTTTTCATGCAATCGCGCACTAGGGGCAACCACCCTCTTTGCCCCGAGGCCAACTTCAAAATTTCAAATTAGAGTCTATACTTTTGATAGCATATTTGGATTCTATAGTGAAAAATAATACAATTTTACTTGAAACTTTTTTTTCTATCTCCAATACTTTGATATGGGGAAAAATATAAAAATGGTAGATTTCAGCGCCTGCAGGCAAAATGGGTGGTTGCCTCTTGTACACGAGTGGATGAATAGACACTTCCCTTTACATGGTGCAGATCTCCTAAAATCCATTAATTGATCTCAAACCATTTAGGTTTTACAACGATATAAGTGTTATTTTTTTACTATTTTCAGAAGGGTAATTTTGTTATATTTGTCCCCCTAAAGAGGGCAAAATATTGGAGATACAAAAAAAAGTTTCAAATAAAATTGTATTATTTTCCACCATAGAATCCAAATATGCTATTAAAAGTATACACTCCAATTTGAAATTTTGAAGTTGGGTGGCCTGGGGGCAAAGAGGGTGGTTGCCCCATGTGTGCGATTGCATGAAAACAAACTTCTCTCCACATGGTACGGATCCTCTAAGTTTCATTAATTTATCTCAAAGTGTTCAAAAGTTAAGAGGGGGGGGGGGGGGGCCTTTTGGACCACTCTGTATATAGCCTAGGCATTGCATGGCTCTTAATAATGAAATGAGCTTACAGAAAAAAAATATTGAATACTTGATGATTACAGCTATTATAGTTCATGATGGTGAATTATCAAAAGTGGAGAGGAAGGTAAGGGGGTACCAACCTAATGGCCCTTCATTCACCTGCACCATTATTAATACCTATTATCAGTGCTTGATTTCTAGAATAAACGTTCAAAAACAGTATTTTAAGCAGTTTTAGACATAAACCCACACTCTTAGTGCAAATCATAGTGCCGATAATTTTTTATTTATTTATCAGAGAGAGAGGTCCCGGAACGCCGTTCCGCCGCGTTCCGAGCCCTGCCTCAAATCGAGCCCTGCCTATTATTACAAATTTACAACTTTAACATTAACTTCTGCTTGTATCAAGTTGAAAATTCATCAACTTGTTTTTAATAGCACTCTACACCATATTTATAGTTTTAATGAAATCAATATATGGGTTAGATCCGAGAGAGGTGAAGCAGTTGGATTTACTAAAAAATAAAAAAAATATTTGAAGTTCAATGTTGAGCATAAACTTAAGGATGGATAACACTATCCAGAATTGGTCAAATGAACATATATGCAAAAAATGAACTAAATCAGTCAATATTTACTTAAGATATCGACACATAAATTAATGTTATTTACAAGAGTAGAGTGCGATTAAAGTGCCTATTTGTATTAATGTAAGAAGCTTATTTTAATAACATGTTTTTAATGGAAATAAATTTTTAACTGGTGGATTTAAGAATACTATTTACTTTATCTTTCTATATCTAAGCACATATATGTTCTACATAATAACCTTAGCAACGCCACCGATCCAGCCTTCAGATTGGCCAACAAAACCCACCACTGTACCCCCTCCCCCAGCGACACCAGTATTTTCACTGTTTCTTGGAGACCCGCTTCACTCACGTTTTGCTCTCTCTCTCTTTGGACACCTCTCCCGTTTTTTTCCCCGTTACCCATTTCCAAACAATAATGCATATTATAAAATATATTTCCAATTTTGCGCCCATAATATTATACATGATGGATGTACATCCTAAATATTACATAAACTGAACTCATACCATAACATTTTTTTTAGTTTGGATTATTAAAGGATAGCAACATGTTGAGTAACAAACTAACTGTATAAAAAGAAATTACCTTCAGAGAAGAAAATGTTATCAACAGAATTATCATCTTCCTTACTGCTTATGATATTTCTATTCTGCGGCTTTCTATTTTTGGCTCTAAATCTGGTAAAAGAAAAAAAAAAAAAAAACACTAAAATCAATAAAATAATTAAAACACAAAAAGAGAGGATGAAAAATTAAGTAATAATTTTAAAACTAGGGTTAAAAAAAAGTATAATGAGATATTTTTGTATTAAAAAAGGCTAAGTAATAAAAGTTTTTTTTACCTTGAAATGATCCTAATCAAAAGAAAAATAAGTAAAAAGAAGTGTTAATATTTTTATTTTCACAGAAGTAATGATAGATATAAAATAAAGTACACTTTTCTAAAGGGGATAAAATAAGGATAATCATGCTTAAATTGGTAATTCCAACATAATAAAACGGTAATTTAACTTGACCGTCGGTAATAATCTGTTCACAAATAGATAATATTTTTTAAAATATTCTCCTTTAATTATTAAAAATGATTAATTAATGAATTTGAATAATAATGTTACTGTTTTGATATGAATAAAAATGAATGAAATTTCAATGAATTTAAAGTTTAAAATATAACATGGTCTGTAGGGTACAGTTAATATTATAAAAATTTTAGTCTCAAATGTTTTCTATGCAACATCTCCACTGACATCCAAGGATGTTGCGCTTATTAAAGACAATTCAACTACCAACTGCTTTCTTTAGCTGTTAAGTCAGATGATGTTGCCTTAAGTTAATCTCACAGTGCTTATTTTAAGTGAATTTTCTCGGAGCAAAATATAATTTCAATAGAAATATAAGATTATTATTAATCAACAATTTAAATGATTATGCAAGGTGCTTTTTATATTGTTAAAAATATAAGATTTTTTTGTTTTTTAGCACAGCAGGGTAGTGTAACTTATTGCCAAAACCACAGACTATACATAAACAGGTCAAGTGTGTGCTAGTCAGCACACAGCGAGGGTCCGTAGGCAACACTGCATTGTTTAAGTAGTACCTATTGATAGTGCTTTTTAAAATGCTAAAAAGCTTACTTTGAACTATCCTATGGGTCTGATTTTCTCAAAACACATGAACAAACTTCTGATAAAGTATTTTTTGCCACTGAACCGGACTATAAATATAAAGAGCATAATTAAAAAAAAGAAGTATTTTGTCAATAAAAAAAAAAAAAAAATCTTTTTTCCAAATTTCCAAAAAGTGGTATCTTTACTTTTGGTCAAAGAACCCTTATGTATTTTTACCCTATTTTTTTTTTTTTTTTTAAATAATATTTTTTAAGTCACTATATTTTTAAAATGTGTGGGTAGGTACTATACACATATATGCCAAATTTCAAAGTGATCGGACGAAAGGTGTAGCCGTGAGAGCAGGCGACAGACGGACAGACACATGCAGGAAAATATAAGTGTTCTTGGTTTTGCCTACGGACCCTAAAAAATGGTAAAGTACTAGAAGAAATATTGAATATTAGTAAATTAAAATATCATACTTGTCCAGTTCATCGTTAGAATGAGCGAAGGTGCAAGAAGGTCCTCTAGGACAGTTGCCTTTATGCATCAAGTCTCTACAGAGGCTAACTTTATATTTGAATCCCAGCGCTGGAGGTAGAGTAGGTTGTTCAGTAGTAGGTGTACCACTGCATGCAGTTGCGACAGGATTTTGACTACTGCTTCCTCCCTTAGTTGCAGCACCGTGGTTACGCATGAATTCCACTAAACCAGCTACTACAGTACGACACGCATCCAACCCTCGAGCAACTTCGGACATGCTGTACTGTCCACTCTCTGTAAACAAAATAATAATAACACTTAAATAAATATATTAACTTTGACTTATTAAACTTAACCTTATTAACAATTTAAAAAAAAAATAGCTCTAATAGCCCAAATAGTTAAAGCGCACCTTCTTTAGCCACAGGTGGAGGGATAAAAAATAATAAATAAATAAAAAAGTCCGAAGTAAGTAGATATCTAATTCAAGGTTTTCATATGAAAAGGTCAATAATAATTAATTTCTAATTGAATGAAGTCTTCTCTTAATATGTACACAGTCTTTAATATGAGCACCCCAACCATATCATTTCCAACCCTGCCCTCATCAAACAATTGAATGAATCCCTAACATAAACAAGTAAGGCGCGCTTCACTTAAGTACGTGAGGCGATAATCGCCGGTTTCTGTACAATTAAGTTAAAATTATAAGTATAAAATTTTAATCGTTGCTTATTATTTTTCTAAACTTCAAGACCTTTAAATCGATGTACGTCATGGCCACTAAAAACTTCTTTTTAGTCACCAAAAACTAGTTGCATATTCTTTTTCTAAACTTCAAGACCTTTAAATTTATGTATAACATGGCGACTAGAAACTTTTTTTTAGTCGCCCGCCATATTGGCCACCATCTTGAAAATATTAAGTGTAAAATTTTAATATTTAGATATTCTTTTTCAACACTTCAAGACCTTTAAATTGATGTATAACATTGTCATGGTGACTAAAAACTTATTTTTAGTCGCCCACCATATTGGCCGCCATCTTGAAAATATTAAGTGTGAAAACTCCAAAAAGTGTACAGTTGTCTCAAATGCCGAGATGCAACTGTGTGCCGAATTTATTGTTCCTAGCTATAGTAGTTTATGAATTGAAACAAGCCAACAGACAGACATACAGAGCCGTTATATATGGTTTCTTTTTCTACTTCGTACAGAAACCTAAAAAATGGGAAATCAATCAACTTTGGGGGAAAATTCACTTGGAGAGGTTCGGATCGAAAAACGTTGACAATAGCGTACCATATCCAACCAAAGTGTCCTCTACACTACAAGGCAGCATACTTTTTATTTGGTTTGGTATTCACATAAAAAGGTACTAGTGATAAGAGGGTACAATATAAAAAAACTCCTTTTTTGTACTAGAGAGGTCGGATCCAAAAGAAACCTATCTGAGTCGCTCCCAATGCGTCAAACTCAACAAGATATGCTAGTTAGTTTTTTTGTTTTTTTTCAAGTGTTATTTTAAGTAAGAAATATCGTCTATACAAAAATAATTCTTTAGAAAGCATACCCGGATTTGGATCAATATGTGCCAAATGATCAAGATGAGGTCTAAGTTGGGATAATCTTCCAGGATCATTAGTTCTTTGAAGGGCGATCACCAATTCTTCAATAGAGTGAGCAAACGCACCAGGAGTCTGTAACTTATCTACAATACTCTAAACACACACACAAACCACAAAATTACAGAAACATCATAAAAAAATCCTAAATATTTATATTATACTATTATAAAATAAATGAATGCAGGACACAAGGATAACACGGAATGAAATAATTTATATAAAAATAAATAAATATGCAAAGTTAAAAGCTACTTTAAATGGCAACGAAATTGCTATTTGAGAGCTTAAAGTTACCTGCATATGAGACTTATGAGCAGAATCACCGTAGAGAAGAGCAGACCATTGGTCTGGTGCTATACGAAGACCTGCTTCAGTAGCTATCTGTACTATCTGTGCATCGTGTTCTCGCCTCAATGCTTCGTAGCTCCTAAATTCTTCCTTCAACTGCATTAGGGATGAATCTCCTTCTCGTTTGCTCACCTGGGTTTAACAATAGCAGACAAAACAGTTCATTAAAATAACAAGTGCGAACCTTTTTACCCGTCACAGTTCTGATGGGGTGTCAAAACTTGTTAACACACTGAGGACTAGGCTAGAACAGGGGTGTTTTAACAAATACAAATTATTTAATTTGTATTTATGCACCAATTTCAAACTATGCATTGCTCACTCCAGACCAGTGCAACATAACTCAGAAAAAATTAGAAACAACATAAAGGAGAAACTAATTTTGATGAACTCATGGTAAGCACAGTAATAATGTATCTGAAAGAAAAATATAAAAGAAATACCTTAAAACTGGATGCCCTGTACAGCAGCTGTACAACATGTCCTATTGATGTTTTGCTTGCCTGAGGAAAGTGAGGTTCCAATCTCTGAACAACAAACATAACCAGAACCTTACGGCTAAGAGCTGAACCGTCTTCCAACGCTAACAGTACTAACTTAAGCACTTCCTCTTGCATTGCTTCAAAACAAACAAATTAGCTTAATTAATACATCTTAAGTATCAAAGAAATAAGTTAAGGGACAAAACATCAACACCACCATAAAGTTATAAAAATTTCTTAAGCCAAAAAATCAGATCTTAAGGTTTTTAAAAGCAAAAACAATGTTTTTAATAATATCATATGTTCTAGTGTATCAACTTTAATTAACTTTATCTGAATCAAATGTCAACTTATTCAACCAGACATTTATGTGTAGTGCAGTGATAGATTTATAATATTAGTAGTAAGAGAGCTGTGAGGCGGGTGAGGTAGATACAGAATGTAGGGTGTTTAGCTAGGCACCCCTACTCCACTACCTTAATTCATATTCTAGCCTCCAACTTCTTTTCACTCACCACTTTAAGTCAATCGTCATCGTCGACTGTTGCCTTAATATTAAATATTTATTAAAGAAAGCTCCCTTCGATCATAGAGCCACGTGTGGCCTACGGTATCTGGAAGAATGAAGTGTGATTATATGATAAACAGGAGGGTTTACCTGGTCCGAGAAACTGGCATCCTCTGGCCCTCACAGCAGCCCATAGATTGGCAGAGAGATGCTGTGGGTTTTGATGATGTAAAATAAGTTCTGTAACTGTACGATCTCCGAGCGATCTAGCCGCTCTCATAGCACGCCCACGACCCTCCTCCTCCGCAAGCTGGCAGTTGACAAGCGCAACCAGCTTGCGTTGCATCGGCCTGGAGAGAGCTGTAGCTCCAGGCCGGAGGTAAGCGGCTAGCCTCCTCACAGCTGTAGTAGCCTGTGTCCATGCTGCTCTATCTGATACCGGTACCACACTAACCGAAGTCTCACCACCCACCTCACCTCCCACCAGCTCCAGTAGAGCTGAATTCACCGGTAGGTGCTTTACATCGCTCTTTAGAACCGTCTACAAAACAGTAAAATAAACATACTCTACTATGGCAACAAAGTAACACCCAAAGTAAATAAGTTTTAACACTGTAAAATAAATTAAATTTAAATAGTCAGCCGATAAATAAAATCAACTGATTTATAACCTGAACATCAGTTAAGAATTTACCTGGTCAAACGGGCACTGTTTTTTGTGCAAATTTTGAAGACAAGCCTTACACACAGTGTGTGAACAGGCCAAACTGATGGGACTCCTGCTAGACCCATCAAATTCGTTGCAGCATACAGGACACGTTAGAAACTCAGTCCACGCTGGAGCCTGGATCGGCATTCTAGAAAGAAAAAAAAAATTGGTTGATCTGATGCAACTTCAGAAATCTTCATACTGTCGCTCAATTTTTGGGAGCTAACGTATCTTAAAAACTACTTTACGATTTTATTTAAATTTGTATGGTAGGTATGGGAGCACCAAATTTAGAGCCAAAATACAAAATAATTTCTTGATTTGGCCTTAGGTAGGGTTATTCTGAATAATATGTATTATACCCGATTTCATAAGTCAGTTCAGTAGTTTTCGCTTGATCTCTACATTAACAAAAGACAGATATTCTGGACTAATAATGAAATTGCAGAAACTTCTAGCAAGAGATGATGCAGTAGAGACTAATTATTTGTACTTAATAATACCCTCTTACTCTAACTATGGCATGCTCAAAAGAAAGAACGAAGAAAAGCAAAACTCAAGTGGAAAACAGTACTAAGACTCACTGAATAGTTCAATATTGTTCTAAACGGTTTTAAACCATGTACAGTCATCAACAAAACAAAACAAGCAACCATGGCATCTGACCTACATGTAACAAGGTACCTGCATTGTATAAAGGCTCCTACACACTAATAAGTTTTACCTTACAGTCGCCGGTCAGGTCTGGATATTCTTGCAGACCTGCCTGGCGACCGTGCACTGCGCAGGGAGACTGACAGACCATAAGGTGGGCTGTAAGGGGGTATCTGATGAACATATCTGATTTTTTCCATAAATTTCATCACTTCTCTGATGACCCAACCCCTCAAGAGACAACATCATCACTGCTACACTACAACCCTACATTTTAATTCTTCCCTCAACAGACAGTGACAGAAAGATCGGCGTATAGATGACGTATAATGTGGATGCACCATAATTTGTAAGCTACATTTAGAAAGATGATTGTAGCGTGCATGAAAAACAGCAATATAGTCAAAATGTTAAAAGCTTTAAGATTTACTCAAATATAATAGATACGACAAGAGAGAGAGAAAAAAGTGCTTTAACACAGGTCAAGAATAAAGTTAAAATATAAAGTAAGTTTTCTTTTCAAAAACCGGCTCTATTTTGGCTGCAGACCTTGGTATCTGCAGACCAAGGTGACATATAAAAGTATCATAAATTAAAATATCTACTCACTACTTCATCGCCACTCAAAAAACAAATCAATTACAACTAGAGAACCGATCGACATGCAATACAAAGGGAAATAAGTGAGAAAAAACCTGAATTAACATTAAAAGAAACAACATAAATTAAAAAAAAGAAAAACTGAAATTCAAAATTAAGTTCAGCAATTTCAAAATTAAGTAACAAAGTTAAAAAATAGATTCTTACAACTTTAGTGCATACACAAATCTGTTCAGTTTTATAAATTTAGAAGGCAACAGAAAAGAGAGCAAGAGAGTAATAAAATAAAATAAAAAAAAAATTAAATTAAGAGATTACTATTATCGTTATTTAATTGCAGAACCTGAAAGCATCCTGCGACATTCGTGTCTGACAAGACTTGATAAGAATACTGGGAGGACAATGACCACAAGTAAACCTGAGGGAGTGATAACATTTTACCACTTAACATAAATATTAATGGATACTGATAAATAATGATAATTAACAAAATTAAAACAAAAAAAAAAATCTAATAAGTTCCCCGCAGACAACATTGATAGTAGATAGTAAAAAGTTTGACAAAAATATATATCATATAATAATTATGAATGGGTTTACCATATAAGCCAGACAGAAACATGAAGAAAATCTTCGTTTGATAATAAAAAGACCAGCTGATAAGGGTTATCAAACTCTGACATAAAGGAAGTTCCCAGAATAAAAATTGTATATTTTAAATAAAAAAAATAAAAATAGGAACTTAATATGACTTTTAATGATTAAAACTTATGTTTTATGCAGGGCTGCAACTGGTTGTAAGGTCAAATTTACTGACTTTACTGACTAATTAAATAAAAATACTGACTAAATACCTACTAACATTACTGACACCAAATCCTTATTTTAAAAAAAAATAATGGCAAATCAAATAATTTTAATAATTTTTTTTTTTAAAAAGGGCCACTCTTCTCCCCATTGAGCAGCTGTAAAAATTGAAATTTGATCTTTGATTAAGAAACAAAAAGAGCTGTGCCATCAAGAGCCAGAAAATATATAAAAGCAAAGAGACTTCCGCTTTCATTGTGTTAATTTTTAACAAAGTAGCAATGTTATTATATTTCATAGATTTTATTAGATCAGTTTTATATTTTGGGATAAATGTGAGGAAATATTTAACAAATGCTGGCCATTGTTCTAAAAAAAGTTGTTTGCCTGCTTGCTCCGAGGATAACCATCTTGACAACACATGCTTAGTAAATTTATGATTGGGCAAATTTAGGCCTTTTTGAACAGTGAAATCTTTCCACCCTGATGGCCAACCATTAAAAAAATCGTGAATTTGGAAAAATAGATTTGATGCTGATCTCCGAGTACTTTTATTCCCCGTTTAAATGCATTGTGCAAAACATGAATATTATAGGTTCCAACATCACCAGAATTTTCTTTTTTAAAAAATCATATCCTATTTGTTCATAAGTCTTGTAACAGCTTTGTTTACATTTGGTCCATCTAAGCATAAGCAATTTAGCCTTAATTATTTAATGCCTCACATAACTTGGCAAATAAATCATTGCAGTTGCTAAGCCAATACTTAACAGTTATTTGCAACTCTTTACAGGATGCAGCATTGGTAGTTTCGTCGTAACAAAAAGTAAAATAACAATTAACCATTTCACTTAACATAAAGGTCGTAAAGTACACTTTCTCATTTACATAAAACCCTTCGTACATTTCACATGCCAGTAAAGAAAAAACTTAAAAAATCAATAATTAATGCCACCTGCAATAAAAAAAAACAATTTAAATTAAATTAAATAAAGAAGAGTGGTTAGTTAGTAGCAGCTCATGAAAGCTATGAAAACTGAACACAAGTAATGTACCCCATCCATACCCAGGCAGCACCCAAACTTGCCCTCAGTTCCTCAGGGCTTTCAAGGTGTAAAAAACTGACTTTACTGACCCAATACAGACTTTCATCCAAATACAGACTATTACTGACTTTACTGACTAGTTTGCAGCCCTGTTTATGAATTAAACTAAGTTAAGTTCTTCAAGAAAGTAAAAAATATAATGTGTTGCAATGAGTGTACTGAACACACCTTAAGGTATGTACCCACTAGGTGAACACAAACGAGCGTATGCGCCATAATGAGTACAGCCAAATCAATGCGATGTCCATTAAAAACATTGCTTGCTGTCTACATTAAAACAAACGAATGCATTTGTTGTCATTCTTTCATGTTCAGGGCTATTTTGTGGTACACTTTGGATAAAAAATAAACAAGTTTTTTATTACCTAAAAATGTGTAACAATACTCTTGTTCACTGAATAATTGAATTGTATCAGAATTACACCAATCCATAACAACCACAACACTGGACAATTACAACAAAAGCGTTGCTTATTGACGTGGAGTCCGCATTTCTCTTTGATTACCACCTCCTGGGCGTACCCGAGCGAAGGAATACATATGCGTTCGGGAGCTTTCGTTTGCCTTTGATTGAACGTACATACACACAGACTGATTGCATGCGTTTGCTCATGTTGGTCACACACGTGCGCCTAGTGAGTGCATACCTTTAAACAAAGTGCATTTTTAAGAAATTTAAACATGTAAATCTGAAACTATTTTAAGAGTTCTTTCAAGAATTGGGTAATTAACTCTACTAGAAGCTAACAATTTGAAGAACTAAACTTTGCAGCATTATTAATAAGTATTAAGTCAACATTGGTAATGCTTCTTCAGTTTTTGCTAATCAAATAAATCTGGGTAAATTAAAATGAATTTCCCGTTTTTAAAAAAATCACCAATGACAAAGTAAACTAAATATGGTAAACACCAGCCATGGTTAGTTTTCACAGATGTCACTTTGGCAAGTTTAACAGTATACAAGGGTGTAGTCAAGTCTGGTTCTAAAGGGCCGGGGTGGTTAGTGCACTCTCTTTGTAACCTAGGTTTACACCAATGGTGAGACGGAATCTCAAAGAGGTGAGACATGTTTCACACTGACGATCTCACCGTGGAATGAATAAAGAGGCCGCATCCCCCATCCTGTAATAACCTATTAAAAAAACTGCTTAGAAAACATAACTTGAGACAGAGGTGAATTTATTTCACTTGTATTTAAGAGTTTCTTTACTTTGTCTTAATAACCAAAGAGACATTCCTTACATTTCTGAGAAAGTAAAATTATAATTAGATTTAAATATATTAATCTTAAATTACCCTTTTCTCCTTATTATTTCAACTCCAACTAGTCTATAGGTATTAATTAAAATCATAACTACTAGGTTTTGCAATATTTCGCCTCCTCTCAAGGCATATTCAGGCCTTTATAATTTGTTTCCTGGTTACAGTATTTGTACATAAAGTTTACAAATTCAAATAAACTAACATTTATAGTTATTTGAAAACTAATAAATGGAAACACTGGGCTAAGTAATCATAAACTCGTATATGAGAAAGTTTGTCTGAGTTGTCTCGGACCGATTTTTATTTCAATTTTGTGAAGTTCACATTATTCCTTTTACACATCATATTGAGAATATGTTTCATAATAAGTGAGGAAAGAGTTAGAGTATTTATTCAAAAGACTTTATAATAAGGGGAGAAAAAGGAAAATAAGGGGGGGGGGGGGGGGGGGGGTGTGAGAGAGAAAGATACATACATATGTAGAGCAAAGACAATCGAAAGAGATGGATGTAGAAAAATATGACTAGTTAAGTTTAAGGAACAGATTTTCTAATCTAGTAAAGCTAATTCAATCAGATTAGATAAGACAACTTTAACAAACAAAAATCGTAATAAAATAATTATTTTCGTCTCAGTCATCCTAGATTTTATATTATTATTTATTATTCAAATAATAATTTTATTTAATCCTTTTATCTGTCTAAATTATGTAAAAAAAAAAAAATAAATAAAATAAATAAATAAAAATTTAAATTTTTTTTAAAAAAAATCATCATTTCTATTCATAATAACATCTTCTCTTCTTTTTATCTCCTACTTTTTAACAAGTTTTCGCCGTTTAATTTAAAATAATTTTTTGCCGCCCTAGGCGGCCACCTAGTCTTGCCTAATGGTAGAAACGGCCCTGCTAAAATCACATGATTGCTATTGCAATTTTATTAAAAATATTCGTTACTATTGCAGTTTTCTAAAAATAATTCTAAAAATATTTTGAATTATCTTTAATATCAAAAACCTTTGAATTTGTTGGACAGGGTGTTTTTAAAATAAAGATCAAACGTTAACTTCAATTTTGCTCAGAAAAAAAGGAAGTGTCAGAGGTATATTATTAACTAGAATTTCAAGAACAAAAAAAATGTATTTCCTTATTCTTATTTTGAACATCATTATTTCAAGATTATTTTTTTTAATTCAAGCTTAATTATTATTTCTTACACTTTAGGATAATATGAAAAATGTTCAGAAAGTAAGAGTACTGAACGTCTCATGCTCAAAGGGATTTTTTTTTTTAACAAAGTTGGCAGAACTTTGTTCAAGGGCAAGTTCTTAACCCATTCAATGCAGGTGGATCCATGCCGTGATAACGCGCCTGGCGGGTGGATCCACAGTGGATCCAAGCCCTCCCTTTCAGCCCTCAGTAGCTCTATTCTCCGTGCCTCGAGTAGAGCCATCTTGCAAGGCTACGTAAGGCCCGCTGACGTTTGTATCCACAGTGGATCTATTTTTATTTTATTTATAATTAACTTTTAAAATTGTGTAAATTTTATTCAGTCACTAAGGTAGGTTCATAAATTGGATTACGCTTTCAGTGGGTTAAGAGTAGAATAAGCGCTCTTTTTTTGCTGTCAGTTGAAAACTGTTGTCGTAGTGTCGTTTTGAAATGAGCGTCTCAATTCCAAATTCCGCCAGCTGTGAGGTGACCAGCGTAATCCAGTATCATCTCACACAGAGAAACACTGTTCCAGATTGTTAACGATATAAAAACTGTTTGTGGAGCTGATACCATGAACTGTACTGATATAAGCTGGCAGAACGAATGTTCATAATGAACCAATACGACCATCAATCGCAACTGATGAGATGGTGAACAAGACTGAGAAAATAATTTGTGATGGCCGTTGATTGACTTTGGACGAGTTCCAGAATCTCCAGATTTCTTCTCCATGAAATCATTACTAAAACACTTGGTTTTCAAAAATTGTGTGAGAAGTAGTGGGTCCCGAAACAGGTCACTGATTAACACAAAGTTAACAGAATTACCTACACTCACAACCCTCATCTGGCTCCTTTAGATTTAATCATATCACTCCTTTGTCAATTATGAGTGGAAAAAGGATTTTGACGGATGACGAGGTCTGCAGGCACAAAGTGCATTGAGAAAGAAGGCAACTATGTTGTAAAATAGTGTTTGATGTATGTATAGGAATTTGTAAATTCTTAAAAAATATTGCTTTTTCAATTTTTAAAAAAAATGAGAATTCATATCTTGTGGATGCGCCTCCAGATGGTATATTATGGATGGTATATGGATCCTATACATTCAAAATACTTTATAGCTCTGGGGTATTTATTTCTTTGAGGACGATGGTGGTAGGGCTGTAAGTGTAACATCTGCCTGTTATATTTGAATGTTACAAAACTTCGTCCAACGAAGGCTAAATTAACTTGTTTATACCAATAACATCTGGTTTCAACAGGATGGTGTTACCGCCCACACCACCAGACAGCCGATGGATATTTTGAAAGAGCACATCTCGGACTAGGTCGTTTCATTAAGAGGTAAAATTCCATGATCTGCACGGTTGCTAGACCGTAGGGCCATTTAAAAAGTGAGGTCTACAAACACCGCCCTCGCAGAATCGCAATTCGAGAAAGAATTGCTAACATCCCAAGTGAGATGACTGCATGAGTGTTCCAAAACTTCAGACAAAGCCTTATCCAGTGTATCCCCATAGTTGACCACGAAACGGGTGATGTGTTCCATACATTAACAGAATTTCTCACAGATTCTTCACTAAGAATAAAAATTTAATTTGATAAACTTTTCGAGTTTTATTTCGCTTTTTTATGGAGCACCCTGTATACATTATTTAATTAATGGATCTATTAATGCGAAAGCAGTTAGTGCCACTTCTTTAGATTGTTACTCCCCTAATAATAATAAAAAAAAAACAGATTACTCCCCTTATAAAAACAGAAGTGTGGTATTCCTTTGTCCCAAATTACATTGGAGTAAAAACCCTTTTTCTTAATAGTTCTTTTACTTCATTTCTTTTACTTCATTTATATTCAAAAACAACGTAGGGGAGTAAGAATCTAAAGAAGTACCCAGTTAGTTTCGTTATACAACTATCCCATATTCTACTTGATATAAAAAACAAAATGACAATATTAGAGATTCGCTAAAATAATTTTAACATAAAAGATTTTTAAAATATAATTGTCATGATCTCAAAGGTCCTTCAAATATAGAAAGTGTATGAAACAAAGTTATAAATTCAAATATAAAGTATATCGATTCAATGCGATAAGAATAGAATAAACTCCAGATAGGCTAACTGTCTACTATGAAGCTTCAACTCAAAATTTGTGGTTCCCATAAAATAGCTATATATGAGGACATAGGTGCTTGTCATAAGCCGCATTGGTGTTAGGGTAAATCATGAATGAGTAATCAACATGAACCAAATGTGTGAATGTACCTTTATAGCATTCACCCCCATGGATTTACTCGTTTGCATGAAGTAAATCCCTAAACAATGAAACTCTTTTGCATTTGTGATAACATGTATCTTGAAAAAAGTTTCTGTAGTAACCCTACTGAGAATTATTCATAATTGGCTTATTAAATTGTCAAAGGACCAAGTTTTTTTAATAGAATAGATAATCTCCATTTAGAATAACCAACTGCTCAGCACCTGCTTCAGAAAGACTCAAAATATTCTTTCCTTTTATGAGATAACATGCTTGAAAACAGGATAACAGTTCCTACTTCTTATTCGAGAATTTATATTTAATTTAAAGGACTTGAAAAGGAAAACATATTTGACCGATTGTCTAATTTAATTATAAACAGATGGACGGTTGATTTTTACAATTGTTTCGTCAAAACGGTACGGAAGACTGTTAAAACCGTGGATTAAAAGTTATTACGGCTCATAATAAATTACAAGTTCAAAACAAATTTACTTAAACTTCGAATCAACAAGTAGCTAAATAATAAAAACGTATGAAGCTCACCGACATTTACCAAACGAAACAAATCGATAACTGTTACACAAGAATGTACAACAATATTTAACATGTCCGGTATAACATATTGAGAAGCGAAGAAGGGCCGAAACAGGCAACGATAAATTTCCAAACGTATTTTAAGTACGTTTTGATCCGTAAAACGACGTTTCTGAAGAATCGATAAATGTAATCTTCGCAGATATTGCTAATTGCACAAGTTTACACGTAATATTGTAACATCCTCGAATGAGATAAAGGGCAAAGATTTTTATAAATCTTGACGAGGTAAAAGCGATTTCAAAAGAAAAAGTGAGAAAGGAAGGTTGGCTTGTTTATATAATGGACAAATAAGTCGGACCTCTGTTTGTTATGACGGTGTTGCGCAAAACATTAAAACTTATTTCAACAAGTAGCATAAATAACATAACAAAACAAGGAAAAACTACACGAAAAATGATAAAATAGCGACTAAAACTACAGATAAATAATGAAATTCTAGTTATTGATAAGGAACAATACGTTTTAAACATTAATTATGTTATAACTCACAATTGCACAACAATGTCTCAAATCACCGACGAGAGCTATTACACAGATTCCGGTTAAATATAAAGACGGTATTAAAGCCAGTTTAAAATAAAAGTCGGAAGATATATGAAAGTAAAAACACAAAAACTTTCCCAAATATGGGACTACGTAACAGTGGAAGGGAGATGGAATTCGACGTTTAACTCCGGGTTGATTTGACGAGGAAGTGAACTGTATAGAACAACCGACTTATAAACGATAAGACGAAATAAATATAAATTGAAATTACAGAATAAATACCTTATTGTTATAATAAAAACACATTACGTCGCCTGCCCTGGTGCCATGACACACCATCTTTGTTGACAAATAGACTAGTTCGCCGGAGATCCGCAGCAATAGAGCACGGCAGCACTTTCTCCGCTTTCTACTGGTGGCGGCATCTCACACCCTCTTTTCGATTTGAATTCCGCATCCTTGAACCTCTACACCTCTAATTAACTGTAAATAACTCGTACTTTGCTCGTGTGGTCTTACTACCCTCGCTGTCGCTCGGGTGCAAACTCCACACTTGCATGCAAAATTCTACTTTCCTCACTTGACGCGCAATGTACTATTAAATACAGTTCATAATTATATTACAGGGATGAGCAAATGTGGCTCTTGGTTGAGTTAAGTGTGGCTCCCATTCAAAATTTATATCTTTTTAGGTTTGAAGATTTTAAATGTTCTAAATTTACATTTTCATATTTTTTAAACCAATTTATACGGGATATAATTGAAGATAGTTTTCCAATTTCTGAAGTAATACTTGTTGAGAAATTGGCTAAGAAATTTGAGTTAGCAAATCCAGCACAAATCTACTTCTACAGTTGAATTTCAGTAACTCGTGCCAGAATCAAAATATCCAGACTTATAAAAGAAGCCTGCTTGCAGTCTAATAGACCACAAAAGAACAGTAACCTTAACCGATAACATAACGAATACAGCAACCTTCTTCAGAATCCAAACAAAGTTGAAAACCTATGTGCTCTAGTCAAGTCCTTATGATTATTTAATTATTTATGGTGTATTTTTAATTTTTTTAGTATCTTTTGTTTTTATTTTTGTTACCTATAAATATCTATAATATATCTATCTATAATATAATAATCTATAATAATAATCTAACGTTCAAAAGAAAGGGGGGCCGGGGCCGGTGGTGTACAGGGGGGGGGGGGGTCTTCCCCAGAAAATTTTAGAATACTTATCCTCATAAAACACGTTTTTTGCATCCTAGAAGGTCAATTTGCCGTTTTGGTTTTAGCTGAAACACCATGTTAATCAAGTTTTTTAACCATGTTCATTTTAGATTCTCTGAATGCTTGTAAATTCTTCGTTTTTATGGCAACACGGCGGGCCACATAAAATCGGCTCGCGGGCCGGACTCGGCCCGCGGGCCGTAGGTTGGGCACCCCTGATCTATAATATATGTATCTATAATATATACTAATAATATAATACATTTCTAATAATATTTCTAATATATATATTTTTTATCTATCTTTTTTATCTAATATATTTCTAATACTTCTAATATATTTCTAATAATATAATACATATATAATACATTAAAATAGAAAGAATTTGACTGAGATGAAACAAAGAAGTATTCAATTTCTTTAAAAAATATTTAAAAAATTAAAGACAAATATTAAAAATAGAACTAAATTGAATAAGAACCCTGTAAGCGAAACGTAAATAAGAAGTTTGTTTGGATTCTAGAGCGAACACAGTTGACGTACAGAGTTGCCAACATTACAAGCCCACTTCTGTCCTCTATTGCAATTGGTCTAATTCTAATTTGGTAAAACATAATATATTGCTATGAATCTTTGTACTCCGCAATGAAGGAGATTCATCAAATTAAAATATCGTTTATTTTATTTTAATTATTAAAATTTCAAAATAATTATTTGCATTTTCTCTCTATTAATTGTATTTTCCTTTCTGTTTACACATGTGTGTATAGAGCTTTTTATTTTCACAAAACTTATGACTTGCGTATTTGTGTATTTAATACTATGTAATTATGGTGCAGCTCTTTATGATATTCGAAAAACCGGAATGCGGCTTTCATTGACCTCATGCGTGCTTACCCTGTTACATTATATTATCAATATTTATTACAAACCGGTATCATGCGTGAACTGATGATATAATACGTTTTGTCTTAGCTCTTTATTTTCTTTAAAGATATTTCACTATTGTCATATTTTAGTTTATAATTTTAGCACTGAGTTTAAATAATTTGTATGTTTTTTAAGGCGTCTTTCACACTGCGTGCGAGATCGAGCCAAGCGTTATCGTATCCACACTGCGCGCGAGACCGACGCCGATCGGCCGATTATCTACCAGTCCGCGCACAACCGTTTACAATGCGTTTCCGGCGGCCGAAAACGCTTGAAACAAATCGCCAAGATCGGCTCGGTCTCGCACGGAGTTTAATGTCAATAGCCCCATGCAACATGTGTTGGTTTCTCAAGCGGAATCGGCCTTGCTCGGTCTCGTGCGCAGTGTGAAAGCCGCCTAGACTCAGAAAACTCTATCATAGAAAATAGAATAAAGAATAAAAATCATTGTCAAATCACCAAAATGCTTACCACAGTTTTAACCAAAATCTGTATTATTATCGAAACTGTAACTCTATTAAGCAGTAGCTATTGTGTTTTTTGACGATTAACTTTTTCAACCTTTTGAGTTTATACCCTGTAAGTTAGTTTACGAAATTTTGGTAGAAACTTATTTTTGTCTGTCTCATCTTATTTGGTGATCCCTATAACATACAGCATTATTTCACTCGAAAGAAAAATTACGGTAGTATTTAACACATATCATAAACGTAAATTTTAAATGTACAATAATTGCATGAAAATGTATTTTTTTTTTCCGTGGTAGGCAGTGAAATAGTAACTTTAGAGCCTAAAAAACATAGTTAAATCATTTTTTTTTCATTACGTGGACTTAAAAAATCTTTTCATTACTCCTGGCTGTAAAGAAAAAAAAAATTACGTCCTAGGACAGAAATGTTTTTTTTTCTTTACAGATGGTAGTTATAAAAACTTCCGTTTTTAGCGCTGCAATCTTTGTAGAAATGCTTCTTAATACGATTAAAATCCGCTAGATGTCAATGCGTTTTATTTATCTTTTCTTATAGTGTAACCTATTTTTAAGGTTTCTTTTTTTTAAATCTTAAGTATATACTAATATTTTTTATAATTATATTGATTAATATTTAATGTTTTTTTTCATTAACTGCCACCTCGGAAAAAAATAGCTTGTGCTACCGACTGTGAAGTGAGTTTTTTCTTTACCTTGGCAATATTTACTGTCTCGCTTCGCTCGACAGTAAATATAATTGTCGTGGTAAAGAAAAACTCACTTCAAAGTCTAGTAACATAATATACTATTTTTACGATGAGAATTGTGGGACAAGTCCGAGTAAAAATAAATAAGTTGAAATTGAAAATATTACAAGAATCGTTTACTAAGTGGGAATTCAAACAAAGTCCCTCGAGATCTCATTTGTTGTTTGCACAAGTGTGTATAGAGTTTTTTATTTACTTATCCAAGGATTCCGCGACGTTGGTCAATTCAGATTCATTTACGATAAGCTTTATTTACCACCGCCTTCGCATCCTGTGAGGATTAGATTCTTTATAAACCGAAAGCAAACTGCCTAACTAAACTTTATTGGAGACTAAACTACTTTAAAATTACTTTTACCACTATTTAAACATTAACTTATAATTATTGAAACAACTTGGATAGGTACGAGTAAATGTTCTCGGTGTATTAAGTAAAATTATTGTCTGCATTATCCTTAGACCAAAAAAGGAACATTAAAGTAAACATAAAACTTTTCTTAACTTTTACAGCTAATTTATTTAACGTTTAAGCTTATAGTTGTGCGTTTTTTTCTTATATAGTTATGTATAACTTCTTCTATTATATTTTGTTATAATAGTTTTATACCACAACCACTTTAGTTTCTTAGCTGTGAAAGAAGAAGAAATTACCCTATGCTCTTCGCCTTATACACTATTGCCTTCCATCTTAACAACCCTGAAACAGACTATTTCACTATATTGCAACATTGAACTTGTGAATGAATTTTAAATTCTTGTAAACACCATTGGTTCTTATATTTCAAGGTATGCGTATACTCTAAAAACATATTTTATATTTTAATACACATATTCTTTCATAGGTTACAATAAAATTAAATCTTTATTTAAAATAAGCATTTTTATTATAAGTCTATAATAAATTTTTATGTATATTTGTTAAATATAAATAAATTTTAAAAAAATGTTGTGTATAATAATCTTGTTGTCTTTTAAAATATCTGTTACTGGTATTTTGCCATGTTTGTATATTTAATTTTGTTACAACTCAGTCATATATTTCAATTAGGTCTAATTGCTTGGTCTACTTGAACAAGTGGTTCGTCCTACCCCCCTAGTTGTACTTATACTAATACTAGTACTAGAACTAACTACTCTATCATTCACAGTAGGAGCTTGGTCTTCTTTTAAAATTCAATTATCATATTGGCTTATGTGTGATGTTTTAAATTTTTGCTTAAAAATAAATTTTGCTTCCGAGCTTACCGAAAGAAACGGAAGTATTGTGTTCACTTTTGAGAACGAAAAAGTTTTATGTCTTCGATTTTAAAAATTCCAAGACAGAAATCCGTTTCACACATCAGGGAACATTTTTGGTTCCGTGTCTGTCTGTCTGTCTGTCTGTCTGTCGGTCTGTGTGTCCGCGAATCCATCAACGCTCGCGTAAACGTGGACTTCAAATTAAAATTGGAATTTTAGGTCGGGAAACCAATCAAACTTCATCAATTTAATAAGACAAACATTTTATTAATATTTATTAATAAATGAAAATGAGGCAAAAGTAAATAGTGTAAAAATATAATAGCTTATCATTAGGATTACGCGCTAAGCTTACGTTAAGGCTCATTTACACTTATCACTTTGGAGGTTCATCTTGGATGATTCATCCAGAGTGAAAAGTATAAATTACTTTTCACTTTAATTTCTTCCAAAGTGAACATCAAAGATGAACGATGAAAGAGTTTTACCTCTTTCAAACTTTGGATGAAACGCTCGTTCCTCGAACCGATGAATCAACCAGAGGGCACACGTAGGGACAAGTGTAAACGTAATAAGGAAGCCGCATTCACATTCACTGCTTAGTGTTTCTCTAAACCCCTCAGAGCCCTGTCTGTTTATTAGTCGTAACCTTTATTCTATTACGTATTTTTTTTTTCTTTCTCTCTTTTTATTAACAAAATTTAAATAATTTTGCAAACAAATAAATTTGTTTATATTTTCTATTATTTTTTATTCTACAATGGCATTCAAGTTTCAAGACCATTGTTCCTAGAAGCATATCACTGTCCTTCTGTCTTATCACTGTCCTCAGTCGAATTCATAATTGCATTATTTAGTTCAATAATTAGTTTACGTGTTATTAAATCAATGCCCGCTCGCATAATCCTTGTATTCTTTCCCGAACGAGACATTATTTAGACCCTTTATATTCAACGATGTGAGGAACACTGGCAGTGAAAACAAATTAACGGATGAAAATGTGTAAACAAGGATGAATTCACTCTTGGAGGTCATCCAGAGGGCTCACTTTGGATGATCCTCTAAAGTGAAATAGTGTAAATCCTACTTTAGCCTCGGTCTATTAATTCTCAATTCTTTTTAATCATCCGGAAAAATGGCGAACAATTAATTTTTCATGATGAAGCTTAATGTTCCATTAAAATCAAAGCCGACTTTTTAAAGCCTCATAATTCTAAAAATGGGTGATGCATTATACTTTCAAAGATTTTTTGGTACTAATATACTGAAAATATTCTTCTTCTCAGTTAAAATAATAAAGTAATATGACTTTCACTTCACGACGGAATAAGTACATAAGCATTAGATCTGGCTTTGGAACCCTACAATTAGACGAACCATATTTCATGTTGAAGTTTAGTATAATTCTCAAGAATGAGTTAGATTGACATACATATACTGATATTAAAGTAAAACGATTTTACTTAGACCAGAAAGAGCATATAATACCGTACACATAGCCAAATACGCAGATGGTTATGACTGACGTTTAAGAAGATGAAGAACCACGGAATAAACTAAAATCTTTACATTTTACTAATATACCACGATCACTGATTTTTTTCATAATTTTAAACGTAGATATGTAAGTAGAGTATCCATTAATTGCTTACTTAAAAGAAGTTGTTTGATTTAATTCATTATTAAATAAATATTTTTTGGGTGTAAATGACCTATGTCATTGTAAAAATAAATAAACATTGTCATGTTCGTTACATTTCAGTGAAATTATTTTTTTAATTGTTTAAAATTATTTTTTAAAAAAAAATATAAATCGATTTAAATTAAATTATAAAGAAACGGTGTCAAGTTTGAAAATTTTTAATATGGAAGACGAAATTAACAAGGAAAATCCAACAGAAGGAGCTGAATTTAATGAGGAGGACGAGGATAAGGAGTGCAATTCTATAGACTTAACTCCAAGAAAGATTGCTTTAACTCCAGAATACATCATGGATCTATGCATGGGTCTAGATAACAAGTTTACAGAAGATGAGGTACGTCATTTTTATTAACGCCTGCGTTAACTATTTCAAGTAGATCGGCTTAGCCGAGTGGTGAGTGAAATCGTAACTCTCCTAAAACTTAATACCAACAGATCTTGCGATGGCTCAATAATCACAGAGAAGCGAGATATTTTATACTGATGATAACATAGAGTAAATGTATAAAGTAAAGTTATATAGAATAAACAAGTTGTTGCACTGGATTATTTTTTTTTCGTTTGGTGAGGTTAGTTTACTTTTTGCCCACCACGCAGTAGTGCAATCTGTATGGGGGCTAATTTTCTACACAACTACATTACAAACTATAACTTTTTTAACTTAATTGAAGTGACCAGACGTCCGTACTTTTTACGGACAGTCCCGAATTTCAACTAGTTGTCATGTAATATTTTTTTCCGTATACAGATACTGATTTGTCCCGAATTTTTCAACATATTTGTGGTTTTATAAATCAATGTATGAAGACTTTTTGAAATATAATACGAAATAAGTGTAGAATTATTATAAGTTTTTCTACAGTTATTCATGACAATATGTTTCATTTATCTACATATATGAAAGTCAACGTATATGTGCATATATTTGTATATATATGTGTGTGTGTTTGTGTGTTGTTTATACAAATCTACAGTTTTTTTTCTGATGTAAAAATTTACACATTTGATCTTCAAAGCAAGGGATAATCATTGTCTACATGCTACATGAATTAGAAAAGAGATTAATCGGATGGCTAAGTTTTTCTTCATTTTTTTTTTTTTTGCCTACAACCACTTTTACAAAAAGGAACATAGCAAGTCTTCATATTAATCCTTTTCTTAAACAATTCTCAATAAATTGACGTAATTTTAGAAATGAAAGAAAACATACAAAAGCAAGAGAAAAGAACGAGACCCTGTCATAACATCTAGGATTCGCGGGTAAAAATATCCGCTAGAGTGCAGGCCAAACAGTATGGGGGTTTACTGTTTGACCTGCACTCTAGGGGATAAAAATGCGTGACCTTTTTTTCGACCCGAGATTTGAAACGTCAAACCTAGACAGTGCAACAACACTAGACGTTAGGGAGCACAAAAAAAAGTCGCCGAAGAAAGCCGAAGCAAAGGCAGTCGAGTACGATCGGGTCTAGCCCCGCCCTCCACTAGTGTCTATACTGTGCAGTGCATTCAACCCTATCTTCTCTTTACGAGACGCAACTAAAATATTTGAGATAAAAATGCTATAAGAACCCCCTCCAAGAAGTCAATCTATTTTTTTTTTTACAAGAAAGTATAATGTAGAACTGATTAGGAGAGAGGTTCTTCTTTGGTGTGACACCACGTATTCTAAGAATTCCCAGCAGTTTAAAATATAAACATAACATGTAACATTATTATTAGATATTAATAAAAACCCTTTTCTTTTAATATTCTTAATAAATATTATAATATCATAACATGATCCACCGGTGGTCATATTAACCATTTCTTACTAATCGATTTAAATTAAAAAAATTATTATGTTAATATATTTACGTAGAATATTATAAAATCTAGAACATAATCTGAGTCTTATTTTAATTTAAGAAGGTTGGTTTGATTTTTGCAACATAACTATTTTTTTAAATTAAATATTTAAATAATAAATAATATGCTAAATATGTAAGATATTCTGTTTATTATTTATCATATTAATAAACATTATATTAATAATTGGCAGTATGAAATATGTATTAATAATAATGTAATGCATAAAATGGAATATGCATTAAAATATTTAATAAAAGCGACCAAATTATTATCAATTTTGTAAAAGATTAATTATTTTATTTAAGATGTCTTTATTTTGGTTTATAATAATTAAAGAGGATTAGTAGTTCCAAGTAATTAGCATTCTTTTAATCTATGATCTCGTTAAACATTATATGTATAAGTAAAGGGAAGAGTTAAGAAAGAGTACGTGTTTAAAGTTCTAGAGCAGTGTTTCCCAAACTTTTGACATCTGTGTACCCTTTCTATAATTTTCGTAACACTAAGTACCCCTCGTTAAAAAAAATGCATTTCTATTTTGGTTATCTTTAATTATTTAATTTTATTTTTCTAATTGTGTCAATCGCGGAGTAGTGTTCTTTAAAAAAATGAAATCATATAAATATAAACTACATTCTTTCTGTAAAACGGTTATAATTCGTTCCCGCTTATATTGGAACATTGTCAACCCTTTAGGTTTAATCCTTTTTAACACTTTCTATTTGTCAAATATATTACTCTTAAAAAGTAATTTGTCCAAAACCAAAACAACTAAAACCAAGGAGTCAGGTCTAATAATGTGGGTCACTTCACTCATTGGGATTTGTCCCACGACTTTAGTCGTCATGGAACAAATCTAACAAGAAATAGGATGAATAAAAAAATAATAATAAAATATGCGAATACTTCAGTAACAATATAAGCAATTTTTTTAGTACATAAACGAAAACCAATATCCAATTTAAGAATAAAATTAACAGAGCATCAAATTACGACGAGCCGTTGCCTCAACATAAACAATTTTATCCTTCTCAGGATAAAATTGGCTGCGCAGTCAAAGCCCGGTGCAGCTCGTACCCCCAGCAAACTCTTCCCGTACCCCCAGGGGTACGCGTACCACACTTTGGGAAACACTGTTCTAGAGGAGTAAGCGTAAGGGGGTTGAGGTAGGCTGTGGAGCGTACCCGATGATTCCCGAGTACTTCCGAGTGACTGAACTTTTTTTTGTGCTCCCTAACGTATAGTGTGCAACAACTTGTTTATTCTATATAACTTTAGTATAAAGTTACCGATCCCAGTCATATAATAATCAATAGTTGTGTTCACTAGAACCTTAAAGAAACGGTAAAAGAGCAATATGAATTTTAAATAGGAAGAGCTATTTACCATTTTGTTATACGGATAGTTGTTAAGAAAAAATTTTTTTTTTCCATTAAGGTAATGGTCCATATTAAATATGGATATATTAATATATATTCTATATTAAATATAGAATATAGGTAAACATGCACTTTAATACCCACTAATTTGTAATTGTCCGATTGACATAGTTTTTTTTAATATGCTCATTTTTTAAAATTTAACCATTTTTGACCAGACACTATTCCGGTAAAGTAAATTGTTTTTTTTTTTTTCTTAATACATGGGTCATTTCAAAAGTTCGGTACATTTCGTGTCATAGGGTCATAAAAAGAAAAGTGTTATCATAAAATTTGATTTTTTTAAAATATTACCTAAGAACTTAAGGGAACACATCCACTAAATTTTTGACAGGCTGGGGTCCAGTACTAGGGAATTAAAAATATACATATAATAAGTTATTTTCTCACTCCCTAGCCTGTCACAAGCATGGGGTGGCCAAGTTCACCTAATTTTCTTTGGCAAATCCAGGAACCAAAATTTAATTAAACAATACGAGAGGTTGTGAGAGTTCATCTGTATTTTCCATAAAGTGGTCCAAAAGGGTTAATTTCTGCTTATTAGCTTACTAAAAATCACATTTTATATGTGAGTCACAAGGTTTCTACCTCACTCCCTAGAACTTTTTAAAAATGGCCGCCAAAAATGTAGAGAATATTTGTTGCTCTAGCTTAATAAAGAGGCAAAACTAATTCAATATGCTGGATAGAAGTAGTTTTTATCAGGTTACAATCCAGGACTTCTCATCTTTTATTGTGGTATAGTACTGACTGTCAACGAGTATTTTTATTTACCCTCACTCCCTAGCACATTATAATTGAATGAAGGAAAGTGATTTTTTACTTTCTTATATAAAGAGAAAGTATTGTGATGGCGCGAAAATTCGATTTTGAGATTTTGATGGATTTACACGGTTTGAGGTCCCCTGAGTCCAAAAAAGTAGTTTTTAAAAAATGTCTGTCCGTCGTCTGTGCAGACGCCTGGAGCCTAAACTACTGAGCCGATTTTGACGAAATTTGGCATACTTACATGTTCACAAAAATCATACCCCGAGGCAAAATCGAGAAATTAATTTTAGCTCCAAATTTGGGGGCGCTACCCCTCAAAAACTCTGAAAAAACGTGAAAAAAATATTTCTCGAAAACGGTTCCGACGATTTTGATTAAAAAATTCTAAAATGTAGTCCATTTGAATACGAATCCAACAATAAAAGCCGTTTTCCCGGGAAAAATCTAGTTCCTGAGAAAAAAGCTTAAAACGTGGACGGAGAGAGCCCGGTTCGATTCCCCGCCCAGGAAAAGTTATTTTTATGATAAATTTTGATGAAATGTTTAATAGTATTTAAATGTACATTTGAAAACTAATAAATGAAAACACTGGGCTAAGTAATTATAAACTCGTATATGAGAAAGTTTGTCTGAGTTGTCTCGGAGCGATTGTTTTATATTGCTTTTGATTTATAGTTCAGTTTTTAGAATACATTCTTGGACATCAGCTGGATCAACCTGGAGACATCCCTGTTCACATAATATATCTCATTTGGCACTAAAACCTCACTCCCTAGCCTCTCACTCCCTAGCCTCTCACTCCCTAGCCTCTCACTCCCTAGCCTCTCACTCCCTAGCCTCTCACTCCCTAGTCTGATAGAACAATTCCATTCACCTAGGGAGTGAGAATCTTGATGAAACAATCATATTTTACATTTTATTTAAAATATTTTTACTTTTTTTAAGTTGATTTACTTCAAGTCGTGACCACTCCTTATCACATTCCTCTAAATATTTACTTGTAATGTACTTAAAATAATTATTTTTGTGAGCAAGATTTTTAATTTTTTAAACGGACCAAAAATGTGATTTTGATTCATAAGAGCTCAATTAAATTAGTTTTTAAACAAATATTTTATCAAGCTATAATATTATTGATAATATTTTATTAATTATTTTATTAAGCTTCTCATTACCAAGACTTGAATCTCACTCCCTAGATTGAAGCGATTTTTTAAAAATCAATAATATTGGAAATGTTGGTGATTATGCGTGCATACAAAGGGAAGTTACTAGGGAGGCTATAAAGACAATGGTAGCAGTGAAAAAAATTACAATTATTTTTTATTTTTTTATTTTTTTTAAAAATTACCAAGATTGAAATGCACTGACATTTTGAAATGACCCATATATAAAATGTATATAAAATGTCCACTTACGTACTTACGGGAAATTATTTATGTGTATGCGGCACCTTATAGAGTTACGGAAAGATAATAAATCAAACGACAAATTAACGTCATGAGTCAACAATGCATAGTTGCATTGCGTTTTAAGTATCAATCTAATAATTAAGGTAAAGAAACGATGAGCTTGGACGTATGTACTAGGAAATTTTGCACTTATTTACTTTAGCACCCCTTCGTTCTAAACAATAGTCTGCCCTACAAATGTCTCAAAGGTTTGTGTGTTTGTATAATATAGTTATCATATATATCGTGTTCGTGTTTGCATCACATATTTATAAACGAGGTTTCTAATAAATTTTACTTATTAGGCATGTGAATATACAGCTTACATGTTAAATACTGATCCAGAAAGGGTCAGGATGAGGGTAATGAAGGTATTAAAGAGAGGAAGAAACGGCGGTCTGTTGACGTTTAGAAGGAACATGTATTCTTTAGCAGGAGTTCCAGCTGATGAGTTGGAGTAAGTAGCAGTTGTAATTCTTAATATAATAAGTTTGGCGTCTGCATTAAGTTTGATAAATTTACATAAGACTGCAATTCTTAATAAGGAAACGGCGTATTTATTCCTTTCAAAGAGGAAGCGCTGCTTGTTCTTAACAAGATATCTAGAGAAAGTGCTTCAACAATTTTAAGAACACTATTTGAACAATGAAATGAACATTTAATTAATCTGAAATAAGAAATCCTTTATAATATACTATATATTGCTCTCAAAATCAGCATTTGTTAGATTACACTTGTTTATAACTTGTTAAGTCAGTTTAGGCAAAAAAAAAAAACTCAAAAAATTGTGTAGAACCTTTAATCTCTGCGAGATGCGATCGTGGTCATCACTGAAAGATCGTCTCAAATGGTAAAACACCCTTTACTCTCATTGGTGATTTTGTAGCAGCGAAAGAATAAAATATATTATTAGTTTGACACGACGACATATGAGCATAATTATTTCGTAAAAATTCATTAAATATTATGAACGTTCCGTGAATAATATAATGTTACTGCATTAACTTTCAATGACATCAAAACACGAGTATCACCAAACACAAACAAATCGAAATGGATTCAGTAATTCTATCTTAATAAGAATTTATGTTCCACCCTAACTGTAATGGCGGGGCGGTGGCGGGAGCCACCCGAATCCTCCAAAAAATGTATTAACCCCCTTAAAAACATAGCTGATTACAGCTGCCTCAAAATGAAAAGTAATTTATGAGATCTGTCCACTTTGATGTGATTGAAATATCATAACACACAAACACAACACTCCACCAATTAATCATTATCTTTTCTTACCTTACCACACGTAACAGGGTGAACGTTCTGAAACGAAAAATGTTTGTCTTCGATTTCAATAATTCCCAGTCAGAAGTCAGCTTCAGACATTAGGAATAATTTTGGTCCAGTGTCTGTCTGCCGCTCAATTTTTGCGAACCATCTTATCTTACAAACTACTCTTTTACTCTATTTGTTTCTCTTCCACCTGCACACTAACATCTAACATACATATATTTACACCTATATTTTAAAATGTACTCATCTGATACTGATAATTAAGAAATTTGAATTGTATGTCGAAAGAAGCCTGCCAGATAGCCCCAGATTAATTTCAACCCCTGCGCTATTAAATATTGCTAAATTGATAGATTTTAACCACCAGACAATACAAAAACCTAACTGTTTTGACAGAAAGTTAAAGGGGGAAAATTATATAAATTAGACAGTTATGGATTGTAAAAACAAAACATCAGTAAAATACGTGACAGGATGTGAGGAAGCTATGTGCCACACTAATTGGCAGACTATTTATTAATTGGATAAGATTAAGATTTATGTTTTCAAAAATATATTACTTAATATTTTCTATACGACTTTTAAAAAGGTAAAATTTCAAATTTCTGTATAATAAAACCTGAAGTCTAAATTTTTGTTTGCTCAACTGAAAACATCTTTGACATTATTTAAGCCGTAATATGCTGCAAAACAGAAACTTTTATATGTTGAAGATGCTTTCAAAAGAGGGACCAAATTTCGTGATAATACTTTCTTCACACCTATGTGTAAGCATGTATAGAACCATAAAATTAATAATGGTCAGAAAAGTACTAAGGATAAATAATATTTAATTATCACGAATTTAAATCCATATAAATGCCCTAATCACATGTAACTGCTGCGAGCAACTTTTGCTCCATATAAGCAGATACAATGTACATAAAACTTGAAAAATAAAATGTTTCAGTTATCAAGAGCTGTCAGATCGTTGTGGTCGAAAAAAGAAAGCAGATCCTATGGCTTGTTTTAAAGAGAAGAAGAAGCGAAGGAAAAAGTCATGCAAACCGAAGAAGAAAGCTTGCAAGCCGAAAAGAAAAAGAAGGAAATCAAGTTGCCCGAAAAAAAGAAAACAGTGTCCTAAAAAGAAGCCAGCGTGTCCTAAGAAAAAGAAACCAAAATCATGTGGACCTTGCTCAAAAATAGCGATGGAATCGGACTAAAACCTATACAGGATCTCTACGCTTCGAGGAAATACACTAGTCCACGGGGACTAATATATAATTGTTTTTCGTCAAATATAGAAAGTTGATTTATCTTTCTTGAAAAAATGTTTGCTTAAAATAAGTTGTAAATATTTTATATATTCATGTGCCAATGTGGGCGTCATCACCTATAATTATGTTAAAACATTTTGATGTTAGATAAGGGGTGTTAAAACATTCAGAGATTTATAATGAAGCGAGGGCCGTTTAATAGAAGACAAAATGTGGCGTATTCTGCATTTAATTTTTAGAAGTACTAAATTAAGTAAATCTCGTAAAACCTTCTCATACGCATATTGTATTGATACTGTATTTAAAACCCATAATATCTCATTTAATTGATATTTTCTTCCGAGCTTACCGAAGGTCAGCTCGGAATCTGTAATTGTTCTGAAGAACAAACAATGTTTATATCCGAATTAGAAAATTCCAAGACAGAACTCCGTTTGACATCTGAGAACATTTCGGTCTGTCCTCAATTTTCGCGAACCAACATATAAAACTAGTCCGATTTTAATGAAATTTATGTGCTAGGTCAAGGTCATAAATCTATTGATGGCCTTATATAAAGTTTAACTAATTTTTATAAAATTGTGATTGTTTGTCGAAAGTAGTCCGCAGACAGCCCAAAAATAATGTCAACCACCTTCGCAGATTAAATATTCCTAAATTTGTATAAAAAAAAACCAATTGACAGATTTTTGAAAAAAGGGGGAAATAGTTATTTATGTCACTAGGTAGCAAAATGGAATTTTGCTACCTAAAAAAGTTTTTTAAGTTTTAGTTCCGAGCCGAAGGCGAGGATAGGCTAAACAAATTTACTGACGAGGTGAAGCCGAGGCAGGCAAATGTTTATTACCTGCTAAGGTGTAACCGAAGCAGGTAATCTTTAAACGAGTCACGAATGTTTCCTTTGCTGCATTAGCCCAGGCAAATAAAGAATAACAGGGGAAATAATTTATAAAGTATTGAAACTTTGTGAAAACACATTTAAGGGGTGTAGTAGTAAGAAACAGTAAAGTTCCCCCCTCCTGATGGGGAGCGTCCCCCCTCCCCCCTCCTTAAAGTCCAAAATTTACTTATTTTTCACTTTTTACCCAAAATGGTTTATTTTTTTAAGAGAAGTGTTATTACCAAAATTATTCCTCACATAATTCAGCACAAAAAATGTTCTATGCATGTTTGAAGTGAGACATACCGTTTTCGAGAGATTCTAGTTGGAAAGTGATAAAACGTATTTTTGCGAACCAAGATATCTAGAAAACAACTCTTCCGATTTTATTGAAATTGGGAAGGTAGGTTATACTTAGCCCATTGTTGATCCCATATAAGTTTCAACCTTCTGCGCCCATTATTTTATCCTCCACATGCGCACAAACACACTTTTATTTAGACCTGTACCTTCAAAAGTACTCAACTGATTATTATGAAATTTGGATGGTTTGTCGAAAGTAGTCCGCAGATAGCCTCAAATTAATTTCAACCGTCTGCGCTCTTTACATTTTGATAAATTGATACTTTAATTCATAACAGACAGACAAAAAATTGATGAATTGAAGGTACAGGTCTAAATAAATGTATGTTTGTGCGCATGTGGAAGATAAAATAATGGGCGCAGAGGGTTAAAAATTATATGGAATCAACAATGGGCTAAGTATAACCTACCATCCCAATTTCATTAAAATCGGAAGAGTTGTTTTCTAGATATCTTGGTTCGCAAAAATACGTTTTATCACTTTCCAACTACAATCTCTCGAAAACGGTATGTCTCACTTCAAACATGCATAGAACATTTTTTGTGCAGAATTATGTGAGGAATAATTTTGGTAATAACACTTCTCTTCAAAAAATAAACCGTTTAGGGTAAAAAGTGAAAAATAAGTAAATTTTGGACTTTAAGGAGGGGGGAGGGGGGACGCGCCCCCTCAGGAGGGGGGAACTTTACTGTATCTTACTACTAAACCCCTTAAAATTGTTTTCACAAAGTTTCAAAACTTTATAAATTATTTCCTCCATTTGCTGTTTTATTTACTAATTTGCCTGGACTACATAGTTACATACAATATTTTATCTACTAACGGCAGAAAAATTACACTAAAGATTTTAGTACCTGATTTAGAGGGCAATAAACTTTCCCTGTATGATTTTGCAATATTTGCAATTTCGGGTGGCGTGTTATCAAACAAGTCTTCAACGTCTTGCACAACATTATCAACAAATTGATCAAAATCAAAATAATAACAGAAAACCATTAAATTATCTTTTTTTGATAGATAAAATATTTAAAGCAATGAAAGTTGTAAAAATCGAATTGATGACTCGAAAGTTTGAGTAAGTGTAATGACTCGAAAGTTAAAACAAAACAAAGACAAAGCAATCAGTGTTGCCACTTTTTTTTATTAACAGCTGTTTTGTTATCTCAATTTTTAGCGATTTTTTAAAAATAATCACTGTAAAATATTAGTTTTATTATTATTAATTTTTAAAGGTGTTTTCAAAAAACATATACATATTTAGCAGAATATTACGCTTAAATATACAAAAATGAACAATGGGGGTGAGTTCATAACCTGAGATGTAACTTTTTCTTAAAATTTGGCAGCCTTTTTGTTATTTTGCTGCGTGTTTTTTTGACTTGTTACAAAAGAATCAAGAAAATAGTTATTTATGTAACTAGGCAGCAAAATGGAATTTTTCTGACGAATGATTAAGTTAGCCTCCGAGCCGGAGGCGAGGTCAGGCAGGAAATTAACTGCCGAGGCGAAGCCGAGGCAGGTAATTGATTGGATTGACGGCCGAGGCGAAGCCGAGGCAGGTAATATATCAATATGAGGCAGGAATGTTTCCTTTGCTGCCTTGTTGCATACAATATTTTTCCTACTGGCGGCAGAAAAATGTTTCCTATAAATAATATTCATTTCATAATACTTACTTACTTATCAAATACTATTGAACTATTCAAATTAAAAAAAAACAAAAACAAGCAACAATATCAAATGTTACAATTATAAAAAATTAATTGACAGAAATACAGTAAAAACAAAACAAAATGATGATAATGGACAAGCTGCAGTGTTGCCACTATTTTAATTATTAGGACTCAGGTGTGCTCAAAACGTGTTTATCCATATAAATCTTAAAATCGAATTTTTGCGCTATCACAATACTTTCTCTTTATTAGAAAAAGTAAGAAAGCCTCTTCACGGACCAATCAGTGCCTAAGGTCTAAGGTTTGGTACCCCTTGCATTTGACAGCGGAGAATCTAGAATAAAGGAGAAACAAATTATTTTTCCTATTTATTTCCTGTCAATAGACTTATTGAAACCTCTTGGCGAGGATTAAATATTTTCAGACAGATTTTCTGTGCTTCTTTCTGCTAGAAAAATAATTGGTACCAGACAAATTGTCTGATTAGCTAAAATAAATTATTTTGCGAGAGAAGAGTTTACTAGTACCCAGAAATATTTACTCTTTGGTCAAATACAGAAAATCACAAGTATGGTGTATTAGAAATACTTGTTGTTGTTCATTATAACATATTTTATCTACGATTGATACGAAATATAAACATTTTATCTCTGTTTAGAAGCGTAGAAAGTAATTCTTTTCGTAGTTGTATTGATTGCGCATGCGCGGTTCATAATTCTTCTTTATTTCCGCACTTGGTGAAGAATTCTTCACCTTATCGCGCGATGGCGTGGGTTTTTTTTACATTTAACAAATCTAATTTGCTGTTTGTTTAATTAAAGTAACTGCTTTTTTCTGTATTTATTATTAAAATCCAACAATCGTAGATGAAGTACGGTAGAAAAATTGATTATATGAATCCGGTCAGTGGATGATTTAAAAGAAATAAGGTCGGGCAACCACAATGCTCCTACTAATAACAATGTCAAAAATTTGTAGGTCGTGGTTAAATGAAATTAGGTCATTTTTGTTTTGTGGTTCTCTTTTAGTAGGTGGTTGAAAAGCATTAAGAAACCATAAAATAACTTAAAAATGGCAAAGTTCTAAATTTTAATAAGGTTACACATTTATAAACACATTTTATATTTCTTTTAAAATATCACTTAGGCTGACACGTTGAATATTTGCTAATGTATTACATATCTATTTATTATTTTCCTCCCCTAGAGAATTTTTAAAAAATTAAGTCCAAATAGATGAGTTTTAAGGATTTCTGAGGGCAAATTTGTCCTTACAGAAAAAGGTGTTTGGTCCGGACAAATTTTGAAGTTAAACTTAGATGAGCTAAAAAAACCCCCAAATAATTGAGTTGTTTTGTAGCTGGTAATTTCATTAAAACCCCTTCTTTTACACTTTGTATAATACATCATATAAATTGTTTGCTAAAATAGTGAGGTTAAGATTAAACAAATAAAAATAGTTAAGTCTCATACATTTTATTAAAAAAAACAAAACTGAATTACAAGTAAAATGTCAAAGTTATTTATCAGTTTGTTAATAATATTAACAACATAATAATAACAAATAACATATTATGATTTGTCTGTCAGTTTCTCTCCTGTAAATTAACATTGCCTATATTGAATAAGATGAAATCACCACAAAAAATTAAGTAACTAAATGAAACACAAGAATTCAAACTTCCGTACTACACAACACATACTCATAACACACACATAACACATTAGGAATAATTTTTTATATCATCCCAATCAGTGGTGTAGCTAGGCCATTGGAGGCCCCTCGCAAAAAAGAAATAGATGAGTAAAAAAACAAAAAATACAATTGTGTTCAGAACTGAATGGGGCCCCCTGACAATAGTATAGAAGTATAATTCCAAGTTAGACTTTATTATGCTCTAAAGGGGCATCCATCGACATTGGTACAAAGTTAGTAATTTCATTTTTTTTTAATTTGGGGGCCCCCTGGCACCGGAGGCCAACCCGAAATTTGGATCCTCAGTTACGCCACTGATAACAATATCCTTTTTGCCTTTTTGGTTGTAAAGAAACTAGGGTCTAGGGTCGCCTCTCGAAGGCCCGGCTTTGCCCCCCTTGTCGGCGGCCCTGGAGATAACCTCCTTAGCCTATTTATATTTGTGTCCATAAATATTTTCATTCATTAGAGATGTTATATAAGTTATGGTTAATTTTATTAATTATCCCTATAAGTTTTCCAGAGTTAGTTTTGGGGTCTCAAGGCTTATGAGGTTAGATGCCCCTAACCAATGGTTTATAGCTTAAGTCTATTGAAACCCTTATTCTTACAAGTGCTAAAAGAAACTACGTAAATTAAAAAAAAGAACTTTAATTTTAACGTTAATTTTAATTTTAAAACTATGTTACCTAGAATTTTAGTCGCTGGACGACTATCTCTCAGCGTCTATCGCTGGAGTCGCGACTAGGAAATCGTACCTTTAGCTTGTTTTCATCATGAAGTAAACAATCTTTATCTTTAAAAGAAGAGTAACTTTTTTCAAATTTGCATGGTTCTTTTTAATCCTGAAGACAAGGCTTTTTAGCAAAATTGATCAGGACCAACTTTTAAGTAAAATGATCCTTTACTTTGTGACCAGTATGAAGTGAACGTGAACCGGTTCACGTTGTTTCTATCATCAGTACAACATGCTCTACCATGAAGATACCTCTAGCATAAGAGGCGAAACGTCGGAAGTGTCATCCACTAAGACGGGGTCACCACCGGAAGACCTAGAACTCCAATAGTTAATGAGCCCAGATGGTTCAAATTAATCTGGGGCTATCTGCGGGTTACTTTCGATAAACTATAAAAGTTTCATACAAATCAGATAAGTACTTTTGAAGCTATAGGTGTAAATAAATTGTACCCATGTGAAAGAGAAAAAAATGAGCGCAGAAGGTTTAAACTTACATGGGAACAACAATGAGCTAATTATGACCTATCATACGAATTTCATTAAAATCAGACGTGTATTTTTTAAGATATGTTAGTTCGCAAAAATTAAGCGACAGACCGGCAGACCGATAAAGAACCAAAAATGTTCCCTGATGTCTGAAACAGATTTCTATCTTGGAATTTTTGAAATCGAAGACATAAAATATTTTCGTTCTTCAGAACGATCACATAAGCTTCCGTTACCTTCGGTAAGCTTGGATGCAAAATCAGAAATACCAGACCTTTCGTTTAATTTGACTAAAATAACGTTTAACTAATTTATCGATATGTTTTAATGCAGTTGTCACTTGGACGCTTAAATTGTCATAAATTAATTTCTGTTAGGAGCTGGGGGGGGGGGGGGGGGAGAGGGGGGGCACTCGCCGTGTCTACTACTACTAGACTATGTGTCTAACCCTTGGCAGTAGAATATGTGAGTTTTCCCCTAATAAATGTTTTCTGTTAACCATATCGTAAACTAGGCATTGCGTGGCTCTATGATTGAAGCGAGCGTATGGTAATTGAAGCGAGCGTAGCGAGCTTCCTACATTCAACGAAATATGCTCCGTGTCTGTCTGTCTGTCTGTCTGTCTGTCTGTCTGTCTGTCTGTCTGTCTGTCTGTCTGTCAGTAACGTTCACGCGTGTGACGATAACTTGAGTAAAAGTTGACCGATTTAGTTGAAATTTGGTATACATGATCCTCTTACTAATACTCAGGCTAAGTTCGTTGGACAGCGTGATCCGTCCAAGAGTTCGCGCGCAACGCTCGCGTAAACGAGAGGTTTAAAAATTAAATTGGAATTTCAGGACGGGAAAAGATTCTATCATCATCTATTCGATGAGACGAACATTTTTTTCAAATAACATTTTTTAGTAAAACCAACAGCGACACCGCTATGAATTAATAAAGATCGCTAAAACTATTAAAGCGGGCCTAAACGTTTAAAATAGAGAAAACAACCTTTTTACCGATATCTTACGTTCTAACGTAACGATTTTAATAAAACTTCATAGACACCATCTGATGCACAATTGAAACAGGCATGCAAAATTTCAATTTGATACATGCAGTAGTTTGTTTGTAGCAAAGAGATACAAATTATAAATATTGAAATAGAGATGTATGGTTAGTGGAATAGTAAGAATGCGGGGTGGTTCCCTTACTACTAGCCGCTGCACTACTACCAGACCCATTATCTATCAACTCATCATGATTCACAATAATTTTTTTTTTTCAATATTCAATACATATTTATTACTATACGCTCGCTTCAATGATAGAGCCACGCGATGCCTAGTAAATATATATTGAATATTGAAAAAATAGATAATCGTGAATCATGATGCGTTGATAGATAATGGGTCTGGTAGTAGTACAGCGGCTAGTAGTAAGGGAACCACCCCGCATTCTTACTATTCCTCTAAACACACATCTCCATTTCAATATTTATAATTTGTATCTCTTTGCTACAAACAAACTAATGCATGTATCAAATTGAAATTTTGCATGCCTGTTTCAATTGTGCAGCAGATGGTGTCTATGAAGTTTTATTAAAATCGTTACGTTAGAACGTAAGATATCGGTAAAAAGGTTGTTTTCTCTATTTTAAACGTTTAGGTCCGCTTTAATAGTTTTAGCGATCTTTATTAATTCATAGCGGTGTCGCTGTTGGTTTTACTAAAAAATGTTATTTGAAAAAAATGTTCGTCTCATTGAATAGATGATGATAGAAATTTTTTTCCCGTCCTGAAATTCCAATTTAATTTTTGTACCTCTCGTTTACGCGAGCGTTGCGCGCGAACTCTTGGACGGATCACGCTGTCCAACGAACTTAGCCTGAGTATTAGTAAGAGGAACATGTATACCAAATTTCAACTAAATCGGTCAACTTTTACTCAAGTTATCGTCACACGCGTGAACGTTACTGACAGACAGACAGACAGACAGACACGGAGCATATTTCGTTGAATGTAGGAAGCTCGCTACGCTCGCTTCAACAAATACGGCATACATAACAGAAAAATGAAAATATTTCTACGCGAGTTGCTTATGTGCAGCTAGTATATCGTATATCTTACATTATATTTTAAATTCTTATCCTTTGGAATAAATAAGATATAAATGAAATTGAAAAGTGTCTAAAAATGAATAATATTTTTTGCCAAAATAAGTTATTCAAAGATAAAAATATTAACCAGATAATATTCCTAATTCTTTATGCCAAACTTCCGTTCATTTGTAATTCCAAAACAAAATAATTAAAACATCTGTTTGATATAAAAAAAAAAAATCGTTTCCAACAATTGCTCGAAGAATTTTGTTGAGGCGTTGTGTTATGAAGGCATTATTTTGTATACATTTAGTATTTATAAATTTTAAAGGCAGGGTCAGAAAAGTTGGCAATGAAAAAGTTTAGTGTCAGAGTATCGTTGAAGATTGGATATTTTTAAATTTGCTCGACTACCTCTCTCTTTTCATCCAAGTCTCATTCCCCCCCCCCCCGTCCCCCTCTTAATTTTACTATCTCACGAGTAAGTGACCCCTTCTTTTCAAATGTGTGTTTGTGTATTTTTGAACAAGATCCAAAATTAGTTTAGTTCAGTATTAAACGAGTAAGAGTCAAGTGATTATCCACGAATTCACCAATTTGAACGTCATATCCCATTCCTCCAATTTAGCCTATGGGAAAAGGTAAAAATCAAGTCAAATAAAATCAAACTTTTTATTTTTAGCTTTAAAATAAAAGAAAAAATTAAATATTAACTTTAAAAATCTATAAATTGAATAATTATATACTTCAGATAGATTAATATAATTTAATTTATTTCATTCAAAATTAACAAATTTTAAAAATTACGCATTTCATTTTCACCTTTTGCAATAATGAACTATATTTTTATTCTACTAACTTAAAATACTAAGATATCCGTCATATAAAAAACACCTGTATTTTCATATTGTAACCTCTAACATATTTTACGCTGTTTCTCGAAAATATTAATTATTAATACAAATACAATATTGATAATTGTAGATTTCGACAAACTGCAAAATAATATAAATAAATAAATAAGATTAATATAACAATATCTTAAATAGAATGTTTATATTTTTACGCTAATATTTTCTTAAGTATATTTCTATAATTGTAAGTGCGTATTTTTATGCACACATACTAATAAGGCAATGTAGTTATAGCCAATATGAACACGGTAAAGTCACAACTCTTATTTTTAAACAATTACGTTCAAGTAAATTTGCAGTTGGACGCACTTGTTCTTACTAATTAAAGACCTAAAACTTGGTTCCAGATTATATTATAACGGTTTTGTGATTCACAGAACTTCGCACCTTCATTTTTCATATCCGAGCCCGCAGTTTTTAATTCTTCATATCTTTCACAATCATTTAATCTATAATTTAATGCAATGAGACGGACTAAGCAAAGTTCAATCTATTTCGGTATGTAATTTATATGCATCTCCACAATATTGAAGCTTTTATTCCCGCCTCATTTTAAAAAATGATCGGCAAGCGCCTGCTATTTAAAATAGACTGCAATTAGTGTGGCACATAGCTTCCTCGCATCCTATCTCGTTCTTAATTGATTTATTCTTTTAAAAGACATTATTGACTAATTTATTTAATAGTTTTCCCCGTTTTAAGGGTTTCTTTGGTAAAAAAAGAAACCCTTAAAGTTTCATTCCTGTGTCTGTCTGTCTGTCACCTTGCGTACGGTTCCAATAACTTTTGAATAAAAAGAAAGAAAACCATGAAAGTTTCCAGTATTAAAGATCGTATTGAAGCGCACACAGGAAAAATATAGCGAACTCATTAACAGCTCAACATTATCACCTGTTCAAATCCAAAATGGCAGATAATTCATGTCACGCGAACATATTTTTGAAGTGAAACTTCTTTGGCGGAGGTAGAGTGAATTTTTTTCATGCAGTGAAATCTTGTAACGAAGTTTGCGATTCGAGACTCGTTCAAGTGTAACATTTTTACAGATTAATTGTATTATATCTATTTAAAGACCAGCAAATCAAAACAAACATTTATTTTTATTCGAATAAACGTGGTTGCCTTAGTGTAGCAATATTTTTTTTTTCAATTAAATTTCCCATAACAATTTCTTAATCCTGAAATAATAAATAAATTACTCAAAAAATGAAAGAGAGCAATGCATTCTAGAACTTAAGTTTCACTTCTAATACGTGAGAGCCTCACACATATTTTGAGTGGATATCAAATTAAAGGTATTGAAGAGTAGATTATTGAACACTTGTGGATAGTTTATAATTTGTAATGCCATTTTGTCAAAAAAACATCAACATTTTGCGTACCCCCTCTAAAACTATATTTCTGCTGCTACTAAAAATATAAAAAAATGAAAATCTGGGGTCCGATTTTAATTATTTGTATGGCAGGTCATAATTAGCTCATTGTTGGTCCCTTATAGTTTCACCCTTCTGTGCCTATTTGTCTCTCTTCCACACCTATATCCTTTATCTTCAAAAGTACTCATCTGATTTTTATGAAGGTATTGCAGGTTTTTATGAAGGTAACAGTAGGTATTGCCGAACACCCAGGTCGGATGATGTAATACCTGATGCAACAAACAGCAGGTATTACTTGAGGCCTCGGACAAGGATATAACCCCCTAGCTCTCGTCAATCTCCTACAGTTCACGTTGTTTCTATCATTAGTACAACATGCTCTACCCTGAAGATGCCTCTACCATAAGAGGCGAAACGTCGGAAGTATCATCCACTAAGACGCGGTCACCACCGGAAGACCTAGAATTTCATGATTTTTATGAAGTTTGAATGGTTTGTCAAAAGTTGCCCGCAGACAGCCTTAGATTAATTAACTTTTGCTTAATTAATACTTTAATTAATGTTAAAAATAAACAATTTTTTCATATAAAAAAAACGGGGGAAACAATGAAATAAATTAGGCAATAATGGCTTGATGTAAAAGCACACATAATCAATAAAGTACGTGCTAGGATGCAAAGAAGCTGTGTCACACTAAATGAGTATATTTTTTCCTTGTTACATAATCTTACTTGACGTATTATCCTCAGCTTGTGGATGGTTATTTTTTTTAAGGCATATTCCTCGCCTAGCCCAAGCGTGTACGAGAGGTTATAACAAGATAATAAACACGAGTCCACATGTAGAGATTAGACTATGGTTAGACCAAGATGAGATGAGTATCAAGAGTATTTACAATGTTGCTGTTTGTTTTCTTCATCAAAATTGACAGAATCGATATATATTGGCCTAGAAAAACGATATATATGTATATCGAAGTGTAATAATGATTAATAAAAACAGAAAATCACAACATAGGTAGAAAGATTTTTGTAGAGTGTATTAATAAACACGATTAAGATGGGGTGGAAGAGGGGGTTTCCATCTAAACAAAGCCTTCAACAGATACGTTTCAGAAAACATAGCCTATAATTCTAAACTATGTCTTTAATATCAAATATATATATTTATATAGAGGGATACATAATATGTTTCCACATTTGAACAACTAATATTAAAAATTCTCTCATTTAATAACATAATAACTTCTCTAGTGCTTAAATAGGGAAAAAACTAAATTTTTTAATTTTTATTTTATTGCATTTATAGTCAAGTCAATAGAGGGAGTTTTGCCGTGTAAAAGGAGGTGTAGAAACGATTTTGATGTATTTGTTACTAAGTTCTGGGCCCTGATTAAAAATCTAAGTTTTCGACCACAGGGAGGGTCGGCGCTCCCCCCCATTGGTATACAAACAATTTTATTTTTCTCTATAACTCCTCAACAGTTGATCCTACTAAAGTAGAGAAAATTACCGACATTTTTTGTATATACATTTTTTTAACTCTATTGTGTAACGAGTTACAGTGGCGTAAACATGAGTATTTTTTCCAAAAAATCGCCCAACTCTAAATTTTTCATATATCAAAAATTATTAAGGGCTATTGTACTAGCCCAGGAACAAAAGGCATTTGAACTACAAAAGGTGGGGTGAGAACACTTTTTGATAGATCTTATTTGCGTTTTTGACTTGGGGGGGGGGGGGGGGGAAGGGGGGTTAACACGATCAATCATGTTGAAAGAAAGGTACAAGAAATTGATGTTTATTAAATATTAATTCCTCAATGGTTTATCCTATAACAAAATATCTTATACATACTTCAAGTAGACAAAATTCCCTAAATGTTTTGTAAATACATTTTTTCATGTAACGAGTTACAGCGGTGGAAACGTGAGAATTTTTCCAATAATTCGCTAATTTTTCATATTTTAAAAATGAATAGTGGCTTGGCTATTCTTTAGTAGCCCAAGACAAAAATAGGCTTTTGAACTACAAAAGGTGGGTTAAAAATACTTGTTAATTGAAAATAGATGTTATTTAAGTTTTTTTATTTTTTTATTTGGGGAGGGGGGGGGGGGGGGGGGGGGTTGGCGCGATCTATGATGATGAAAGGTGCAATGGTTGTTTTCTATAAAATAATTTAAATCATATTATAATTATTATTAACACTGGGAGACAGACAGTCTCCCAGTCCTGTCTGTCTCCCGCTGTTAATAATAATTATAATTTGGTTTAAATTAAAATTTAAACTTTCCACAGTATGAATACTACGATAAACTTAAAAATTGAAATAAATAATCCCTCAACGGTCGATAACAAAATGTGTTATACAAACTTAAAGAAGACAATATATTACTTAGAAGTTTTGCAAACGCATTTTCTTTGCAACTAGATTGTGTAATGTTACAGCGGCGAAAACATAATTTACAAAAAAATTTCAAACTCTCTTTTAATGGTAAAATTTGGATGATTAAACTTTATTGTAAACATTTTTCCACGCACCACAATAATAACATTATATTCTTTGTCCCCCAATAGGGGGCAAAATATTGGACATAGAAAATAAGTTTCAAGTAAATTTTTATTACTTTGAAAACAAATTTCCCTTTACATGGAACAAATCCCTCAAGTTTCATTAATTAATGAACTAATGAAACAATGAAACCGTTATCTCAAACCGTTGAAAGGTAAGAGGGGGGGGGGGGGGGAGACTTTTGGACCACCCTGTATACTTGTATTTGTACATTGGGTGACTCAGTAACCCTCAATTCTATTGAAATCAATTCTTCTGTTTCAGGAGGAAAGGGTGGTGGGGGAGGAGGTGGAGGTGATGTAAGTATGGTTCAAGTTTTTTATTTTTGGATCAATATTATAATAGCTAAGAGTCAAAAATTCAACTATTTTCCTTTCTCATACATTCTAGTCCAGGAGATAGTGTACAAAAAAGTGTCAGACTAACATCAAGATAGAATTTTGTATATAAGTTAATCTTTTGGTGCCTTTTAAGAATATGTGGTCGGCTAAGTTCATCTGCGGGACATAGCTTGGCAATAGACAATAGGCATTTGAAAAAAACAAATCGGGGGAGAGTGAGAGCGACAAGGTCCCGCCAATTATGGTGGACAATGTGATTTTCATGATCCTGAGTACAAAATTAGTTAGTAGACCGAAAATCAAGTTAATGTTAGTTTATCCCTTGAGAGGTAAGTTATTCAAATATTACTCCAAATCAGAGTGGTGCCCTATCATAAGACAAACTAACATTAACTTGATTTTCGGCCTACTACCTAATTTTGTACTCTTCGATGGATTAACACGTTAAAAATGTCTGTCTGCGTCTTATATGCAGACACGTGGACCTAAACTACTGGGCTGATTTTGTCAAAATTTGGTATACATATGTTCAGAAAAATCATACTACTAGGAGAAATCGAGAAAGTTATAGCTCCGAATTTGGGAGCGCTACCACCAAAAACTATCAAAATACGTGGGAAAAAAAATATTTCTCGAAAACGGTTCCGACGATTACAATTAAAAAAATTGTAAAATGTAATCCATTTAAATAAAAATCTAACGATATAGGCTTTATTCCCGGGAAACATCTAGTTTCCGAGATGTTGATAAATTTGATTTGGTTGAAAATCGAAAACAAAAAAATGATGGGATCTGGACCGAGATTATATGAGAAAGTTAGTCTGAGTTGTCTCGGACCTTTTTTTTTTAAATGAAACACAATAATTATGGTTATTAATATGAAGTCCATCACGAGTATATCGTCAAATTGTATAAAATAATTGGTCTACTAAAACAAGCTCATAATATATGGCTTGCGGTTATTGTTATTTATTTTTTTGTAGAAGAAAGCAGCAGGAGGAAAGGGAGGGGGAGGAGGTGCTGCTAGTGGAGACAAAGCCAAAGGAGGTGGAGACAAGGGGGGTAAAAAAGGTAAAACCAATTATTATTATACCAATTTTCTTCGGTCTAGGGAAGGCGTTTATACTAGCCATCGCACGGCTCTATCATTGAAGTGAGCGTAATGCAATATACACTAAATGAAGTGAGCGTAAGCGAGCTTCTTACAATCAGCGAATTATGCATCTTGTCTGTTTGTCTGTTTGTCTGTCAGTAACGTTTACGTGTCCGACGATAACTCGAGTAAAAGTAGACCGATTTAGTTGAAACTTGGTGCTCATGTTATGGGAAAAGATGCATCACCTATTCGATGAGACCAACATTTTTTTCAAATAACATTTTTCAAAAAACCAACAGCGACACCGCCAGTGGCGTAGCTAGGGCATTGGGGGCAAGAACTTTTTGGGGGCCCCTCGCCAAACCAAATTGATTAGCAAAAAAAAAAAAACCTCTTGCGTTTAGAACTGGGGGCCCCCTTGTCGTTGATTTGGGGGCCCCCCAATGTGGTCCCGTGTGGGCCCATAGTTACGACACTGGACACCGCTATGAATTAATAAAATTAATTTAAATTATTAAAGGGGACCTAAACGTTTAAAAATAGAGAAAACAACGTTTTAACCGGGATCTTACATTCTTAATAAAACTTCATATACATCGTCTAAAGTACAATTGAAACGTGCATGTAAAATCAACCTGATACAAGCAGAAGTTTTTGAGTAGAAAAGTGATTCATTTATAATAATTGTTTTAAAAAAAGCTACTGCGGGCGTTTAAAATTCTTATAGGCGTGTAGTTATATAGGTTTATCTAGGAAGGTGAGCTTTGTACCAAGTACCCTCTACTCTACCCCACACTACTCTCTTCCACTTATCTTCAACTATGACTATTCATCATGATTAATTAATTCCTTAATATTTAGTATTTTATTGCAATACGCTCGCTTCAATGATAGAGCCACGCGATGCCTAGTTAGAAAATCATGATAATAATAAATAATAATGAGTGGAATAGAGAGTAGAGAACTGGGTATGCAGGGTGTCGTTCTATATTATCCTATATAGCTACATCCCTTTAACTTAAACCACACGGCCTCAGCTCAATAACTATGTAATATGTAATATTAAATATATACCACATCTCTAGGATCTGGAGAAATAATAGAAAACAGGAGTAATAATAGATGAAACCTTCGCACATAAAGAGCATTACAGTCTGGGTAAAATGGCTTTAAAATAGTAAATGGCTTTATTTTCGTTTATTATTTAGCCTCAACTATATAAAAATCAAATATATCAAGCAGGTTATCTCACATAAGGTAATTACAGCACAGTTACAACTCAAATTCGGAGACCGCACCCGGTGGTGGTGCTCCAATAATTTTGATTACAAAAGCATTAGTCTATGATGGCCATTTTCTCTTTAGACGTCTCCTCGGATTACCAGGAATATGAGGAGAGGATAAGTTCTGCACCAGAGGATTAGGATGGTGGATGAGCTTGGTGTTGAAGGATTTGTAACGAAAGAATGCTAGGATATGGACGTAGGGAACATTTAGGTCGTTATGTATTATACGGTTGGCCACGTTGGAGGGAGCATTACATATTTTCGTAGGATTAAGGATTGCATGGATTGAATCTTGGAAGAATTCGATAGTTTGTTCGATTCGATCCCCACAGTTCAAGTCCGTATGTCCAAATAGGTTTTATAATTAGATTATAGACAGTTAGTTTGTTCGTTAGTGATAAATTAGATCTGTTGTCCAAAAGTCCGAGCAAAGCCTTGTATGTCGTTTCATGGCTGTTCGTTTTAATCTTCGGTCTAAATGAAGTCCTATATGTACCGCACATGATTCGAAATTGGAGATGATATAAATAGACTGGTAGACAAGTAGCTGTTTGCAGAGTGAACGTAACTTGTACACTTTTTTCTCTATTGAATTTAATTCGGCATTTTTTGGAACAGTTCTCAATAGATTGAAGATTTTCTTGAAGAAAATTGGAGGCGTGGTTAGGATCTGGATATATACAGAAAGGACTGCTTTGTCATAGGCAAAAGAGGAAATGGATGTGACGAATGTTCTGGAATGTCAGCTGTATAAAATAAATAGAGTACAAGAAGAGACCCAGAATGCTGACTTGAGGTACACCAGCTAGAATAGTAAAGGAGTCGGAGAGGCAGGAACCTTGTCGAACTGCAAATTCCTGTCATTAATATAGGAGCGAAGGATGAGGTAATAAGATAGGATATGGAGCGTGAGTGGAGTTCATCATTAAAGGTAGAAGGAAAAGTCTCTCCACGTAAGAAAATTTTTATTAAAAAACACAAAGCAGCTTTCGGCCTCTATAAGGCCATCTTCAGTGCCGAAAGAGGTGAAAAATGAATCACCCAAAGGATCCTTCCTTCTACCTTTGATGAGGTAATAGGTTGGGAGTAGAATTCCCTTGAGTTTTCACAAAAGTATCTGGTGCCAAACTCGATCCGTCTACAACACGGTGACATTGTTGAATAGTGTGTGTTCTTCTCGAAACCCAAATTGATGATTAGGAAGAATATTTTTGGATTTAAGGATAGGATAAATCTGCGAAGGATAAGTTTTCCAAGATTTTACTAAAAACTGGTAAAAGATTAATTAGTCTACTATTAATAGGTCTATAGAAGGAAGGTAAATGGTGAGTTTTAGAATCATTATTATCATGTAAATGGGTAAAAATTTCTTTTTTAGTGTGTTGACAGCGCAGGAAAGACGAAAGAAATAGGGTGGGGAGCAAATGGGAGCTCAGAGCCAATAGAGTTCCATGAAGTATTCCCGCCACCTTTCCATGATTTCTTTGTCATCCGTTAGTTTATTATCTCTTTTATCCTTAATGAACTTTAAGGTACATTCTTTATATTCCTTCCTCATATTCTTCAAGAGTTTTAATTTTCAACAAATTTTATTTTTAAGAAAATAGTTTTTTGTGGGTCCATAACTAGGTTAAGAAATGAGCTTAATTAAACTTTTCGAACTTCAGGAAAAACATCCTTATTTACTAACGTTTAGATCAATAGTAATATTATTACCCTTATGAATGGGCAGTGGCGTAACTAGACCATTGGGGGCCCCCCTGCAAGAAAATTTTTGGGGGCCCCTCGCCAAAGAAAATCGATGAGCAAAAAAAAAAACCTCTTGCGTTCAGAATTGGGGCCCCCTCGACGTCGGTACAAAAATATTAATTCTAGTTATGTCTGGATTTGGGGCCCCCTGGCACTGGGGCCCTCGCAATGCGGGCCTGCACGGGCCCATAGTTACAACACTTGCGGGAGGTTTAGTAAACTTCGCTGAAAGTAAAAAAGAAACGTGTTTATTGTAGCTATTGTTGACTTTTAGGTGAGATTACTAAACCAATCTTGCTTTCTTTTAATATGAAAAATGCAAGATTGGTTTATTATACTCACCTAAAAATCAACAATAAACATGTTTCTTTCTTACTTTCAGCAAAGTTTACTAAAAATGCTTCCTTGTGAATGGGTATTAATATTAATATTGATCGAAACGATAGTAAATAAGGTAGTTTTTCCTTATAAAAAGTCCGAAAAGTTTAAGCTCGGTTCTTTACCAAGTTATGGACCCACAAAAAAAAAAAAAAAATGTAATTTTTTTCTTAAATATAAAATGCGTATAAATTTTTTTGTCATATAATTTGGGGGCATGAAAATTGAAATGAAATTTTTCTTGTAGGAAATTTTGTCAGCTTTACAACGAAATCAAAAATTTTGTTCTAGCTTTTATACTTTTGGAGCAATAAGTGATTCTATGAGCAAAAGTAGATATGCTATCTTAAAAAAAAATCATAAAATTTGACTTGGTGGGAGAACGGTTAAGATTTGTCCCATGGTTTATATAGTGTTTATTGTAGCCCCCGAGGCGTGGAACAACCTACTTCATTTTTTCACATTATATCGCCAATCGCCAGTCACCCTGTATATTCTTAATATTACAGACATTCCATTTTCGTAGAATAAGCTGATCCATAAAATTGTGATGGCAGTCAGTCAGTATGCTATTCGGATTTTAATTATATGAAATCAAATCGAGAATATTAATTTTTTTTTTCGTTTGTTTTGATTTTACAGGAGGAAAGAAATGAAATCATCTCGTAATCCATCATGATTTTATCATCGCTGAATACAAGATATCAACCATAAGGGCCCTTATATGACTTCATCATCAAAATTCAACAAAATTACCATCAACCATTATGCTCTAACTGTGATATTAAAAACTCACAAGTACATGATATCAATGTAAATAATCTAACCATTATGTATATCTATAACCTGTAAATTGTAAATAATAAATAAATTATTCAAAATATCTTTATGTGAATCTTTTTTTAAAAGGTTCAACATGAAAGATGATCGATTCTTTTTATAATCGAGTCAAATAAAAAAAAACTATATTAACAAATAATAAAATGTATTTTATATAAAAAATCGTATTTTTTTTTATAACTATCAATGCTCCCTCAATCCTAAATCTATAATAAGATTCTGTTTCCAACATAGTTCATTATAATATTAATTTGTTGTGTCTGTTAGTAATGCAGATTCATATTTACATATAATTTTGGATTACTAGTTTTTAGGTATATAGGTGAGTGAAATTAACAATTAGATAATTAAAATAAGGTTATATAAATATAACCTTTTTTAAATTCACTAACAGTTAATTTTACTCACCTATGTGATCATAAAAACTAGTAATCCAAAGTTATCAAAGGTGCAAACTAGTAAGAATTATTCTTCAACTGAGATTTACATATAATATTTTAATTATAAAGGATTAAAATGTGTAGAATATGTGTGTATTTCGAAACCATTTCAGGAATCGTTCTCAAGGCGTGTGCGGATGAAATTATGTTTTTAGCGAACGACCAAACCGATTTTCATAATATTTTACTACGTTTTTATTAGCTTGCTTTCTTGTTTGTTTGTCCAGTACAAATCTTGCAATCGATTTTTAACTAACTTCCCGAGTAGCTAAACATTTGAAACTTTTAGAATAGCTCAGAACACGATGACAATGCATTATTTTAATACTTTTAGCCATCTTTCAGCAGAATTTAATTAGCTTTCAGCAAATTTTGCGGTATGGAAAGTTAGTTCTAAAAAAATCCGCAAGTTATTTTATTTGTTTTGACATATCCCATAGTATTTATACAATCTTCATTTTGACGGATTTCAAATTTGTGATTTTTTATTAGGAGGTAAACATTGAATGACAGCGAAAAGTAAACAAAGAAATCAATTAATTGACGTGTGATACCCAGGTTTGTTTACACTTGTGTCCTAGGTATAGGTATAATTTTTCTGCATCTGTACACATTTTTCTTCTCTTACTGTCCCTACACAGGGGCTACCAATGGCACGGTTTAGATTCGGTGTTGGTGAGATCCGTTGTACAAATATTTGTCCTTTTATATAGGTTTAAGATCAGCTCTCTATATGGTTGTCATTATTATGTGAAGTAAATAAATTCGGTACTATGTAATTTTTTTTCACTAACATTATATATAACAATGACAATTATATTATCAACATTACATATGATTCAACAGAAAATTTAAAAGTTCTTTTTATCTTGTAATTTTTTTACTTTTAAAACCTCACCAATATCACGAAAAGTATATCTAGAGTAGTCTTAAAATTAGTAAACATTTGACACTAAGGTTGGCCAACCTATCTGAAGGAAAAAAATTAAGCCACAAGGCTTGTGGGAGGGGTTGAGCCAGTAACATTTTTATTTATTTAGTTGGCCCGACCTTCTCCAATTCAAAATCCAGTGCTCTCATTAGCTCCGCTCCATATTTTTTCGATTTTCCCGCGTTGTCAAAAGTCAATACTAATTGCGTAATACTAATTTAATATTAAATGTACCACAAGATATTAGTTGGAGGAACGACGACGAATTCATAGATATTAAATGCCTACATTTATTATCATTGCTTTATTTACATTAATGAAAGACATGAATACACAAATAACAAATTTTTGGTGAATTTGCTTGAAACTAAAACAACTATATAGCTTTCTACAATATAAAAATAGACACAAACAATTCCTTTAAATTACGTCGCAATTAAATATCTTTATACAAATAGTTATAATATTTATCTATAGGTAATAGTAAGCTCTTTAAAACAAGAAAGATACATCTAAAGGTAATAAGTAATAGTAAGCGCTTAAAAAACAAAAAAAATAAAAAAATAACAAATAAATGTACTATAAAATGGAGGTTTCTGTTTGAAAATAGCTTACTTAATTATATTATAACATATATTACCTGAAATATTAATTATGCAAATTCTTAAAATATCTGAAAGTATATATTTAAAATTCATTCATCTTAAATCTAGTCTCTACATAATTTCCTTAAATAATAAAACATACATCTATTATATCTAAAACAATTTATCGACAAACTTTAAAAATATAACACAAAATAAAAAAAAAATAACATGTTAATGCCTAATTATCATAAAACGAAAAAAATGAGTTTTTAGCTAATTAAACTTAAGATAAGTAATATATATATATATATATATATATATATATATTACAGGTGAGTTATTTCTAAATTTCGAATTTATTCTTAATCTATTGAGTAGAATTTCTTAAAAAAATAAAAATTACATACAAAGTTGTTATGTAAAGATACACTTACAAATAAATTAAGTTATTTTTTTAAACTAAAAAAACATGTTTTTATAATGTTAAGAATTCTTCATTGAGATTCAAATTTTCTGTAAATAATTTTTACAACAAAAACAGAGACAAAGGAAACTATTTTAACAAAATATGATATTTGTGTTAAAAAGTTAAAAATGATAAATTGAGTTCAATTGTTATTATATTTAATGTTACACCTTTAATATCAAATGTTTAAATTAATTTTTATTAGAATGATTATGTAGGAGGAGCTTTTTAAGTAATTGATCTACTTTTAAATATTGAACTTCTTTTATAAATAAATATTATTTTAGATTTTTTTTTTTTAAATAAAGTATAATTGGACAAATAATATTTTTAGAAAAATAATTGGACGGATAATATATTCTCTTTACAACACTGACTTAATGTTTTAGTATTGTAAAATCAAGTATTTATTAATTAATTATTTTTTAATATTTTACATGATTTTATTAATTTTAATATCATTTGTTGAGTTATTAGTGAATTCAAATAACTAATTAATTTGTTGGTTTAAGGTATATTGCAAATTAATGTTGCTCAAAATAATAAAGAGGTCATAAAGTAGCATAAAGTATAAGTCCAAGTTTAGTTAACTTCAGATTAACAGTTTTATAAATGCTTAAATATCAAAATTTGTTTTACTTAAACTAAGTACTTGTTTTAAAGTAATATATTAAAACATAGTACTTATATTAATAAAGGCAGTAAAGTCCTCTAGTCCTCTGTCTGGTTTAGTTGTTAGACGCCTTAATACTTGATGCTCCCAGTTGTTAATATTCTATTAATTAATATTTAATGAATAATTACAACTTTATCTACGACTTGCATTGTCAATGGACTGCTTTATCTACGATTGTTACGAAATGTAAACATTGTATCTCTGTTTAGATGCGTAGAAAGTGATTATTTACATATTTGTATTCATTGCGCATGCGCGTCTCATAATTCTGAAGAATTCCTCTTTTTTACCGCCCTAGGTTGGTAAAATAGAAGAATTCTTCAACTTTACGCACGATTAGCGAGTTTGTTTACATTTAACAAAACTAATTTGATGTTATGCTATCACACTAGTATACCATGGTATACTAGTCGACTAGTCGTAGATAAAATTTAATTTGCAACATGGATTGAAGTGCTTCTGCCCTCGGGATCAGCTCCCTAGCTATGCTTCGGGATCTATAATTGTCCAGTAATCTCCTTCGGTAAGCCTCGGGACTACCGACTTTTAGCCAGTGCCGGATTTTCAATTTTTGGGCCCCCCCGCGAAAAACTCCAATGGGCCCCCAACCTACCCAGGCCAGGTCCTATTTGGAAGGGGAGGGGGGGGGGGGGGAGGGAGTTTACTGGTTAGTGTATTATAGGAGTCCTACACTATCGGTGAGCCTCGTGATGGTCAAAGAAAGTAAGAAAACTACACATCACAACCTAATTTTACACGCACCGCATTCATTCTTCATCTCAAATCTCAAATTCGCTTTTGAACTACCTCGCCAAAGTTGACCGATGTGGAAGACATGTTTATTTTAGCAACGCTCGCGTTACGTTCAAATGTAAAATTGAAATTTTTGGACGGGAAAAATTATCTTATTCTATTCAATGAGACATACAACTTTTTAAATTTTTCTTTTTAGTTAAATCAACACCTTTACTGCTATGAAGTGTTAATGATCGCTAAATTTATAAAGCGGACCTAAACCGTTTAAAATAGAGAAAACTATAAGTTTTAACCGATATCTTACGTTCTAACGTAACGATTTTTAAGTAAATTGGCTGTAGGGTACCCTTAATTATCGTTATTTCTAAGTAGAGGATCCAATTTCTTACTACCCTAAATTGGATCCTCTACTTAAAAGTAACGATTTTTATAACACGTCATACACAAAGTAAAGTAAAGTAAAATTGAACAGGCATGTAAAATTTCAACCTGATACAAGCAGACGTTTTTGAATAGGGAAGAGATATATTTTATAATATTTTAAATTAGTAGGCCGGGTAGGGGAAAACAGTCCTGTTTCCCACCTACTACCACCTTCCTTTTTAACTATATCAACTCATCATGATTGATTTTTTTCTCAATATTCAATTCATAAGTATTTATTGCAAGGCACTCGCTTCAATGATATAAACAATGTTTTTCTCTTAATTTTGTCTTAACTCCGCTAGGTACAAACAATTAATTACTTTTAATTTTGTGTCTCTTTTCTAACTGCGCCATGTATAAGTAGTTAGCATCGTATACTTAGTAGTGTGAATTTATAATTTGTATATTTAATGATAAGCGTAAGGAACTTCGATCCTAACGGTCCTACGACGCCACACGCATTTTTTTTAAAAAAAAGGTGTTACGTTTTGTTTAAAAGTTGTGTCAACATGTTATATAAAGATGTAAGTTAAAAGTTAATGTAGATTTAAGAAATAAAATTTTAAAAATCTTTTAGGCCTGAAGATGCCTCTAAGGAGGTGAAATATAGCCAAAAACGGATTGACTTTGGAGTTATTAATATTAATGCCCTAAAGACCTAAGAATCATAAGCATAGTATGGAAATGAAGGGTAATATACTGCGAATATCTCTCAAATAAATAATAATGCAATTTACCTCCTCACAACAACAACAATATTATACCGGGTGTCTTATAACTACTCCCCTTTCATATTAACTTTTGTAATATTTCAAATACATTTTTTTTTTCAAGCATATCCGAAAATGGGGTCTTACATTTTTTTCGTTAGTCCTTTTCGTAAATACCTATTTTATCGTTTAGATAAAAAAAAAAAAAAAAAACTGATTTAGTTATTATGTATAATGGCCAGATATATGTATTATATATCAGGGCCGCTGAGAGGATTTCCGGGCCCCAGGGCAGGTTAGCATCTGGACCCCTTTGAACAAACAACGGCTGGGGGCCCCTGGAGAATTTTTTAAAATTTAAGTGCAAAAAGATGAGTTTTAAGGATTTCTGAGGGCAAGTTTGTCCTTAGGAAAAGAGGTTTGGCGTGGGGACGAATTTTGAGTTTAACTAAGGTGGGCTAAAAAAACAAACAATTAAGTTGTTTTTTAGCTGGAAAGCTTAAAAATTGCATTACAAGTAAAATAGACTGCCAATTAGTGTGGCACATAGCTTCTTCGCATCCTATCATGTACTTTATTGTTATATTAACATTCAAATTATTGTTATATTACTTTATTGTTATATTGTTTATTGCCTAAAAACTATTAAATAGTTTTAGCAAAATTTAACACTTCATACAGGTGTCGCTGTTGGTTTTACTAAAAAATTGTATTTGTAAAAAATGTTTGCCTCATTGACTAGATGATGTTAGATTTTTTTCCCGACCTAAAATTTCAATTTTAAATTTGAAGTTCACGTTTACGCGAGCGTTGCTCGTGAACGCTTGGAGGGATAACGTTGTCCAACGAACTCGACCTGGGCATTGGTAAAATGAACATGTCTACCAAAGTTCATCAAAATCGGTCGACCTTTACTCAATTATCGTCGCATGTTTCATAATTCGCGGACACACAGACCGACAGACAGACAGACATACAGACACGAGACCAAAAATGTTCCCTGATGTCTGAAACGGATTTCTGTCTTGGAATTTTTGAAATCGAAGGCATAAAAGTTTTTCGTTCTCAAAAGTGAACACAATGCTTCCGTTACCTTCGGTAAGCTCGGAAGCAAAATGTAAAATTTATTAATATCAGTTAATATGATTTGTCAGTCAGTTTCTCTCCTTTAAATTAGCATTGAACATATTGAATAAGGTGAAAACATCACAAAAATCTAAGTAACTAAATGAAACAGAAAAATCAAACTTCCGCTCGTACTCATGACACGTTAGGAAAAGTTTTAAGTTTATCACAATCAGTGGCGTACCTAGGGCAGCGGGCCCCTCGCCAAAAAAAAATATAATTGAAACATTTGCGTTCAGCACTGAATGGGGCCCCCTGACAAAGGTATATGAGTATAATTCCAGTTTAGATTTAATTATACTCTAAAGGGGCCCCCATCGACATTGCGGTACAAAGATAGTAGTTTCATGTTTTTTTTTTATTTGTGGGCCCCCTGGCACCGGGGACGTGCCCGCAATTCTGGCCCATAGCTACGCCACTGATCACAATATCCTTCTTGCCTATTTTGTTGTAAAAAACCCTTTTTCAACATCTCGGACTGGGCCCCCCAGGACCGTGGGCCCCCCCGCACCGCGGGGGCTGGCGGTAGCTATATCCGGCCCTGCTTTTAGCGCTGTAATCTCAATCTCCCTCGGTAAGCCTCTGGACCTATTAGTGCAGTAATCTCCCTCAATAAGCCCCGGGAGCTAATAGTGCAGTAATCTCCCACGGTAAGCCTCGGGAGCTAATAGTGCAGTAATCTCCCACGGTAAGCCTCGGGAGCTAATAGTGCAGCAATCTCCCAAGGTAAGCCGCGGGAGCTAATAGTCCAGTAATCTCTCTCGGAACCTAATTGTCCTGTAATCTCCCTCGGTAAGCCTCTGGACCTAATAATGCAGTAATCTCCCTCGGTAAGCCTTGGGAGCTAATAGTGCAGTAATCTCCCACGGTAAGCCTCGGGAGCTAATTGTGCAGTAATCTCCCACGGTAAGCCTCGGAACCTAATAGTCCAGTAATCTCCCTCGGTAAGCCTCGGGACTACCTTACTAATAGCGCAGTAATCTCAATCTCACTCGGTAAGCCTCTGGACCTAATAGTGCAGTTAACTCCCTTGGTAAGCCTCTGGACCTAATTGCGCAGTTAACTCCCTTGGTAAGCCTCTGGACCTAATAGTGCAGTTAACTCCCTTGGTAAGCCTCTGGACCTAATAGTGCAGTTAACTCCCTTGGTAAGCCTCTGGACCTAATTGCGCAGTTAACTCCCTTGGTATGCCTCGGGAGCTAATAGTGCAGTAATCTCCCTGGGTAAGCCTCGGGAGCTAATAAAGTTTTCTTCTTCGACGGTGCCTCTGGAGAAAGCTTAACATCGAGCAGGAAAACATATACTTTTCTCCCCTTGTTGCGTAAATAACTATTCCAACTGTGAAAGTATCTACTTTAATACAAAATACGAGTATAAAATATCTGTCGTTCCAATAAAGGTAGGAATCACTTTTTTAACAAATGAAGAACAATATAACATGTTCTTTAAAATTTATATTTATATCTGTGGTTAATTTTACGCCCGAAGAGATCCTATTGTCAGTCCTTAAATCGTGCTTAGTCACAGATTGGGATCAAATCAGATCTTTCCTAAGTGCGAAACGAGACTGGCCTATATTTATATCAAATCTATAGGCTCGAAAAATCAGTCGATATTTTACAATTAAATCGTATTTTCTGGTTTAAGATCCCACGTTGGGTGTCGAAGGTGATATGCTGAAGGAAGCTATGAATACGTTGATAACGGTGATTAAAAATACTGAAACAACAACCCAGTTGTTGATTATGTTTGCTTGGATAAGGCGATCTTCCCCCTTAAGGTCCAATCTACCCTTGAATATCAGCAAAAGACCCACTCCGACCTTCAAGAAAACACAAAACAAAGTATTAGTACAATTGCATTATTTATTGTAAAGTATTATATCTAAGCGTTGTACGTGTTTTTGTGTGAGTTAAAATAATTTATTTTTTATTTAACAAACATTAGAATCTCATGTTTATCTAATTAGTTTATACCCTATATCAAATGTTTAAATCCATACTACTTAGCCTCTTCTCTAGGTTAGTGCAACAAATAATATTGTAAAAATGAACTCAAATTATAGATATAATTCTCAGATAGACATAGACTAAACATGCAATCAGGCCATTTCTATTATGAATATTTTATGAAAGTAACAAGTGAGATTAAAATATAACGTAAATGCTTTAAATATTAACTATTTCTTAAATAATTAAAATCAATTTGCTAATGCTTTCATTCGAACTCAAAAAGTCATTTAATTGTGTAAAATTTAATGATAAATTATGCTGAGTTATTATATATTATGCACGTTATAAGATAGATATTATCATTTTTCAGTCATTTCATATTTTTGGCATGTCATAGTTTCAAAAAGAAAACATCGGTCCTGCAAACTGCAAACTAGAACAAAATATTTAACATCAAGCTAGAATAGTGTGTAGCTAGTTAATCTTTTGGTGAACTCAAAAAGTAGGGAGAAAAAGTAAAGTAGGGAAAAAAAGTAAAGATTGCAACTTAATTATTTTATTAATAGTAGAAAATGAATGGCTAATGTAATGAAGTTGTTAAAATTATGTTGGCGACACTGATTTTTCGACCATGTTTATCTTTGTTTATAACCTGGTTTCTAAATAACCTTCTATTTGAGTTTAATTCCTATTCAATTTGTTTTTAATATTGAATCTCTTATATCTGCTATTAAAAGTGCTAACAATTATTGTTATTTATTAAAATAATTAATAAAAACTGTGCAATGAACGAAAATGTGTATTTTCTTCCTACTGGAGATAAAATATTGTATGTATCTCGTGAGTAAAGTTCCATTATTCCCCTCGCGATAATTTCTCCCTCGGCTGCGCCTCGGGAGCTAATTAGAGTTATTCCCTCGGCTGCGCCTCGGGATTTAGGGACCATGGTTCCTTCGGCTTCGCCTCAAGAACCAACTTTTTCGCTCAGGGAATAATGGCTTACTTTACTCCCTAGGTGCATAAATAACTATTTAATTTGTTGGTCTTCAAATAGATATAATAACTTACATAAATAGAGATATCTAAATTAATTTACTACATTTTATTTTTTTTTTCTAAATATAAAATTAAGCCGGTTACTACGGGCCTAACGGCTCGTAATAATATAATTGAGAGAAGAGATTAATTGAAGTTATAACTTTACTCTTAGCCATTTAATTTTTCATAGATTTAAAATGTTGGTATTCACTCAAGGTAAAGACCATGTACCGGAGATTGTGCGATTTACATACCTGAAGGAAAAGCGATACGATGAGAAGAGTGAGTATAATATAGAAGGAAATGTTTTTTTGCTGGAACTCGATGAGATATCTTAGTTGATTAGCGTTGGCTGTTATCAGAGCTATGTCCATCATTCCTTGAGCAACAGTTTTCTTAGCTGCGTACGTGTTGCCGGATACACGGCCCTTGCTTTTAGAACTCTCTGCCCCATCAGGTGACGGCAACTCGTAATCACCCATCTCGACTTCACCGTTCTGTAACCAAATAATACCAATGACATCAGTAAACCGTTTGAATAAACACAAAAACTGTGAATCTGTTGGATGACGAGTGTGGAATTAATTTCATTAATCGGTTTCCTCTGAAAATGTATCATTATTATTGAAATAGACCCATCATTTGTATTTAAAAATAACTCAAGGAATTTTTGATTTTTAGGGTTTCGTAGATACTTATGCCGAGGGTGATGTGTCCGTCTGTCCGTCGCTCTTTGGTTCATAGCACACGAACCGTTTAAGCTAAAGAACTGTAATTTTAAACACTGGTGCAACTTGTTGACCCAACCATAGGAAAAATATACAGTAGTTCAAAATTAGCCCATGCAAAAATTTGATAAACTCAATTTTTTTTTTTTTTTTTTTAATTTTCGACTGGGGTATCGAATGAAACTGCTGAATTGTAGGTTACAAATATATATATATATATATATATATATATATATATATATATATATATATATATATATATATATATATATATATATATATATATATATATATATATATATATATATATATATATATATATATATATATATATATATATGCTTTTTATATTCTGCATTCTATATCTGTTTTATGAGTTCAAATATATCCAAAAAATCCCCCCCCCCCACTATATAACGGCTGGTCCTAAAATTTTGAAATAATTCATGCTAATACCTTATCGTGGGGTGATAAAAATTCCGGGAGGGAATTTCTAATTTTTAAAAATATCAAAGTTTGCGGGGGCACATGTGCAGTGTGCCACCAATAATTCATTTTTTAAATTTTGGGTATCAAATGAAAGCTGCTAATAAGTAGGTTTCAAATGTATATATTATATGTTTTTTTAAATTGTGAATTCTTTATCTGTTTTATGAGTATGCCCCAAAAAAATGCCCCCCCCCCCCACCACTATATAAAGGCTAGTCTTAAAATTTTGATTTAATTCGTGCTAATACCTTAATTATAGTGGGGCGATGAAAATTCCCTGAAAAATGTGATTTACCTTGTCATTGTTGCCAATAAAAAACATTGTGTACCCCGGGGTATCGAACCAGGGTCCCTGAGGTCAAAAAAAAAAAAAAAAATTATATAACGGATATTAATCATCAACGAAACCCTAAAAAGTACTTGGACGCAAGTACTTTCCTGTGATTGATAAATTTCCGATGCATGGGATACATTTGATTTAAAGTAGATTCTTGTTTTATACGTACAATATCAAGCCACAGAGGCATCGATGTATCGACTTGATTTAAAAAATCAGCACCAATCACAAACCGGAGTATTTTAAAACTGATGATATACGTTAGGACCAATTAAATTTAACTAGATAAAAATAATATTATAATTAATTAATTCTTCTTATTAATTAATATTTTCTTATTAAAACCATAAACAAACTATATAAAAATAATATTATAATTAATTAATTCTTCTTATTAATTAATATTTTCTTATTAAAACCATAAACAAACAGAATCCATACAAAGATCGTTCCATAAAAAAAGAGCACTATTCAAGTAGCAAAACGTTTTCGCACAAATTATTCGTTTTCACTGACTCAAAAATGACTAATGAGTGTAAAAAATACGCGTAAATAACTATCTTTGCGGAGGATTTTAAAAACCACTACCGCAGCGTTGATAAATCCAGGGAACATCCCCCTGATAAGGAAGCAAAATGATAAAATACTTATCATTGTTTTTGTGGTTTGTGATGGTATGAAGGCTACCGTAATATACCGATATTTTTATTCTAAAACAAGAAATCACATTGTTTTGTCAAATGATTCCATGTAAGTATAGGTAGAATGATATCGAACTAGGTTAAACAATGGCGAACAATTGTTTAAAAATACAACTATGTTCCTTATTAGTAATCTCTTTATTAGAAACTAGAATAAACTAGACTTATACTCACCAGATATTTATTCACGTCTATATACTTTCTCTATTTACCTTATTTTCCAATAAATAATATAACTTCACCAACTTTCTATTTATTTTCCCGCTTGTAAATAGTCTTATCTCATTTGTATTATAATTTAAATTTCAAAACATAATAATGGTCTTGTTAGTGAATACTCTGTCATTTTTATTTATATTATTTTGCTTCCGAGCTTACCGAAGGTATCGAAGCTATGTTATCAATCTGAAGAACAAAAAATGTTTTTAGTCTCCTTCAAAAATCCCAGACAGACATCAGGAATCATTTTTGGTTCCGTGCCTATTTGTCGGGCTGTCGCTCAATTTCTGAGAACCAACATATCTTCGATAATAACATAGTTCGATTTGATTGAAATTTGTATGGTAGGTCACAACTACAGCCCATTGTTGGTCCCATAGTCCCATATAAGTTTCAACTTTATGTGCTAAAATTTATTATCTTCCACATGCTCACAAACATACATTTAAATAAATTCACCTATATCTTCAAAATTACTTATCTGATTTGTATGAAACTTTTATAGTTTATCGAAAGTAGCCTGCAGATAGTCACAGATTCATTTGACCGTCTGCACTCTTTAACTTTTGCTAAATTGGTTCTTTAATGTATGTAAAAAATCCAAACAATTTTGACAGATTAATAAAACGGGGGAAACAATTAAACAAATGAGACAATACTGGCTTTTAAAAGTAATAATTAATATAAAAATGCCATTTTTCAAAACTGGTCTTATTTTCAATTTTTTTGGTTTCTGTATTCTTCACCTTAGTTGTATCTATGTGCAAGATTTGGGGAAGATTGAATGACGATAAGTGGTTCAAAATTGGGGTAAAAGGTGTGCGATGAAACTTAAAAAGCAAATAAATTTGACGCCATTTTTTTTTGTTTTTATTTTTTTTTGGTTTCTGTATTCTTCACCTTAGTTGTATCTATGTGCAAAATTTGGGGAAGATTGAATCACGGGAAGTGGTTCAAAATTGGGGAAACGGATATGTGCGATGAAACTTACAAAGCAAAGTAATATAAGACCAGTAAAAAATCGATAAAGCACGTGATAGGATGCGAGGAAGCTCTGTGCCACCCTATAATTAAATTAGCAGTATATTTTTTAAATTTATTGTTTTTTGTATTTTTTTTTTTTTTGTAATATCAATTATTTCAATAATCGAACTTCTACAGTTCTACAAATAACTTAACTCTATAGATAGGTATTTGCGCATTATTGTTGTTATTATCTCAAACAACAAAGCGAAAGCGACAGTGTGTTTGTGATAGAATTATTATTATTATTTTTTTTTTTTTTTTTTTTTTTATAAAAATAAGAAAACCACATATTTACTATTACTCTGAATACATTATATAGAAAGTTATCAAAGCTCTAACGTTTTATAATAATCAGGATATATATCGATAAGGATAATAAAACTAGTAAAAGATATTTGCGTTTTCTACCTCGACGTGTACATATTCTTATACAAAACACATTAAATCCCTACAAAAAAAACTATTGGAGAATCTGAATTTCACACGCTACTGCCATTATCAAGAAAAGCAACAATCAGAGAAATGCAATAATTCATTTTAAACTTCATAAAAGAAATCATGAATGCCATAAATTTGTCTTTTAGTTTTACTGCTTCAGTCACGAGATGGTAAACTTTCTTTGTGCTGTTACACTCGAAGATAAATATCTACCTTGTTAGTAGGTCGAGTACAACTGTTTAAACTTAATTCGTTATTAAGTTTCAAATATATTCTTAACAATATATGCAAAGTTCACGTAATAAATATATTTACAGCTTATTATTATATACACGGCTTTACAATAACCTTATCTTAAATCACTTTCTTTAATTAAAGATGATTAGTAGAAATCGATTTTGATAATAAAAAAGAATGGTCTGTATTCAAATATATTATAATTTGTCACGATTCTTAATAAAATTTCAATTGATTTTTATTTGCAACTAAGAATGAATTAACTTGTTTCTCTAAATGAAAAACTATGATTAAAACTATTAAACAACTATGATTAGTTCCTATAACTGGGATATTTGGAAATAGCTATACATTATAACTAAATTAGTATAAATCAAATTATAATTATTATTAACACTGGGAGACAGACAGAGAAAAATAGATGGGACTTGAACCACGGGCCTCTACATATATATATCCGTTACGGGCGCTCTTACCAACTAAACTATACTGGAGAATGATTTTTTTCTGTCGTTACCGATATACAAATTCCCGAATCCAAGCTTTTAATCTTTTCTACAAGCCTAGCAAGCCAAATATTCACGGCAATAGAGAACTAGACCGAGAATTAGCGCTTATAATTAAATTGAATCTCTAATTGATTGTACTAGGTACAGGTATACTAATTGAGTACCTACTTTATAATTATAATTTATATCGAATTTCTAATTGATTGTACTAGGTACTAATTGAGTACTTATAATACGTAATTATAAGTCTAGTTCTATTGCCGTGAATATTTGGCTTGCTAGACTTGTAGAAAAGATTGAAAGCTTGGATTCGGGGCTAGTTATCGGTTACGGCAGAGAAAAATCATTCTCCTGCGTAGCTTAGTTGGAAAGAGCGCTACACTGAAAAATGTAGAGGGCCGTGGTTCAAGTCCTTGCGCTGGAGTCTATTTTTCTCTGTCTGTCTCCCAGTGATAATAATAATTATAATATGATTTAAATTAAAATTTAAACTTTCTGTAGTATGAATACTACCAAAAACTTAAAAATTGAACTAAATTTGTATAAAAACGCTTATTTAAAAAAGTACCGATTTATTTATACTTTTTCTCAAATTAGTTTTCAGAGAAGAGAGAGAGTGATTTAAACTAACGAAGAGAGATAATGTTTTGAAGTGGCGACCGAAGGAAAACATCTATCAAATATCAATTACTTATTTTATGAATGACAGAGAATGGTTTTTGACTCAATGGATTCAAGCCATACGAACTTTCAAGACAATTAATTATAAAATATTAACCCTGTTATTAGTGGGCATCTATTTTATTTATCTTTCTTAAGGCCTTATTTATCTAGAAACCAATAAATAAGATTCCCGAATCCCGAAGAATATATATAACGTTTAAAATGATATTTGTAATCTCCGACCATTAGCATCTAAATCAAGTCTACAGATATGAATTGATAATCTATCTATATTTTTAGCAAACACTCATCCAAATCTTACTCTTGAGCAAATATAAACTATTAAATTGTGGTACAGTAAATAAAAATAAACTGCCAATTAGTGGCACATAGCTTCCTCGCATAATATCACGTACTTTATTGAATTGACAACAAGCCATTGTTGTCTAATTTATTTAAATAAATTGTTTTTCCTGTGTTAATATGTCAAAAATTGTTTTGATTTCTTACATGAATTAAAGTATTAATTTAGCAAATGTTAAAGAGCACAGATGGTTGAAATCAGTGGCGTATCCAGGGGGGCACAGGGGGGACGTGCCCCCCCCCCCCCAGACTGGCCCAGATCCAATAGAGTAAACAAAATAAAAATACGCCGTATTCTTTTTTTTAATACATATTTTCACATTCACCTCAGAAATGCATTAAAGCGCAGCGCAGTTATGGAAGGTCATATTTTCAAAATTTTCAGAGGAAGGACCCCTGGACCCCCCGCAATAAATCCCTCCCCCCAATAATTAACTGCAGACGACGTCCATGACTTACAGTAAGATATTGTACTGCAATAAACATCAGCATAACATTTTCTAACGAATTCATTCTAAAACAGTTGTTGTTACTTGGGCGCAGAGATTTGTTTTTGTGAGCTGCTTTGTTGAATAAGTAGTTCCCTTTTCTTGTTACCACTACGAATTCCCCCCCCCCCCTCCAATCTAAACTGACTTAGAATGTGCCCCCTCCAGACCTAGCCGCTGTATACGCCACTGGTTAAAATTAATCTAGTGCTATCTGCCTGCTACTTTCGACAAACCATCCAAATGTCATAAAAATCAGTATACTTTTGAAGATATAGGTGTAAATAAATGTATGTTTGAGCACATGTGGAATATATATATATATATGTCTTATATATATATATATATCAGCAATGTAATACCGTGTTTTTGCACACTGCAATAAGGTACACAAATTGTGTGTATATATATATATATATATATATATATATATATATATATATATATATATATATATATATATATATATATATTTATATATATATATATATACGCATATATATATGTTGTTTTAAGATATGGTTCACAAACATTGAGAGACAGACACAGAACCCAAAATGTTCCCTCATAAAAACGAAATTCTGTCTCAGATTTTTTTTAAATCAGATGAGACATAAAATATGTTCGTTCTTCAGAACGATCACATATCTTCCATTACCTTCGGTAAGCTCGGAAGCAATAATTAGTCAAAATAATTTATTTTTTTCGCTGCATAATAACTATGTGTTAACATTAAAGAGGTATTTTTAACTAAATGAATAAATATGGAATATGGTCAATAATAATAACAAATATTTTTAAATCAAGCCAGAGGCGAATAATGTTCACCTTGGAGGCGCTAAAATGTCACACCATTGCATTGAGGGACTAAACAAGCAGGTGGGCATACCGAACCTATTTATGTCTTCTTATTTATTTTTGGATTCAGCCTATAAAGGTTATCTCTTTTATTTAAAAATATGTTGAGCAGACCCCATTTGGAATAATTAAAATTATATAAAATAGAAGGTGTCTGATACTCTACCCAACTAAACTTTCCTGAAAACATAATTACTTCGTCAAAGGTTTTTTATATGTTAATTATTACAGGTTTTTTGTGCTTAAATATACTTTAGTTATTACAGGTTTTTGAGCTTAATTATACCTACTTATCATTGAAAATTTTATCCAATTTTCCCAAATAAAACCAATCCTACCAGGCAAGAAATAGAACCCCTCCTCTTCCTATTTACAATTAACTCCTCGAGTTCTGAATATTTTAATGTATATCAAATTTCACTACTATAGTTTTTTTTTTTTTTTTTTTTTTTTTTTTTTTTTTTTAAATATTTATATTTATATATATTTGAGATCCAGAGATTATTTATTCACATCTATAGGCTTTCTCTATTACTTTATTTTGCAATAAATAATATAATTTATGTAACTATCACCCAATTATTACCTCTTTCCTGGCTTGTAAATAGGCTATCTCAGTAGTATTATATACTTTAAATTTTAAAATAAAAATAATGGTCTTGTTAGTGAATACTCTGGCATTTTTATTTATATTATATTGATTCCGAGCTTACCGAAGGTAACGGAAGCTATATGTTATCTTTCTGAAGAACAGACATATTTTATATCTCCGATTTCAAAAATTCCAAGACAGAAATCCGTTTCAGACATCAGGGAACACTTTTGATTCTCTTTCTTTCGGTGTACCTCTCAGTTTTTGAGAACTAGCATATATCTTAAAAAGTACACGTCAAATTGTAATTAAATTTGTATGGTAGGTCATATATGAGCTAATTGTTGGTTTCAAACCTTCTGCGCTCATTTGTTTCTCTTCCACATGCGCACGGTGTAGAATGGTTTTGCCTACGGACCCCAAAAAGAAACCTCTCAGAGACTTTAGACAAAAGTTGTCCTAAACTTATTGTAGTTGTGATTGTCCCCAACTTGGTGCGCTAATAACTCGGAAATTAGATTTTTCCGGGACTAACATTAGCTATTAAAAGGAACTAAATTTTATAATTTTTAAGGCACTTCTTTAGATTGTTACTCCTATAAATAAAATCTCAAGAAGGCGTACAAAATGTTCTTCTTTAAACTGTTACTCCCCTTACAAAAATAGAAGTGTGATATTCCTTTGTCCCAAAGTACATTGAACTAAACATCCCTTTGTCTTAATAGTTATTTAGACAGTCATTTATATTCTAAAAAAGCATAGGGGAGTTATAATGTAAAGAAGTACCCATTTATTTATACACCTGTAGCTTCAAAAGAACTTATCGGAATTGTATGAAACTTTTATACAGTTTATCGAAAGTAACTCGCAGATAGACACTTATTAATTTGAACCGCCTGCGCTCTTTAACTTTTGCTAAATTGATACTTTAATTCATGTAAAAAATCAAAATTATTTTGACATTAACTCTTTTCTACAACTTAAAAATAATTACAGTACATTTAAAGTATCCTTATTTAGTAAAGTAAATATAAATAAGAAATTAGAAAAAAAAAAAAATATACCTACATTTTCAATTTATAAATGAGAACGAAAGACGAAAGTTTCAACTCATAACCTAAAGATTAAAGCCGGATAAGCACCTAACCGAACCTTTCCTATCCGAGTCACCAGCTTAACTAAGTCAAAAAATCTAGACGTTCACTATGTGAAGTTCAGCGAATCGATTACAATTCTACTGAATTCCAGAGGTTTGCGTGTAAGCAAAGAGCTCAGCCATTAACTCTAACAATAAAAACATAGAACACAGGTTTAAAAGAAAAACCATAAATAACATAGGTTTCTTTTTTTTGTCGATTTTAAATAATATCAAAGTACTAATATTGACTATAACGACAGCTACAAACGGCATCGACAAATAAAAAAAAAACTCAAAAATTGTTTTATAAGAGACTAAATCGATACAAATAATCGATCTTATCGTATAAGTATAAGTACTCACCTAAACAAATAAAAACATAAGTATACATTTGCATGACCAAATCTGATATTAATTTGAAACAATTATTTTTACAATCTGTCAGAAACATCTAAATATGTCTCGACTACCAATCTCCCCGCTGATTTATTGAGTAATTCTGATTTAATTGTATATAAAAAACTCATTCTTTCCTCAAAGAAAAAAAATCAATTTATAGTGAAGAAAGACTGAACAAACTTATTAAAACACTTTCCTATTATTGTAGGTCATTGACTTGAAATCCTTTTTGATTGAAAAAGTAATTATAAGGAGGTATTATAATCAAGTCTTTTCGGTAATTAAAGTTGTTCTAAGTCATTATTATCGATAGTTTGGCACCTTAGCATAAAATCTAGCTACATAAATTTTATTTTAGAAATATAATAGATGCCAAAAACAACTAATTAAAAAAAAATCTATTGATAATAACGTAACAATCAGTGGTGTATCCAGCGGCTAGGTCTGGAGGGGGCACAATGTAAGTAATTTTAGTTTGGGGGGGGGGGGGGGGGGGGGGTCCATGGCGGGGGGTCCGGGGGCAAAAAAAATACGACGTATTTTTTTTTTTAACTCTATCGGGTCTAGGCCCGTCTGGGGGTGGGGGGGCACGTGCCCCCTGTGCCCCCCCCTCCCTGGATACGCCACTGGTAACAATCAAAGCAATATTGCCATAATTTTAATCTACGATATAATTTTGTCTTTCCTACATAGAATAAAACTCGTACCCAAAAAAAAGAAATGCAAAAGTTAGTATTTATTATTATAATTTAGTTTTAGAAATAATAAATAATTTTATTTTTTATGTTTAAAAAAAGTATTTTTGTTTATTTATAGGCCAAGCGCCAAAGACTTTGAACGAGAAAAAATTCGGGGAAAGCTGGATTTTGGTTTATGGCTTCATTTTGGTCCCCTGATGAACATACTAAGTTTTCCCCCTCGAGTAAGGTCGGCGTTTGCCGCCATTTTGAAAAAAAGGGACCAAAATTCGGTTTTTGGCCAATAACTTCGTTCTCATCGATGATACGACAAAAATAGTTAGTATCAAATTTGTAGGGCTTTAAATTGTCTACAAAAAAGGTTCGATGTCATTATACGCTAAAGTCAATAGTTTCGAAGCTATAGCGCTATATTTTGTCCCTAAGAAACAATAAATAATATGACAAGCAAAATCGGTAGGAGTAAAAATACGTAAATATACGCTAAAAGTGTCGCACTTCGCGGAGCTATAGCTTTGAAACTATTGACTTTAGCGTATAATGACATCGAACATTTTTTGTAGACAATATAAAGCCCTACAAATTTGATAATAACTATTTTTATCGTATCATCGATGAGAACAAAGATATTGCCAAAAACCGAATTTTGGTCCCTTCTTTTCAAAATGGCAGCAAATGCCGACCTCCCTCGAGGGGGAAAACTTAGTATGTCCATCAGGGGACCAAAATAAAGCCATAAACCAAAATTCAGCTTTCCTCGAATTTTTTCCCGTTAAGGGCCTTTTTTGAGCTAACGCTCTTGGCCTATTCTACAACAAAACTATTGTAATTAAATTAATTAAAAGAGGATAGCAATAATCATTATGATTCTAAATTATTTATTATTCATTACTTAGACTTAAAACTTTGAAGTCTTGTATGGAATAATTCATTATAATTTAATAATGTAAGTTCTCAAGGAAAAAGGTCGTGTGCTTGAATCCTGCGTAATTCTTACTTTGATTTACGTCTGTCAGACTTGGTCCCTAGCAGAAAAATCCTTGTATAGACTTCAACTTCAAATCACGCAAAAGGCTGTTATGTGGAAAGAAGCATGAAAGGAGTAAGAAAAAAAGATATGATCATAAGCGATCCGAGACCGGGATGCAGGACATCAGAAAATCCATGGAAAAAATGAAGTGGAACTGGGCAGGACATGTGGTCAGGACTGCAGACGAAAGATGGACAAAGCGTGTCATTATGTAAGCCAAGCTTCGGATTTCGGAATAGAGGTCACCAAAGGAAAAGATTGGAGGCCGAAATCACAAAATTTGCCGGAACTAAGTGGAACATCAATGCAAAGGACAGAAATAACTGGATAAAATTGGGGGAGGCTTTCGCTCAACAATGAGCCTGGTTTCAAGAAATAATCATTACAAATAAATTATTAATTTTGTAAAAACTTAAGTTTGTGAAAAAAAAGGTAGAAGAAATAATTTATGTAGTTATGTATAATTTTTTTAGAAACCAATAAAGCTTTATTATTATTGGCATTATTCAGTTATGTTGTTATACTAAATTTAATATTTTAGAAGGAATAGTTGTATATATATAATAACAATAATTGAATGTTGCAGAACATTTTAAATTAAATAACATAGCCAATAGCCATACACCTCTGTGTCTTAATTACATTTGAATTTTAAAGTTGTTAAGTATAATAAAAAAAAAATTTATAATTTAAGATATTCATACGTTTGCTTTTACCTTGATTCCATTCATGCTTCTGCTTTGTTATAAAGGATAAAGTTGATAAGATAAGATAACAAGTTTGATAAAAAAAAATACGAATAAAGGAACACGAAATAGCTCGATGATTTTTCTTGAAAACAAATACAAAACTTTTCTTATGTTCAAATTTGAATTTATTTTATATAAGTAAAAATCAAAATGATCCAAATGTAGAAAACTTTACAAACTAGATGACAACTGAAAGCTAGATGTATTTTTGGTAACTGAAGTAACAATACTGGCTTGTCTAATGATATTATGAAAAAGAAAGCGATGAAAAAATAAAATAAAACCTACAGGATAGTTAGGTGGAGGGGAGAAAAGGAAACAGAGGTCGCACGTTAGTCACGCTAGCGAAGCGAAGCGCCACTGCCTGTCGAAATCTGCCAACCTTGTAACTCTGGTGATACTCGCAGATACAAGATAAACGAACAACTGAGCATATTAATTATAAAACTTTATCAGTGTAAAGATAAAGTTCTTAAAAAGTACAGATAAAGTGTTAAGACATAATTAAAAATTCAGAAAAATTTATAAAATTACTGCCAACAATTTCAAGCATTATTTTTTTATTACGAAGATGTGTATAAAATATTTGTTTGTTATCGTTATTTATGAGCCAGGAATATCTAGACAAGACCCAGCTTCCTTGTTGACGATGTTTTTTTTTGTATAATATAAGATTGTAGTGTACATGGATATCTAAATTACTATTTTTCTAGCTGATGTAATATCATGGTTAAGTAACAAAATTGTATAACTAGGAAATAGAGTAAACACTAGAATAATCCATTTATAATTTCACTTTCAATGTAATATAGAGAGAAATGTATAATGATGATGGCACTTCTTTAGATTGTTACTCCCCTTATAAAAAAAAAAAAAAAAAAAAATGAGGAGAGTAACAATCTAAAGAAGGTGTATGGAATGTTCTTCTTTAGACTGTTACTCCCCTTATAAAAACAGAAGTATTATATTCCTTTGTCCCAAAATACAATGGACTAATATCCCTTTGTCTTAATAGTTATTTAGTCAGTCATTTACCTATATTCTAAAAAAAGTTAGGGGAGTAACAATCTAAAGAAGTACCATGATGATTTAAGTAAATATACTGCCAATTGCTGTGGCACATAGCTTCCTCACATCCTATCACGTACTTTAACAATTTTATGCTTTAAAGCCCCCCGCACCTGATCAATATTAATGTTAATAATATTATTGAAAATACTATTGTCAATATGCAATTCAATAATAAATTTCATCAATACTGTTTTTTTTATATCAATACCAACTCACACACGGTCAATAGTATTGGAAATACTTTTGTATACTTATTGACAATACTATTGACCGTGTGCGGGCCCGCTTTACAAGCCATTATTGTCAATTTTGTTTAATTGTTTCCCCCGTTTTTTTAATCTGTCAAAATTGTTTTGAATTTTTACATGAATTAAATTATCAATTTAGCAAAAGTTAAAGAGCGGAGACGATTCAAATTAATCTGGGGCTATCTGCGGGCTACTTCCGACAAACCATCCCAATTTCGTAAAAATACAGATAAGTACTTTTAAAGATATAAGTGTAAATAAATGTATACTCGTATATGTTTGAGCGTATGTGGAAGAGAAAAGAATGGGCGCAGAAGGTTAGAACCTATATGGGACCAACAATGGGCTTATTATGACCTACTATTGAAATTCCATTAAGTTGGAAGGCAAGTTTTTAAGAGCGTTCACATATGTAGGTATATGTTGTTTTAAGATATGGTTCGCAAACACTGAGAGACAGACACAGAACCCAAAATGTTCCCTCATGTCTGAAACGAATTTCTGTCTCGGAATTTTTTAAACCGGATGAGACATAAAACATTTTGTTCTTCAGAACGATCATATAGCTTCCGTTACCTTCGGTAAGCTCGTAAGCTAAAGTTTTCGTACCTTATTGGGGTAAAATTTACCTAGTTCACCTTTCGGCTGGATATAAGTACACGCATCATGCTTGTGTATACGCTGCACTGTTTGGATTCGTGTGGCAGTGTTATTTTATCCACATATTTTGCAGCGTTCTATAGAACGGAAATTGTGAAACTTAACAAGTTTACAAGGCAAACAACATTTCTTTTTAACTTCTATTAAATTGATAAAAGTTGAATTTTAATAAGTCGAGTAAATTAAAGTGTAAAACATTAGATATAAAATATTATTCAATAATTACAATAAGGGAATAAATTATTAGTTAAAAACTTTTTTTAAAAACATTATTCCCAATGAAAACTGACAAAATTTGGAACTATTATTATTAAATGGCGAAATGAGAGTGCTCACAGATAAGTGTTATTATCTATACCGCACAGTTTAGTAAAACGGAAGCAACAATCCTTAGACTTTATAAAAGGAAGTTCAGGCTTTTAAGCAAAAAATGATTCACGGAGAGTTTTGCAACAAACTACGGAAAATGTGTACAATTAATCAAATAGAGAGAAACAAAAAAATAAAAATCAAGTAAAGGATCATGAGATTATGTCGCGTCAAGTATATCCTGAGCTTAGAATCAAGCTATGGTTGCAATTTATTTGAATTATTACTGACGTAAATCAAATGTCAAAGAAAAAAGAAGAAGGAAAAAATCTAACTATAATATGCTATTTGCATAACTACATTTTATATTAAATCCAAGAGATGGATAATATGAAGGAATAAAACTAAAAAAGAAAATGATTCAATAGAGATGAATGAATTAATACTTAAAAGCTGGGGAGAGACCAGGTGACTAAAAGGAAGCAAAACAAATATACTCACACTTAAACCATAATTACTCAGACAAAAACAATTATCATTTTTTATTGTTGTGTAAGAACTTTAAGTAGTAGCAGTCTGCAAGAACACGTGGTGTCCTTGAATGACTTCAAATTCTAAGGACAATTTAAATTTCATTAACAACTGCTAAGCGATCTCAAATAAACAACAACAACAAACCATAAGTTCTTATTTCGTGTTATTTAATTGTGGAAATGAGAGAAAAGACCTGATAGCAACAACATTATTGCATCATTAGAACAGAGTTTAAAAATATTTGTTAAAAGTTATTTCATTATTAGAAGTATTTTGCTTCCGAGGTTGGAATCACTGTAATCAGATTTGTTCTCAATATCAACATTATTTTAGGTTCAAAAATGTCTCAACAATAATCCGTTTCAGACATAATGGAACATTTTTGGTCCTGTTTCTGACTGTCGGTTTTCGATCAATTTTTGAGAACCGATTATTCTTAACTACTAATCGTCCGATGTTAATGAAATTTCGATGGTAGGTCTTAATTAGCTCATTGTTGGTCCCATACTTCTGGGCCCATTAGTTTCTCTTCCGCTTGCGCTCAAGTATACATTTATTACTTTCTCATATAAAGAGAAAGTATTTTGATGGCGTTAAAATTCGATTTTGATGGATTTACACGTTTTGAGGTCCCCTGAGTCCAAAAAAAAAAAAAAAAAAAAAAAAAAATTAAAAAAGGTTTTTAAAAATTGCCTGTCTATTGCCTGTTTAATGTCTGTCTGTCTTCTGTTCAGACGCGTGGAGCCTAAACTACTGGACCGATTTTGACGAAGTTAAAGAGCGTAGACGATTCAAATTCATCTGGGGGCTATCTGCGAGTTACCTTCGATAAACTATAAAAATTTCATACAAATCAGATAAGTACTTTTGAAGGTATAGGTGTAAATAGAAGTATGTTTGTGCGCATGTGGAAGAGAAACAAATGGTCGCAGAAGGTTGAAACTTATATGGGACCAAGAATGGGCTAATTATGACCTACCATACAAATTTCATTAAAATCGGACGTGTAGTTTTTAAGATATGTTGGTTCGCAAAAAATTTAGCGACAGACACGGAACCAAACATTTTCCCTGATGTCAGAAACGGATTTTTGTCTTGGAATTTTTGAAATCGGAGACAAAATATTTTCGTTCTTTAGATTCAGAACGATCACGTAGCTTCCGTTACCTTCAGTAAGCTCGAAAGCAAAAAAATAATGAATACAAAAATAAAATTATATCAAGAGGGAGGTATAAAAATATCACGAAATAAAGAGAAAGAAATAAAAAATTAAAGCGATGAATAAAGAGAAGAATAAAGAGTTGTTATATTTTTAAAAAGAAGAAACGAAGACGAAGATGCACGGGATCAAGTGATAAATACGACTCTAACATGTTACATTAATTACTTAAATTAAGCGTGAAACCAACTTGGATGTGAATGTAGAACGTAGTAACTCTCTTCTACGAAATCACAATATTAGAAGAGATGTTATTACTCGTAATTTTAAGTGCAAATCTTTATGAAACATTTCTTGATAAGGAAGGAAATAAGAATAATTTTCATTTGACATTATAGCTTCATTATAATAGAACTAATCTCCCACGCTTATTTTGCCACTTCAGAATTGCTTTAATTATTTCTTCAATTTAAATAATTATATTCATGGTTCGTTACACATCAACAGGAGAATTGTGTTAAATAAGGAGTTACTAATTCTGACTACACCAGGGCAATGTACCGAAGTATTAAATTAAATATTAAACATTATCGTAATTTCAACTTTTCCTTCCGAGGAGTAAGGGAAGCTATGTGATCGTTCTGAGGAACGAAAATATTTTATGTCTCCAATTTCAAAAATTTCAAGACAGAAATCCGTCTGAAGCGATGAGCTGATCAGGGAACATTTTTGGTTCTGTGTCTGTCTGTCGGTCGGTCGCTCAATTTTTGCGAACCAATATATCTTAAAAACTACTCATCTGATTTTATTGAAATTTGGATGGAAGGTCATAATTAGCCCATTGTTGGTCCCATATAAGTTTCAACCTTCTGCGCCTATTTGTTTCTCTTTCACAAGTGCACAAACATGCATTTATTTACACCTATATCATCAAAAGTACTCATCTGATTTTTCTGAAATTTTTATGGTTTGTTAAAAGTAGCCTGCAGATGGCCCCAGATTAATTTCAACCATTTGCGCTCCTTAAATAATAGAACTAATCTCCCACGCTTATTTTGCTACTTCAGAATTGTTTTAATTATTTCTTCAATTTAAATAATTATATTCATGGTTCGTTACACATCAACAGGAGAATTGTGTTAAATAAGGAGTTACTAATTCTGACTACACCAGGGCAATGTACCGAAGTGTAAGTAGTATGTATAAAATAGAAGTGGAGGAAGCTATGTGCCACCTAATTGGCTGCGTATTTTTCTAGTTAGCATTGATTTGCAAGTTGCGAAAATCAGTAAAATCAAATAAATGAATTTCAAAAGCTTTGCTCCTTCCTACATTCCTTCCTGGGTAATATATCCACATAAATTATGTAAGGTTACAGTGGATGCATATTCGCACGAAAATTGCTCGCATATATATTCGGCCGAAATATTAAAGACATGAATGCAATGAGAGTGGTTACTTTGGACGCAGCCGCTTCTTCCGAATACGAACCAATAAGTTGATCGTTTTGAGTTTTCATGTGGATTCTGACTATACCAAAATATATTGTACTTATATCATTACTTGCTTGCCGAAGGTAACGAAAGCTATGTGATAGTTTTGAAAAACAAAAAAAATTGTCTCCGATTTCAAAAATTCCAAGACTGAAATCCATTTTAGACATCTGGAAACATTTTTGGTTCCGTGTCTTCATGTCAGTCTGTCGCTTAATTTTTGCGAACTAACATATCATAAAAACTAACTAAGCCGATTTTAATGAAATTCAGATGATAGGTCATATTTAGCCCATTTTTGGTCCCATATAAGTTTCAACCTTCTGCACCCATTTGTTTCTCTTCAACATGTGCACTAACATACATTTATTTACACCTGTATCTTCAAAAGTACTTATCTGATTTCCATGAAATTTGGATAGTTTCTCGAAAGTATACTGCAGATAACACCTGATTAATTTCTACCATCTAACCTATTTACATTTTGCAAAATTGATACTTTAATTCATGTAAAAAATCCAAACAATTTTGACCAATTTAATAAGCAGGAGGAAAATTAAATAAATTTAAAAATAATGGTTGTAGAAGCATCATTAAAGTAAAATAAATTGGCTGATGCTATGTGCCACACTAATTGGCAGACTATTTGTTACTGTTTTTTGGACGATTGAAGTATACAAAATTAATCAGTGTAGTGTTTAGTAATATGTAAAAGTTTGTGGGACATCAAAATCAAAGATTATCACAGCAGAGACATTTCTGCTGGGGACATTCTAAATTATTCTTAAATTTTTTTTTAATGCCTTGAAACGCCTTGGAATAACATTGGGAATTCTCCGTTTTCGTTTCTTGGAATAAACCACAGTTTAACCATAATAACTTCAATGGCTTCCATCTTCGCTGGTTATCAGAAGCAAACTGGTAGTTAGAATGAGAACACACTGTAACCACCTACGTTCGAACGAAAAAAGCGAATCCATTCGGCCGAAAACTTTTCATTCGAATTCCAATCCACAGATACCGCAGCTTTATGACAGTGTGATTTTTTACACACGCTCATTAACTTGCTTTGTTATAAAAAGAAAGTAGTCTCATATAGAGTAATAGTATTGTGATGGCTTAAAAATTCGATTTTGATGGATTTACACGTTTTAAGGTCCCCTGAGTTCAAAAAAGTGGTTTTTAAAAAATATTTGTCTGTCTGTCGTGTGTGCAGACGCGTGGAGCCTAAACTACAGGACTGATTTTGACGAAATTTGGCGTACAATGTTCAGACAAAACAATACCCCAAGGCGAGATCGAGAAATGAATGTTAGCTCCAACTTTGGGGGCTCTACCCCCCAAATACTCGAAAACGATTCCGACGATTTTGATTAAATAATTCTTGTTTAATCCCTAAATCAGTCTTTGACATTTGATCAACAGAATTGTATATTGAATGTAACATCATAAATAAACAGTCTATGACTGTAGGGTATTGGGTTTTCCAATAAACCAGACTAAACACTACAAATTTGTTAGGAAATCCTTTATTTCCGCCAGATAGAAATATGGTGGAATTGTCTAAGGATATTTATATCGTAAATAATAGTCAGTAAATCGTCTGATAACAGTCATGTCATAACTAATGTAGTACCATTGAAAAAAAATATATATATATAATATATATATACACAAACACATAAGCAGGTACGTACATTTATAGTCTCAGGTTCCAGGATACCAGATATACTCGTTGTAGACACTATTTCTATATTTATAATAAATAATAAATTGTAACTCGTATTTTTTCACAACCGACAAATGTATATTTTTTGTCTCGACAAAGAATATCTATAAAACAATATATATCGCTTACAATTATACCTCTGTTCAAGTTGCATAATTGATAATTATATACTTTTTGCTATCAAAATGATTGTGTTACTCTTATAATTGTAAAAAAATAATTATAATTGTTAGATTACGGACACTACTCCGATCGAATGAAGAAATACCACAATTTTATATTCTTAACTACTATAATTAACGTTTTGTCAACTTAATTGTTTAAAAACCGAACTCATAATCAATTTAAATTGTAATTAAAAATGTATCACATACTTCCTTTGCGTTTGGTTTTATAACGTTAGAGCAATTTTTTTGAAAATCTTAAAGATATTTTTAAAATAACACTCTAGCGATAAACAAAGTAATGCATAAGTAATATTCCTATCTTCTTATACACTTTGGTGGCAAACAAATTATAATCTAATTTACATATTATATATTCTAAAGGGTTTAACTTATTAGTCATAAAAAGTTTTTTAAAAGGTATTAGATATTTCTGAGAACTCTGCTTCGTCCCTTTAAAGTGGAATTGTTACTTATTACTGAATATGAAAGAATGTAATCGATGCGGGGGGCGCCTCTAGGAAATCTATATAGCAGGGAAAAGGGCCCAACTGTTTGTAAAGAACGTTACGCTTTAAAATATTTAAAAATTTACCTCCTACAATGTAAAAAGTAGAAGTTATCGTTTCTGCTATAGTATAGGTACCTATAATAAAAATAGCAAGATCACGAAAATGATGTAAATTGTATTAAAATGTATTTGATTATAAGATGAATAACATTAGATTTACTCAACAATAAAAAGAAAAATCGGTCCGAGTAACTCAGACAAACTCTCATATACGAGTTCATAAAAACTTTATCAAAAATAATCATAAAAATAACTTCAACTCGGCGGGGAATCGAACCCAGCCTCTCTCTGATGTCCGCGTTTAAAGCTATTTTCTCAGGAACTAGATTTTTCCCGGGAAAGCGGCTTATATCGTTAGATTCGTATTTAAATGGACTACATTTTAGAATTTTTTAAAACAACATCGTCGGAACCGTTTTCGAGAAATATTTTTTTTTAAAAGTTTTTGGGGGACAGCGCCTCCAAATTTGGTGTTAGAATTCATTTCTCGATTTCGCCTAAGGGTATGATTTTTATGAACATGTATGCCAAATTTCGTCATAATCGGCCCAGTAGTTTAGGCTCCAAGCATGTGCACACACGACAGACAGACATTTTTAAAAACCAATTTTTTGGACTCAGGGAACCTCAAAACGTGTAAATCCATCAACATCTCAAAATCGAATTTTTACGCCATCACAATACTTCCTCTTTATATAAGAAAGTGAAAATTGGGAATACAATTTAAGTGTCAAAACAAAAAATCTGAGATGGGACAAAAGAGAAAATGTCCTATACTTGGTGAGATTCAAAATAATTGATTACAATTAAGCTGTACTCTTTATAAGCATCGAAACGAAATCTAACTACTACAGAAATACAAGCAGCTTATCAAAAGTATAACACACATAATAGTTTGTTTCCTAGTCTTTTTATGAGACAACTAAAAAAAGCTTAATATGAAGCCGAATTATAGAAACATTTAGTGTACCTACTTAATAACATTTAATGTAATAATTTTCGAATGATTGTCTAAATTTTGCTTCTTTATTTGAACCTCTTTAGGCTGAAAATATATTATTAGTTTTATTTTTAGACTGATAATGGTTCTATAACAATTAAAACCCCGTATTCATACTTCATTAGTAATGTATACCCTTAATGACGCATATCGTTCAAAAGCTCTTTAAGAGTACAGTAATTATTGTTATGTACAGTTTTGTCATATTTTCATATAAGAGGGGGGTAAATTTGGGATATTTGCAAATTATCTTATCAAAGAGGAGGGAGTATAGAAATAAGTGGGAGGGATAGAATCTAAATATTCTCGCATAGTAAAATAATTTAAATATTTCTTGACAGTAGTTTATAAACTTATCAAATTAAAATAACACTCCATAGCGGAGCACGGGTATCCAGCTAATTTTAAATAAAATTACGAGGCAATTTTCTATCGTTCAAATTTAAGTGTTTGATTCATTTGAAATAATTCCCTTTTAAAAATATAATTCGATAAATTGCGAATAAATAATCTATATATACCTTATTTCCTGAAGTAAGATTTTTATCGTCGGTTAGGTTCATCGCTGCTTCGATGACTAGTGGAGTTGTCTCACTGGGTTTGTCGTTGTCAACAACGCCTCTAAATCCAACGGTAGGGGAAGCCGTTGTGAATGCTTTGTTTGAAAAAACGTAGTAAAATTCAAAGGATATCCGACGGACGTACGTTACTCTAAAACACTTAACTATACTGACTGGAGTAAACTTCAAGTTTGGATTTCACCGACTGAGTACCGTGGACTGTGGACGCAGGGTTGCCAGGATAGTTTTAATATACCGCTATATCAAGCTCTCTAACTCGATATATCGATGCACAACGATACCTCGATTCTACTTATACCTGTTCTTACTACAACTACAGAAATTATAATAAATTTATACCTACATATATACATTCTCTAATAATATTGGTATTAATACAATCTACAATATATTTATTTATTCATGTATAATAATGTGTAAAAGCATCGAATACGGTATATCGATTATTTTTATACCGATATAGAGTCATATTGGTGTCTGAGGTCAAGGTGTGATGACGTCATCGCATCTCTTGTCTATCTCTTTTTCGAACCTACTCTAACATTGTTTCTCGCGTGGGTTATTTTGGTGGGAAAAACCGGTCTCCTACACGAGGATTAAATATTATGTCCTACCGGTGATTCCCCAGCACATTCACTTTTTTTCTACTACATATCTAATTTCTTAATTATGTACCTGATCTAAACAACGACGTAAATATACCAGCTTTTGTACCAAACTTCCCCGGGGGAAAATCAGACATTTACATCAAAATATACATGATAATTTATTCTTTTTTTTTTCCAAGGAACATTTGTATGTGTAACATTAGAATCTGTATTGAATGACAACGGGGAAAAACGAACAAATGCTACTAGAATCTTCCAAGTAGATGAACTCATCTATGTTATTCAACATCCTACTCTCGTTGGGAAAGCCAAGAGCCAACGTTGTAAAGTGTGAACAATCTCATTTTAAAACTATCAAAAATAGCACGAAAAATCTATGTAGATGCAGACGTCTTTGATATCTATAATGTCTTTTATAACTGAATTGACCATATTTTTATGAGCCTGTAAACAAGTTGGGAAAACAGATTATTTTTACTTTTTCTCACCTATGGTAGGAAAAGTTATGTTTTCACCAACTTTTTTTTTTTTTAGATTTCAACTGAATTATCCGTTTTAGTTGTTTTAAGACCTCCTGAGTGGTTTTCAGCATGACGTCTGTATGTGTGTTATCATCGTAGCACCCAGGGTATTTAACCCAGACCCAGAGAGTTGAAACTTGGAAGAAATATCAGTCCTAACTTCTAGTTGTGCCGCCCGGAAAATTTTCCAAGAATTTTTCCGGGAAATGTTTCCGCCATCTTGAACCCAGTTTGCTGTGTCAGCAAATATTTGTATAAAGTAAAAAACCGAAAAGTGGTCCGATCGAGTTGAAATAAGGCACGAATGCACCTTATTTAAACAAATCCTCCAAATTTAATTTTGATTTTGGCCGCCATTTTGAAGTTATCGAATTTTGAAACTTTGACGGTTAATAATACCGAAAGTATAAATACGTTTTTGACACATAGCATATCTTTGGAAAAGGTAAAAAATAAGTTACAAATATAAAAAAACTCGATGAAATTCCATTAATTAGTTTAAAAGTATAAGCGAACATAATTATGAATTAGTCCTATACTTTTGTTAAACATCTAAGTTTGTTTAGACCTGTCAAAATACCGCCAACGCCAAAATTCAAAAATAAATTTAAATGATGTATATATTTAAAAAAAAAATTATAGTAAAAAAAAATAGTTAGTTCCAAACTGTCACCCATCTACAGTCTGACCACGCCCAATACTGCTTCCCCACTTTAGTGGCTCCGAAGTGAGGAAATGTTCCGAGGAACCCCATACCCGATTTCTTATTTTAGTTTTAAGCACATTAAAAATTAAAAGATAACTTAAGCTAATCCAATTTTTTGATAAGCTCTGAAGGGGGCAAACTTTTTCACGATTTCTTTTTTGATTGGTTATAATTCACTCTCATTTATCTGGGGTTTTTTTCGAGCTCATTAATAAGAAAATGACTAAGTGTGTTGTTTTGAATAATTCTTGTTCCAGTTATCAATGACGAAGCAAACGTATATAATTTCTTATCATTCTTATCAACCATGTATAATGTATAAGTTACAGCTGTATGAGGAATGTATAATTATGTGTATCACAGGCAGAACCCAGTCATAAGTAATTTTCTCATTGTCCTCTCGCTGACAATTGGACACTCACTACTTAGAACAGCGTTTCCTTAAAGTTAAAGTAATAATTTATTATGATAATGAATTGATTCTAATTCTAATTACGCGTACTTACTTGCTCTACACATACCCTGCTTTTTCTCATGTTCTTAATTCCGTACTACTTATATACCGATTTTAATTTTTCGTAAAAATAGTTTCGTGATGGCGCGAAAATTCGATTTTGATGGATTAACACGTTTTGAGGTCCCCTGAGTAAAAAAAGTATTTTTTCTTTTTTTAAAAAACGTCTGTTTGTCGTCTGTGCGGACGCATGGAGCCAAAACTACTTGGCAAGCATGTTCAGAAAAATCATGCCCCGAGGCGAAATCGCCAAATAGCTCCAAATTTGGGGGCGCTATTGCTACACTCCCCAAAACTCTGAAAAAACGTGAAAAAAAATTATTTCTCGAAAACGGTTCCGACGGTTTTGATTGAAAAATTCTAAAATGAGTCCATTTAAAAACTAATCTAACGATATGCCATTTTCCCGGGAGAAATTTAGGTTTCACGTTTTAGGACGGAGAGAGCCTGGGTTCGATTCCCCGCCCAGGAGAAGTTATTTTTATGATAAATTTTGATAAAATGTTCAATAATAATTTTGTGTACAAACGAAAACTAATAATTGGAAAACACTAGGCTAAGTACCTAATTATGAACTCGTATATGAGAAAAATTGTCAGAGTTATCTCGGACCGACTTTTTTTTGTTCAATTTATATTTTGATCTTTTTTTAAAAAATAATTTTATGTTTAATTCTGTGGTACTGGTTTAAAAGTTTATTCTCCGACAAATTTTTGTTTTTAAAAACTGCTTTAAATCTTAATTTTACAACCTAATGGAATACTACATTTTTACATCTGCATACCTATATCAGGCCTGAAGACCTGAAGATGTCCCTCTCGGGATGAAACATAGCCAGTTAATGAAGTAGTAGTAGTCGTATATAGTCTATACTTTTGAGGGAGCTAGCGTAGCCGTGTGAGTTAAACCACGTCTGCTCGGCCATCACTGAATCTCGAGTGGAACGAGACGGGGTTCGATTCCTCGCCGTGACACTCTGATTTATATGGCTCACTATTGATCACATCATACTCGCTTCGGCGGTACAAGTGTACATATGCATGATGTGTGAAGTGGCTGGAACTCTCTACCGCGGGGCGTAAAAAGGGCCTGAATGATGGCCTAATTGCAAGGTTCGAACAAGTGGTTCGTCCTACCCGTCCTAGTAGAAAGTACTAGACTACTACTACTACTACTAGTCTATACTTTTTTTATCCCGTTTTGACCCTACACTTATTAGAAAAAGTCATCTTTATTCTTTGTAAAAAAAAAAAAACGATGTAATTTTTCAAATGTCCCATATTTTGTGAGAAAAAATGTTTTCCCACTCCCCAAAATCTTAAAAAAAGAATATAATATTAAATATTTTTACAATTAATCGATGATCGAGCAACTATCCCTTGCAAAATTCCATGTGTACACATATTTTATAAGGAAGTAAAGAATCAACTTTTACTCATCATATTGAATATAATTTAGTACAAAACATATAATACGGATAAGCACTTTAATAAACAATAGACGTTAAGTAAGCAGGTCTAAGCTCGTAATCTAATCATCGGAGAGGGATGATTTCCCGTCAGCATAAGTAATACATTTGAGGACTCCGTCTTTAGGTTCCTTCACATTGTTAGTGATGATGACACAAGCCTTATAACCGTCATTCGAGGGTGTAAAGCTGTAAGAGTACAGACAGATATCCTTAAGATTGGCATGCTCACAGCTCATACTCCTTGAGTTCTCTGCAAATATTATAAAATCCTTCAATACAAAACCAATAAAATTATGTATATTAAACTAAACAGGTAACTAAAAAAAAATATTAAATATCTGAATTGTATTTTAAACGCTTACTTGCAACAGTGATTTCCGAGTGGCGGTGAGTTCCAATGTCAATAGAAACTTGAACTCTGTTTGGTTCAGCAGCAAATTTAACACAATCTGGAAAAAAAAAACAATTAAAAATTAAGTCCAAGACAACTCAAATAAAAAGCCAAAATATTCCTGTTGTTTTTTTTTCCTAGAAAGCCATTTACATGGATCCTTGATGTTTAAATAAACTATCTTCAGAATTTTTCTTGAAATCTTCTTGATTTTTCTACAAGCTGAAACCCTAATTAATATAATCTCAATGTTATTAAATACAATCCTCAAGTTCCACGTTCCAAAGCAAATTGAAGCTCTATAATTCTACAAAGACAACAGACACAGATCTCCGATATATTTTTAAAAAATACATTTCATTCCAGTTGATTAATAACTCCAATTATAATTGTAATATTCTATATTATATTAAGGATTCCTATTAGAAGGTTGGGCCAATAATAACAAATTCTAGAATAACTTGGTGCGTAGGCTTCCGCAGGTAGACTCGTAATAAACAGTATGGTTTTCTGGGGAAATCCGCGTCACCAAAGGGGATCAAGTCCTGCATTTCGCTTCCACTACTGGAAGCATCTTCAGGGGTGTGGTGCATCGTGGTGCTTACTTGATGCAACAACAAGACAGGAGCAACAACAGTATGTCTTGTTGTTGCTTTAAGTATACATCACTGCACCACAGATGCTTCCAGTAGAGGAAGCGAAACGTCGGACTTCCACCCCTTTGAGATGCGGATTTCATTGGAAAACCAAGCTGTTTATTAAAATTCTAGAATGTTAGGTAGTTACTCTTAGAGATAGTAATATGTTTTAAATATTTTCAGTTTTTTACATTTTGCTTAAAAGAACACTTGAAGACTATGATTTTAAAAGATATAGTTCTCTTTATTATTACTTTATTTAGGAAAGAGCAGATAAAAAAAGCCAATATAGAAAACTTTTTTTTAACTAATTTTGATGATAATTATTGATTTTTCTAATAAATAGGTAGCAAAATAATGACAGATTAATATTTTAGTAACCTGATCCAGTGATGTTGGTCGAAGGACAGCATGAGCAAGTATTGTCAGTACACTTGCAACAATCTTCATCTTGCATAGCGTACTGCCATCCGAAGAATCCACCAGAGATCTTGTTCCTCTGTTCCTTGGTCAAGGGCTTGGGGTGCTGATTGAAGAGCTCCTTGATGAAAGGCAGTATTATCTTGTCAGGACGCAAACTAAATCTTACACTCTAGGAAACATAAAATAATTTACAATAACATTGATGAAGAGAGTTAAATCATATCAAAGTCAATTTGGGGGTGTGGTCACTACACGGATGGTGTCCACCACACAGATCTGGGCTCAATCCCTATACTGCCCCCTCCCCCTACTTGGCGTTCTCCCAACATGGTCATATAAATAGGTAGTTGCTTGTGTGAAGTGGCAACTAACTAGTTGCAAATGCTAATTTTAAAAGGATACGCTAACCCCCCATTACCTCTAATATAAGCCTTCTGCAGATGGCCCTCCATGGCCGGCTGCACCAAAAAGTCAATACAATAAGTATTACCTCAAGTATAAGTAAATTATCTCTACAATGAACCCTTCTTGTTGACTCCTATAATTCACTTAAACTTAAATTCTTCTTAGTTTAGCTTAAACTGGCCTCAGGGCCGTTTCTAGGTGTTTTGCCACCCTAGGGGGGAATTAAAGAAATTCCCCCCTCCCCTTACTATCAACACCTTCTCCCCTTGTCATCCAGGCTTGAAGAAATTAGTATATTACATATAAAAGAACTCCTATTTAACATAAATCCCATCAAAAATTAAATAGGTAACTAAATAAGGACTGTTATATTTTATTTCATTTTAAATATCTCTTATAACTTTAGTGGTATTTTAGGTTTTTTTTTTTTAAACTTTCTTTGGCTGTTTAGTACCTTCCTTACCTATATTTTAGGAAAAGTCTTTTATAAGATCTCTAATATCCAGCTGGTAACTACTACTAGTAATGTATTTTTCTAATATAATTGTGGTTCCCGAGTCTTTATTGGCTCTTGGAACTGCGCAGATAGGTTTCTATTAATTTGAGTTTCTCATCAAAAAATTTTCATCTCACTTGTTTTGGCCCATTTTCAACCAAAAGAGTTCTTAATTTATCTCCATTTGAGTTTATTAAGTCAAAGTACACAAATATTAAGTAATTGTTTGTTATATGCTTTTGAAAACACTTTGATTTTGAAATTTTTCCTATATTTATTTTTTCCTCTTCTAATTTGCTCAGTTATTTTTTTTTTTTTTTATTAAACATTCATTTTTCTCCCTTCCTTTTGTCGCCCTAGGGGGCCGCCCAGTCTTGAGTATTAGTAGAAACAGGCCTGACTGGCTTAACAATTTCTAAATCCAGCAAATATCATATAGTAAGGGTAAGCAGTTTCATTGCAAGTAGGTTTATGCAAGTACTTTTTCAATTAATAATATTTTGTATATGTTAGAGATTAGTTTAATTAAAAAAAGGAAACAACCTTTTCTACTGGCCCATCATCTTCTTCAGCAACCTCCTCATCTTCAGGAGACCTCTTTGGTCTCTGAAATTAAAAAATTACAACAAATTTAAACAAATAAATACTTTAAAAAGAAGAAAATTCATTCAACTATTTTTTAAATTTCTTTTTGTTAGACCATAACGACAAACCTTGATTTACAAATTTAGATTGTTCCCGCATTTCATTTGTAAGTCAGATTTACCCCCTCTCTTCAAATTTCATTTTGTAATAGAGGGTCAAAAATAATGGTTCCATTGATTTTTCTTATCCAAATATTATACATGACTTTTATGGTGATAAAAATATTACAAATAAATAACATACAAAAACATTTGCTACAAATGAGGTTGTTAGAAGGAATAGAAGTGTGAAAGAGTAAGTCAGAATTTATGAGGATATGAATGAGCGCATCAAAAATAAAGTAAATTCAATATGATAGTTGAATACCAATAAAAAATGTCTTAAACATTCGAGTTTCAATTGTAATTTAAAACGACTATAACTGTAACTTATATTTGGATTTTGCAAAGGAGACATAGAACATTCAGGTGGGTCCAATACAGCCCCCTCTTGTGATGAGACGGCCCTTCCTTATTTCATCTTCCTGTATTATCTTACGTGTTTTTGTTTATTTCTTTTTCTTTTTCATTGTATTTCTTCGTTGATTTTTTTTTTTCTAATATATTTCTACATGTATTTTGATTTTTGTTGTATTTCTTTGGTGTTTTTTTTTCTTTTCCACTATATATTTTTTTCTTTCTTCTTTCATCTTCCTTATTTTATCTTAGAATAATATATATATATATTATAAATCATATTCCAATTTTCATAAGTGAAATCTGTTGCCTAATATTTCCAATTTTAACCCTCAATACCCTGAGGTCATTGCAAGTACTTAATAATTATTTTGAGAAATTTATATAATGAAATACACGGTAGATAATCGAAGTACCGAATTAGAATGACATAATTGAGGTGCAGTTTAATAAAAATAACAGTTTAAACTAGCTAGTTTTGTAAAATTTATTTATATCAAGTGGTTATGAACTATAGGTACTAGAATTACAATCTTAACATTGTGCGATATCATATATTAGCCAAACTTCCCTATTCCTACATAAACAACTATACTAACAACATGAATACATCCTCAAACCTAACTATCCAAATCCCACCACCCATACTAATCCCTTTTATTCAACCAATCATAAATTTGATTTTATAAATCCTATAATTCTATTGTTCGAGAACCTAACTTTTTTAGAAGAAAGGTTCTTGAAATGTACTATATATAAAAAACTAATAACTTAAAAACTGACACCAATAACTGAAGTATCTGTTGCCATACTATTATTGCTAATTGACAGATTGACTTAACCAAACAGTTTATAATAGATAGGGACAAAAGAAAACAGCAGTGAATTTTGTAATAGCCCAAGCGTGCAAACAAGTGTCACACTAACACCAAGCTAGAATTTAAGGATATCTGTTGGTGCCTTTTAAGAATATGTGGTCCGCTAAGTTCGTATACGGGACATAGCTTGGCAATAAACATTTGAAAAAAACAAACCGGTGGAGAGTGGCCATGTGAGCCCTTTTGTCCATGTGATTTTCATGATCCTGAGTATGAAATTAGTTAGTAGACCAAAAATCAAGTTGATGGAAGTTTGTCACTTAATATAGATGACCTCTATGATTTGGAGTAATATTTGACTAACTAACCTATTAAGTGACAAACTACCATAAATTTGATTATTGGCCTTCTAACTAAGTTAGTACTCAGGATCATGAAAATCACATTGTCTGCCCAAAAGGGCGGGACATGGCCACACACCACAGATTTGTTTTTTTCAAATGCCTATTGCCAAGCTATGTCCCGCAGACAAGCTTAGCCGACCACAAATCTTAAAAGGCTCCAAAAGATTTACTTATACAAAAAATTCTAGCTTGATGTTAGTCAGACGCTTTTTTGCAGCTATCTCCTAAATTGTGAGGTTGCCATTGACAACGCCAAATTGTTTTAACTACATTTGTTTAAGGTTTAAAAAATTTTTTTTATTAAAATATTGTGTGACATTTATGGCAATAGTTCCATTGATTTTCCTAATGTTTTGTTTCCACAAGTGAAGTAAACTATTATATATAATAGAAAAAATTAAAAACTGGTGAGAAAAATTGATAAGTTTGTCCTGGGAATTAGAGTAATGTCTATATTAGTGTAAAGCCTAGATTAGGGTAAAGCCTAGACTAGTGTAAAGCCTAGATTAGTGTAAAGCCTAGATTAGTGTAAAGCCTAGACTAGTGTAAAGCCTAGATTAGTGTAAAGCCTAGATTAGTGTAAAGCCTAGATTAGTGTAAAGCCTAGATTAGTGTAAAGCCTAGATTAGTGTAAAGCCTAGATTAGTGTAAAGCCTAGATTAGTGTAAAGCCTAGATTAGTGTAAAGCCTAGATTAGTGTAAAGCCTAGATTAGTGTAAAGCCTAGATTAGTGTAAAGCCTAGAAAAGTGTAAAGCCTAGATTACTGTAGTTATTTTAAAAATGTTGAAGATTTTAAAATTGTCTAAATAGTGTATTAGGTAAGACTCAATAAAAGAGAAAGAAATAAATCCTTAATAAATGCAAATATATTTTATTTGTTACAGTTATACATATAAATGAAAGTAGTTAAATGTAGATTTCAGATCATGCTGTGCTGAATGTTAGTTCCCATGGTTAACTTGGTTTAAACTTAGGGTCTACTCACTTTGTTCTTCTTCATGCCTCGGCCTCCTCGCTGAGGCTTCTCATCTTCGTCTAAAAACAACAACTGTGTTAATACTTAGCCAGATATCAAAACCTAATTCAAATTAGAACCTAGAAATCCTATTAAAAAATCAAAGGGAAGTACTTTTTAGGGTTTTGTAGATTATTACTAGGCATAAACGATATTATATGCTTAAATAACATTTTAGTATTTCCGCCTATCCCACCCTATATGAAAGTAAAAAATAATAATTAATTTAAATAGAAGGCCCTCCAAAAAAAAAAAAAAAAAATAGAATAGAGTAGGTGTCCCTGGTTCGATTTCTCGGGGGGTCACAATGTTTTTTATTGGTAGTAACAAAATGGTAAATTATTTTTTTTCTGGTAATTTTCATCGCCCTACCATAAGGTATTTGCATAAATTATTTATAGGGTGGTTAAGGGGGGGGGGGGAGGAGGGATTTTTTGGGGGGTGAAATGTAGGCGCTAAAAACTCAATATTGGCGGTAAAAAAGCACAATAGTCATAAATATTTATAATATGCTCTTCAGTAGCTTTCATTTGATACCATCTCGAAAATTAAACAAATAAATTGAGCTTTGCATATTTTTGAGCATATTAAATGTTTAACTTTTCTATATTTTTCCTGTGTGTAGGTCAAAAAGTTACGTCAGTATTTTAAATTTCACATCTCTACTGTGAACGGTTGGGGGGGGGGGGGGGGGGGGTATGAACCAAAGTACAACGGACAGACAGACTCATCACCCTCGGCATAAGGGTTTCAAGGATGATCTACGAAACCCTAAAGATTTAGATTTAAAGGTATTTTATCACTTATTCACCATTTTATAATTTATTCACGTGACTGACTTATCTGAATTCTATTCATAAAGAGGCGAGATATGTCATATTATTTTAAAAATCACATTGTCAATTAGAAGAAGGTAAAAACAAGTTAAAATAATAACAAAGTTCCTTTTGAATGTATTACTTCATCTCAGCAAATTTATTTCTCCACATTATCATGACTACTCTAATAAAATTACCGAGGTGACACTTATCCTTTTCCCTCTCTTCTACAGCATTTATTTAAATTATAATTTTACTATAAGATTAACTTATACTAATAATAAGAAAATAAGATTAACCTTTAATCTTTACAATTAAGTTTAAGTATGCAAGTACTATAAATGGGAGCAGTTACAAATTCTATTTCAAAATTAGAATACTTGGTTAGATTTTCGAGACGCTGCAAAGAATTCTAGATTATTTATCTTAAGTTTTTAAAAAATCTCAAATGTTGAAATAACAAGACACAGTCTAAAATAGTATAAACATTTAAAACAAATGAGATTCATGTTAAACAGCTCTAAGCAATCCAGCATAAAACTAAATAATAAAGTTAATTTGTTTAAATATAACTTAGTGAACTCTAAATTTATGCTAAAATTTGTTTGTTCCCCATGAGCTGTTAAATGTCATTCAAATCCTTTAAAATACTTAATCAATAAGGCTTTTATTTAAAGTTATTCTTTGCAATCAGTTAAAATCATTTAATCGAGATTTATAAATCTTATTAGAGTTAAACTAACCAGATGTATTGGCGATGGCATCGGTAATCTTTTTAAGTTCTTCTTCATCTATATCTTCTTCCTCTGACTCATCCTCATCGTAGTACAGAAACATACCATCTTCATCTTCCTTATCATCGTAAGTATACTCATCGTAGACACCAGGATTGCCGAAGGCAAAGCCCACCAAGAAAGTAAGCAACAACCACTTCAACATGCTGCACCTAAATAGCAAAAAATATTTATGTATTCATCCTTAAAAAACGTCACAACAAATAAAATATCTATGTACTATGTATTTATCCTAAAAAATAAACATCACAACAAATAAAAAGTAGTCTCCCATAGCTTCCTCAGGTTCAATCACATACACTTTAATAATGCATTGCTTGTACGACCCATTATTGTATAATTTACTTAATTTTTTGATAAAAAATAATTGTGCCCAAGTGGAAGAGAAACAAATGAGTGAAGAAGGTTTAAAATTATATGGGACCAACAATGGGCTAATTATGATATGACCGACCATCCAAACCTAATCTAATTTCATTGAAATTAGACAAGCAGTTTTTAAAATAGTTCGCAAATAAGTTGACTGACAGTCAGACAAGAGAAAAAAATGTTTTCTGATGTCTCAAACGGATTTCTGTCTGGCAATTTTTGAATTCTGATACTAAAAAATCAGTTCAAGTCAACTCAGACTAACTTAATATCCACATAATATGAATATATTAATATCTCTATTATTAATATATTAGTACCACCCCCAAATTTGAAGCTAAAATTCATTTCTCAATTTCGCCTTGGGGTATGATTTTTCTGTAAATGTATGCCAAATTTTGACAAAATTGGCCAGGTAGTTTAAGCTCCACGCATCAGCACAGACGACAGACAGACATTTTTTTTAAAACCACTTTTTTAGACTCAGGGAACCTTAAAACGTGTAAATCCATCAAAATATCATAATCGAAGTTTTGTGCCATCACAATACTTTCTCTGTATATGACGAAGTAAAAAAAATGTTGCCTTTTCAAGATTTATTCTTTAAAGGTGCACAAAATCACAGAAGAAACAACCAACATGAAGAATAATAAATGAAAGTCTGCAGACAAAGTATTATATTTATCATATTATTTAAACGTTATCCAGAATAAATATCATCGATTTTGAATTGCAAAATTAATTATTTATCTAGTTCGATTATTAAAAGGAAACAACAATATAAATTTAATTTCAAGGACTAATTAGCTGGTCTCTTGTTCTGCTACACTACGTTTTGTGTACACTTCCATGCTCGTTTTCTGCCACAAAGACAATTATTTTGCTCCAAAAAAAATAACACTTATTAATTCATTAAATTAATTTAATTGAATTAAAATAAATAAGTAATGTAATTTTTGAAGAATATTTTTAAATTTATATACAACTAAATAAATTGTTTGAACTAAGATTTTCTAGAACATGTATATATTGTTAATATAAGTAAAAGAGAAAAATGTTTAAAAAAGTTTTTCGATCTAACTCTATTAGCTAGTGTTATTTATTGTAAATAATTGATTCTTAATTCCTAATGAACATGGTGAGGTCTATAATAGAATTTTTGAAATTGGACACATACAAATATTTTTCTTTTCAGAATGAACACAATGTTTCCGTTACCTTCGGTAAGCTCGGAAGCAAAATTAAGCAACTGTTATAAAATTAGTGAAAGTACTGATTAAATAAAATTAGAAAATGAAGATTTATTAGTGAATATATAATAAAATATTGCCATAAGTGATGAAAAATTACTGAAGTGAGTAGACGGGTCGGGTCTCACAGACCCAAGGGTTGTAAAAAATGAGGCAGCAAGAATCAACGAGAATTGTGCAAAACGTGGCAATGAACAGGGGAAGGTTTGACTTGAAAGTATAGGAAGAGATCATATGTAATACAAATATTTCTTACTATTTAGTATGATAGTGTGGGTCTGACAGAACCATCCTGTGAATTACAGGGTTAAGAAAGAGTATAAAATTTAGCGTGGCAACATTCAGTAGGAAAGATTTTAAAAAAATATCAAGATAAGATAAAAAAAATTAAAAATAACTGACAGAACATTTTTTATTTAAAATTACAGAATTATAAAAATAAATAAATTTAAAAAAAAATATCTCATTTCAGTAAAATTATGAGTATAAAGCCTATAGGATGATTCAAGTTTAAATTATCTATCATGGTTGTGTAAATTATTTTGATAAAAAGTTAAAATTATAAATAGGGGTTGTCCAAAAAATTGAACGTTAATTTTTTAGAATGCTGTCATAGAAAATAATGAATAGATACCGACGCAGTTTTCTTACCTTTTTTGCAGAAGTTTCAGTAGTTCAATACAGGCACAAACTAAACTGATGAAGGTAATTTTTATCTTTTTATAAATTTATAATGGAGGCTAATTCAAAAAAATACAAAGCTACCTAATGAACTTTATACTAATAGAAAACAAAAATTAAAAACACCAAATAAAAAAGTACAAAAGCCGCAGGCTCACAATGGAGCCTTGATTAACACCTGGTATAAATGAAGATAAACATTTTAAGAGTTAAAAATCATACAAATTTAAATAGGTAAATATTTGCCTCTTTTTAAAATAGGGATTTTAAATGTATAAAAAGTAATTTGATAATTGAAACCAGTCAATCATGACATGATTGACTGGTTTAAAATATTCAGTTTAAATGATAAATAAGCTTTAGAATAAATCAATAGCAAGATAATTATTATCAACCTGAAAAAGGAATGTGAATCAAGTTATCCCTTCAATTTTTAATTTGTAGAGAAAAATTGTGTTTACGTAAATTAATTAACAATGTCAGTTATTATAACAATAATAGTTAAAAAAAAAATAGTCAAATTTGGTTCAGTATTGCCTGAATCAATACAATAGGAAATAAATTTATTTAAAACATTAACAAATTATTGGTTGTTTCAACTGATTTTGTGGTACTGCGTCATAATTATGACTAAAGAGGTTAATAGAAGTAACACAACAATATTATCTACCAATATTGTATTAATAATTCACATTTTATATTTATCATCTTCACTGTTATATAAAATGTCAAAAAGCAAATTTTAATTATTAATATTAAATTGTGGTGATAATATCGTGTTATTTTCTATCAATCTCTCTTAGTCATAATTTTAAAATATAAAGTTAAAAATTTCATCAAAACTATGTCAAATGAAAAAAAGGAAAATACTTCTCTTAAAATATATTTATTTTTTAAATATAATGTTAATAAAAAAAATATGCATTTGATGAAGCAAAGTAGAATTTGAATTAATTTATTTAATTAATTAATTAATAAATAAATTAAATTAATTAATTAATTTCTCCCGTAGTTAATGATAATTATAATTTGATTTAAAGTAAAATTTAATCTTTCCGTAGTATGAATACTACCTAAAAATTAAAAATTTGGAGATCTATTAATCAATTTAATCTTATAAATTTATGAAAGTAAAATTACTTGTAACTAAACTAGAAAACTAAGAGAAAAGTTCTAATGACATTCTGTGTTGAACAAATGTTAAACTAAATTTAAAACACATCAAGTAAACATTTATATTTCTTATGGTGGTACTTAAAATTTAGAAAAAGTAGAAATGCAGTCAGAATCACACCTTCTTTTTTAGAAGATGAAAAAATAAGGTAATGACTAACTTTTACCAGGATATTCAAACTCTCAAACTCAGACCCCATGCTCAATTTCAAATTAAGCATAACAGATGCTAAAGGCCGGACACACATTGAGACCCTGGGTAGTTTTTCAACTGCAGAAATATAAGAGTCTGTACAAATTGAGATCCACTAGGAAACACGAGGTGCAAAACTGTCCTGGTCTGATCTACGTCTCAATTTGTGAAGTCTCTTTTAGTTCTTTGGTTAAAAACTGTCCTACGCTGCATCACCTGTCTGTTTATTAAGAGTTAGTCTTCCTTCAGAAGAAAAAGGATTGTCAGGTATTCGGTAGAGAATAAAATAAATTTAGATCAAATGTTACCATAACTTTTTTTTTGACTGACATCATAATTTCTCTGTAACAACTCAAGCTTCAAATTATGCAAGATGTTTATTTTATTAAAGTGGGTAACTGCTATGAAATTATTTTTCAATTCAAAAATATTGTTTTGAATTTAAAACCCAAAAATGATTGATTATATTATTTAATTGTGTAGGTGACAATTATTGAGAAGTAGAGATGGTTCGAAAAGAACGGAACCATTCTTTAGAACCAGTTCCTCAAAAAGAACAGGTTCCCGAAAGAACCGTTCCATAATTTAAGCAGTTCTGAAAGAACTGGTTGGAATCAGAATCACTTCAGTACAGTGATTTATATTTTCATAGGAATAAAGTAGTTGAGAGTGGATATGGAAGTAAAGGCATAGAACTAGAAGATAGAGTGAGGGGGTAGACCTGACCATGTGTATGTCTGTCATTGTATTGTGTATATGCAAGTGTGTGTTAACCTACTACTATACTGTATGTGTGCGTTGAGATTGCAAGATCATACAGCTGATAGATACTTACACTCACATAAACTTTTTACTATTATATACACATACAACTCAACCTAGTCTTATTCTACTAGTTAAAGTTTACTAATCCTACCTCTTCCCATCGTTCTTAAAGAACTCCTTTGAAACAGTTCTTCATTGTAACAGCTCCAACGAAACAGTTCCATTCTTAACAGTTTTAAGTTCTAACAATACCTGTTTCCGTTCTCCTCAAATAGAACTGGAATCGCTCGTAATAGTTGATCTTTTGATTAACTTGATTCTAGTTCTGTCTCCTGCAGATTATCTATCTGTAACTCACTCTTTAAAAAAAAAAAATGTTATAATGTAAAAATAAATATTATTCGTATTGAATAAGAATAATACATAAATAAATAAAATTATTTCAAAATAAAATATGCTGTTAAAAGATAAAGATATAAATTTAAATTAGAAAAAATAAGGATATGCATTTTTTTAATATATTTTTTATCACTTGAAAATAAAGTAAAACCCTTTGAGGACTGAGAGTGTGCTTGAGGTATATATTGTAAGGTTGTTGCCCAGGCCTGGGGTCCACAGTTTTCTAATTTTGGTAGGCCAAAATGTATATAACGTTCCTCTCTTGACTCTCTCGCTCTTTTTTTTTTGACAGAGAGCAGACTTCAGAGAGCAAGCAACGTTATTGCCCTAAAATCAATGGAGCGAGGAAAGTGCAAAAGGTTTGAAGAAGTGTAAATGGTGTTATGGTTTAATGGAGTTCTAACAAGAACTGAGCTTGAATCACATTTTACCACCTGTCCCAACAGTACAAAACTTACTAGGAAATAGGAAAAAATGGTGGGGAAAGCTGGTAGAGTCTATATAGATATAATATAATAAAGCAAGTGCTGTAATAATGGCTGGGAAATTTATAAAAAAGGAAAAAACCTCTAAGCCAAGGGCCATTTGAACAACAGTACACTCATGCCAGGGTCTAAAAACCCTAGATGACAAAATTTCTTCTATCCTTTTTCATATGTCTTCAACCATCGCTCTGGGCTCTTCAAAGAACGTTCGTAATACCCCATAGAGTCAAGAGATAGCTCTAGTTATATACTTAAATTTTTACACTGACATTATCGTGCCTCCAATCAAGAAAAACTTGAAAATGTAAATGTACGCCTATAGAGCTTAATATTGTGCAAGTTCTACACTGCCTTTACCGTGAGGGACCTCGCAAAATATTGGATAAAGCCATTCAAACTGTTAGATGCCAGGAGGTAGTGTAGAGGGCAAAGAACTGTGGGGATCAAAAACTACTAACCAGTTATTAACCACTAGCTAGAAGAGTCTAAAGAGTGGGGAACTGTTAGGATCAAGAACTACTACTAACCAGTTAGCTAGAAGAGACTAGAGAGCAGGAAACTGTTGGGATCAAGAACTACTACTAACCAGTTAACCACTAGCTAGAAGAGTCAAGAGAGCAGAGAACTGTTGGTATCAAGAACTACTACTAAAGAGTCTCAGCCTAATAGATCCCTAATGGTTCTTTTGGCACACCTCTATTGAGAAGTGAGCTAATTAGCTTCAGCATTCATTTATCTTATTGTTAGGGTAGAAACCTATTAAATAAATATTTATTTACACATCATTAGTTAACTTATAAATTAATTGAAAACATTAATTAGATCTTAACATTAAAACTGGGCAGCATACATTGAAATGCAGGGCAGCACAGCTTATTTCAACCTCAGAACTAAATTAAACCACTGCTGGTAGGTGCATAGACGAGAGAAAGGCAGGGCCTACATGTAACTAATAGATCTACCGTCTCAGTCAGCGGAATCAAATATCTGTGGTTGAAGAAAACTCTGCTGCCCTGCCATGTGTCTCAGTATGCGCCAGCCCTAATGAAAAATAAAGCAAAAGAAAATGTAAATAAATAAAAAAAAATATATATATATTTTAAATAATTTTTTATTTTAACAAATAAACATTTTTTTTGTTATTCGCTACTGAATACAATATTTAAAGCAGGAAAACAGAATATAATGTAAAAAATATCTTCTTTCATCTCAATTAAAATATAATAAGAAAAAAAAAATTGACAACCAATAAAAATATATTTTAATTTAAAAAAATATAAACTTGCAAAACATCAATTCGAAAACAAAGAATATATTATAAATTCTTTTAAATAAGAAAAAATAAACCAAAAATAGTACAAATAATCAAACATTTTTGTACAATCTTATCCATGAATATAAAATACAAAATTCCATGGTAACAAAAATTAGGAGAATAAAAAAAAAAAAAAAAATTGCACAACCAATTCTACATAGGGAAGAAAAAGGTAAAGTCAAAATATTATAATTATATAAATAGTATAATAAATACAATATTAATATAAAAAAGATAGAAATACTAATTAACTATGTTTACATGTTTTATTGTTATAAAGCCTTTAATAAATATGTCGTAATAGAAAATTGAGGTTAATTGTTAGCAAATTATAAATAATATTTTCAAAGGATTGTCTTATTAGTGTAATTTAATTTAGGTGTTTCAACTTAAGTCTCGATTAAAAAATTTAATCAGTGGGTTCTATGTTTATTTACTTTATTGAAAAACCAAAGTATAATTCAAAAGTCTAACTTGAAATCGATAAACCCAACGTCACTAAAAAAAAAAGTCTTAGATACCATAAAAAGAACATGGTAAATCAAAACAACTAAACTTCTATATTATAATATAAATATTAAAGAAATCATGATTCTAATAATCGAATCTATTTTTTTTAAGATTACATTTTTTTCCCTAAATATTACAAAACTGTAATTATTATACACTAGTTTTATTAGAGGCATACATACGATATCAGGCTTGAATGAATTTAACTAAATATAAAAAGAGGGTAAAATATAAGAATAAGAAAAAAAAAAAAGATAAGATTAATAAATAAAAATATAATAATTTAAAAAAAGAAGCAAAATATAATTAAGGCATATCATTTATCACAAATACGTTTAAAAAGACTTTTTTTTGGAAAATTTATCACAATAACATTTATTTTTTTATATTTATATATATATATATATTTATTTTTTTTAAAGGAAAACTTTTTTTAAAAAATATATTTTAGGTATTAAATTAGTTATGACTAAATTGTTGTATTAATGTCCCCCCCCCCCTTATAAATAGTCAGTATTATAATGAAAATTTCTTTTAAAAAAAATGATTATCCTGTTCCAAAAATACTGTATAATTTTGAACATTAATAAGACTAGTAATTTTAATGGTGTTTAATCACATGGTGCGAAGATAAGCTATATTACAAAACATTATAGAGACATAACGTCAAATTAAATTAGCTTTTAAAAATCTAAAGATAAAAAAGGTAAATTTACCTTTTAATTGTTAAATACAGAATAGACCTCTTCATAACTTTTCTGCAGAAGCAGTAAAAAATTTAATTGTATCACAAAATTCCGATGTACAAAAAGAACATTAAACTTCCATTCATATGTATCGGAAACTTTGTTTATCTATTGATAAGACATTTAGTACAAAATGTTTCTGATGATCAAACATAGATGATTACCAGATCTCTCAACCGTACTAATACCCTCTTATAAATAAATTGTGCAGCAAATAAAGTAGTTTATTTAACTTTTATTATTTAAGTAGTTAATTTAACTTTTTTCTTTTATAGATACAAAAATTGTATGATATTTTGTTGAGTTCAAATAAATAAATATAAAATCAAATGTTTTATCCAAATAATTATTGCACTACCTGAAGATGACACATAAAAGGAACAGAAAATATAAATAAAAACTTTCAATTTTCATTACACTCTGACCTTTTTACAACTGTTGACTACTTTTAAACCTTATTAAACAATTACAGATATTTTTGAAGAAAGTACATAAAAATACCAATTAATACAACAAGAATAAAAATGAAATAAGTCAATGTTCAAAAGATTAACACATTAAGAATGAAAAAGAGACAGAAAAAAAGCACAAAAAACTACTTTTAAAATACACGATAATATGTATTTTTATTAAATAAAACAAATCAAAGGAGAAAAAAAGATGGAATATTACAAACATTGAAAAATAATAGACAGAAAATGAGGGACAAATTGGTCGAGGAGGGAAAGGATATAATGCGGGCATGTGATTCACAGATTCTAATGTCTCTCAGCTGACAAGTGTATTGGTGTTTTCACAATATTGGTGTATTGTGTTGGATCATTATAAACTAATTCCTGATATTCTAAAAGCTGAAATGTAGAATGAAAATTCAAGTAATAAATTAATTCTGACTTAGTTATAACATATTATTTATTTATAAGTTTACACTTACTTAAAATTAACATTTAAGTACAGTTAAGGTTATGTAATAGTCAATTTTCTTTGTGGTTAAAATATAACTAATATAAACGTGCAAGTAAAAAAACAGAAATGATTAAATAAATGAGTAACGGAATTATAGCTTGGGATGAGACAGTGAACATGTGCCAATTTTAAGTATTGTAAATATAATTAGATGGAGATATTTTTTTTTCTCTACTTCAGTACAACAATATATACATATATCGCCTTTTAAAGCAATCCATCAAAGAAAAAAATTACTATCACACACATTATATATGGCACGGTATATATTGTAATGGAATCGGAAATCAGATGTTTTGTTAATGTATAACTTAACAGCTTTTACCTTATCAATGTATCAAAAAACAGATAAGTGCAAAAATAACGACCTTGAATTTAAAAATCTGTAACTAATTAGGGTTGATTTGAACTAATGATATTTTTTTTACCCTTTGCCCCCTCTACCAGAAGGAGTGTAACTTGTACGGAATTAGGAGTCTAAGTCTGAGTTGAAACTTCCAAGGAATCTACTGAGGCCTGGGTCGATACTTCCACTTTAGATCTGTAGTTCCTAAATTTTCTGAAGTTCTGCTTTCTCCTAATAAAGGGTCCTCGAAACCTCTTTTTCTCCAGACGATGTCTAGCCTGTTTAAAAAAAAACAAAAAATTGATATTTACAAAAAAAAAAAAAAAAAAATTAATAAATAAATAACTAAAATAAATATATATAGTGAGTCCCCGGAAATTTCATTTTCTCCCCTGAAAAATTTTTCCGTTCAAGCTCTGCTTGAATGGAAACTAATTTATGTCATCATTTTAGTTTCTAAAAATTAAGTATATGTCTCGGAAATTTACATAAAAGTTATTTTTCTCACTAGTAAAGTGCATTTTCTCTAGGAAATACGACAAAATGTTATTAAAAAAAAGTTATTCTGAAAGAAAAACTGAGTAATAATACAAATTTTTTAGAACCCTCCGCCTACTTTGATATATTGCATTATTTACCTTCTTTTTTTTTTTTTTTTTTTTTCAATTGTTGAAAATATTTAATAATTTTGTTAGGAAAAGTTCTTACAGAATTGATAAATTATGCAAATACAAAAAAGTATTAGTTTACTTTCATTCGTCTGTTAATACATTTAGATAATTATTATAACAAATAAGAATAATAATAAAAATAACAAAACACAAATAATTTACGATTAAATTTAATTTCATACTAACATAATAATATTCACAGTGGTATTTTCGAAGTTTGAAATCTATCTTATGACACTAAAAACACTACTATAGTACATTACGCGTCGAGTGCGGAAAGTAGCATTTTGCATGCGAGTGTGGAGTTTGCACCCGAGCGACAGCGAGGGTTGTAAAACCACACGAGCAATGCAAAATGCCGTTTTCGCACGAGTTGCGTACCGTACTTTATCTACGATTGTTAGATTTAAATTATAAATACAGAAAAAAATAAACTTGCTGTATGTAAGTTCGTATCTCTCTCTTGATAAAGATGGGATTAATTCTTGAGTTGTATTTTTTGCCGAATTAATTATTTCTGGAGGAGTATTATTCTCCACATTTTCGTTAAAGTCACTTGATTCACTTATTGTTTTTCACTAAAAACTCGATATAAACAGTTATTTTAATAAAAGAACTGCAAATTAGTTTTGTTAAATGTAAACAAACTTGCTAATCGTGCGTAAAGCTGAAGAATTCCTCTTCTTTACCGCACACTGTGTGGTAAAGAAGAGGAATTGTTCAGTTCTATGAGACGCGCATGCGCTATGAATGCAAGTACGTAAATAATCACTTTCTACGCATCTAAACAAAGATATAATGTTTATATTTCTTATCAATCGTAGAAAAAAATTATTATAGTTTTAACTATTTTTAACAGCACACTACTAGGCAAAATATAGAATGGAAAAATACAAAATTAGAAAGTAGGCGGAGGGCTTTAAAATTTTGAATTCTTACTAAGTATCTTTCTAGACAACTTGTTTAAAAATGTTTTATAGTATCTTCTAGAAAAAAAGCCCTTTACTAGTGAGAAAAATAACTTTTTTGTATATTCCCAAGACATACTCTATTTTTCATAATTAAAATTATGACATAGATTAGTTTCCATTCAAGCAAGGCTGAACCCTGGAAGATAAAATTTTAATTGAATTTTGTTTTGTCTTTTTCACTTATTCATGCGTCATTCTGGGGACATTTAAGCAAAAAAACATTTTTCAAGAATTCTGAGGAAAGAAAAAACTTGTACACGCAGAGGCATTATTCTCAGTAAAAAAAAGAAGTCATTCACAAAAGGTGAGCATTAGATTTAAACTTTTTTTCCTTGTTCTTTTAAAGCATTGTTAGACAAGAGAATGCAAAAGATGTTCTAGTATAATAGCTTGTTTACACACGCTTTGTTGGCAATATTGCTAAATTTGAATGTAGGCGGTCTACATGTCAATGTTATATTATAAGTATAAGTGTACACTACATCAAGTTAAATTTAAATACTTCATAAGTGTTCCTATCATAAGTCTTACTAGACGTATTAAAAATATCAACATGGCGACAGTATGAGTTGTAAAGAGTCATCATTCTGATGACTTGTGAGTGCTTAATAACGTGCGCTCTCTTATTTTTCTTTGAGGAACTAAACTGTTAATATTTTTATCAATTAATATTATATAATAGGATCAACTTTACATCTGCTGGTAAAAGAGTGAGTAAAAACAAAAATCTGATCCAAGACTTATAGTTGTGTATCTCTAGGATAAGAATGACCATGTTTCTTGAAGTAAAGTTTTCTGAAAAAGTATGCCAAATTTAATTGAAATTGGTCCAGTTATATACACTCCCAGAGTCTGTCTGCACAGAATACAGACAGACATTTACCAGAATTTATGCTTCTTTAAGACAAAAATAATTTTGTAGATCATATCAATAAACATAGGTATAATCTTTCTCTTTATCAAAAACACTTACAACAAAATGTATTGATGCAAATTTGATTGCTTTATAAAAGTTACCTGAGGGTAATTTGAGTTTATTTTGTGTAGAAACATTTGCAATATAATATGATTTTGAAATATAAGTAAACTTTACCTTATTACTAGTCTGAGCATTGTCTCCTCGAATATTAAACTTCAAATTTGCTTCTTTGTGCATGTCCGTTAGTATATTGTACACTTCTAACAGGCAATACGCATCTAAAGCTGCAACAGCATCAAATCACAACATGTACAAAACATCAAGTAAACCAAAAATATCCAGGTTAATATACATACATACATACACACACACACACATATATCTGTGGGTGTGTGTTTTAACTATATTATATGTTTTAAGCCAAAGAATTACATGCTTGATTATATTCTTGCCAAGTAAAAAAATCGGTCCGAGACAACTCAGACAAACTTTCTCATATATGAGTTTATAATTACTTAGCCCAGTGTTCCATTTATTAGTTTTCAAATGTACATTTAAATATTATTGAACATTTCATCAAAATTTATCATAAAAATAACTTCTCCTGGTCGGGGAATCGAACCCGGGCTCTCTCTGTCCCCGTTTTAAGCTAATATCTCAGGAACTAGATTTTTCCCGGGAAAACGGCTTATATCGTTGGATTCGTATTCAAATGGACTACATTTTAGAATTTTTTAATCAAAATCGTCGGAACCGTTTTCGAGAAATAATTTTTTTTCATGTTTTTCAGAGTTTTTGGGGGGTAGCGCCCCCAAATTTAGAGCTAAAATTCATTTCTCGATTTCGCCTCGGGGTATGATTTTTCTGAACATGTATGCCAAATTTCGTCAAAATCGGCCCAGTAGTTTGGGCTCCAGGCGTCTGCACAGACGACAGACAGACATTTTTTAAAAACCACTTTTTTGGACTCAGGGGACCTCAAAACGTGTAAATCCATCAAAATCTCAAAATCGAATTTTCGCGCCATCACAATACTTTCTCTTTATATGAGAAAGTAAAAAGGGCTCGGTACTCTACTTCTTATTGATCTTGAAATTTCTAAATTTATATTTTTAATTGATGTATGTAGAAATTAAGTACTTAAATAAAACAATTAGTTATTGAATTAAAGGTAAAATCAATCATAAAACATAAGTATTTATAAATATTTAATGTTAATCATTGTGAAGGCCATTTAACATGAAAGTTGTTTGAAATCAGTATGGATATAGAAGTACAGTAGAGCGACCACTATCTGTATGTAAGCTATCCGAATATTCAATTATCCGAACTGGCTTTGGGGGGAAAAAACCAAAAGCCACCGCTTAATAAATCCTTAGTATGAGCGATGTTAGCTTTTTTTCACTTTGTATTTTTCCATTAAGTATTATAGATAAGTAAACAAAGATGATTTTTTTTTTTTTTTTTTTTTTTTTTTTTTACAAATGCGGTTGATTAGTTAGCATCTTCCCTTTCTATAAGTGAATTTTGATTGTCCAGATTTTTGCTTATCCAAACCACCCCACACAATGTTGGTTTGAAAAATCAACGCTCTACTGTATATTATATCGTTATTGTATCGACTTAAGACTTTTTTCTAATTATCATTATGTTTGCATCTGGTGAACACTAATCTGACAGAATAATTTCTATGTAAGATAGGAACTCAAAGTTGGCTCATTTATACAATAACAAAATAATTGATTGTGGGTAAATACCTGCGTAGAGAAGCTGAGGCGTTCGGAGTGGTCTCCTTTCCCAATCAGAAAGTTGTTCCCTCTTATCTAACGGTTTTGAGTAGCAGAGTGCGACTAGTCTTGACAATCCTTTCATGTTTCTACCGTTATTCCCTGTTTCTTCTTGAGCTACAAAATACAACTTTACTTAGTCTAGAGGTCGACCAAGAAGTCATGGAAATGTGAGGAGTGCGCTAGTGTCGTCATGTACAGTCAGTTTTTGATATAATAGACGTCAAAAAACACAGGGTTGTTCTTTTGTTATTAATAATTTTATTTTTTTTATTACTTCTATATATTTTTTTTTTTAAATCAAATTATAATTATTATTAACTACGGGAAACAGACAGAGAAAAATACACTCCAGCGCTGGGATTTGAACCACAGGCCTCTATATGTGGTTCAAATCCCAGCGCTGGAGTGTATTTTTCTCTGTCTGTTTCCCGTAGTTAATAATAATTATAATTTGATTTAAATTAAAACTTAATCTTTCCGTAGTATGAATACTACCAAAATCGTAAAATATGAATTTCTATATTTTTTTAATATTTTATGCAACAGGCAACACTGTACCTGATAAGAAATCACTAATAATGTACGATAATATCTTTATATTATTATTCATAATCATAATAATATTCTTTCAATTTAAATTGATTTTCTTCTTTCATAATCTATTATTTCTTCCTCTTTATTTCTGAGTTATTTGGATTTAGGAGAGGTGTGACTATAATTTGTATTGTATAAAAACAAACAAAACAGGAAACCTAACAGATTGGAAACCTTCTTGTTGTTGCTATTCGTGAGATTTGACGTAACTGCGCATGTCATACAAACTAGAAATGGGTATTGTCTTAGCACCCGACTGTACTGACTTCGGCACTACTCGGAAATTCCGATTTTAAACAAAGTTAAGCTTTCCGTTTCTCCCGTGTTCATGACTTCTTGGTCGACCTCTAGTACATTTCGTTATCTTAAAACCCTTTAAGCCTTATGGGCATTGTACATTTACATTTTCAAGTTTAGTTGCAAATGGCCTATGGGCGTAAATTTAAGTTTTAAGATGTCTCTATCTTTAGGCTGTCTGGGGTATTACGAACGTCCTAAGAAGAGCCCAGAAGATAGAGCGAGGGTAGAAGGTAGAAAAGAAAGGATAAACGAGATTTCTTGATCTAGAATTTGAAGAACCTGACATGACTGTACCTTGTGCAGCTTAGCCCCTAGGCTTAGGGTTTTTTTTCCATTATTGTAATTCCTCAGGCATTACGAAGCCTTTACCCTTTTATACCTAATTTACCATAATATTATCAAGACTTTACCGGGTTTTCACCACCCTATTTTATACATGCTCTATACGCATTTATACACGTTCTTTTATGTACATACTACATATTCTTATTATATATATTCTATTAGTGACTAACTTTTAATAAATACAATGTTTATAAAAGTATTACTATAAAATTGGGTTTATACATTGTTAATGTAATATATTAACTAAGCCCATAACTAAGCTATTTTATAATATTATTATAAAATAGCTTAGTTATAGGCAGAGGAAAAAGATGACGTTTTAAAAAGATTGATATATTTAGTGTGCAAGGAAAGACAAAACCACAGGCCAGGGTGGAACATACCTATTTTGGACTCCAGACCTGGAGAACAACATTACAATACATACCTCAGTCCTCAAAGGGAAATGAGAATAAAGATTGAGAGATATGTGTGAGTGAAATAAATATCAGTTCACAATGTATTTCAAAAATGTATTACAAAAATTTATTTTAATAACTGTATTATTATCAAAATAATATAAGATATGAAGATGCAGTTAGTAAATCTGGGGACTAGGATTCGTGACAGGAAAAAAGTTGTTACTCAATAAAAAAAAAACTAATTGATTTTATATGTATTGCGATTGGGATAAGATTTGACTTGGACTCACCTAGTTCGTAGGGAAACTTGACGGGTGAATTCTTAGTATACTTCTTTTCTTCTTTAAGTAGATCCAAGGATCCACTTCCTCCCAAATTAACAAATGATAAAGTTGGATAATAGTCAAATTTGCATTGATCATCATGCAGACCGTAACCTAAAAAATAATTAATTATACTATTACTGAGGAAGAGTTAACATTCCATTTATTAGATAGATTTATTAGATAAGTAACATGAATCACAACTTTTATTTTATTTTTATTTTTTAAACCAAATATAATAGTCCAGGAGATAGTGTGCTAAAAAGTGTCTGACTAACATCAAGCTAGAATATTTTATATAAGTAAATCTTTTGGTGGCTTTTAAGATTATGTGGTCTGCTAAGTTCGTCTGCGGGACATAGCTTGGCAATAGGCATTTGAAAAAACAAACCGGTGAAGAGCGGCCATATCCCGCCTTTTTGGTGGACAATGTAATTTTCATAATCCTGAGCACCAACTTAGTTAGTAAACCAATAATCAAGTTGATGGTAGTTCGTCATTTAATAGGTTAGTTAGTCAAATATTACTCCAAATCAAAGAGGTCACCTATTTAGTGACAAATTACCATTAACTTGAATTTTGGTCTACTAACTACTTTCGTACTCAGGATCATTAAAATCACATTGTCCACCATAAAGGGCGGGATATGGCCCCTCTCCAGCGGTTTGTTTATTTCAAATGCCTATTGCCAAGCCATGTCCCGCAGACGAACTTAGCCGACCACATATTCTTACAAGGCACCAAAAGATTTACTTAATACACAAAATTCTAGCTTGATGTTAGTCAAATACTTTTTGGCATGATATCTCCTGGACTATAACAAACTGCATAGAAGATAAAATGATAATATTTCACAGATAAACTTGTTACCTAGTTTAATGAATCTATTGTTTTGAAGAAGTTTGTCGCTGAGTTGTTTCCAGAACTCTATATTGGAGTGAAGAACAGTAATGTCAACAAGAAACACTCTTTTCTCAAAAGCTATCTGAAGCAATGCGGGTGGTCTCACTATGTTGTAACCGCAGATAGATTTCCATTCGGTGTCGATACCCACTGGTATACCAGTCGGAGATCCATTTTCTTCCGGAACTTCGTCGCAAAGATTGGTTATATATAGCAGCATTGAAATAGCAGATTGTTGTGAGTCTACAAACACAATCATCTCTTGCAGATTCTCAACTATGTGATAATCTTCTTCTAATTCCACCCTAGAAAATCAAATAAATACTATTACTGACTGTAAAAAGTGTGTCAAAAAAATGCTGAAAATATTTTACTTTAGTATTGGCTTCTCACACCTAGAAGTATATGTAATTAGTTAAGGGATATTTGACATTCTTAGTACTCCCTCCCCAAAGAAGTTATACAGTATATACAGTAGAACCTCGCTCACACGACCCTCAAGAACACAACAACCTCAATTACAAGTGCAATTTTCAAATCCCCTTGAGATTGCCATAAGATATAATGTTAAATTAACCTCTATAACGCAACTATTATTATCCAAACAACCTCAATAACACGGATTTTTTCCAATTCACAACGCAACTCAGAACCTCTATAACAAATCGTTTTGAGAAGTCAACCTCGATAACGCGACTTATACTGGAATGGGTCGACCTTGAACAAGTCTCGACACACGAACAACCTTGATATCACGACTGATAGCCAAAATAACCTTGATAACACGACCCTCAACAAAAAAAGCACCTCGATAACAAGACTGTTTCCCTAATCCCCTTGAGACCCTCTTATGTCTCGAGGTTCTATTGTATTAACTGTTTTAAAAGCTGAATAGCAATTAATGAACTGTTAATAATATATTTTGAAACTTTCTTATATATGGATACTGAATTTAAATTCCAAGAAATCGAAATTAATTAATTTATAATCCAACATACTTAAAAAGTTATTTAACAGGTGAAGGTTTACAATGCATTTTCAATTTTCAGCGAAAATAACATTGATTTTCCATTAATATTTCATAAACTAGATTTTTAGATGAAATTTGAATTTAAATGAACAACAAGATAATTTAAAAAATAAAATGTTCATGCCAAGACGATTCTTTCTCTCTCTATATAAACATACCATGTACATAGGAAGGAGGGTGGTAGTCATAATAGTAATTAGGGGTATGTAACATGTCGAAGCTCATAACGTGTATTATAATATAAAATACCACATACTTTTCAACATACAATAAGTCTAGGGTGAAAATAATAATAATATAAAAACTAAAATTACCTTTGAATACCCTTTGGATGCTCTGTGTCAATGTTATAAAGACTGCAGTAATATTCAGCAAGATATTCAGTTTGTTTCCTCCTTAGAAGATTCTGAACAAGAAAAGTCTGTCTTTCTACACTGTCTTGACAAAGAGGCGCCACTCGTTCTTTAAAGCCTTCCTCGGCTGAAAAAAATATTTGAAGAATACATTAATTTAAGTATAACTATATATTTAATTGAATAATAACTAAAGCCAAATTTTTTTACGAAATAAATGTACATATATTATTATAGTAAAGAGGTAGTCCAAAAAATATATTGTTAAATTATAATTTTGAACTTTATTACATGATGCAATGGAAATGGGAAAGCCTGAGTTTACACAAAGGCACCATAAAAATAAGGTTTCTTTTAAAAATCCATTACTTATAAATTTATTATTCAACAAACGACAACTTGGTTGACATAGTGGGAGATTTTAAGCCAGATCTAGAGCTTTTCAACATGCCACTCTAGCATCCTATAAATATTTCCAAGTTAAGCTATGAAAACAAACCTGACGTACACACCATCTACTAAACCTAGCAGTTTAAATGGTTTAGTTACCGATATTTACCACTACATATTGATACTTTAAAAAAAAAAACATATTTAGAAGAATAATTGATGTAATGCATTTGAAATATTACAGTTTCTTGTCCGTATTTAAAGCTTAGATCAATGAACTTGATATCTCAGAGTTTGGTATTTACTCAAAAGGGAGTTATTTTATCCCTCATGGATGTTGTAAAATAGTTATCTTGGTACTTCTTTAGATTGTTACTCCCCTATGTTGTTTTATAATATAAATGACTTTGACAAAGTAACTATTAAGAAAAAGTGATGTTTAGCCCAATTTACTTTTGGACAAAGGAATATCAGATTTCTGTTTTTATAAGAGGATTAAAAGTCTAAAGAAGATCATTAAGTACACCTTCTTTAGGGAAGTAACAATCTTAAGAAGTGCCATTTTGATTAACTTTGACTACAAGAGAAGTAATAATTAAATATACAGTAGGACCCCGTCCAGATTGGCGGCAAGTTATAAATAAAAAAGAAAAGAAACATTAAAACCTTTTTTTTTTTTTTTTAAATTGTATATAGATACAGCATTTGTATTAACATATTAACATATGGACAACACATGGTTAAATAGAGAGCCAGCGTGGCCGTGTGCTCGGCCATCACTGAATCATGAGTGGAACGAGACGGGGTTCGATTCCTCGCCGTGACACTCTGATTTATATGGCTCACTATTGATCACATCATACTTGCTTCGGTGGTACCATGTACAGAGGTATGATGTGTGAAGTGGCTGGAACTCTCTACCGCGGGGCGTAAAAAGGGCCTAAGTGATGGCCTAATTGCAAGGTTCAAACAAGAGGTTCGTCCTACCCGTTCTAGTAGAAAGTGCTAGACTACTACTACTAACACATGGATAAATTAAATGTACAGCATTAACGTGTTATGAAATTACATATGTAGGATGAACATACATAACATGAACATTCCTATCAGTTTCCAACATGTAGCTAGACTGAACACACCTTTCGAGTTTACATTTTTCAGTGCATTTAACAAGTTGTCAGTTGTAGTGCACAGGGTGAGCAAGAATACTCATGAGATTTGCAATATAAATTTCATTGATACAGGCTTTTTCAATCACACGGAGAACCGGATTACCGTGTGTCTGGATTAAAGGGGTCATACTGTATTTAATAATCTCAGTCAAAATGCACGTATTTCAAATACTTAGGAAAAAAATTAAAAAATCATACTCATGTCGTTTCTGCTTAAAGTCTGAACATAAAATCGTATTTCAGTTTCAATCATTTTCTTATTGAAATTAGGTATCAACTCCGAGGGAATGTTAAACTTCTTGATACATTTTTTCATCAAACCTTCAATATTTTTAGCTACAGATACCAAAATATGCCTTTTAGGAGCTGGGAAATTATAATCTCTACAAAAAAACAAAACAAATATATATTTAAACCAAATAAAATACAAGAAAGGTTAACTTCAAGAAACATATTAGAAAGAAACAAATTGGCCAAGTATGTGCATTCAGCAAAGACAATAGGCCGTTCAACAAATCGGCATATGTGCCTATGTGCATTCAGTAGACAATGGGTCCGTAGGCCATTTAACAAATCGGCCGAGTATGTGCATTCAGCATGAATTTCCATCGCGTGTTGTTTTCAGATGTCATTCGATAGCTCAATTAGATTTTCCGGTCATGGACACCCATCTGGGGCCTGCTCTTAGACGTCCGTTTTAGGGGCTTTTTCGGGGGCTTGTATCTTTTTTCCTATTCACTTAAAAAAAAAAACAACAACAACGATTTTTTCCCTTTTCGCGAGACCTACAAAAAAGGTCCTTTGCGTCGGACCGCTGCGGTCGACCGTATTCGAGTTATGCGGAAAAAACTTTTTTTCCCCCCCCGAAAAACCATTTTTTCCGCATAACTCGAATACGGTCGACCGCAGCGGTCCGACGCAAAGGACCTTTTTTGTAGGTCTCGCGAAAAGGGAAAAAACTGTTGTTTTTTTTTAAAGTGAATAGGAAAAAAGATACACACCGTCTATCTACTATCTACACGGACGTCTAAGAGCGGGCCCCAGATGGGTGGTCCTGGGGTCATGGACACCGTGTCCATGACCGATTTTCCTCTTCTTGTGAAGTACTAAAATTAAGTGTTAGTCACACGACTAGAGGTGTTATTATTTAAGGGGAGAAAGAGGAGATATAGAGAACTGACACTGACAATCTCTAGCAGGGGACTGATTTAAAATATATTAAAATAAAAGAGAGTAGGAAGTTTTGATAAAAATAATATGTATAAAACTAATAGGAAAAAAATTAGGATTGAAATTATGTTGAAAAGCAGTAGTGATCAGAATCAACGATGGGGTATATTAAGCGCGGTGTCACTAGTAGTGAAACATCTACAGACAGGCTGAGAATGTTAAGGTGTCAACAGGTTTTTAATGAGTAGTGAGTGATCTTAACACTTTTTTGTTTGGCTTCAGTTATCAAAGAAATTGTAAAATAAAAGTTAACAAATTATGTATATAGTTTTGATTATTATATTTGGATACATTCGGATTAATTTGAATTTTAAGTAGAAAAATCATGGGCACCCCTCCCTGATCTCTCTGTGTGGCATCTCAGGGTGCCATGGTACCCACTTATGGAATCCCTGTATTATACTGAAAGTTTTGTAAACAAACGAGTCCAGTCAGTATGAAAGAGAATGATATACTAGACTATAGCAGTAGATGGAGTTATGGATATCCTCCCCTTCTTTGTTGGAAAAGGAAGGAGACACCTTGCACTACTCTTTTTTTCTCTCTGGCTACCTGGCAATTTTTTTTTGTCGCATAAAACAATTTCATGCAAACCAAATGAATATTATTGACAAAATAAATTCATCAAAAGTTAATAAAAACAGTAAAATTTATAAAATATTATTTAATTATGGCTTCAGTTAAGTACATTCTTTGACAAGCCAACCAAATATTAGTTTTTAAAATAAGGACATTTTAAAAAATGATGATAATCAGACATGAGGCTAAAAGTGTACCTCGATGTCTCAAAAGAATTTTGGTTGGGGAAAAAAATGTTAAATTGGAGACAAAACAAATTAAAATTATTATTCTTGTCCTAATATAAACAGAAGATTAATAACATCAGTGAACTTAATCGCTATTGGTGGGATTTATTTGGTATTCGTTAAAGGTTTAATTTTTTCCCTACATTCAAATTACCATTGGATATTTTCTTGGTTGTTTCGCCTTTCCTAACAGCAATGAAATGAAACCTCGTTCTACTTACGTAAATTTTTGAATCAAGTCCTTGTTGTTGTAGAATATGGAATCGGCTAATTTAACCACATCTGCAGCAGATTCAGGATGAGCTTCGAGGTATGAATAAATTTCAAAACAGTTCTTCGTAAGAAGCAACGGATAAAGAAAATCAGAGAGCTCAAATTTATCTTCCATGTGGAATATACGCACCCATTGACACAACTGAAAAATTGAAAAACCTCAGTGGTAATAACATTTTTAAAAATTCCACTTTTCATTAACATGTAAATTTGAAGTGCCACAAATGAAACATGAATTAAACGCTATCATCACTTTCACTAAAACACTACCATCCTATGTCACTTTTATGAGTGATTTTGAAGGATCCCGCTTGTGTCTATGACAAATTCTCCTATCTCCTGTGTATGCTGCTTTCACTATTTAATGACCTAGAAGAAGACATCCTGAAACCATCCTTGTCTTAAATTTTTAAGGTGTAAGATCACTTTATAAAAAAATCCCACTTTGGATTTTATACCATAACCAGATATGGTCTTTTTTAGACTGGGGTTTTAGGTGAGAAGCAAATACGCTAACACATATAAAATATATTACACTAATCATTATTTTAAATATTAAAATTTTTATAAATATTATTATTTCACATTTTCTCGGTGACTGATAAGAAGACTGACTCAAAAGACTTCAGTTGCTTTACAAAAACTTAATTACGTAAAAATAGTCAAGTTTTAGTGTTCCTCACTGTTTAACAAGATGCCCTGGAACAGTGAACACTAAACACCATAATATCTGGTTTAATTTCTAGAGAGTTAAGATATGTTCAAAACTAGGATAGTACATTTAATAGAGGTAAATAGGAGAAAGTTGTTACCTAGGTCATTTATAATAATTGTGTTCCGATTTAGAAATGTCGACCTTACAATCAAAAATATTAATGCAGTTGCTTTAAATATACAATGATAATTTGCACACAAAACGTTTATTTTCATTCAGAAGAATATTTATAAATACAGAGAACCTCGATAAGAAGTTTCTCAAGGGGATTAAGGAGACAGTCTTGTTATCGAGGTTAATGGAATCACTACAGACGGGGTGGGGCGGGGTTTCCAAGTCTAGACTTGTTCAAGGTCGACCCATTCCTGTATAGAGTAGTGTTATCGTGGTTGACTTCTCAAAACGACTTGTTATAGAGGTTCTGAGATACGTTGTGAATTGGAAAAAATTCGTGTTATTGAGGCTGTTTGGATAATAATAGACGCGTTATAGAGGTTAATTTCACATTATGTGTTATGGCAATCTCAAGGGGATTTGAATATTGCACTTGTAATTGAGGTTGTCGTGTTATTGAGGGTCGTGTAAGCGAGGTTCTACTGTATTAGGAGATTAGGTTAGAAAAGTAAAAATACTTAATTTTACCTTGATTGTACAATAAAATATTTTTTTTAAAAAAAACTCTTCCCGGCTAACCCCTAGAATATCAAAACAATAAGTCTACTAAACTGTTGTTGAATTTAGGAATGTATTACCTGAAGGTAATTATGTTTCTCTTTGAGCTGAGGTGCTATAATATATAGGAGGTCGGGATTGTCTTCAAGTTTGTAAATTTGAAATACTAGAGTCTTAATGTCTTTTACAGTCGCTCTAGATGTTACAGTCAAAGCTCTAAACTGGAGGGTTTCATCTACCTTCAAACCATCTTCCGGTTTTTCATTTTCAGGCTTGGCTAACCAATTCATAAACTGTTTTGTTACTAGGAAAAAAAAAAAAAAAAAAAAAAATACAAATACAAATTAATTTAACATAACCACTGGTTAATCAGTTAAAAAAAAACATTCAACATTTCTCAGCCAATAACAAACATATTGTTTTCTGCCTTCCTGCTGCAGATGTCGTATTAACACCTCATAAAAACTACAATAGCTTAACAAAGCTGAAATTATTGGAAATTTATGTCCATAGATTCAGCTTACAGATGGGTTCATAGCACGTATTGCGACTTATCTATGGCTGCCACACAGAAATTTGATTCGATACCAACTTTCTCATGTTGTTGCTTCAAACCTGAATGAAACCTTCACTTCTCTTGATAATATTTTTATTTTAATTTTACAAGTCAATCCATAATTATATCAAAATAATAAATATCCTTGTTCTTAATTTTCAAACGATCCTTTTAGAAAATTAGTTCTGTATTTGGATAATATCTTCGGCTCTCTTTATAACCTGAAAGGAACTCTGCACAAGCGCAGTGAGGCCTACACGGCGTCCATGAATATATTCTTATCTGCATTTCCCAAAAGGCGTACTATGAACCCAGCTTAATTCCTCGTAAAACACAGGAAAAACATATTCTTTTCTTAACACACAAAAAAGATAAAATTAAGTTACCATGAAAAGAGAAAGAACCATTCCATCCGTGATCAATAATTACGTCAAGGAAGTCCAAGAACTCTTCTAATGGTTGTGTGTACTTTGAAAAAATAGTCGACAGTTCAGTATTTAACTGATTTATATTTTTACCCTTTTCTGAAACAACACAAGTGAAACATATATTAACATTTCCTAACTCATCAACATTAATATGAGGCAATGTGTGGCTATCATTGAAGCGTATTGCAATACATATAGACTATTAAGAAAAATAGTTTATAATAACGAGGGTCATAGTTGAAGATGATAAAGGGTAGTGGAGTGAGGTTACCCTTCCACGATTAAACTATGGATACACTCCTAAGATTCTAAACTATTAGCAGCTCCTTTTAACTATTATTATAAATGTGACTTTTTATACTAGGTATCACATGGCTCTATCATTGAAGCGAGCATATAGTAATAAATATGAATTGAACATTGAGAAAATAGATAATCACGATGAGTTGATGGTTAAAGAGTATGATTGTAATAGAGTCTAGTAGTGGGGGAGACACCCTGCATTCTTACAATTTCACTAACAACACATCTTCTTTTCCACTATCATAAAATGTATCACTTCACTATGCAAAAACTTCTGCTTGTATCAATTGGAAATTTTACATGCCTGTTTTAATTGTACTTTAGAGGGTGTATATGAAGTTTTATTAAAATCATTAAGTTAGAATGTAAGATATCAGTAAAAGCATTGTTTCCTCTATTGTCTTTATGTTGTTTGCTTTAATAGTTTTAACAATCTTTATCACATTATAGCGATGTTGCTATTGGTTTTATTAAAAAGAAATTATTAGTAAAAAAAATGTTTGTCTCATCTAATAAGGTGATAGAATCTTTTCTGAAATTCCAATTTTACATTTGAAGCTCACGTTGCTTGACGGATAACGCTGCCTAACAAACTTAGCCTGAGCATTAGTAAAAGGAACATAATGTATACAAATTTCAACTAAATCGGTCAACTTTTACTCAAGTTATCGTCGAACATGTAAACATTACTGACAGACGGACAGGATGCATATTTAGTTGGATATAAGAAGCTCGGTTCAATTAAGTTAAAATTTAACATTCTATTTCAATAGTACCTTAGACAATTTATATGAGTTTTATCAAAATTACTACGTTAGAATTTCAGATAATGGTAAAGTATTTGTTTTCTCTTTAAAGTTTAAGGTCATTTTTTATAGATTTAGCAATAAAATATTTTCCTAAACTCAAAAAAAAGGTTTAAGTAGGAAAAAAATTTGCCTCAAATAGATGAAAGTAGAATCTTTCACCGTCTTAAATCTCCAACTTTAAATTAAAAAATCATGTTTATCTACGATTGATACGAAATATAAACATTATATCTTTGTTTAGATGCGTAGAAAGTGATTATTTACATACTTCTATTCATTGCGCATGCGCGTCTCATAGTTCTGAATAATTCCTCTTCCTTTCCACGCTAGTGTGGTAAAGAAGAGGAATTCTTCAGCTTTACGCACGATAGTGAGTTTGTTTACATTTAACAAAACTAATTTGGTGTTCTTTTATTAAAGTAACTGTTTATATCGAGTTTTTAGTGAAAAACAATGAGTGAATCAAGTGACTTTGACGAAAATGTGGAGAATAATAATCCTCCAGAAATAATTAATTTGGCAAAAAATACAACTAATGAATTAATGCCATCTTTATCAAGAGAGAGATACGAACTTACATACAGCAAGTTTATTTGTTTCTGTATTTATTATTTAAATCTAACAATCGTAGATAAAGTACGGTACGCAACTCGTGCGAAAACGGCATTTTGCTTTGCTCGCGTGGTTTTACTACCCACGCTGTCGCTTGGGTGCAAACTCCACACTCGCATGCAAAATGCTACTTTCCGCACTCGACGCGTAATGTACTATTATATGAGCTTCAAGCTTAACAGTTGTGTCATTTACTTGAGTTGAAACTTGTGTTTAAGCCATGGTAGGATAAAACTGAGACTCCTAACTTTCCATAGAGCTCATATTTGTTCTTAAACTCGGTACTAACTTGACTGCACCCATGTTTCTGCTCAATTAACAGAAACTAGCATGTCACAAAATCGATTCTCAATAACAAAGGAAACACACTTAACCCCAACCCATAGCTGTATAACAAAATGGCCATATAAACCATTTTTATATCTTGTTACATGCAAATAAAAATAAAGAAACACTTTTAAAAAATACAGTACCATGCACAGCAACATTTAAATTGTTCTGATAGATATTTACTACGTTTCCATGATGTTTAAATATGGATTGAATCCTGATTTGGGATTAAACAAGTTAAGAGTTTCCATGAGTAGTATTGAATCCGTATTTAAAACACCAATGAATAATAATAATAAAATTGTAACCTTCACCATTTATAACCAAGTTTGTTGTTTTTTTAAAAAAAAAAAAAAAAAAGTAAAAGTGACAAATAAAGGTTATGTTTTTGGTTGAGTGGAGTGTGGTGTTTTGACCGATTTGACAAGTTTCACCTGAAAAACCACTTGGGGTGCTCAAACTCACACTCTGCGCATGTCAGGATCAAATTCAGGTGTTTCCATGAATCTTGATCCAGTTAAGATCCCAGAATTTAGTGTATCGTATTTGGATCTGAATCGTATTCAATCCGTATTGAAACTAGGTTTCCATGGACAATTTTAATCCAAAAACTATATCCAACCCATAGTAAAGCATCATGGAAATGTAGTAATTTTTATAAAAACCCATTTTGATTTTTACATAGCAGGTGAGAAAGCTCTTTGATAAGGGGTGTAGTAAGATGCAGCTGAGCGCCTGGTCGAACCAAGAATGAATAAGAGGTCTTCTATTGTATATACTATTGATTTGAATAAGACCTTGTTTACATTCAAAGTATTTGTTACTTTTATTTATCACTATCGTAACAACATGCTATAAAACTAACAATGACAAACTGATGAAATTACATTCCTTAACTCATCATTATTTTAAAGTACATAGTAAGAATAATAAAATTGATTTCTTGAGTTACAAAAATTTGGCTTAATTTAGGTAATTCTTGGTATATTTTTATTTATTTAACATAAGATTATTGGGCACTTTTTTACTTTAAGACCCCCCTATATCCCTTTGTGTCAATAGTTATTTAGACAAAGGAACATATATAGAGTAGCATATATTCCTTAGTCTAAATTACTATGAAGACGAAGGGATATTTATTCCAATGTACCTTGGGACAAAGGAATATCACACTTGTGTATATAATTGTTATCATATCCCTTAGTCTAATCAACTATTAAGATAAAGGCAAAGGAATATTAAATATAAAACTGCCCCAGGAGTCTCAATGTCTTGGGAAGACAAACACACAAACCTTTGAGACTTTTGTAGGTATTATTGTTCCATAACATTATTCTTGCATTCATTCTTATATAACCATAAATACTACACATTTAAGATCAAATAAAAATCAACTCACTGCCAGACCAGAATGCTTTTAATGAATTTCTCAAGATAAGCAATTCTTTGTTGTGGGAAGAACCAGTTCGTCCATTGGTAATTGTAGAGGAACTTGAAGGAGCTTCAGTCGAAGATTTTTGGTTAGATGCCTCCAGAAATAAAATTAAAAAATAAATAAATAATACAAAATAACAGGAAAAGGTTTACTATTTCATAGTAATTTAAATTAATTTTTTAATGTCAATTCATAACGTAAGGCCATTTAAAGAAGCATATATTTTTATTTTATTCTTAACTACTTTCTTAGCTGAGTTTCATAATTTTACATTTTTCATAAGATAATTCTGAATTATAGTGAAAACTAACTGGAAAAGAAAAAAAAATTGTTTTTTCCTTTGCTGTCCCCCTTATATTTATTAATCTATTTTTAATTGAGTCTTCAGGGATGATTAATAAGAACACTTTTTTTCATCCCTCAATTGGGATATCTTCAAAGATAACATATCTTTGAAGACTCAAATAAAAATATACTAAAAAATATTTGTTGATTGGCAATGTGGATCTTGACAATCTGGTCAATTTTAATCTTAAGTGCCTTATTTACTTTTATTTAATTATTACTGTAATAAGTATTCAAGAGAACTAATAAATATTTACTCGCTTTTTGTATAAATATATTGAAAATTATTTATTGATATTCTGATTTTGTGTAATAAAAGAAAAGAAAAAAAACATTGCAGCTACCAACTCTAACCCAATAAGGGGAACCGCAACTATGTGCTGATTTGCTAATGAATTAATGTACAATACTATAATTATGAAAAAATATTCAATAAATGATTACTATTTTTATCATTATTATGTTTGTGAATTTAAATTTACTATACTTACGTTGAATAACGACACTACTAATTCTTATTTATTAAATAAGATGCCCTAGGCCTTTCAATGCACAAAATTCTCTTATTTATATAAAAAAAATATTAATATATATTAGGGTGCATCATCGTAGGGGTAATAAAAATAATGAAATATTATGCTCCCAACCCTTAACTTTGTGAGAATCATGAAAAAAGGAACTTAATGGGCAACTTATGTCCCGTTTAGTAGTAGTAGTAGTAATCTAGTACTTTCTACTAGAACGGGAAGGACGACCCACTTGTTCGAACCTTGCAATTAGGTCATCACTTAGGCCCTTTTTACGCCCCGCGGTAGAGAGTTCCAGCCACTTCACACATCATACATAAGTACATTGTACCGCCGAAGCGAGTATGATGTGATCAATAGTGAGTCATATAAATCAGAGCTTCACGGTGAGGAATCGAACCCCGTCTCGTTTCACTCATAATTCAGTGATGGCCGAGCAGACGTGGTTTAACCCACACGGCCAGGCTAGCTCTCAGTGTCCCGTTTATGATATTTGGATATTGATACATGCATATAAAAAAAATGAGTGATTATTCCTAGAAAAATTTAAAAAATCACGATTACAGTAGAATTATTATTACGGTAGAACCTCTCACACATGGGACCAGAGCCTTGAAGGATAGACAGTTAAGCGAGAAAGAGGAATATTTTAGAGCAAAATGTGTCAGGTTATTTTAATTTATGACTTGTCACGCAAAAACTTTGTCAAAGAGTTTAAAATATCTTGGCTCTTCCAAGAACGTTTTTTGACCTTAACAATTACAGTAGAACCCCCCATATCCGACCTCGGGATATCTGACTCCTCGGAATATTCGACCATGACACCCCTTGGTTTTTTTAAAAAAAGTTTAATATGACACGATCGAACTTCACCCTTATTATATTGAGTATAAAACGATAAAAGCAGCTAGTCGGGTCTTTCTTATCGTACTAATACTGATCACTAGACTTTGTTTCTTATTATCGTGCATGTCATTCTATATTTACAATTACAAGCCAGTGTTAAACTATTTTTTTAGTGAATATGGCAGCTCAACTGAAACAAAAATGGGTTGTGTGTACATTACTGAAGGAGTTAGATATTCTTTAACGGTTTGACAAAGGTGAGTCCGTTCTAACTAGCTTCAGAGTTAGCAGTTGGTGTAACAACAATTAAAGATTGGAAAAAGGGTCTGCAAGACTTTGAAGCATATTCCTCAACTGGATTAGTATGATTATTCTTATAATATATTCAGAATAGAGCGCAAGTTCATTTTTAATAATTAAGATTTAATTTTTACTCTGAAAAATTCGCTTTTCTGTTTCTCGGAACACTTCTGTTAATACACTTTAATTAACAAATCTATATATTTCTTTACATGATGACTTACTTCAGAGTTTAATTAGTTCATAAATACTAAAAAGTATCTAATAAAAGTATATAGATAGTGTAAATAATAAAGTTATCCCTTTAACGCATGGTGATAAACATGGCTACCACCCAAAAATCACCTGTGATATTAGTCAAAAAAAGGGACCAAAAAACAAAATTTTTGCCCATTATTTTTTGGCTGTTACACAATATATTCAGGCAGTGAATATATTTTCCAAAGCTACTAGGATGAGACAATAATATATATAAATTATTGGAATATATACAAAGACATCATGTATATATGGGTGGCAAATGTAGCTACCAGCATGCATCTATTAGGGAAACTTTTTTTTATCTACAATTGATACGAAAAATAAACTTTTTATCTCTGTACCGCACTAGTGCGGAAATAAAGAAGAATTATTCACTTTATCACACGATTAGCGTGTTTGTTTACATTAAACAAAACTAATTTGCTGTTTCTTTAATTAAAGTAGCTGTTTTTATTCTGAATTTATTATTAAAATCCAACAATCGTTGATAAAATACGGTACGTAACTCGTGCGAAAACTGCATTTTGCTTTGCTCGTGGGGTTTTACTACCATCGCTATCGCTCGGGTGCAAACTCCACACTCACATGGAAAATGCTACTTTCCGCACAAGACACGCAATGTACTATTTTTTGAGCCATGCATTAAAGGGTATATTATACATTTTTTGTAAATTTTCTAGAAATAATAGTTCATTTTTTAATACATCAATTTTCAAATGAGCAGCAACATATTACATTTTTTCTATTGACCTAAAATGTTTCAAAAATCATGTTATGAAGGAGCTAAAATTAAAAAAAAAAAAAGTTAATACAATTAAGGCCCACCCTAGTAAACATAAAAGTTGTCTTTTTAAAAATATTGTCCTAAAAGTTTTTTTTACCCATGATAATAGTTATATTTAAAAATATGAATATACTGACATTATTAGCGTTATCCGTTTCAGTCATGGTTGGAAGTAAGAAGATTCCTTCACAGCTTGAAATAAATTATCAATTCATCCAATATCTTGAATCAACTACTGCAGTAACTAGAATCCACCGATACCTAGAAAATAATTCATTTAACAAATTAACGGTATTGTATGGCATTTATAACCACAAAACAGAACTTTACCATTATACGAGTATGTTTTTATTAAACATATTATTATAACAACATTAGGAAACAAGTCAGTGGTAAAATAAAAGCTCCCATTAATATCATAACCAGATAACAATATTAGAAAGGTTAGAAAAAGTATAGCTGTAAATCACAAGAAAAATAATTTTTGATGGTACAAGTAATCAGAACAGCATTAGCATACAGTTACCAATTTTGCAACACATTTCTTAACGCCCTTTTGGCAAAAGGATATAATCACTCTTGTGTATATAAGTCATAATATTCATTTATTTAATAAACATTAAATACGAAGGAGCATAATCTCTTCAAAATATCTCAATTTCGAAGTGTAATCTGGTAAAACAGTGTATTGCGGGCTTGGTAACCGCATTCTAAAGCTTAGGCGTTATAACTAAATAATTAGGCACTGATAAAACAAAGGGCTATACTGATTTTATTCAGTATAACTTATATCCTTTTGTGTAATTAAGAGCCTCATAGAATATATTTGATATATTTTAATATTTAAGTAAAATCTACTCAAATTAGTTTAAGATCTACCTCGTATTTACTGATTACAACCAAAACAGAAATTAATCTTAGACGTGTTACAATAAAACTAATGTACTTTCTGAGAGGAGAAAAGGCTTCATTAGTCAATGACCTATTATACAACTTAGTGATGTAAATTTTAACCCTAGAATACTAACCATTCGTAAAAATTACGACGATCGTCTCTTAAGAGTTAGCTATCTTGGTTCTGTAAAACACAGACTCCTTTCTCTTCACCAGTGCTTTAACTACATCATTTTCATGCCTACAAGCTTGCTCTAGTTGCGCCCGAAAATTCTTAGTGTTATCTTTACACCGTTTTTAATTTGAGCTACAACCTATTGCTCTGGTTGCGACATCCCCATTTGTGGAGAACATTCTTAAAAAATTGTTTAAATTGTTAACTAACATTTCTGTCAGTATTAGGTACATTACACAAAAATAATAATACCAATTTTAAATATATTACTTAAATTAATAAATCTAACAATACTCAAATGTTGTTTTAAAATTCTTACATTTAGTTGACACTCAAACTATACTAGTTGATTTTGTATTCTTCATATTATGTTATGCTATTTTTATGGCAAAATGCTATGCTATCATTAATAAATAAATAAAAACAATTAAAATGAAAACATAAAACAATTAAAAAGTAATAACATAACGTTCTAATACAATCCTCGTAAAAATTACAAAGGTTAGTGTTAAGCGTCAACAAAGTACTTATGATTAGTATTCTAGGGTTAATAAGAATATTCTCCAATGTGGTAATCAATTTTATCGTCGTAATTACTAAAATAAGTAAACTAATAAACTATAAATCAATAACAAAATATTTCTATACATCTATTACATAATATTAAACAGGAATAAGTTACCGAACTTACTTCAAGAAACAAACATTTGTTCAAAATGTTATTGGTAAATAACACTGAAAAAGAAAAAAAAAATTTATCAGTAACTGATATCAACAAATTCTTATGCACCTCTGCTATACGTATTTAGGCGTAGGCTGTAATGAAAACGCCTAGAATAATGCACTGACACTAAAAACTTATCAATTAATAAGAAAATGAAACAGAAAAATAAATATTTTAATATTTACAAGAAATAAATAACAATATTTTTTGTTGTGAATCGAGAATAAGCACAAATAACCGGCCTTTTCAAGATGCTATTTCGACAAATTACGAAAATAATCTAAAAGCCGGCCGCACGTGTTTTGTCATTAGAAAAAATATAATAGGTTGATT